>CP106722.1:173443881-174643881 GCA_025506655.1 Gossypium rotundifolium | reverse complement strand
GACCCATTGACCCATAATGCTTCCATGAAACGAGTCCCGCCTATTACTGCGGAAGCTTCTAAGCAGTAGAGGAACCTAAAACAAGACTGTTGTTTAGGAACCACCACACTTAGGGGTTGGAAACATTCAAGAAGAGGAGTCCAAAATTATGACCATTTCTTGATTCGCGACATAGACATCGGACAAGATGTTGCATCGTGTCGTGACCTTTGACGAGCGAACGAGCAATCATGACCTAAACTCTTAAAAGAGACCATTCTCATGACATCCTGCATTCATGCAAATGTCCTCCGTAATATCATTTAGTTAGGAGCATTCGATTTATTACAATCATTGCATCTTAACGAAAAATCATCATTCTCATGACATTACTGCGTCCATGTAGGTGTCATCCATATCACACGAAGTTAGGAGCATTTGAGTCATTACGACCATAGCATCCTCACCATTTGGCATAAACACAAACATATACAATCGAGTCTACGAGGATATGTCCCTAAAGGGCGGTGTAGCAACACTATTGAAGATTGTCCTATTACCATCAACCGGTGATGGAATAGGTTGAAGAATGCCCTATTGCCATCAACCGGTGATGGAATAGGTTGAAGATTGTCCTATTACCATCAACGGTGATGGAATAGGTTGAAGATTGTCCTATTGCCACCGACCGGGCCAAAATTGATGGACTAGGATGAAATTGTAGATCTTGTCACCATGTGGAATAGGCCAAAATTGTAGATCTTGTCACCATAATGTAGTGGGGCAAGATCGAAGGCAAATCATGGCTCCCCAACGGTGAGGGAACACGATTTAGGCCACCCTCCTATTGCCAGCGACCAGTAGATCTTGGAATAGGCCAAAAATTGTAGATCTTGTCGCCTCCTATTAACGGTAGTGGGGCAAGATCGAACCATGGCGAATCTTGGCTCTCTAACGATGAGAGAACATGATTTAGGCCATCATCCTATGTCCACGACCAGCGGTGGAATAGGTCAAAATTTGTAATTCTGTCCCTAACCGGTAGGGAGCATGGTTAAGCTTTAGTCCTATTGCCTTAACTAGAGGTGGGATAGGTGAAGACCAAAGATCTCATCTCTCGAAGATGCAATGGAGCAATCTAAAATAAAACAAGTCACATCCCATTGAAATCATGACAGAGCGATTGAAGCCACATATCGGTGAAGTGGATCGAGCAACAAGGTGTGAAGGATCGGGATGAGGCTATTTGAAGAAAAGCACACGAAAGGCCAAGACTTCGGAGGTAGGGCAATATTGGGCTTCTTTGAGTCTTTGCTCTATTATCGTTACGACAATGAGCAAAGAGGGCAATAGAGCCCAAATTGCCAGGCCCAATTACCAATAAATTACAAGCCCAATTGCAAAAAAACAAAAGCAATAAACCCAAAACAAAAAAATAAAAATAGGCCCATTAACAAAATAAAAAAAAACAAAATACAGCCCAAAAACCGACCCAATTCGGAAAACTCAAAAAAAAAAAAAAAAAAAACAAAAAAACAAAGAAAACCCTAGCCTCTCGACTTCGACGTCGACCCCCCTGCTCAAGGCGCTCCAAGCACGCCACCGCCTGACCAACTCCACCACCACCACTGCAAGACAAAACAACAAAGAGCTGACAAAGGAGAATTTTTGTCTTTTATATTCACTTTGGCTATAAAGCCCGAATAAATCATTGTAACGAAAAAGGAGGATTCAAAAAAAAAAACAACAAAAACTTTGAATACAAGAAGCTTTTCGAAATCAAAAACCAAACAAAAAGGTTTATTTCATCACTAAATTATTAACTATCACTATTGTTTATTTTTAGTTTCGATTTTTATTTTATTTTTTTTTTTAAGAACGAAATCAAAAGCAAATGGGGGTTTCTTACGGTTTTCAAAAACAAAAAATCAGACCTTGAAAAAACAAAAGATCCAACGAAATCTATCTTTTTTCTTTTCTTTTTGAAACCAAATAAACCCATTTACTATTTTTTTCTTCTTTAATAAATAGTTTATATATATATATATAACATCAAAAATATAAAAAGAAATAAAAAAAACAAATTTTTTACCTTCCAAGCCCATAGTGGCGGTGGCGACTCTCAGCATGGACGTGGACATGCGGACCCTCGCGAGAATCCTCCGGAGCTCCCTTGCGGAGAAAACCAAAGAGAGTTAAAAGTGTTTTTTTAAAGCTGCGCAAATGAAAAAAAAGGAAAAATTGAATTTATAAAGGTTGTAAAGCAGCGTCATTTATGGCACGTCGGTGGCCCCAAAGCAGCGTCGTTTAAATCGTGACCATGAGCGACCCGACCCGCTCCAGAGGATCCGCGTGTTTTGCCGGAAAAATGGGAATTTTACGCGCGTGGTCCTTCCGCATTTTTTTATTTTTACAATTAAGTCTTTCAATTTTGCTATTTGGCCCAGAAGCTTTGAGCGATTACAATTTAGTCCCTTTTAAAACGCTGCGTTTAGGCGCTTTGGGTAAATTTGCGCTCCTCGTCCCCCATATTTTTGCGCGCATTACAATAGGGTCCTTTTCCTTTCTTTTGTTATAAATCTGCCCCAGAATTTTATTTTTAATCCGATTTGGTCCTCCCCCTTTAATTATCATTGTTATTTAATGTTTTATTGTTTATTTATTATTATTATTGTTTTATTATTATTATTATTACTATAATATTACGTATTACTATGTTATATTATTATTATTATTATTATTATTTTATTCCTCTATTATCCTCTACTATTATTATTTTATTATTATTACCATTGTTATTTCATTTTTTATTACTAATACCATTACTATTATCATTGTTATTTTTATTTTTATTCTTACTTATTTATTTATTATTATCCGTTTATTAATGTAACATTACCTATCATTATCACTTTATTATTATTTATTTATTAATATTATTGGCGTCATTATTATTCAATATTTCTATTATTATCTCTGTTATCATTAATATCACTATTGTTATTATTACTATTATTATTATTATTATTATTATTATTATTTTATTTTTACTCTTGTTTATTTATTTATTATTTTTATTTACTTATTTATTTTTTATTATTATTAGATTCATCAATGCATCATTCTCTTCAATATATCATTATTTTATATTATTACAATTATTTGATTTGAATTGATTTCCATTCTTTTAATTTTCACCATTTATAAATTTTTATTTATGTTATTCATTTTTACTATTTATTTGTCATTTCATTTACTTATTATTTATTAGTTTATTGCTCTTTACTTTTTAATACTTTAAAGCACTTCAATTATTTATCATATTTTTATTTTTATTTATTGTTGTTATTATTATCATCATCCTATCTGCTTTCTATGATTTTATTATTGTTATTCTTACTTCATTATTTATTAGCTCATTCGTTAATAAAATTAGATTTATTCATATATTCGTTTAATTTGTTAATATCATTACCTTGTCTAATATTAATCAATCAAATTTTCAAAAATAAAGATGATGTTCGGTGTTTGAAAATTCGGAAGATCGAGCCCTAACTTACTGGGTTCCAGGTTTTTCTCGTTTATGTTAAACAACGGGATATCTCCTTTGAAGTCGCGATTTTCTCGTTCCATCTAAATGACTGAATGTCTTTTTTAAACAAATACATTTCTAAACAAAAGCTTAATCTCGGAAATTTGAAATGTCGCGCCCTAACTTACTGGACTCGACATCTAGATACTTCGAGATAAGCTTCTTTTCCTAAAATAGAGGCAATCTTCCGTATTTGAAATCTCGGGAAATCGAGCCCTAACTTACTGGGTTCCGATTTTTCATTTGACGAATAACGGAGGATCCTTTTCAAATAAAAACCAAGTTTCAAAAGGCGAGCTTAGTTTCGAGAGTTTAAAGTATTGTGCCCTAACTTACTGGACGTGATGCTGTACCTCTTCGAAAATAAGAAAGCCTTGACGTCCCTCCCAATTTTAAAAATAAAAAGCATTGTATTTTCGAATCCCTTTTAAGTTTTCAACAAATAGGACATCAATCAATCAGTTTGGTACCAATTTTGGGCGTGTCGAGGGTGCTAATCCTTCCTCGCACGTAATCGACCTCCGAACCCGTTTTCTCAAAGTTTCGCAGACCAAAAAGCACTGTTTTAGTAAATTAAATGTTTTATTAAAATGAAGGTGATCCGATCACACCAAATAAAGATCGGTGGCGACTCCTTTCCTTTTCTTTTTTCAAAAATCGAGTCGACCGCGTCGTTTACCGTTTCACCCCAAAAAAATGGTTACGACACTTCATTCTTCTCCTCTCAATATTCAAAAGCCGAAACTTGTGTGACTATTCTCTAGGTCTTAAGCCGAATCTTTGAGGACTCAAGAAAAGGGGGTTGTCGATTACAAAGATTAAGGGTAAGGTCAGTAGTTATCGATTACCAAAATACCCTCAGATTTCAAAATTTCCCAAAACACCCCCGGGAATGAAAAATTACCAGAATACCCTAATTTACAAAATCACCAAGGAACTAACTGTAATATCCTAAATTAGGGGTTATGCGTTTGGAGCATAACTCAAGTGTTAGTAGGCTTTAAGTGTGGTTTAGTATGTTTTAGGAGTTTTTGGAAACTTGGAAACTTGGAAATGTTTTAGAAATGTTAAGTTTAAAGAGGAAAGTGAACCTTTTGGAAACTTGGAAATGTAAGGAAATGTTTTAGAAATGTTAAGTTTAAAGAGGAAAGTGAACATTTTGGAAACTTGGAAATGTAAGGAAATGTTTTAGAAATGTTAAGTTTAAAGAGGAAAGTGAACATTTTGGAAACTTGGAAATGTAAGGAAATGTTTTAGAAATGTTAAGTTTAAAGAGAAACTAAAACAAAATGGCCTTAAGAAAATTAGTAGAGGGAATTTAACATAAGAACGGGCTTGGAGTAGTGGCTAGGAGGTACCACTTAAGGCCCAGGTAAGTGATGCCACAAGCTATGCAAATGGGACTAGGTTCAAGTCATGTGGGTAGCAAATAAAAGAGTTTTATTTTGCTGCAAGGAGCAAGGGAGTTGGACGGCACCAAAGCACTTGGGGAAGAGTTTAATTCTCTTTAAAATTTGGCTAAATAGGTGGATCAATGATGGATAATTATTGTTTAAGAGATAAGAGATAATTAAGGGATTATTTCCATTAATTTTTAATAAAGATAAGAGAAGTGATGGCCAAGTAAAGGAGTCTTGGCCTAGTAATTTCGGCTACTAAAGGAAAAGAGAGCCATTCATCATATCTTCTTTCAACTCTTCTCTCTGCCGAATTTCCTAGAGCATCTCTTCTTCTTCTTTTTGTTAGCCAAAGCCAAAAACTAAAGTAAGCCTAATGAATTCTTCATAGCTTTTGTGATCTCCATTAAACCGAATCCATAAACTCCTCAAGATACCATCATTAGTCGATTTCTTTATACCAATCAAAAGTCAAAATCAAGATCCTTCTAGCCTACATAGCGAATATTGCTAAAGGTTCAAGAAAGGATTGCTGATCTCTAAAGTAAGGAGGTCTTTGGGATTTACTAAGTGTAGACTACAAGGAAGGAGAAATTCTTTTCGAAGGTACACCATAGTCAGCGTGTTCCCTAGTTATTCGGTGAGTTTGAGGTTTAAAATCCACAAGGTAAGTATCTATAGCATTGGCCAAGGCCATGTTGAGTAAATAGATGTGTTTCATTAATATTTAAAAGCGAAACTAATCTATTCAAGTAATCTAGTGATTCTGGATTTCAAGAAAGAAGGATACAAAGTTTAGGCATTTGATTGACATCAATCTGAAGAAGAGATTTAAGATCTAAGGCATTAGATCAAGCTTTTCGGGATTTGGAGCGAACTTGCTAAAGCGAATCAGGTGTGTACCCTTCCTTAAGTCTTAATAGATTTATGACAATGATTAAGTTAAATGTGTTGTTAAGAATGTGAAAGTATGGCTAAAGTACCATGCAATGGTATAGAGTACCCAGGTACGTTTTCTACTCCTACTAGGATTATGAATATATGTTATTTTAACATGTGAAAAGTGATAAGAATGTGAATTAAGGCATGAAATTGCATAATGTGTATGATATATGGGGGCATATGGGATATTATGAAAAGGGGAAGTGAATGTGGTGACCTAAGACCACGATAACTGAATGTGGTGACCTAAGACCACGATATCTGAATGTGGTGACCTAAGACCACGAAATTTGAATGTGGTGACCTAAGACCACGAATTTTTATAAGGGCGATGAAGCTGAAACACCCCAAACCCAGCCCACGAGCCTTGACCGAATCTAGTATGTTCCCCGGTGTAAACTGTTTCAAATTCTTTTGTTACTCAGGAAAAACTTGTGTGTTTTGAAAGAAAGATTGTTTTGGGTTAAGCTTGAGTTGAAAACAAGTTTGTTTCATTATTAAAAACCCTTTACTTAGGTGACAAAACGTTTGGGCTTTGTTTTAAAATAAATTTACTTAATCTTTTAATAAATAAAAGTTTGTAAACGTAATAAATGAAAGCAAAGTAGTTCTACTATGGCCTTATTACATCAAATAATTCCCAAAATTTAAATTCAAAATACTTAAAATAAAATAGCCCAAATAAAATGAACTTCTTCGAGCATGGCCAACCTAAGCATCTCGCCACCTGGTCCATCACCGATCATCACCGAAAAATGTTCCCTACAACGGGTGAGTCAAAGCAGACTCAATGTGTAACAACAACACTAAGTCATAACAACTTCAGACATTTCAGAGCATACATATTCTTATATCATAAAAAAAAAATGATGCAACCCGAACCCAAACCTAGATAGCCATCCGCTACACGTCCTCCGTACCAACGTGCACACCGTGGGGACTACTAAGTCAACCCTCCATCCGCTACACACCATTGAAGGTAGTCGCTGCAGTCGACGTGCTCATCGTCTTTATAAAATACGTGGTCTTAGGTCACCACAATCAAATTTCGTGGTCTTAGGTCACCACATTCAGATATCGTGGTCTTAGGTCACCACATTCAGTTATCATGGTCTTAGGTCACCACATTCACTTCCCCTTTTCATAATATCCCATATGCCCCCATATATCATACACATTATGCAATTTCATGCCTTAATTCACATTCTTATCACTTTTCACATGTTAAAATAACATATATTCATAATCCTAGTAGGAGTAGAAAACGTACCTGGGTACTCTGTACCATTGCATGGTACTTTAGCCATACTTTCACATTCTTAACAACACATTTAACTTAATCATTGTCATAAATCTATTAAGACTTAAGGAAGGGTACACACCTAATTCGCTTTAGCAAGTTCACTCCAAATTCCGAAAAGCTTGATCTAATGCCTTAGATCTTAAATCTCTTGCTGCCGATTGATGTCTAATCAAATGCCGAAAACTTTGTATCCTTCTTTCTTGAAATCGGCAATCACTAGATTACTTGAATAAATTAGTTTCGGCTTTTAAATATTAATGAAACACATCTATTTACTCAATATGGGCTTCGCCGAATGCTATAGATACTTACCTTGTGGATTTTAAATCCCGAAACTCACCGAATAACTAGGAACACGTGGCCTATGGTGTACCTTCGGGAAAAGAATTTCTCCTTCCTTGTAGTCGACATTTAGTAAATCCCGAACTATCTCCTTACTTTAGAGATCGGCAATCCTTGCTTGAACCTTTAGCAATATTCACTATGTAGGCTAGAAGGATCTTGATTTGACTTTTGATTGGTATAAAGAAATTGGCTAATGATGATATCTTGAGGAGTTTATGGATTTGAGGTTTTAATGGAGACCACAAAAGCTATGAAGAATTTGGCTAGGCTTACTTTAGTTTTCTTTGGCTAACAAAAGAAGAAGAAGAGATGCTCTAAGAAATTCGCAGAGAGAATAGTTGAAAGAAGATATGATGAATGGCTCTTTTCCTTTAGTAGTCGAAATTACTAGGCCAAGACTCCTTTACTTGGCCATCACTTCTCTTATCTTTATTAAAATTAATGGAAATAATCCCTTAATTATCTCTTATCTCTTAAATAATAATTATCCATCATTGATCCACCTATTTAGCCAAATTTTAAAGAGAATTAAACTCTTCCCAAGTGCCTTGGTGCCGTCCAACTCCCTTGCTCCTTGCAAAGAAAAGAAAACTCTTTATTTGCTTCCCACGTGACTTGAACCTAGTCCCATTTGCATAGCTTGTGGCGTCACTTACCTGGGCCTTAAGTGGTACCTCCTAGCCACTACTCCAAGCCCGTTCTTGTGTTAAATTCCCTCTACTAATTTTCTTAAGGCCATCTTGTTTTAGTTTCCTCTTTTCAATTTAACATTTCTAAAACATTTCCTTACATTTCCAACCTTGGCACGATTCACGCCGAGGGTTTGTTCGTTTTGCCTTGAAGAGGTTGATCTTGACATCTCACCCCACCCGATGGGTAAAGGGAGGACTAGACTGACCGCTCCGAGACGCGGGGCTGGCGAGAGGGGTGGATGCACCCGCACCACCATCGGTGTTGATTACAATAGCCTTTAAAGCCGAAACTACGTTAGACAAGTAGTTTCGTCTTTCTCCTATCATAACTATCACTCCATCCTCTGGGGTCCTTAACTCCATTCGTTTGGCTGCACAATCCAACACAGCCCGATGCTCCACTTGATTAACCACGAACAGTTTTATGTTTAATAGTTCTAGGAAGTAGTTCTTTCGATTCATACACATACAGTCTCACATTATTCATTTAGTCACACACATGAACTTGCGTTCATTACAGAGAAATGTTGTATTTGTCGTTGTTTGTTGTTTTCCACTACCCAAAACAATCTTTCTTTCAAAACACACAAGTTTTTCCTGAGTAACAAAAGAATTTGAAATGGTTTACACTGGGGAACATACCAGATCCGGTCAAGGCTCGTGGGCCGGGTTTGGGGTGTTTCACTAAGCATTAAGCATTATCATTAGAAACTTAAAATTAAAAATTGCTCAATCTACGAAGCTATTCAAACCTAAGAGCCTGCCACCTGGTCAAGCAGATTGAGTCTATCTCTAGACCAACTAAGAAACTATGTTATGTACCAATGTAACAACCCATTTTCAGTGAAATCGAAACAGTGGTTTCGGGACCACAAATCCGAGCCGAAAAGAAAATTTATTTTAATATTATTGCATGGTCTGCATTATGATAGGAATGTTATATAAAAATTCTAATAAGAAGAATTTTATCGATTATGTGTTAAATTAGGGAAAAGACCAAATTGCATAAAATACAAAAGTTGAATTCTAGAGCTAGAAGGATCAAATAGATATGGAATTAAAAAATTTAGGTCCTTAATATGGTAAATAGACCATTAAAGAAAAGTTAGTAGATATTTTTGGTGATTCATCTATGGAAAAATTAGAAAAGGTTAAGGACTAAATTGGAAATGAGAAAAATTTAAAAGATTATAACTAATTAAATAGAAAATATCATCTTATTTTCATCATCTTCATCCCCAAATTTTATGGAAACCCTAGGAGAGAAAAAAACTAATCAAGCTTAATTAGATCCGAACAATTCAAATTCAAAGCTAGATCGAGGAAAAGAAAAAGTTTGGATTAGTAGATTTTTATACACAAACAAGTGTCGAGGTAAGTTAGTGTAACCAAATTTTGTTTATTTATATGCTTGAATTGAATGTGGTATGTGATTGTATGAATTAGATAAATGTTAAAAATAAATGAAATAATCATATGTTCAAACATATACGGAAAATATTAAGTTCCGTTTGAATAATGAAATTCGATGGATATATGTAATTTCCCATTTTACATGTGGTCCTATATATGTTGGGAACAAAATATAGCTCGGACGAGTAATCCTGTTAAAGCCCTCTCAAGCATCATGTTAAATAGTTCTTGCGAGCAACCTGATCGGTAGTGATTCTGCATGTGTTGCGCACTACCGCAGCTCTTTGTGAGTGTCCTATTACATGATTCGATCGGTTGTGATCCAACATATAATGCAGCACAAATGCAGCTCTGTGTGAGCGTCTTGATATAAGCTATTATGGGCTTCCTGACATGGCTCGCTTGAATTCTTTGTTACCTTATCCGGTGCTCCCTAATATTAACTCTTCGGAGTTACCTGTTATGCTCTATAAGCTCCCTGATTAAAACTCTTATGAGTTTCCTGGTTAGCCTGGATAAGTGTCCTGATACATGGCTCATCTGAGCATCCTGATATGTGGCTAGAAAGTGTGCTTCCTTATTAAGTGCCCTAATGGGTACCCCAGAACATGAATTGATAAATCACTGATTTGTACACCTTGTGTGTACTACCTGAGTATCCATCGAAATTTCAATGATTCAATGGATAAATTCCCGAAATGAGAATTTATGAAATTAAATGAATTATATCTCGAATGTTCCTAAAATTTCTGAAAAGTTGTAACATGATGAGCTCATCCATACTATTAAAAGTACATGTGAATTATGTGACTAACATACTTGTTTGAGTGTATGTGATTAGATAAATTTGCCAAATTGTTGGGAATCATGTTATTGTATGCTTATTTGAATGAATGTAATCAGTAAGTTTAATTCTTGTTATACGAACTTACTAAGCATTAAATGCTTACTAGGTTTTATTTTCTCCATTTTATAGTGCTCGAAAGCTAGTAAAGGTTAGAGACCAGTCGAAGCATCATCACACTATCTTCAATTCGTTTTGGTATAAATAGAAAACTTACTTTGACATAATGGCATGTATAAGCTAATTTTACCAATGATGATATGTAAATGGATGTTTGTAATCTAGCCATTGTAATGGCTAGTAATGGTATATTTTGGTATGATAATATAAAGTTATATCATGTTTAATACATACATGTATAAGGTTTGCTTAAATTGAATTAAGGTAAAATATAAATCATCATAATAAGATAAGCTTGATCATATGAATAAGTGATACTATTTCATACATATTAATGATGTTTGCTTGATTTATATGTCTTGAATTGGTTGGAAAATATATGCAAATGTTGTTGTAGGTTGAAGGTTAAATTTGGGTGAGAAATAGGGCTAGGAAATGATCTTATTTGGTCCACATGGGTAGACACACGGTCTGGCACATAGGCATGTGGTTTGGCCGTGTGTCCCTTGCATCTTAAAATTGAGAAATAGAATGCTCAGAATTGGGCACATGGGCAGAGACACGGGCGTGCGTCTCATCCGTATATGCTACATGGTCTAGAACACGGGCATAAGTTTTGGCCATATAAAACCTGCACCTAATTTGCAAAAATTAAATTAACCACATAACCTAGCACACGGACGTGTGGCTGGCAGTGTGTCACAAGTCAGGGAGTTACACGGGTAAGGACACAGGCTGGGACACAGCCGTGTACCTAGCATCGAATGCCCACACGGCCTATTCACACGGGCGTGTGACCCTTGTATTAAAGAAAAATTTTGAAATTTTACGAAAAAATTTTTGAGTTCCCGATTGAGTCTCGACTCGATTCAAATGTTTAAATTGGGCATCGAGGGTCCATTCAAGGAACAACATGACTAGTTTCAAATATAAACAAGTAAATGATATGAGTTACATGAAATTAAATGTAAACTCTGGTAATACTCCGCAACCTTGTTTCGGTGATGGATACGAGTTAGAGGTGTTACATTTATTGGTATCAAAGCTACGGTTTAGTCGATTCTCAAACTAACATAGTGAGTATGAATTTAGCTATACATGCCATTATATAAATTATGATAGTATGATATCTCCTGACCATTTTAAATGTGTTTTTCATATAGTAATGCCATCCAACCAAGCTAGAGTTGAATCTGAGGAAGCTGAGAGCACTACTCAAGCTTTCGTTCAACGAGTTATATCTAGTAGTAGTAGAAGGCTCGTATTTGAGGGCCGAGGTGAGGAGGCAAAAGAAGCCTTCTTTCAAATGATGAACGAGTGGTTCACTAAATACTTGAGAACAAATCCTGCTGTACAACAACCTCCCTCACCTGCTCCTCAACCAGTTTCGGAGATGCCACAGGGTACTAAACGTGTTAGAATCGATAAGCCTTAGATGGATAAAATTTGTAAGTATGGGGCAGAGGAATTTAGGACTACTGCCGATGATGATCCAGAGAGGGCTAGGTTTAGATTGGAAAATACCATCCTAGTTTTAGATGAATTATCGTGTACACCAACCGAGTGTTTGAAATGTGCAGTATCATTATTAAAAGACACAACATATCATTGGTGGAATACCATAACTTCTGTTGTACTGAGAGAAAATGTTACTTGGGAATTCTTTCAGACAGAATTTAGAAAGAAGTACATTAGTCAGAGATTTCTAGATCAGAAAAAGAAAAATTTTTAGAGCTCAAATAGGGAAACATAACTGTATCTGAATATGAACGAGAATTTGTTAGATTGAGCAAGTATGCCACAGAATGGGTTCCGACCGAGGCTGATATGTGTAAACATTTTGAAGAGGGCTTAAATGAAGATATCAAGCTGGTGATTGGAATCCTTGAATTGAGGGAATTTGTGGTGTTAGCCGATCGAGCACATAAAGATGAAGAATTAAGTAAATAAAAGAAGCAAGCAGAGAGGGAAACTCAAATTTATGGTGAAAGATTTATGGGTAAATCACAATCATCTACTTCAAAGAAATAAAAAGTACCATGATCGTTCTACCACATTTACGGGATATTTTGGGAGTAGGCTCTCAACGGAGATCCTAGAGTGAAGGCTCTCATGTAAATATTGAAACAAATTACATTTTGGGAAATGTTGTTTGAGAAGTGGAGCCTATTACCATTATGGTTTTTTTATCATTTCCTCAAAGATTGCCCGGAAAGGATTGAAAAAGATACTGATCAAACTTCGTTGAATAATCTCACCTTGAGAGGCGTACCACCCCGCCACCCCAACCATGTCGGTGGTAGTCTCAAGCACGAGCAAAGCAGCAAGGACATATGCTATTCGTGCTAAAGAAGATGCTTCGCACTCTTGATAATCGATATTATTGCTTTGATTGATCCCTAGTCTCCATCTATAATTCGTGATTGAATTATTTTGCTTGTGTTTAAATTTATGTGTTATTTGTGGTGAAGTGTCTTGAGTAATCCCTTATTTAATGAAGAGGATTAAATGAAGCCGTTAATTTAAAATGTAAATATTGCAACAAATTACAGCTTTTGGGGAAATGTTGTTTGTAAGTTGAAGTTTTTAAGGAAGCATGGAATAAGGGATAAGATTCCTATTACCATTATGGAAACAAATTTTTTATCATATCCTCAAAGATTGGCCTAGTTGTTGGGAGAGGCTTAATTTTTTGGATTGGTGCAAAAAAAGATCTTTGGATCAAACAAGATTGTTTTGGATTTTAGCCTCAATTTCTTATATCAAATATCATTTCTCTTTCTCTCATTTTTCCTTTTGACACTAAAACCACCTTTTTATTTTTGTGCATTTTCTTTTGGGCAAACAAAGTGTTGGAATAATCTCACCTTTGATTTGTGCTCAAACACAAACCTTTTTCTTTCATTTGGCGAGAATATACATCTTAGTTGTGCCAAAAATCTTCTTCTCCTATCTTGATCAACTTTGGTGAATATTGAAGGTAGCATAGTTTTCCTGACCCGTATTCATCAGCAAGGCTAATAATCCCGATTCATAGAAGTGTGTTGGCTATGTCGGTTGGTAAGATTTTAGGTTCACAAGGTAGTCGAATAGGTACTAATATCCAAGAGATTCAACAATTAAATAACTTTTTAATATGCTAAGTTATTTTATATCTAACAATTTGTGTAGACATGGATGTAATACTTTCATGGTATTAACAAGGACTCTGTAAGTCTTTATTGCTATGAGATTATTATTTGATGCTTTTGGGAAGCATGACACATTTGGTATGTGTATTATTTGATTTATGGCTATGATAATCAATTGGATGTTGTTAAATAAATATATCAACATGATTTTGTATATGCATATGAATGATTGGTATGGGTTGATGAGAGGGGCGATGATAAGACAAGATGACTACGGTCACCAGAGGTTTGGTACCTCCAGAGGTTTGGTACCTCATAGCGACTTGTCCCTCGTGGTTTATACCACCGTAGGTTGGCCCCACTTTGAGATATGGGATTGTCTCGCGGTGATTTGGTATCACACGATGGGTTGGCCCCATCACTTGATTTGTGACTTTGGTCACCGTTGTTTTGGTAACACAATCGTGTCTCTTATGACACTAGTGATCTTGGTATCACAATTGTGTCTATATGTCACCTAGTGGTTTGGCACCACCCAGTGGTTTGGCACCACCGGTGGTTTGGTACCACACGGGTAGAAAAAGGTGTTTGGATGGCTAGGTTGGGTACATATTTTAATGCATGTTAAATTGTTATAAATTGTGTATGTTGTTGAATTAAACCGGAAAAAGGGTTACACATTGGGTCTTGATGACTCACATTTTCCTTTAACATTTTCAGTGATTCGTAGCTATGGATAAGGAGCCTGATGGACTCGAGGTGGCCATGCAAGGAGACTTTAATAAATAAATTTTGGATTTTAATTATCTTTCTTTTGGGTTTATGTTACTTGTTTGTAATAAGGCCTCCTAAAGTTATTTTTATTATTGTTGCATGTTTGAATGTTTTGTTTAAATTATTTGATGATGTTAAACGGATGCACATGTTTTCTAAACTTTTAAATGCAAAATGTTTTAAAGTACCATATTAGTACATTTGAAATTTTAAACAACTCGACTCAACAAATATTTTCTTTGATTAAGTATGGTTTTAACAAAGAGAATTTAAATTGAAAGGCATTTCGACTAAATTAAAAATCGGTTTTCAAAAATGTTTTCTCCGTAGCAAACCAAATTCGGTCATATTGTTTGGGCGGGTTTGCGGTGTTACAAATTGGTATCGAGCCAGTTCAAAGCTCTACTGTGGGGCCCAAGGCCCAAAAATGTTTTAGTAGCCTATTTGAAATATTTTGTTTTGAATAAGCATGGCACCGAGTCTCCCAGACCTATCCGCCTGTAAGTACTCCTAACTTCAGATGATATATTTTCTATAGAAGGGTAGGAAGCATGGAACGAGATAGTGATAAGTATTTAAACTTTAGGACTAGTTTACCTCAAACAATGACATAAGACTTTAAAAGCCTAATTAAACAAACCTAGGACCAAGTCGCCGAGTTAGGGTGTGGTAACCACAGTGCGCATGTCTAGGATTGATCCTAAGAGCTTGGTATTTAAGCAGTCCTCGTGACTCACCTCCTCTTCAAGGGATTCCTACCGGTGCGTAGTTTTGGCTCACCCTAACCAAGAGGACTCGGTTACAGTAAAACCCTAAATAAAACCCAAAAGGATTAGCCATGTTTTAGGAAAAACTTCAGCTTTTAAATCACTAAATTATCTCTTTTAGATAGTAGGACAAATTCATTTTCAAAAATTATCAAATATTTTCGTTTATCAAAATTACCAAAATGCCCTAGTGGCAAAATTACTAAATTGCCCTTGGTTTTAGAATTACCAAATTGCCCCGATTTCAATAAAACCCTCTTACTTTGCAAAGGTAGTTGAAAATCTTGTATTTCAAAATATATACACTAACTTTGGAAATTTACAAAATTACCCCCGACTAACAAAATTACCAAAATACCCCTAGTTTTCAAAAATTTCACCATACCTTTAAATTGAGAAATTCTCAAAAATACCCCTCAATTTTAGAAATTACAAAATGTTTTGATTTATTAAAGTTTTCAAATTCTTCGGTTTATTACGAAAATACCCTTGTAAGAAAATGACAAAAATACCCCTGGGTTAGAAACGGACAAAAATGCCCGAAGAGTGCATAGGTATGAAAGGTAATAGGGAATGAATGTACTTTTTGTGTAAACTAGATAGAAGACTTAAAAATCTGTTTGATCGAAAGAATATCTATTAAATTCTTTTCATAAAATTTCTTCGCGAATAACCAAGTGAAACATGTACTAATTCATAAAATTTCCTAATCAGATTAAAGAACGATAGTTAGAATGAGCTTTAGAGGACGTGGCCGTCGTGGGACGTGAAGGGGTAGGATGATGAAGATCGTAACACGTCAAAGTCGGTCGTGGATCTAAGAACGATATACCACTACCACCACCCCAACTTTTAATGAGTCGAAGAGTAGGATCAGATGGGTGATGACGTAGTGTCACAAGCGATGCTGCGTGTTCTGGAAAGGGTAGCTGGAATGGGTGGAGGTGGAGGAGCTCGAAAATCGGTACCTGAAAGACTTCGAGCTAACGGCGCTGAATTTTTCCGAGGTGTATCTGGGGTAGCACCAAACACAGCTGAGTATTGGCTAGAATCGACCGAAAGAATCATGGATGAGATAGATTTGACAAATGAGGAGAAACTAAAAGGGGCGGTGTCACTTCTCAAGGATGAGTCATATCGATGGTGGCTCACAGTTCGGAATGGTGCTGTAGCAGAAGATCTCACTTGGGACTTCTTTAAGGCTGCATATCAAAAGAAATATATTGGGTTTAGTTACATCGACGCCAGGCAGTAAGGCATTCTGAGTTTGGTCCAAGGAGTAAATCAGATGTAGTATGAGGTGAGTTCTTAAGATTGAGCCAATATCTTTGGAGGATTGTGGCCTCGAGCACGATCGATGTGTTCGATTCAAGATGGGTTGAAGGACGAGTGAGATTGTTGATTGCTCCACATCGAGCGAGAGTTTGCTACTTTAGTTGAAAAGGCTAAGATAGCCGAAAGAATAAAAGAATCTGGAAGGCGTAACTATGACCTAATAAGCATAAGAGAGGATATGGATCATCGGGTCAACTGGCAATGTTCAGAAGAAGGCTAGGCAAAATAAGCCGAATCATGCAGGAGGTCTCATATCGCTAATCGAGGACCAAACAGTGTAACCGATGTGGGAAATTTTATTGGGGCGAATGTTAAAGCGGGGAAAAATTTGTTTTGAGTGTGGTTCATCGGACCACCGTGTGAGGATTGTCCGTAAGCAAGGCAGAATCACCAAGGTCAAGGTCGGACTCGATTCAGAAAGGAGGGACCAAAGACCGCAGAGAGGTCGTGGTAATGGTAGAGGAGGAAATGGTGCTAATCGTGGTCGCGAAGAACTGAAGCGAGGCACAGCACAATACAGAGGTAAGCGTACTGGCCTAGTCTATCGCATGAGGCGTCATGAGGAGGGTGACGACCGGATGTTATAACCGACGTTCTTAATTTTCGGTCTTCCTTATGTTGCATTAATTGATGTGGGTTCTACGCATTCATACGTGTAGTAGTAGTATGGTAGAGACTTTGAACCTGACTCGAGACCGCCGCTAGGGAGATAATCGTAATTAGCCCTTTAGGCCATTACGTAGTTGTGAACAAGCTTTATAGGGATGTACCCTAGAACTCCAAGGGTCGATTCGTGGTCGATCCGATGGAACCGCCGCTTGGGGAGTTCGATTTGATCCTTGGAATGGACCGTTGGTTAAGTACCGTGCAAGGTTGGATTGCGTTGCTAAGCGCATGGTTCTTCAAATAGTGAAGGGGATGAAGTGGTTATGATCAGAATCGAAGAATTACCTCTAATGTGGTGTCGGCCTTGAAGGTTGAAAAGATGGTTAGGAAAGGTGTGAGGCGTTTATAGTACAATTTGTGCCTTGGAGGCTAAGGAGTCACGGTTGAAAAGGTCCCAACGGTAGGGAATTCATCGATGTATTCCCGTAAGAACTTCGGTTTGCCTCCGATCGGAAGTCGAATTTGGTATAGATTTGCTACCGAACGGCAGCACGTATCTATAGCATCAGATGTCGAATGGCACCAAAGGAATTGGTGGAGTCAAGGCTCAAATTCGGGAGCTCTTGGATAGAGGTTTATTCGACCTAGTATATCTCCGGGGGCGCTGTGTTGTTTGTCAAGAAGAAGGACGGTTCTATGCGGATGTGCATCGACTCACCGCCGCTAAACAAGTTAACGATCAAAAACAAGTATCCGTTGCCTCGGATCGATGACTTGTTTGACTAACTGAAGGGTGCGTCGGTATTCTCAAAAATTAACCTTAGGTCGGGTTATCATCAATTAAAGGTGAAGGAGGTTGACGTGCACAAGATGGCATTCCGAACTCGGTATGGGCATTATGAGTTCCTGGTGATGCCATTCGGGTTGACCAATACACCGGCGACATTCATGGACTTAATGAATAGGGTGTTTCAGCAGTACTTGGACCAATTTGTCGTAGTATTCATAGACGACATTTTGGTTTACTCAAAGACGGAGGAGAGCATGACAAGCATTTGCGAATAGTTCTACAAGTACTGAGGGAGAAACAATTATATGCCAAATTCAGTAAGTGCGAATTTTGGCTAAGGGAGGTGGCTTTCTTAGGTCACGTGGTGCCGTGGAAGGATTAGAGTGGATCCCGCAAGATTGAAGCGGTGTTGGAGTGGAAGCGCCTAGGTCGGTGTGAGAGATTCAAGTTTTCGGTCTAGCCGGGTACTATCAAGGTTTGTGGAAGGATTCTCGTTAATTGTCGCACCATTAACTAAGCTATTAAGAAAGGAGTACCTTTTGTTTGGTCGGAAAGGCGCAAGAAAGTTTTGATAAGTCGAGGAAGATTCGACGAAGTCGGTGCTCGTACAACCCGAGGCGGGAAAGTTGTTTACTGATTTCATTGTGATGCGTCCCATACGGGTTGGGATGTGTATTGATGCGAGAAAGGAAGGTAGTAGCCTATGCGTCCGACGGCTAAGACCGCATGAGGTTAACTACCCAACTCACGACTTGGAGTTAGCAGCAGAGTCTTCGCCTTGAAAATATGGAGGCATTACTTGTATGGGGAGAAGTCGGTCTACACGGATCACAAAAGTTTAAGGTATCTCTTGACTCGTAGGACTTAAACTTGAGGCAACGACGGTGGATTGAAGCATAAAGGACTACGATCGTTCAATTGAGTACCATCCGCAAAGCTAACGTGGTGGTCGACGTTAAGTCGAAAGGTCGTGGCGGACTTAAGGCGATGTTTGCTCATTTGAGTCTATACGACGATGGAAGTCTTTTATGAGCTGCAAGTTAAGCCAACTTGGATCAAGGAGATTAAGGATAAGTATATTGTCGATGAGGAATTAAATGCAAATAGGGTACAAGTGCAAGATGGTGGGTTAGAAGGATATAGTTTGACTGATGATGGTGTGCTATGTTTTCAAGGACGGCCTTGTATGCCGAAGGATGGGGAACTGAGACAAAGAATTCTCCAAGATGCACATAGTAGCCCGTACGCTATGCATCCTAGAGGTAGCAAAATGTACGGAGATTTGCGGAGACAGTTCTGGTGGCCGGGGTTGAAGCGTAAAGTGACTGAGTTCGTGGGTAAGTGTCTGACGTGTCGCAAGTCAAAGTCGAACATCGCTTGCCATCGTGGTTACTTCATAGGTGAAGATTCCTTAGTGGAAGTGGGAGAGGATCACCATGGACTTTGTCATGGATTACCTCTTACGCCTAGTAAGAAGGATTCATTTTGGTGATTGTAGATCGTCGACTAAGTCACGTAATTCATACCGATAAGGGTAGATTATTCGCCCGAAGTTAGCAAAGTTATATGTAGCCAGATAGTGAGATTGCATGGTGTGCCAAGTCGATTATCTCGGATAGGACCCGAGGTTTACGTCAAGGTTTTGGAGAGCTTTGCATCAAGCCTTGGGAACGAGATTGGACTTCAAAGATGACTTTTTATCCGCAAACCGACGGCAATCTGGAGAGAGTGATTCAGATCTTAGAAGATATGCCGAGAGGTTGTGTTCGGATTTTAGTGGTAGTGGGAAGAGTATCTATTGGCTATGAATTCGCTTATAACAATAGTTATCAAGCGAGCATTCAGATGGCTCCATATGAAGCAATTGTATGGGACGAAAATGCCGAACTCCTACGTGTTGGACGGAATTGGGTGAACGACAAGTTCTAGGTCCGGAGTTGGTGGTGGCGAGGACAAAGTTAAGGTAATTCGCTCGTCTCAAAGAAGCGCCGGATAGGCGTAAGTCCTATGCCAATCTCAAGCGCAAGGAAATGGAATATGCTGTGGGAGATAAAGTTTTTCTGAAGGTGTCACCTTGGAAGAAGGTGTTACGATTTGGGAAAAAGGGGAAGCTAAGCCCTAGGTTCATCGGGCCATATACAGTGTTAAAGCGAGTGGGACCGGTAGCTTATCGACTTGAGCCGTGCAGAGTTGAATCAGATTCATAACGTCTTTCATGTATCGATGCTTAGACGATATCGGTCGGATCCATCACACATTGTACCTGTGGCAGAGATTGAGGTAAATTCAGACTTATCTTTTGAGGAGGAGCCAGTTCAGATCTTAGATCGAGATGTAAAAGTTCTGCGTGAGGAAATCAAGACTTTGGTGAAAGTTTTATGGCGAAACCATGGTGCGGAAGAAGCTACGTGGAACCCGAGAGTGTGATGCGCGATAATACCCCACCTTTTACGATCGTAATTTCGAGGTCGAAATTATTTTTAAGGGGTAGAAGCGTAACATCCCAAAAATAGGGTTATTCGTGATTGAATTATTTTGCTTGTGTTTAAATTTATGTGATATTATTTGTGGTGTTATAAGACTTAATTAGGGGTCTTGAGTAAGCTCGGTTTAGTAGGATAATTCTTAGTATGGCTTATTTGATGAAGAGGATTAAATGAGCTTAGCACTTAAGTTAATTTAAGTGTATATTAAAGCATATGAGGAGTTAGTGGCAAGTTGGTTAAAGAGCTTGAAAGGTTGCATGAGGTTAATGGTTCGAGTAGTAGGTATAGCATTTTTAAAGTTTATTTTTGTATGTTAGCTTTAATGGATGGTCAACATAATTATGATAGGTGGACTAATAATTTTGGTAAGTTGAATGGTTGTTTAAGGGAAGCATGGAATAAGGGATAAGATTCCTAAGGTTATGGAAAGATATCTTGGAGTTATGGTAAATTGAGGGGACAAAGGCTTGGTTTGTGGGATATGTTTTGAAACAAATTCATGGCCTTTATGCCATGAACTTGACAAGCAATGTGGCTAAGGGGATTTGGCGAATATGCTAGTTGTTGGGAGAGGCTTAGGCATTTTTTGGTCATTCTTTCATTTGGTGCAAAAGTTGCAAAGCATTTTCTCTCAAACACTTTTCTTTGGTCGAATGCACTTAGGTATTTTTGTGCAAGATTGTTTTGGATTTTAGCCTCAATTTCTTATATCAAATATCATTTCTCTTTCTCTCATTTTTCCTTTTGACACCAAAACCACCTTTTTATTTTTGTGCATTTTCTTTTGGGCAAACAAAGTGTTGGCTTAATCTCAATTCTCCCATCTCTCTCTTTTCTTCCTTTGATTTGTGCTCAAACACAAATCCTTTTTCTTTCATTTGGCGAATCTCTTTCTTCTCCAAATCCCTTTTCTTTTCTTTTCTTCCATTATTTTAAAATCGAATCCTCTCCTTCTCATTCTCATTTTCTTTGTTACTCACATACCCTATTTCTTTCTTTTGTCCTATAGTTTAATATACATCTTAGTTGTGCCAAAATCTTCTTCTCCTATCTTGATCAACTTTGGCGAATATTGAAGGTAGCATAGTTTTCCTCGGATTTTTCTATCAATCGATTTTTGGTAAGGTGGTAAGAGTTATTTTAAGGGTTTATTCTTTTAAGTATTCATCTAGCCAAGGCTAATAATCTTAATGATGATGGTTGTTTATAGGGAAGTGAGGCCGATTCATTAGAAGTGTGTTGGCTAGTGATCAAGGCGGTTGGTAAGATTTTAGGTTCAAGGAACCCTTCTTAATTATTTTAGTTTGGCCGAATAGGCCATGTTACTAATATCCACTTTTGGTAGAATATAGGGCAAGCTTGTGTGGCCGATTTGTCTATTCGGATTTAGGACTCGTTAGTGTCGGTGTGTACATACACACCTTATAACTTTTTAATATGCTAAGTGTTATTTTATATCTAATCAATTTGTGTAGACATGGATGTAATACTTTCATGGTATTAACAAGGACTGGGTAAGTCTTTATTGCTATGAGATTATTATTTGATGCTTTTGGGAAGCATGACACATTTGGTATGTGTATTATTTGATTTATGGCCTATGATAATCGATTGGATGTTGTTAAATAAATATATCAACATGATTTTGTATATGCATATGAATGATTGGTATGGGTTGATGAGAGAGGAGGCGTGATATTCGTGTCGGCGGACACGGTGTTTTGGTAACACAATGTGACTACGGCCACCAGAGGTTTGGTACCTCAGGAGGTTTGGTACCTCATAGCGACTTGTCCTCGTGGTTTATACCACCGTGGGTTGGCCCCACTTTGAGATATGGGATTGTCTCGGTGATTTGGTATCACACGATGGGTTGGCCCCATCACTTGATTTGTGACTTCGGTCACCGGTGTTTTGGTAACACAATCGTGCCTTGGACACTAGTGATTTGGTATCACATTTGTGGCTATATGTCACCAGTGGTTTGGCACCACCAAAGTGGTTTGGTACCACACGGGTAGAAAAAGGTGTTTGGATGGCTAGGTTGGGTACATATTTTAATGCATGTTAAATTGTTATAAATTGTGTATGTTGTTGAATTAAAGGGAAAAGGGTTACATTGGGTCTTGATGACTCACCTTTTCCTTTAACATTTTCAGTGATTCAGTAGCTATGGATAAGGAGTCGGATGGACTCGAGGTGGCTATCTGATGGAGACTTTTAATAAATAAATTTTGGATTTTAATTATCTTTCTTTTGGGTTTATGTTACTTGTTTGTAATAAGGCCTCCTAAAGTTATTTTATTATTGTTGCATGTTTGAATGTTTTGTTTAAATTATTTGATGATGTTAAAACGGATGCACATGTTTTCTAAACTTTTAAACGCAAAATGTTTTAAAGTACCATGTTAGTACATTTGAAATTTTTAAACAACTCGACTCAACAAATATTTTCTTTGAATTAAGTATGGTTTTTAACAAAGAGAATTTAAATTGAAAGGCATTTCGACTAAATTAAAAATCGGTTTTCAAAAATGTTTTCTCTGTAGCAAACCAAATTCGGTCATATTGTTTGGGCCGGGTTTGGGGTGTTACATTTAACGTTTGTTAAAAATTTATCTGTTGAATTCACTGAATTTGTGGTTAAAGTTTCAAACCTTCTGGGCCAGTATGTTATGGTGGATAAAATTTGTAAAAACTGTCCATTGATGGTAAAGGGTTATTGCTTTTTGGTTGATCTAATGTTGTTACCCTTTGATGAATTTGATGTGATTTTGGGAAATGGACTAGTTAACTCAGCATAATGCAGTGTAAATTGTAAATAGAAATATATTGTGTTGAAATGTCAGAGTGGTGAGTTACTCCATGTTGAATCTAATAAACTGGATGGGTTATCTAATGTGATTTTAGCAATATCAACACAGAAATATGTTAGAAAGGGATATGATGCTTATCTTGCATATGTGTTAGATACTAAAGTATATGAGTCAAAGATCCAAACAATGCCGATTGTTTGTGAATTTTTTGATGTATTTCCAGCGGAATTACATGATTTACCACTAGTTAGAGAAGTAGAGTTCTCTATAGATCTTGTTCCGGGGACAACACCGATATCCATAGCACCCTACAGAATGGCTCCTACTAAATTAAAAGAGTTGAAAGCCTAGTTGCAAGAATTGATTGATAGAGGCTTTGTTCGACCAAGCTTCTCACCTTGGGGTACACCGGTTCTGTTTGTAAATAAGAAAGATGGATCATTGAGATGTGTATAGATTGCAGACAACTTAACAAAGTCACCATAAAGAACAAGTATCCATTGCCTTGAATTGTTGATCTATTTAATCATTTGAAAGATGCCACTGTATTTTCGAAGATTAATCTTTGTGCCAGTTATTATCAGCTACGGGTGAAAGAATCAGATGTTCCAAAGACAACTTTCAGAACCAAGTATGGGCACTATGAGTTTCTTGTAATGTCATTTGGTTTGACAAATGCACCTGCGGTATTTATGGATTTGATGAACAAAATCTTCATATCGTATTTAGACAGGTTTTTGGTGGTATTTATTGATGATATTTTGGTATATTTTCAAGATGAAAATAAACATGGTGATCATTTGAAAATAGTGTTGCAAACTCTGAGTGAGAAGGAATTGTATGCCAAATTTAGTAAATGTGAATTTTGGCTACGGGAAGTTGGTTTCGTCGGACATATAGTATTTGTAGAAGGTATTCAAGTGAATCTGAACAAAATTGCAACCATTGTTAATTGGAATCCACCAAAGAACGTGTCTGAAGTCAAAAGTTTTCTAGGATTGGCTGGATATAATCGAAGATTTGTTAAAAGATTCTCAATGATAACTTCTTTAATGACTTGTCTGTTACAAAAATATGTGAAATTCGAGTGGTTTGATAAATGTCAGTAGAGTTTTGACAAATTAAAAGCTTGGTTGACTGAAGCACCCGTGCTAGTTCAAACTGAATAGGGTAAAAAATTTATAATTTACAGTGATGCATCATTAAATGGTTTAGGCTGTGTATTGATGCAAGAAGGCTTCAAGATAGCTAAAACCACATGAAAAGAACTACCCGATACATGATCTTGAATTGGCAGCCATTGTGTTTGCACTGAAAATTTGGCGGCATTATCTATTTGGTGAAAAACGTCATATATTTACTAATCATAAAAGTTTAAAGTATTTGATATAACAAAAGGATTTGAATTTGAGACAGCACAAGTGGCTTGAATTGTTAAAAGATTATGATTTGGTTAATGATTATTATTAGGAAAAGCCAATGTAGTTGCAGATAATTTGAGCAGAAAATCGTTGTTTATTTTGTGAGCAATGAATACTCGATATTGTCTTTATTTGATGATGGTTCAATCTTAGTTGAGTTAAAAGCTAGACCAACATTTTTGCAGTAGATTTCTGAAGCTCAGAAAAATGATGATGAACTACAAGCTAAATGGGTATAATGTGAGTTAAATTCTAATTCAGAATTTCAGATTAGTTCTGATGGTTATTTGTTATTCAAAGGCAGGATATGTATACCGAAAAACTCAGAATTGGTATAAAAGAGTTTACATGAAGCTCATAATGGTAACATGTCTCTTCATCTTGGTAGTAATAAAATGTACAATGATCTGAAAAAGACGTTCTGGTGGCTAGGAATGAAACGGATATTTCTGAATTTTTATCAAAATGTTTGATATGGCAGCAAGTAAAAGCTGAACATCAGGTACTTTCAAGATTATTACAGCCAGTTACGATAACGGAATGGAAATGGGAAAGAATTTGTAACACCCTAAACCCAGCCCAAACACCACGACCAGATCTGGCATGTCACTAAGAAGATTTAGTAAAACATGTCTCATTTTTGGAAAACATTTGTCTAGTTTAAACATGTATTCCAGAAAACTTAATGATTTGATAATTTATAAAAGATATAAATTTTATATGATGCCTTTATGAATTAAAAACCAAAATTTAGTACATGCCTTAGTTTATATTTTTCATGAAATTAGGTGTCCAATAATAGTAAAACCCAAAAGAAAGCCCAAAGTATAAGGCTAGTGGCCCATGGCCTTATTACAATAAAATATAAAACCCAAAACAATTTAACATATTGAAGGAAAATTTAAATAAATGGCATCTTTGTCAGAATAATTTGAACTCTTGCATGGCCACCTTGCGCCCCTCCACCGGTCCGATGCACTAAGTGCTACTAAAAAAATGTTAAATAATAAAGTGAGTCACAAGACTCAGCAGCAACCCTCGTGCACCATCGACCGGGCCTTAGCCCCACAGAACAGATAACAAAATATAATATATCAGGAATTATGCAAAGCCCCAACCTAATCCTAGGTTTCCATCCGCTACACACCACCCTTACCTGCCAATCACACTATTGGGGATTTCTACAATCAACCCACACTGCTACACACCATCGATGGTAGTCATGCTATAGATTAATGCTCATCGTCGATCATGGCAATAGCCACTACAATGCATCATGGCCAAAAGCCACTACAATAGATCATGGCAAAAGCCACTACAATGATCATGGCAAAAGCCACTACAATGTAACACTTCCCTTTCATCAATCACCCAACCCCTGCAATCACGTAAACCCGCATACATGTTTATCATATCGAATCAATGTAACCATTCACTTAAGAATGAAAGAGATCACTAACCGGTGATTCGCCTTTACCCTCCTCGGGTTTTCAACATCCATGCCAGATTTTGGCATTTAACAAAATATAATGATTTATAAGCATATACTAACAGTAATCCAAATGGTGTGAGAATGTTACACACGATTAATGCGTAGGACTACCTCTATGTCGATACCCTCGCTAATCGGATCTCATCATTCCGCCTACAACTTTGCTCAAAAGCCAAAAGAACACGAAGATAAGGCCTCCTATATTGGCCAATGGTTAGTGTTTTACCCAATTATACGTTTAAATTAATGATCTCCTTACCTTGAAATCCCGAAAGTAATACGATCCAAGTGCTATTGAACTCGCTTAGAAATCTAAGCGATTGAATCCCTTCAAATCTTTAATGCCGCAAATGAGAGAAAACACCCGATTAGTTAACCATATAGCCATTTGGCTAAGATCTCTATAAGTTGAAAAAAGATTGAAATCTCACGAATCGACACTTACCTTTAGTTTTCTTCAAGATTCGGCACAAGCAAACACCACAGAAGGAATTCAGAAATCACAGGAGATGAGATCTAGGGATTTTGACTTTTAAGAATATTCCGGAAAAGATGAACGAGAGAAATGCTGATGCATTTTCGGCTTTTGGAAGAACTAAGAATTGAAAAGATGGGCAAGGAAGTAGATAGAGAGATTCAGCCAAAGCGTTTGCAAGAGAAGAGAAGGTAAATTACAGGGGTTTCGGTTTCTTACAGAAGAAAAGAAAAAAGAAGAAGAAGAAAAGATGATTCTAGTTTGCCAAAAAGAGAGAAAGCTTGAGGCTATTTTCAGAGAACACAATGAAAAATTTGGCACACCCCTTGCCAATATTGAATCGATTTTCCTCCTCTCTGTGTTTGATTTTGGCCAACTCGCAACCAAGATATCACTCTTATCATTCTATCCCTTATCCTTAATGTAACACTCATCCAACAGAGACCTACACCACACCACTACTTCCCTTTATCAAGATTATATCCACATAATTTAAAACATAAAATCCCTATTTTGTAGCCACATTGCCGTCCCCCCTAGCTCTCCTTGGCTGTTTAAATTGGCCCAATTCCTTGGGCTCCAAGCGCCACACTAGGCCCCTTCCTTTGCCTATTGGCGCCACTTATAGCTCCCTCCCATCGCGCTCTTGTTCTTGGGCCACAAGCCCATTATGCCTATTACACTCTCAATACTTTATTTAAACCCAATAGTCTCTAAACAAAATATTTAGCCAAGACCTCGGCCCATTCCCGAGCCCAATTTGCACCTCTAAACCTCAAATTAACATTTTAAGCATACATCACATAAAATGCACAGGCCCAATAATTTGGGATGTTACAGTTCTACCCCCTTAAAATAAATTTCGGCCTCGAAATTTACCTGATCAGAAGAGATGGGGATACTGTTGTTGCATTACATCCTCTGGTTCCCATGTTGCTTCCTCCGCATCATGGTTTCGCCACAAAACCTTGACCAAAGGGACGGACTTCCTTCTCAACACTTTTATGTCTCGATCCAAGATTTGCACTGGTTCCTCTTCAAAAGACAAATCTGGCCTTACTTCAATCTCTTCCATCGGCACAACGTGCGATGGATCAGAATGATAACGTCTTAGCATCGAGACATGGAACACGCCATGTATCCGCTCCAACTCAAGGCAACTCCAATCGATAAGCCATCGGGCCCACGCTGCTCCAAGATTCGATAAGGCCCAATAAACCGGGACTTAGCTTACCCTTCCGACCAAACCTCATTACCTTCTTCCACGGTGATACTTTCAAGAAGACTTGATCTCCTCGCAAATTCCATCCCTTCCGCTTAAGATCCATCGACTTCGCCGATCGACGCTTCCTTCAAGAGCCCGAATTAACCTAACTTTCTTCCCTTTTTGACACTAGTTTCGGGCCCAACACCTAACGCCACCCAACTCGTCCAACAAGTTGGGGTCCGACATCTCCTTCCAGTATAATGCTTCATAAGGCGCCATCCTAATACTAGATTGGTAACTATTATTGTATGCGAATTCTGCCAAAGGCAAATACTCCTCCCGCCTTCCCTAAAATCGATGATGCTACCCTTAGCATATCCTCCAAGATCTCGAATTACCTCTCGACCGACCATCACCTGGATGAAAAGCTGTCAAGTCTAGCCTTGTTCCCATTACCTGATGCAGAGCCTTCTAGATCCATGACGTGAACCTAGGGTCTCTATCCGATATAATCGACGCAGGTACACCATGCAGTCTCACCACCTCAGCCACATACAGCTTAGCCAACCTTTGTAGAGAAAAGTCAAAACGAATCAATATGAAGTGAGCAGGCTTCATCAGCCGATCCACAATCACCCAAATTGAATCCTTCTTAGTGGGCGTAAGGGGTAACCCACTAACAAAATCCATCGTGATTCTCTTCCATTTCCACTGCAGAATATTTACCAGCTGCAACAACTTCGAAGGCAACTGGTGTTCCTCTTTCACCTGTTAGCACGTCAAACACTTACTCATGAATTCCGTTATCTCTCACTTCAGATCTGGCCACCAGAATTGTTCTCTCAAATCCCAGTACATCTTAACCCCTCTAGGATGCATAGTGTAAGGGCTACTATGCGCCTCTTGAAGAATCATCTGCCTTAACTCCATATCCTTTGGCATACAAACTCTCTTACGAAAACACAGGACTCCATCACCATTCAAACTATATTCCTCTCCTTCACCACTTCGTACTTGCAGAGTCGAGCACTCAAAACATCATCTAGAAGTTGCTTCTCTTTGATCTGACTTGTCCACATAGGTCTTACTTGGAGTTCAGCTACCAAACTTCTATCCTCATACAGACTAAGATGAGCGAACATTGCCCTCAAATCCACTATTGCCTTCCTACTCAGCGTATCTGCCACCACGTTAGCTTTACCCGGATGATATTCGATCGAGCAGTCATAGTCCTTCAAGAGCTCAATCCACCTACGTTGCCTCAGATTCAACTCCTTCTAGGTAAGGAGATACTTCAGGCTCTTATGGTCCGTGTAAATAACTGACTTTTTCCCATACAGGTAGTGCCTCCAAATCTTCAGAGCAAACACTACCGCCCAATTCTAAATCGTGCGTAGGGTAGTTCAATTCGTGCGGTCTCAACTGTCGAGACGCATATGCAACAACTTTTCCATTTTGCATCAACACACATCCTAAACCCGTGTGAGACATCACAGTAGACGGTAAATTCTTTTCCCGCCTCTGGCTGAATTAACACTGGAGCTTCCGTCAAGAATCTCTTCAGCTTCTCAAAGCTCTCCTACTATTTGTCGGTCCATACAAACGATACTCCATTCCTCAACAACTTAGTTAAAGGTGCCGCTATCAATGAGAACCCTTCAACAAACCTTCTGTAGTACCCGACCAATCCCAAGAAACTTTAAACTTTTGCCACAGACTTCGGCGGTTTCCAATCCAATACGGCTTCTATCTTCCGAGGGTCCACCCTAATTCCCTCTGCGGAAACTACATGCCTTAAGAAAGTCACTTCCTTCACCATAACTCACACTTCATCGAACTTTGCATAACCGCTTCTCCTCAGATTTGCAACACCACACGAAGATGTGCATCATGCTCCTCCTCGACTTGAGTAAACCAAGATATCGCCGATGAACACCACGACGAACCGATCAAGATACGGTTGAAATACCGGTTCATCATATCCATAAATGCCATCGGGCGATTCGTCAACCTGAACGACATCACCAAAAATTTGTAATGATCGTACCGAGTCCGAAACGCCGTCTTATGAATGTCTCCTTCCTTTACCCTTAACTGATGATATCCCGACCTTAAGTCAATCTTAGAAAAGACCGAAGCTCCTTTGAGCTGATCGAATAGGTCGTCGATTCTTGGCAGTGGGTACTTGTTCTTAACCGTCAACTTATTCAATTGACGGTAGTCCACACACAAACGCATGGATCTATCCTTCTTCTTCACAAATAGGACTGGGGCTTCCCACGGAGACACACTCGATCGGATAAATCCACGATCCAACAGTTCTTAGATCTGGGCTTTGAGTTCCACCAGCTCCTTCGACGCCATTCTGTATAGAGCAATAGACACTGGAGCTGTACCCGAAAGTAGCTCTGTTCCATACTCCACTTCACGATCCGGGGTAATCCTGGCGATTCCTCAGGAAAGACATCTGTGAAATCCTTGACTGTTTGAACCTCATCGATAGTCACCTCCTTAACATCCAAAGCACTGATAAAGGTTAGAAACGCGTTACATCCCTTCCGAATCATCTTAACAGCTTTTAATACGGACACTACGTTGGACAAATAAATCTTTTTTCCTCCTAACACAACCACCTCCCTGCCTTTCGGGGTACTCAACACCATGCGCTTAGTCTCACAATCCAACTTAGCACGGTGTTTAGTCAACCAATCTATTCCCAAAATAAGGTCAAACTCTCCAAACGGTAATTCCATTAAGTTTTTCAGAACACTACTCCTTGGGTCTCTAAAGGTACGCCCCAAACAGCTTTGTCCACTACCCTAGATTGTCCCAAAGGGCTAACCACAGCCATCTTCCTAGTAGTTGTTTCAAAGTCTAAACTTAGGGTCTTAGATACCGAACATGCAACATAGGAGTGGGTTGACCCAATATCAATCAAAGTAAGGTATGGGCTATTAGCAATAAGAAACGTATCGGTTATGACGTCCGGCAAGGCCACCATCCTCCCGTCGACGCGTCAGCATAGACTAGACCCAAACCGCTTTATGCCTACATTTCTAGCACCCTACCAGTGCTTCACGACCCCGATCAATCCATTTCCTCCTCGTATGCCGCCACGACCCTCAGATCGGGCCGACCACCTCTCCTAACTCGATCGTAACCTCGTCCCCTGGTCGTGACTACTCCACCTGTGAACAGTCCTTAATCATATGCTCCGTGGATCTACACCTAAAGCATCCACCGGTTCCTCTTCTACACTCCCCATAATGCACCTTCCCACATGAAGGACATGATCGATTTTGACCCATCGGAGCACGAGCTGGCCCATCAAACCTAGGCCTTTTCTGAAAATTCCCAGATGATCCCGACGGCCCAAAATTCCTCTTATTCTGATTTCGATCCTTATCCTTATTCTGCTTCTCAGTCCGCTTCACCTCCTTAGATATTTTAGCTTTCTTGACCAGAACCGCAAGGTCTCTTTCTCGCTACGGTGCCACTAATACCCTCAATTCATCCCTTAGTCCATCCTCGAACCGCACGCAACGCTCATAGTCAATTGCTACAATCCCTCGAGCGTAACGGCTCAACCGTAGAAATTCAACTTCATATTCTGACATATACTTACTTCCCTGCACCAAGTTCAAGAATGCCCTTCTCTGTGCATCCACATAGCTGGCCCCGATGTACTTTCCCTGGTACGACTCCTTAAAGAAGTCCCAATCAATACGATCTGCAGGAGTACTCTCCTTCACCGTAAGCCACCACTGATAGGCCTCCTCTCGAAGAAGAGTCACGACCCCTTTCAACTTCTCCTCCACAGTGAAGTCAAGGTCATCCATTATGCGCTCAGTTGCCTCTAACCAATACTCAGCTGTGTTAGGGGCTACGCCGTAAACTCCCTAAACATCTCGCTCGTTGGCTCGAGTCGCTCGCACACAACTTTCGAGCTCCTAAACCCGCGCCTACTCCAACCACTCTTTCAAGGACGCAAAGATCTCTCGAGACATCGTGATCATCTCTACCCATTTGGTCCTAAAATTCTCCCTCCACGGTGGAGATCCGACATCTCATTTCCTGACCCGTGGCCAGACCCTTTTGGTTCAGACACGGTCATCTTACACCTACCATGACCACGCGACAAACGTCCTCGACCCCTTGTACTCATCGTCCTAATATCACCTTTATCTGATTTAAGAAAATTTTATGAATTATTAAATCTTTCCACTGATTATCCACGAACAATTTTATGAAAAAGTAGTTTGATAGTGGTTCTTTCAAATTCAAAATTATATCTGAAGGTTCAGTCTCAAGTCTACTACCCTAATTCAGAGAATCACATACATTCACAATCAGCATACAGAGGGCATTCACAAACTTACATTTATCACCTAGGGGCATTTTCGTCCTTTCACTACCCAGGGCATTCTCGTAATTTATCCTATAAGGGTTTTTTCATAATTTTCAAAATAGGGTATCTTGGTGGTTTTACAAAAAAGGGGTATTTTGGAAATTTTGCAATCTAGGGGGTATTTTAGTAATTTTGTAAATCGGGAGTATTTTGGTAATTTCACAAATCTTGGTAATTTTTACAAATCTAGGGTAGTTTGGGAAATTTTTACAAATCAAGAGTATTTCAGAAATTTTACAAAACTAGGGGGTATTTTAGTGATTTTGCAAAATAGGGTGGCTGGTCCCTTTCGGGTTTTAATTATAAATTTTGGCCCGTCAACAAGTCCTCATGGCTAAGGTGAACAGACACTACGCACCAGGTAGGATTCCAACGAAGAGGAGGTGAGTCACTAGGACTGCTTAAGTACCAAGCTCTCCCTGGATCCAATCCTAGACATGCGTATGCCTGTTACCACACCCTAACCTAGTGACTTGTTCACGGACATGTTTAATTAGATTAAGTTTTATGGAGTTTATTGTTTGGTGTAAGCTAGGCCTAGGGTCCAATAATTTCTATCTTACTAACCTATGGCCCCATAAAGCCCATTAAGCCCACATACATAACACACAATGGTTCAGAATACTTACCTGGCGGACTTGGCCGGAGACGCAGGTGCCATGCCGAGAGAACAACTCAGACACATGTTTCAAAACCCATCTTTAAAAATGTTTTGAGCCCAAAACCCCCAAAGTCGAGTTTTGAACCTCTCTCTGATACCAATTTGTAACAACCCAAACCCGGCCCAAACATCACGACCGGATCTGGCATGTCACTAAGAAGATTTAGTAAAACATGTCGCATTTTTGGAAAACATTTGTCGAGTTTAAACATGTATTCTGGAAAACTTAATGATTTGATAATTTATAAAAGATATAAATTTTATATGATGCCTTTATGAATTAAAAATTGAAATTTAGTACATGCCTTAGTTTATATTTTTCACTAAATTAGGTGTCCAATAATAGTAAAACCCAAAAGAAAGCCCAAAGTATAAGGCTAGTGGCCCATGGCCTTATTACAATAAAATATAAAACCCAAAACAATTTAACATATTGAAGGAAAATTTAAATAAATGGCATCTTTGTTGTAATAATTGAACTCTTGCATGGCCACCTTACGCCCCTCCAGCTCGATCCGATGCACTAAGTGCTACCTAAAAAAAGTTAAATAATAAAGTGAGTCACAAGACTCAGCAGTGCAACCCTCGCACCATCGAATGGGCCTTAGCCCCACGTAATGTATAACAAAATATAATATATCGTGAATTATGCAAAGCCCCAACCCAATCCTAGGTTTCCATCCGCTACACACCACCCTTACCTACCAATCACACCATTGGGGATTTCTACAATCAACCCACACCGCTACACACCATCGATGGCGGTCATGTGCAGCTTAGTCTTATCGTCGATCATGGCAATAGCCATCAACGATCATGGCAATAGCCACTACAATGCATCATGGCAAAAGCCACTACAATGATCATGGCAAAAGCCACTACAATGTAACACTTCCCTTTCATCAATCACCCAAACCCCGCAATCACGTAAACCGCATACATGTTTATCATATCGAATCAATAGAACCATTCGCTTAAGAATGAAAGAGATCACTAACCCGGTGATTCGCCTTTACCCTTCTCGAAGTTTTCAATACCATGCCAAGATTTCAAAGATTTAATGTAATATAACAAATTTATAAGCATATACTAACAGAAATCCAAATGGTGTGAGAATGTTATACACCGATTAATGCGTAGGACTACCTCTATGTCGATACCTCGCTAATCGGATTCATCGCTTTTGTCTACAACTTTGCTCAAAAGCCGAAGAACGCGAAGATAAGGCCTCCTATATTCGCCAAGGGTTAGTGTTTTACCCAATTATACGCTTAAATTAATGATCTCCTTACCTTGAAATCCCGAAAGTAATACGATCCGAAAAGCATCAACTTGGCTTAGAAATCTAAGCGATTGAATCCCTTCAAATCCCAGAATGCTGCAAATGAGAGAAAACACCGATTAGTTAACCATATAGCCATTCGACTAAGATCTCTATAAGCCGAAAAAAGATTGAAATCTCGCGAATCGAAACTTACCTTTAGTTTTCTTCAAGATTCAGCACAAGCAAACACCACAGAAGGAATTCGACAATCACAGGAGATGAGATCTAGAGATTTTGACTTTTAAGAAAATCTCAGAAAAGATGAACGAGAGAAATGCTGATACGTTTTCGGCTTTTGGAAGAACTAAGAATTGAAAAGATGGGCAAGGAAGTAGATAGAGAGATTCGCCAAAGTGTTTGCAAGAGAAGAGAAGGTAAATTGCAGGGGTTTCAGTTTTGACAGAAGAAAAGAAAAAAAGAAAAAAAGATGATTCTAGTTTGCCGAAAAGAGAGAAAGCTTGAGGCTATTTTCAGAGAACACAATGAAAAATTCGACACACCCCCTTGCCTATATCGAATCGATTTTTCCCTCTCCGTGTTTGATTTTGGCCAACTCGCAACCAAGAGATCGCTCTTATCATTCTATCCCTTATCCTTAATGTAACACTCATCCAACAGAGACCTACACCATACCACTACTTCCCCTTTATCAGCATTATATCCACATAATTTAAAACATAAAATCCCTTATTTTGTAGCCACATTGCCGTTCCCCCTAGCTCTCCTTGGGCTGCCAAAATTGGTCCAATTCCTTGGGCTCCAAGTGGCCACACTGGGGCCCCCTTCCCTTGCCTATTGGCGCCACTTATAGCTCCCTCCTACTGCGCCTCTTATTCCTGGGCCACAAGCCTATTATGCTTATTACACTCTCAATACTTTATTTAAACCCAATAGTCTCTAAACAAAATATTTAGCCAAGACCTCGGCCCATTCTTGAGCCCAATTTGCACCTCTAAACCTCAAATTAACATTTTAAGCATACATCACATAAAATGCATAGGCCCAATAATTCGTGATGTTACAGAATTACTATGGAATTTGTATCAGGGTTACCCTTGTCTCTGAAAAAGAAATGTACTATTTGGGTAATCATTGATTGGTTAATAATGTCTGCACAGTTTATTCCGATATGTATGGATTTTTCCTTGGATAAGTTGGCTGAATTATATGTTTCTGAGATTGTTAGATTGCATGGGTGCCTATCTCCATTATTTCAGATAGAGATCCTCGATTTACATCTCGATTCTGAAAAAATTGCAAGAAGCCTTGGGTACACAGTTACATTTTAGTATTGCATTCCATCCTCAAACTGATGGATAATCCGAATGTGTTATTCAGATTTAAGAAGATATGCTTTGGTGTTATGTGCTTGAATTTGAAGGTAACTGAGAAAAGTATCTGTCTTTAATTGAATTTACCTATAATAATAACTATCATTCTAGCATTAAAATGGCACCATATGAAGCTTTGTATGGCCGAAAATGTAGAACTCCATTGTATTAGATAGAGCTAAGTGAGAAAATATACACGAAGTTGATTTAGTCCGTGAAACTAAAGAAAATGTAAAGGTGATTCAGGACAGTTTGAAAGTAGCTTTTGATCGTCAAAAGTCTTATATTGACCTTAAAAAAAAGAGATAGAATTTTAGGTCGGTGACAAGGTATTCTTAAAAGTATCACTTTGGAAGAAAGTTCTCGGTTTGGCCGTAAAGGAAAATTAAGTCCACGATTCATCAGGCTATATGAAATCACTGAAAGAATTGGGCTTGTTGCTTATCGATTAGCATTACCACCAAAACTTGATCGGATTCATAATGTTTTTCATATATCTATGCTACAAAGATATCAGGTAGATCCTTTACAAGTTATTTCTTCGACAGAAGTTGAGATTCAACCTGATATGACTTATAGTGAGGAACTAATCAAAATCTTGGCATGTGAAACAAAAGAGTTAAGAAATAAAAAGGTAGCATTAGTGAAAGTTCTTTGGCAACGAAATAGGATTGAAGAAGCTACTTGAGAACCGGAGGATACCATGAGAAAAATATCCAAAACTATTTATTAGTAAGATTTTCGAGGACGAAAATTTTTAAGGGGGGAGAGTTACAACAACCCATTTTCAGTGAAATCGGAATAGTGGTTTTGGGACCATAAATTTGAGCTGAAAAGAAAGTTTATTTTAACATTATTGCATGGTCTGCATTATGATAGGAATGTTATATGAAAATTCTGATAAGAAGAATTTTACAAATTATGTGTTAAATTAGGGAAAAGACCAAATTGCATAAAATGCAAAAGTTGAATTCTTGTATCTAGAAGGATCAAATAGCTATGGAAATAAAAAATTTAGGTCCTTATATGGTAATTAGACCATTAAAGAAAAGTTAGTAGATATCTATGGAAAAATTAGAAAAGGTTAAGGACTAAATTGGAAATGAGAAAAATTTAAAAGATTATAACTAATTAAATAGAAAATATCATCTTATTTTCATTATCTTCATCCCCAAATTTTATGGAAACCCTAGGGAGAGAAAAGAAACTAATCAAGCTTAATTAGATCCGAACAACTCAAATTCAAAGCTAGATCGAGGAAAAGAAAAAGTTTTGGATTATTAGATTTTTATACACAAACAAGTGTTGAGGTAAGTTCGTGTAACCAAATTGTGTTTATTTATATGCTTGAATTGAATATGGTATGTGATTGTATGGATTATATAAATGTTAAAAATAAATGAAATAATCATATGTTCAAACATATTTGGAAAATATTAAGTTCCTTTTGAATAATGAAATTCGATGGATAATGTAATTTCCCATTTTACATGTTGCATATGTTGCGGATAGAATATAGCTCGGACGAGTAATCCTGTTAAAGCCCTCTCAAGCATCCTGTTAAATAGTTCTTGGGAGCATCCTGATCGGTAATGATTCTGCATGTGTTGCGCACTACCGCAGCTCTTTGTGAGTGTCCTGTTACATGATTCAATCGGTTGTGATCCAGTATATAATGCGGACACAAATGCAGCTCTGTGTGAGCGTTCTAATATAAGCTCTTATGGGAGTCCTAACATGGATCGCTTGAACTTTCTATTACCTTATCCGGTACTCCCTGATATTAACTCTTCATAGTTATCTGTTAAGCTCTACGAGCTCCCTAATTAAAACTTTTATGAGTTTCCTTTTAGCCCGGATTAGTGTCCTGATACATGGCTCATCTGAGCATCCTGATATGTGGCTCGAGAGTGTGCTCCCTGATTAAATGCCCTAATGGGTACTCCTGAACATGAATTGATAAATCAAACGCCTTGTGTGTCTACGAGTATCCATCAAAATTTAATGATTCAATGATAAATTAAATGAATTATATCTCGAATGTTTCTAAAATTTCTGAAAAATTGTAACATGATGAGCTCATCCATACTATTAAATGTACATGTGAATTATGTGACTATCATACTTGTTTGAGTGTATGTGATTAGATAAATTTGCCAAATTGTTGGGAATCATGTTATTGTATGCTTATTTGAATAAATGTAATCGATAAGTTTAATTCTTGTTATACGAACTTACTAAGCATTAAATGCTTACTAGGTTTGATTTTCTCTGTTTTATAATGCTCGAAAGCTCGTAAAGGTTGGAGACCGGTCAGAGCATCATCACACTATCTCCAATTCATTTTCATATAAATAGAAAACTTACTTTGACATAATGGCATGTATAAGTTAATTTTACCAATGATGATATGTAAATGGATGTTTGTAATCTAGCCATTGTAATGGCTAGTAATGGTATATTTTGGTATGATAATATAAAGTTATATCATGTTTAATACATACATGTATAAGGTTTGGTTAAATCGAATAAAGTTAAAATATAAATCATCATAAGAAGATAAGCTCGATCATATGATTAAGTGATACTATTTCATACATATTAATGATGTTTGCTTAATTTATATATCTTGAATTGGTTGGAAAATATATGCAGATGTTGTTGTAGGTTGAAGGTTAAATTTAGGTGATAAATAAGGCTAGGAAATGACTCTATTTAGTCTACATGGGTAGACACATGGGTGTGTGTCTTGACCATGTGTGACACACAGTTTGGCACATAGGCATGTGGTTTGGTCGTGTGTCCCCTGCATCTTAAAATTGAGAAATAAAATGCTCAGAATTGGGCACACGGACAGAGACACAGGCATGTGTCTCAACTGTGTGTGCTACACGGTCTATAACACGGGCATGAGTTTTGGACATGTGAAACATGTGCCTAATTTGTGAAAATTAAATTGACCGCAAAGCCTAGCACACGAGCGTGTGGCTGGTCGTGTGGCACAAGTTAGGGAGTTACATGAGTAAGGTTACGGGCTGGGACATGGCCGTGTACCTCACATCGAATGCCCACATGGTTTACTCACACGGGCGTGTGACCCTTGTATTAAAGAAAAAATTTAATTTTTACGAAAACTTTTCTGAGTTCTCGATTTAGTCCCGACTCGATTCAAATGTTTAAATTGGGCCTCGAGGGTCCATCCAAGGAACAACATGATTAGTTTTAGATATGAACAAGTAAATGATATGAATTATATGAAATTATTTTGTAAACTCTGGTAATACTCCGTAACCCTATTCCAGCGATGGATACGGGTTGGAGGTGTTACAACCAAAGTCACACAATCAACAACTCCTTCTAATTACACTAACCCACAAATCCGAACCAACTCTTTATAACCACAACTACCTATAAAATGTCTCTAAATTCCAATCTAATCCACCTACATCAGAACCTTCCCAATCCAACAACAGAAATAGAACTCAATTTACTAGAACCCTTCCAAAAGACTTTTATTAGTTGAGATTGAAGGATGAAATGAAAATATTATGCTCTTAGTATAATACCAAATACCGCCTAAGCATAAATGTGTGAAATCTCAATCGTATTAGCTCCTTATTGAGGATTAATATAAGGAGGAAAGCTAGAAGAATTTGTTGAATGTAATGAAAATCATGAACTCTTAATAAATGATACAAGTTGTATCGTTCTACCTTAGTTATAACTTTGCATCAATTGAGAGGAATTAATGGTTACCAAACATTGAAAGTGTAGGGAATTACGAAGAAGTAATCTATCATCATGTCAGTTGATTATTCTAATACTCACAATTTTTTGTATTGGGATATAACAATATTATTAGGGCTATTTGTCTAGCCAATGCCTTGCAGTCTTACAATAATAGTTAATTGAAAAAATTGCTAGTTAAAAGGCTTGTAGGGATTTTTATGCAAAATTCAAGGTGTCCCAATTCACATTGACCTTAGAGTGTTACCTTTGAGAGGTTGTGATATTATCTTAGGGGTTCAATAGTTAACAAATTGACATCCTATCTTATGAGATTTTAAATTTAGGACAATATAGTTCTAACATGATGGTATTTGGGAAAAATTGCAAATAATCCATCTTGGAAATATTCTTATAGTCAGCATTAAACATGTTATGGAAGATTTTAAACAATTAGGGAAAAAAATTGTAGCATGTTATGGATAGGGAATGTTAACGTTTAATTATAGAAATAGTGAAATAGTGAGCATACCTAGGGCAACCGAGGATTCACTTTTGATCCTCTCGAGCTACCTAAAGGCCCTATGACTCGAGCTCTAGCTAAGTGAATGCAAGAGGCTATGGTGGATTTAACAAGCCAATTTAACAAGAGGCTATGCAAGAGGCCCTATTTCTCAAATTCCACCTTAAACAATATAGAAATCGGGGTGACACTTTTTAGTGTTGAATCATTTCTAAAGTTTAAGTTCGTTTATCCATCTCCACCTTATCCCAAATAATCTATCCTTGTTATTCTTGTTAAACTGAGCCATAAAAATAGCCACCTTCCTTGTTCCATTCATATATGAACCTACCACTACCTTAGCCAACTTTATTAACCATTTGAAAGCTTCCGCATCCTTAGCCTAATTTATCCTTTTTCCGACAACTCAACTACTCCTCGTCGACGATCGGCCAATCTCGTGAAACGACTTGCATTAACCCGGGCCATCTCACATCATTTGGTATCAGAGCTTGTAAACGAGGAGCACCGACGTACGTGACAATCCCGAATTATGTTCGTAAAAAAAATTTGAAATAAAAAAAAGTTGTATTTAATTTTTTTGTAATCAGCACATATTGTATTTGAAGTATTATTAAAAAAAAGAGAGATACGAAAATTAAAAAAAATAAATTCGAGTACAAAAAAAAAAAACAAAAAAAAAAAGGAGTGAAAGTTTTTGCAAGTTCTTGTTTGTATTCATTCTCTTATACTCCGATCATCATGTAACAACCCGTTTTTAGGGTTAATAGGAACATTGGTTTCGGGACCACAATCTGGCATTGAAAAATTTATATTATTATTATTTTAATATTTACAGCATGATATTAGAGTTGTGTGAGATTTTCGTAAAGACATTTTATCGTTTAAGTGGTTAATTCGGTAAAAAGGACTAAATCGCGTAAAGCATAAAAGTTGGGTTCTATAAGTTAAAGTTGTCAAATAGCTATAGAAATTAAAAGAGAAGGTCCTTATTTGGAAAATAGCCCATTTATGAGATAGTGTATGTTAGTGGAGTGGCATTTGGTGTAATTATTAATGTTTTTAAAGGTAAAAAGGTAAATAGGTAATTAAAGTTAATAATAAATAAAATAAAAGCCAAAATCATGTTATTTTCCTTCATATTCCACCGATTATAGATAAAATAAACAACAATGGAAGCATAATAGGGTTCGGCCCTTGTTGTTTTTAATTGAGGTATGTTTCGAGCTCGATTTTTGATGATTTTTATGTTTTTGTGATCGTTGCTTCATGTTCTAGCTAGCTCATACCCTAATTTCTAAATTTGTTGATGAATTTGTGAGTTTCATTTGATGATAGCTTGATGTTTTTGAGTATTGGTGATGGAAAATGAATAATTGTTGGTAGATTAATATGTTTTGTTAAGTGATTTTTGGTAAAAATGTCAAATAAGGATTAAATTGTAAAAAGTGTAAAATTCATGGTTAAATGTGTGAATAAACTAAAAATATGGGATGCTAGTAGTATGGGTAGAATTCGACCTAAGATGGATTTAGTGAAATTTTGTGTATTTTGTGTTATTTTGAAATAAGGACTAAATTGAGAAAAATGCAAAATGTTAGGGGCTAAAATGCAAATTGCCCATTTATATTTTCTTGAATGAAAATTGAATGAAATGTTGGATAAGTAAGTTAATTTTGATATTAATTAGATTGGCAAAAGTGGAAATCGGAAGTTATCGATTAGTCGTCCGGTTTATTCGCGTCCGTGTGGGGTAAGTTCATAAGTAAATAAATGCTGTTAAATTTGAATGTATATATGTTAAATTTGTTGAATTGATTTATAATAAACATGTGTATATGCCGAATTGAATTTAGAGTTGGAAAACTAGTTACGAGCTTGAATTGATAGAATTATGACGTCCGAAAAGCCCCGTACGAACCATAAGAATAGTTAGGATACATATGTCATGACATAGGATTCTGATATGTGTTATCGACCACGTTTGGGATGTTGGCATCTATTTGAGATTTATGTGTAAGACCATGTCTGGGACATCGACATCGTATTTGATGTCGTGTAAGACCCTGTCTGGGACAGTGGCATCGATATTGATTACGTGTAAAACCATTTCTGGGACGTTGGCATTGTATGAGTTTTCGAGCTTTCCAAGTATCCTATTTATTTCTAAACGGTTCAACGGGCATTCTGAGAAATAAATGAGTATATGGATGTGCATCCGAATCAGGTATGTTGTGATGAATATGAATTTGAGCAATGAAAGTGAGTATGACTATGATTATTTGTTTTATAATTTATGTGAAAATGAGATGTGGATATTAGCAAGTGAACTATGAACAAATGATTCATATAAGAAATATAAAATTGTAATTGTGTTTTTGCCATATATGATTCGGTACAAATGATTTGAATATGAAATTATGATAATGAATGATTAAAATGATGATATATGTGAAATATATGATAATGAATGATGTGTTATATATGCTCGTTAAATGAAATTATGGTTCTATGTTTCGGACATGAGAATTATAAAACACGGAACATGGTTTTGATGTGTGATTTGTTATGGTTATTCGGGCTTGGAAGTGTATAAAAAGAAATTGATATATTTTTATGAATAAACTGTAACAAATGACCATGATTCGGTTGGTATGTAATGAAATTGTGAAAGCTTAATCTTATGAATGAGCTAATGGTTGATATATGAATTTGAAAACATGGTTTATATGTCCATCCATAATTAAGCCTAGTGAAGTTACCTAATGTGGTCTTAAGAAATTACGATTATGATGAATGTATGTGTGGTTGAGATTTGTTAAATTCGGCCTAGTTAAATTGAAATATAAACATTATTAAAATGATTTATTTTCTTATGGTTTACTAAGCTTTCAAAGCTTACTCCATGTGTTTTTCCTATGTTTATAGAGTTTTAGAGATTCGCTTGGTTGGAAGTCGTGGGAGATCTCATCACACTATCCAGTATTCGTTTCGGTAAATAAATGTTTTGAGATTAGGTTATGTGGCATGTATAGGCTAGTTTTGATATATTTGATTTTGAAATTTGTATATTCATATATAGCCATGCGAAAATGGCTTGATTATGATGTTAATGGTTGTGTATTCGGTTATGTCTTAAGTTTAATTAGAAGTATGTTTCATGGTAAATATGTTTGTAATGTTGGTTATATGATTGACAATGAGATATGGTAAGTATGATGTATAATCAGCTTTATAGTTAGCTCATTTTGGAAGTATGAAAAGTGGTATAATTTGGCTTTGTAATAAGGTAAAGTGATGAATATAAATATTTGATTGAGTATTGGTTATGTTGATTTGGCTTGAAATGTTAAAGTATACATAATTATTACGTTTGAATGGTTGGGTTTTTAGTTACGGTTCATGATGGAAAATGATGATTATACTTTGAGTATGTTTGATGGACATTTGAATAGCTAAAAGTGACATAGGGTGGGTTTGGATGGGCGATTGATACAAGTATGAGACGTTTAGCTTATTTTTGTCTCATGTTACAAGATTACCACAAGATTCTAATCTCACCGCCACCGCTATTTTTACACTAACCGCAGGTAAACGCACCGCCCATCCAAACTCACCCATAGTTGTGTTAATATTAGGTTATGAGATAGCATGTTTAGCTTAAAATGCAAGTGATGGAAATGTTATGACTTATTAAGATTAAATTGATGACCGAATAAGTGTTGATTTGAATGGTTGGACATATGAGGTTTAAACATGATAATTTGCATACGAAATAGGTATGTTTGAATTGTCATTTGTGTTCAAAAGGGTCAACTTTTATTTTGATAAAATGGTTAATGATACTTGCGCATGTACTAGTAAAGTACAAGACCATATTTATTTATGTGATAATGTTTGATAATGTCTCATGTATAGATGTTATTTAGGTCATAAGGTTATATGGTTTAGCTCTTAGACTTATAAAGCATATGTAATATGTTTTGATATTTATATATATATGTTAGTTGGTTCGAATATGGAATTTATGATATGGTAAACATGGCTTTATGATATGTTAGCTTAGTTTGGAATGTGAATTGATAAATGAAATTAATTAGATAAATTATTAAATATGTTTTGCATTTGTGAAAAAGTTAAATAAGCATGTTTTGATGTGGAAAATTGGCCTTGCAAATGGCCTATACTTGCCCACATGGTTGAGCACACAGGCGTGTGTCTCAACCGTGTCTCTCAAGGTTGCAATTCGAACCAAGTCAGGAAGCCACACAGGCTGGACACACGGGCGTGTCTTGTGGCCGTGTAGACAAGTTAGTGTGTATACTCCCTTTTCCACGGCTTAGACACACGGGTGTGTCTAATGCCATGTGAGGCACATGACCTACCCACACGGGTGTGTGACCTCTATAACTTTGAAAATTGTTTAAATTTTTAAAAAATTTTGTATGTTCTCAGTTTAGTCCCAACCCTTTTCCAATGCTTGTTTAAGGTCTCGTAGACCTTCAAAAGGGACTCTATGTATATGATTTGCTATGATATGATGATTGTGCATTGTATGTTTGTGAAATGTTCGTAAAAGTTATGATATGTCCGGTAATGCCTCTTAACACTATTTCGGCAATGGTTACAGGTTAGGGGTGTTACACATCGAGATCATTCTACCATCATCTCTTCTACCCCAACGCCACACTTAACCAAACTTCTTTCTTGTTTTAGCCTACCTACTCCCGTAAACATCAAATCCCTTGTCACCATTCTTGAAGCTAACCCTAAAGCTACAAATAGGTTTATACGAGAAAAAATACAAAATTACGAGAGCAAGAAAGAGGGGGGAAAGGCAAAAAGAGAGCAAAAACACGAATAGAGTGAACTTTTTCTTTGTGAGTGAACTGTAAGCATTTGTAGTGAGGTATTTAATTTTCTGTTTTTGTTCTTTTTAACATTTCTTCTTTTCAGTAAATAATCATGTCTCGAGAAGAATTTTCAGCCGATGAATTTCAATACTTGGTGAAAGAGATGGGCCAAATGTTTGAAAGAAAACTAGGTCCATTACAAAAGCGGTTGGACCGAGTGGAGGAAAAGGCCCGACAGAAGCAAACTCCACCAAGTCAAGAAGCATTGTTAAGATCATCATGACGACACTACTCGAGAAGAGACTCATATCAAGACTCCTATTCAACAAGGCTTTCGAGACAAAAAGAAGCAAACTTCGAGTCGAAAATCTTTCGAGATGCCGAACGAGAAAGTACGAGTTATTCTTCGTATGCTTTAAAGACATCACACACGGAGAATTGCCCTCGAAGAGTTGATCGAGATATCTATGAGAATACTTTCTCTTTCTTTGAGCCAAACAATTATCTTTTTGATTCGTTTGTATCGTCTTCACTTTGTAATAAAAACGAAAAAGAAGAAAAAGAAAAAGCAAGTGAAAAAGAAAAAGAAATCGAAAAAGAGATTGAAAAAGAATAAAAATAAAAAGCAAGTGAAAAAGAAAAAGAAATTAAAAAAGAGAAAGAAATCAAAAAAGAATTTGAGAAAGAAAATAAGAGTGAGAAAAAGAAAGACGAGATTGAGATTGAAAAAAAGTGTGAGGAAAAAGAGAAAATTGAAAAAGAAAGAAAAGAAAACGAGTTAGAAAAATAAACGAGAGAAAAAGAGGCAAAAGAACAAGAAAAATTGAGGAATTTGTTTACTAACCCAGATGTGAAATTGTCTCGTTGTCTTTCTTTTCAGATTTTGAAAGACTGGAAGGTAATTTTCAACTTCAATACCTTCCTGACGAGCAACGTTTTCGCATGACCAAAAAAGGTAAGGTTGAAGATGAAATCAACCTACACGAGCCCAAAGGTAAGTGAAGTAAGGAATTTTTAACAACCGAGTCACGACAAACATGTTTGAAAGTTATTAATAACATTTTCAGTGGCTTAGTTTTTAAAAGATCCTCTTATCTTCATCCGATTAATTACTTTTCCTCAATTGTCGTTATTGAGCTCGTTGCAAAAGAAAGCACAAGGGTTTTTACTCTTGATTTGCCTTGTTAAGGAAGCTTTGTTGATGTTGTTTGGTCTGATCGACAAACCACGAATTTAATCTTGCGTGATAATGGGTTTTCACGAAAAATGTATAATTTGTTTGAATATGATATTAACATGTATCCACTAACATTTTTTGTGAAATCTTTGAATTTGTGCAATTCTATTTCAATGACTGCAAAGAGTTTTGATTGTATGTGTCCGTGTATGCAAAAATCCTTTTGGTTTGACATGTTTGATTTACTAAACCCTTTGCTACACTTTGGCATAAGTAATCAAACTCATGTTTTTAAACCTGGAATATGTTTTGGTTCGTTTTGCGGGAAAAACCAACCTCTTAAAGTTTGTGCGAATAATTTCTATTTGTTTGATACTTGGTTTTTGAATAAGGAAATGAGGCTTGACAAATTTGATTTCAATTTAAATTTAATTCCTTAATCCATTTCTATGGTTGTACTTGAAGTTCGTGTTTCATTCCGAAAAGGTTAACTCAACCACAAAGTTTCGACTACACTATACCCCGAGGAGAGAAGGTTTGTGTTGATCGAGCAAGGAAAAAATGATATTTGTTTTCTTGCTTTTGAAGATAATCGAGGTAAGAATCTTGGAAGTCTTAAAATATTTTTTTCTCTTCGGGTGGTGACAAACATCGAGTTGATGATTTGGTTTTTGTAAATCATTTAGATCATGACGTGCTTGAGTGTTCTATTTCTTGATGATGATCTATCTATTTTGGTTGTTGATAAAAAGATTCTTGTTTTTGATCATTGTGATTTTGTTGGCGAGCATGCGATTAAATGGAAATTACAATGTCCAACTAAGCAAGACCATGGATCTTATAAATCTTTTCGTTTTCCTGTTTGTGATGCCTACGTACATCTTTTGACTCATTTCTCGCATCTAGGCCATGATTTGTGGAAACCAATTGAGATTTTTGAATGTCTTACAACATGTCTGTTATTTTCTATATCATTTGAAGAGACATTGACAAGTAAGATATTTTGTTGGCATGAATGTAAACATGGTGTTTTGCATCTGTCCATTCGCATGCGTTATACTTGTCTTGTTTTGATTATGCTTGGACTGCAAGTTTGTTTGCATTGTTTCTTGTTAATGCATGGCTATAAATTTCTGATCTCTCATTTTCCATTCACCCCTTTCGATCAAGGCAAACCTCACGAACGTTTTTTGGTAAACCAACGGCTCGACTTGAGGACAAGTCACTTTGAAGAGGGGGGATGATGTGAGCATACCCGGGGAAATCGAGGATTCACTTTTCGATCCTCTCGAGCTACCTAAAGGCCCTATGACTCAAGCTTAAGCTAAGTAAATGCAAGAGGTTATAGCAGCTTTAACAAGCCAATTTTGGATCGAATTCCAACCCGAAGAAGATGGGCAAGCTCTGGTCCATATTTTGAGCAATCCTTGCACCTTGGTGCAAACTGATTTCAGCTCGGTTCAGCTCACTCGAGCTCAAGTTAGCTCACACGAGCTCAATTCAGCTCATTGAGCTCGTTTTAAGCTCTTTAATTTTAATTGCTAAAATAAATTAAGTGTTTCATTTAATTTAGTTTAAATTGTTACAGCTCATAAATATGTCTTAGCTTATTGCATGTTTTTAATGTGTCATAGCCGAATTTAATATGTCTTGTTTAAGACTTTATTAAATTTGTCTAGTTTAATTATGTGTCTATTTAAAGTGTCCAAATTGTGTTTTAATTATGTCTAGCTGAATGTGAATTAATTTAAGTTGGTTCATCCATTTTGTAGGTTGATCGAATGCATGAAGGTGCAATTAAGCAAGATACATGCATGGGCTTGGTTCAATGCATGGGACAATGCATGCATGGCTATGTTCAATGAAATTAGTGCTGATTGTTAGGCTTCTCCAAGCAACCATTCGGCCAAGGAGTAGCTGCCATTAAGTTCCCCAAGCTGGCTGAATATCTTTCCAAGGCTTTAAAGCTGTTCACACTTGCTTATTTCCCCATTCACACCATAATTTGACCAATCAGCTTCTATATATGCATGGGTGAAGTCATGAACGTTCAAGGGGGAAATGGCACCTTATTTCAGCACATTGAATGAATAATGTGCATGAACAAAAGGGAGGACGAATTACAAAGGTACATGCTACCATTCATGAACCAGCCCCATCATCAATGCTTCCATTAAGGACTCAGTTGAATCTAGACAAAGCCAATTGATCTCCCATGCATTCATCTTTTTCAAGTTCATTTGCTTAAGCATGAAGCTGCCCATTGGTGTTCCCTCTAGCCGAACATAGAAAAGAAGATTTATAGTTTTTATTCTAGAATTTTCCAGCTTATTAATGGCCAAATACTTAGTCTTTAAGCTATGTATTTTGATCATTTGGCTAGCCTTATGTTTAGGCTATAAATAGTTTGACATTTTCATTTGTAAAGGACTTTTTTCCAAATTTTGAATGAACATTTTGTTCTCGAGTGAGTTAAACTCCTCTCTTATTTTCGTACAAGTCTTGTTGACTTATCTAGCGTGCTAGTGGCATCTTCTGACTTGTTTCTGAACTTATCACCGTAACACGGTGTGGCGTTCAACCCACTTCCTATTTCGCAAATTCCACCTTAAACAATATAGAAATCGGGATGACACTTTTTAGTGTTGAATCATTTCTAAAGTTTAAGTTCGTTTATCCATCTCCACCTTATCCCAAATTATCTATCCTTGTTATTCTTGTTAAACCGAGCCATAAAAATAGCCACCTTCCTTGTTCCATTCATATCCGAACCTACCACTACCTTAGCCAACTTTATTAACCATTTGAAAGCTTCCACATCCTTAGCCTAATTTTTCCTTTTTTTGACAACTCAACTACTCATCGTCGATGATCGACCAATCTCGTGAAACGACTCGCATTAACCCGAGCCGTCTCACATCAGGGGGAGTTAGAGAATTGTTGGAAGCTGATAAGGACTTATTCAAAATTTCTACCACATTACCCCATTATAGATTGTAGGGCTATAAAATACCTTTAGTGAATAAAGCTCAAACAGTAAGAACCAAACCTTATGAATATTCTACAACACAAAAGGATAATATTAAATGAATGAGTAAGGAGGCATTGGACGTTAGGATTATCAATGAGAGTTGCAATGTTTTTTGCTTCTCCTATAGTAATGGTGAAAAATGAGAGATGGGTCATGGAGGTTTTATGTAGACTATAGTGGAAGACAAATTTCTTATAACATACATAAGTTAACTTTTAGAAGTCATAGAAGGCACTATGAGTTTTGGTGATGTCATTTGGGCTTACCAATGCATCTTCCACTTTCCAAAGTCTAATGAAATTGCATATTTAGATACTGAGAAAGTTTGTTCTGGTATTTTTTTATGATATTCTCATATACCCATTGATACTACTACTAAAGGAATGAAATTAACTCTAATGGAAGGGTTTGAAGAAAGGCATCAAGAAAGTGGTTCAGAAGTGGTCGGTGTGTCAAAGTAGCAAGTACGATATTCCTCCTTATCCCAATTGTTACAAGTTGTACTAATATCCCGGGCTATATGGACTAACATTTCAATTGATTTCATAGAATGCTTACCAAATTATGATGGCAAAGATGCCATTTTTGTGGTAGTTGACAGGTTAAGCAAGTATGCTCATTTCTTATTTTTATCACACCCATTCCACTATTTTAAAGGTAGTTTAGTTGTTCATGGACCGTATTTATAAATTGCATGGAATGCATATTGGGATCTAGTGTCCTATAACACGCCTTACCCGTATCCGTCGCTGGAATAAGGTACGAGGCATTACTGGAGTTTTTAAAATCATTTTTCATTAAACTGAGTCAATTTACTATTTATATTCCGAACGTAATTATAATGTCCCTCTATTAGGCTCTCGAAGCCCAAAATAGACATTAGAAACAATTCAGACTAAATCGGGATCATAGGGAATTTTTTGCATAATCCAAAATTTTTTTTCTCTATTACAAGGGTCACACTCACATGTGCTATAGGGACACGCCCATGTGGTTCAGGCCGTGTGACCAAAACACCCATATGCCTTACCTCGCTCTAGGACGTGTGGCTTCACACGCCCGTGTCCCTAGGCCGTGTAAATCTCTGAATTGCAACTCATGAACAAATTGATCTCACACAGCCAAGGTACAGGCCCGTGTTGCTAGGTTGTGTGGTTAATTTTATTTTGAATTAGGTGTAGGATTCATATGGCCGCATCAAACGCCCGTGTATCCAAGCCGTGTACCTCACATGGGCAAGGTACACGCCCGTGTGGGAGCCCATGTGCTCGATCCTTGGCATTCTGTTTTGCAATTTCTAGATACTGGGGACACACGGCCATGACACATGCCCGTGTGTCTACCCATGTGGACAAAAACAAGGCTATATCCAAGCCTCATTTCTCACCCAATTGGTCTTTTACTTACATCAACATTTAAATATGTTCAAGATTCAATTTATATGGTTAAATATCTAAATTTTTCAATCAACAATTCATATATATATATATATATATATATAGACATTTTCATAATTTTTTATAGCATTCTTAACCATCATCTTCATCCCTATACTTATACCATCTCATCATTTGTTCATTTTAAACCCATATCAAACATGATAAAATCATAATTATATGTAACTCAAAACTTACTAAATACAAGCCATACCAATGGCTAGTTACAATTAGATCATTTATAATCCAACATTAACTAATTAACCTATACATGCCATTATAACCATAATTCATTTACCATACATACCAAAATAGGCCGATGGATAGTGTGAGTGATCTCCGTCGAGCTTCTTACTCAACAAGCTTCCGAAAACTCACTCATTTAAATTTAATATAAACATACAAGGTATATTCAATCATCTTGATCACGAGCCCTAACACATAACCTCATCACCCTTATTAGTCGTACACTTCATATAAATACCAAGAAACATGTATGGGCTCAATTCTCATTAAATTTCTCATATATATAGACAATTTCACATTATGTAATCATATAACATATAGCAACCATATCTCTATATTTTAAATACATTTTCATAACAACTTGTCTTGATTTCATACTATTTTATATTTACAAGGTATATTCAATCATCTTGATCACGAGCCCTAACACATAACCTCATCACCCTTATTAGTTGTACACTTCATATAAATACCAAGAAACATGTATGGGCTCAATTCTCATTAAATTTCTCATATATATAGACAATTTCACATTATGTAATCATATAACATATAACAACCATATCTCTATATTTTAAATACATTTTCATAACAACTTGTCTTGATTTCATACTATTTTATATTTGAGCTTTATTCACAAAGTATTTGAAATATCATCTTTATGCAAATAGTACACATGAGGTACATAATTCCATAATTATGAATGAACATATTTATCAAACATATTCCATGTTCATATATCATAGTCTCATGTTTTCATATATCAATAACCATAATTTTCTTGTATTTCAGATGAATACTTGTAACCATACATAAGTATGCAATTCGCTATTTCTTCCTGTCAATCACAATTTCAAATGACAAATTCTTGTGAATATGCTCACCAATTTCATAATTTCATGTATTTACCGTTTTTCATATTTATCCCATTGAATTCTTCAGAATTTCGATGGATTTCCTGTAGTACACTTATGGTGTACAATCTCATTAACTGCCAATTCGTACTCATATATACATAAGTCCTTTTCAAAGAGCACACTCCTACGAACCTCATTTCTTACAAGAGGATTACTATTCAGCTAAACTCAGAAGAGAGCACACTCGCGAACCTCATTTCTTACAATGGATTACCATCCAAAGCTAAATCTCCTGTAACATATGCTCAAAGAGTATTGTCGAGATTACCAGTCCAGGTTAAATCCCCTGCAATGACAAATACTCTATAGAGCTTTGTCTGAATTACCAGTCTAGGCTAAATCCAGACTCACATTTACTTTGGATTACCCGTCTAGGCTAAATCCATTTCACACATATTCTTTGGGAGGGCTTATATCAGAATCACCCGTCCGGGCTAGATCCTTTTCACACATATTCTTCGGGAGGGCTTATATCAGGATCACCCGTTCGGGCTAGATCCTTTTCACACATATTCTTTGGGAGCACTTATATCAGGATCACCCGCCCGGGCTAGATCCTTTTTACTGTCAAATCCTTTTCAGTGATCCATCGAATTCCATTCCATTCAACTAGGATTTATTTCCCTTTTTATTGAATATTATCAACATTTCATCGATAATCATACATTGAGCATTCAAATCACATTTTCATCACATAAACATACATTTCAAACATTTAAGAATACAATTCAAGTTATACAAACTTACAATTCGATTTTTATACCATAACGATAATCTTAATTTCATAATAAATATTTGAAATAAAACATTATATCATTTCTAATTCAACGCTTATCCATTATAATCAGGCATTTGATCAATTTATACATAAGTCATTCATATATTTTCCTCCTCCTCCTCTCCATTCCACATCTTTAATGTATATATCACGCTTATAAGAAATATTATCTATAATTTTACTATTTACTTATATGTATATTCAAAACTGTCCATCCGTGTCATAGTCACTAAATTATTTTTATCTTGAGATACAGAACTCCAAATTAAGATATTCTTGATGTTTTTGAAACTAGATTCATATATCCTTCTACCATAAAAATTAGAATTTATAGTTTATCCAATTAGTATAGTAAAATCTCCAAATTTATCCCTATTCTACTGTTTGACAGCTTTGACCTTTTCTTACTAAAAATTAATTATCTCTTAACACAGAATTTTGATGAAATTCCCGTTTGCTTCTCTTGAAAATAGACTCATTAAGAATTTAAAAATATAAATTTAAGCCCTAATTATTTTCCTCCATTTTTTATGATTTTTCGAAGTCAAAATAGGGGAACCCGAAATCATTCTGACCTTGTCTCACAAAATTTATTATATCTCATGATTTACAATTCCATTGCTTACACCGCTTCTTCTATGAGAAACTAGACTCAATAAAATTTAATTTCATATTTATTCATCCTCTAATTTGATTCTCACAATTTTTGGTGATTTTTCAAAGTTAGACTATTGCTGTTGTCCAAAACTGTTTTAGTACAAAATGTTGATTACCATTTTTCCCCTAAACTTTTAATACCTGACAATTTCGTCCCTAGGCTCGGAAAATGAAATTCTTGAAATTTAATCCTTATTCCAAGCCTAATTATTCTCATAAATATCAATAAAATCCCATGAATTCCATGAAATTTCATAATTTTCCATAAATTCAACACTTTTCAATTTAACCCCTACAACATGTTTTCATCCAAAATTCTTCAATAAAACACCTCTAAACATCCATTAACATCTCAATTTTATCATCAAATAAAAAAAAATCATATGAACTCATCAATGGTAATTTCCAAAATTTTCAACAAAAATAAAAATTAATAGAATACTAAGTTCGACCTAATTGTAAAAGTCCAAAAATATAAAAATTTCAAGGAAAAAAACAAGAATTGAACTTAATTGAAGCTAAAATATGAAAGACCATCTCAAAACCCTCTTCCATGGCTATTTTTGACAGAAATTTGAAGAAGAAATGGCCTAGAAATCATTAAAATCAACTTTAGCCATGTAACTTTTGTTAAAATTCCAATTTTATCCTTTTCACATAAAAATCTTTGATTCTTTTCACGCTATGCCGCCTCAGCCATTTTAAAATGGTCCATTTTCCCTTTTAGTCCTTCCTTATTTAATGGTTAGGCTATTTAATCACTTAAGCAAGTTTTTCACATTTTCAATTTAGTCCTTTTCATCTAATTGACTACCGAAACGTTAAAATTTTCTGAAAAAATTTTAATACTACCTTTGTAACACCCCAAACCCGGTGAAAACCCTACGACCGAATCTGGTGTGCCACGGGAAAGAAAACATTTTGAAAACTAATTTGTCGACTTGGTTAAAGAGAGTTCTGTTATAACATTTTGAAGAACACGTCATTGGATCTTGTGATGTCTAAAACATGTTGAAACTTGTTCTAGAAAAACTTGGTTGCCTTATTGTTACTCCGTATTTAATACTTAGGTCAGTGTACACTTTAGAAAACAAGTATTTGTTTAGAGTTTTGAAAACACCCAATTTCGTAGTTTTACCTAAGATACTTATGGAAACTTTAAGAAACAACTAAATAAAATATCCCAAAATAATACTTAAACGGCCTTATTACAGAACTAAAAACCCAAATTAAATAAAATAACTAAGTCCATATAGAAAACATTAAAATAAATCGAATGCTGAACATGGCCACCTCAAGTCCACCTCGGCTCCAAATCCACGGTCTAAGGTTTATCTGCAAAATATAAAGGAAGGGATCAGTCACATAGACTCAGTGTGTAAACCCCCATCCCAAAAGACATTATGCTCTTACACAATTTCATATACAAATATGTATGTCATGCAACCCATCAACCTAGATATCCATCCATATATCCCAAATCTACCCTTGTGGTACCAAACCACTTTGGGGGTGCTAAACCACCGTGACCAAGTCACAAAAAACATATGTGGTACCAAACCACTTTGGTGGTGCCAAACCACCGAGACATAGTCACAATATTATAATATGTGGGGCCAACCCACCGTGTGATACCAAATCACTCGTGACAGTCTGATAGATCATACTCCCCCTCCTCTCATCACCCATAACATATATTCATGTGAATAATATCAGTATGATCATGCCTAACATACATAATTATGTATACAGAATATCATGCTCTCATAGATCACAATCAACACAATCAACACAAGGGTACTTTGGCAACCATTGCCGTCATTCCAGCTTTTATCAACACATAACATTTAGCATATTAAGTAAAGAAAGTGTGTAAGAGTTACACACCTGGCTCTCGTACTATCTCTTTTACTGCTTCTACGCTATTGTCACTCGAGATACGACTATCGACCTATGATTTAGTTTCGATGTCGGCCCGCACCCGAATGGCCAATCTCGTACTCCCGGTACTGATCGTTTCTTGTATTTTGGTGTTAGGTTTATAGATCCAACCCCTCTTATCGCTTGACTGTTATTAGTGTCCATAATAACTCCTTGGTCACTAAATCATTTAAACAATGAGATCCAATTAACTAAATAATTATAACACTTAAAACGAACCCTTACCTAATTTGTCAAATCCCGAAAGTCTTTAAAAAAGCTTCACCACGCTACCTATATTCGGCCAACACCCATATATTAAACCAACCCCTTAATCGTAACCCATTAAACACCTTATGATATTCACCAAAAGAATAAAGAACAAGAAAGGCCATTCGGCCGAACCTACACCAACCCACCTTCGGCTTTTCCACAACTCGACACTTCAGACTACTGCAAGAAGAGATTCGGCTTCTGACTAGAAAGTAAATCATCAATCAACACATTAGAGGGTGATTCAGTTTAGGAATAATATGAGAGAGATATCGTAGTAACAACTACAAGAAACTTACCAACCAGAGAGGAGTATTCGGCTTATGGTGCACCTTTGGGAAAACCCTCCTTGCAGATTCGACTAAGACAAAAGAAAGTATGAATAGGGGGATTCGACTTTTAAAAGGTTTTTGGGGAGAAGAAGAATGAAGGAAAGAAGAAAATATTAGAGAGTTGCGGCAAAGAACACTTCAAAAGAGAATGGGAATTTCGGCTTGAGAGAAAAGATGAGAAAGAAAAGAACTAATGAAAGAAAGAAAAAATGATAATTTTGGCTAATAATTTTGGCACACACTCACATACTCACAGAGTTGGAGTTTCAGCCAACTCTCCCCCTCCTGATAGTTTTATCCATCCTGATAACTTAACCATTATCTTACCTTTAAAAGAGGCCACCTTAAAACCAACTCTTCCCTCTTAATTATCAACATTTTATCATCAAAATAAAAGAATTAAAACACCTAATTTTTTTTTGCTCATGTGCCGTCCTCCCTCTTCCCCTAGGAGTGCCAAATTTTGACCCACCAATTTGGCCCCAAGCAGCCACACTAGGCCCAAACTCCTCCCCCTTGTGACGCCACCTACATGCCCAATTATAGCACCTTCAAACGTTGGGCCACAAGCCCAACTTGCTACTAAACATATTTACTTAACTTAATTTATAAACTAACACTATTTATAATCAATTTAACCCAAGTTTAAGCCCAATCCTAAGCCCAATACACACCTCAAGGTCTTAACCTACTAATTTAGCCATGCAACATACCAAATGCACAGACCCCCAAAATTAAGATATTACAGTTCTACCCCCTTAAAATAAATTTCGACCTCGAAATTTACCTGGTCAAAAGAGTTGAGGGTATTGCTGTCGCATGATATCCTCCGGTTCCCATGTCGCTTCCTCTGACCCATGGTTCCGCCATAATACCTTCACCAAAGGGACTAATTTCCTATGCAAAACCTTAGCATCCCGATCTAGGATCTGCACTGGTTCCTCCTCAAAAGATAAGTTTGGATTTACCTCAATCTCCTCCACTGGTACAACATGTGACGGATCTGAGCGATAGCGTCTAAGCATAGACACATGAAACACGTCATGGATTTGACTCAACTTTGGTGGCAACTCGAGCTGATAAGCCACTGGTCCCACTTAAGGCCCGATAAATCTAGGGCTTAACTTGCCTTTCCTACCAAACCTCAAAACCTTCTTCCACGGCGACACCTTCAAGAAAACCCTATCACCTTCTACAAACTCTATATCCTTTCGTTTAAGATCAGCATAAGACTTTTGCCTATCTGAAGCTTCTTTCAAACGGGCTCGAATCACCTTCACCTTATCTTCTGTTTCAGCAACCAACTCCGGACCCAACATCTGCCACTCCCCCAATTCCATCCAACACGTAGGGGTACGACACTTCTGACCATACAACGCTTCGTATGGTGCCATCTGAATACTCGTCTGATAACTATTGTTGTATGCGAACTCCACCAACGGTAAGAATTCTTCCCAACTGCCTTTAAAATCCAAGACACAACCCCTTAGAATGTCTTCCAAAACTTGAATCACCTCCGATTGTCCATCCGACCGGGATGGAACGCCGATCGAATCCAACCTTGTGCCCAATGCCCGTGCAAAGCCTTCCGTAACCTTGACATAAATCTAGGGTCTCGTCAAATGATCGACACTGGCACCCCATGCAACCTTACAATCTCCGCTATATATAGTCTCGCTAGCTTTTGAAGAGAAAAATCCATACGTACAGGTACAAAATGAGCAGACTTTGTCTGACGGTTCACAATCACCCAAACTGAATCCTTTTTAGTGGGTGTGAGGGGTAGCCAACTAAAAAAATCCATCGTGGTCCTTTCCCACTTCCACTGTGGAATTTTTATCGGTTGCAACAACCCCGATGATAGCTGATACTCAGCCTTGACTTGCTGACATATCAGACACTTACCCACAAATTTCGCTAATGAGACTTCCGTCATCATACTGAGACTAAGGTGGGCAAACATGGTTTTAAATCGCCACCACCTTACGGCTCAAGGCATCCGCTACCACATTAGCTTTTCCCGGTGGTACTCAATCGAGCAAATCATAGTCCTTCAACAACTCGATCCACCTCCTCCGCTTTAAATTTAGCTCCTTCGTAAGAAGGTACTTCAAACTCTTGTCATCCGTACACCATGCACTTCTTTCCATACAAATAATGTCTCCAAATTTTTAGGGAAAAACACCGCAGCCCAATTCCAGATCATGTCGGGTAGTTCAGTTCGTGAGGTCTCAACTGTCGAGAAGCGTACGCTACTACTTTCCCTTCTTGCATCAGCACACATCCTAATCCTATATGCGATGCATCACAATAAACCGTAAAATCTTTCCCTACTTCAGGTTGAATTAACACTGAAGCTTCCGTCAAAATCCTTTTTAACCTCTCAAAATTCTCTTGTTGCTCGTCTGACCATACAAACGGAACCCCTTTCCTTAACAACTTAGTTAATGGAGCTGCAATTAAGGAAAATCCTTCCACAAACCTTCGGTAATATCTTGCTAAACCCAAGAAACTCTGAATCTCCTCCATAGACTTTGGTGGCTTCCAGTCCAATACAGCCTCAATCTTCCGAGGGTCCACCCTAATCCCCTCAGCTGACACCACATAACCCAAGAAGGTAACTTTTTTCAACTAGAACTCACACTTACTAAACTTTGCGTATAAACGCTTTTCCCTTAAAATTTGCAACACCACCCGCAAATGTGCGTCGTGCTCCTCTTTCGATTTCGAGTATACCAGGATATCATCTATAAATACTACGATGAATCGATCTAAATACTACCAAAAACCCTGTGTTCATCATATCCATAAATGATCTTTGGTGCGTTTGTCAACCCGAATGGCATTACCAAAAATTCATAGTGCCCGTGACGAGTACAAAACACCGCCTTATGGATATCGCCTCCTTCACCTTAAGTTGGTGATATCCCGACCTCAAATCTATCTTGAGAAGATCGATGCTCCTTGTGATCGAACAAGTTGTCTATCCTCAAGAACGGATACTTGTTCTTAATTGTTAATTTATTCAACTGTCGGTAGTCTATGCACATTCGATTGACCCGTCCTTCTTCTTAACAAAGAGTACAGGTGCTTCCCAGGGTGATACACTTGGCCGGATGAAACCCCTATCCAATAACTCCTGAATCTGTGCTTTCAACTCCACCAACTCCTTTGGCGCCATCCTATACGGGGCAATAGACACTGGTACTTTTCCTGATAGAAGATCTATACCAAACTCCACTTCGCGATCCGGAGGCAAACCCGAAAGCTCTTCTGAAAAAACATCGATAAACTCCTTCACCGTCGGACACTTCCTATAACCGATTCCTTACCTTCCAAAGCACTAACATAGACCACAAACACTTCACATCATTTCCTTACCATCTTCTCCGCCTTCAGCGCGGACACTACATTAGATAGGTAATCTCTTCTCTCCCCTATCATCACCACCTCTTCACCCTCGACCGATTTTAGCACTAGACGCTTAGCTACACAGTCCAGTTCTACCTGGTGCTTAACCAACCAATCCATTCCTAAGATTAAATCGAACTCCCTGAAGGGTAGTTCCATCAAATCAGCTTGAAACACTACCCCTTGCAGTTCTAAGGGTACATCCCTATACAGTTTGTCTACTACCACAGAGTGTCCTAAAGGGCTAACTACCGTTATTTCCCTAGCAGCAGTCTCACAAACTAAGTTTAAGGTTTCCATTATACTACTAGCAACATAAGAGTGCGTCGAGCCAATATCAATCAAAGCAGTATAAGGTAACCCAGAAATTAAAAAAGTACCAGTTATTACGCCCTGTGCGTCGCCCTCCTCTCGATGCTTCGCTGCATAGACCAACCCTGGCTGTCTTGCATAACACCTCAACCAAGTGTTCCATGACCTCAACCATTACCATTACCACCCCTAGCTGTGCCTCAGCCCCTCTGTGGTTGTTGGCCATCTTTCCTGAACTGAGCACGTCTTTGACCCTCAGTCTGCGTCCTAGCTAATTTCTAGGGACAATTCCTTATCCGATGCTCCATTGACCCACACACAAAGCACCCTCTACTACTAGCCCAACACTCTCCCGAATGAGACTTTCCACATCGAGCATACTGAGGTGGCCATTGAGCAGCAGCAGCAGGCTTTGCGGCTCGATTCAGTCCACCAAATCTAGTCCTCTTCTGAGCCCTTTCAGCAGACCCTGATGGCCTAAAACTCCTTTTATCCTTACCTCTGTCTGGTTCTGTTTCTCGATTCGCTTCACCTCTTCAGCTATTTTAGCCTTTTCCACAAGAATGGTAAATTCCCTTTCTCGCTGAGGTGCAATCAACACCCGCAGCTCATCTCTTAACCCATCTTTAAACCTAACACAGCGCTCATGTTTCGTAGCCACCATACCCCGAGCATACTTGCTTAACCTCAAGAATTTTGCCTTGTACTCGGGTACCGACTTACTCCCCTGAACTAAATTCAAGAACGCCCTACGCTATGATCAAGATAACCAAATTTCACATACTTCCTCTAGTAGGTCGCCTTAAAGTAATCCTGTGATATCATAGGCCACTACACCATCCGATCGACCGTGAGTCACCATCGATACGACTCATCCCGAGAAGAGACACTATCTTCTTTAACTTCTCCTCACCGAGAAATCTAAATCATCCATTACACGCCTGTCATTCTAACCAAGATTAAGCGGTGTTGGGAGCTACACCAAAACTCCCTAAACACTTCGCTCCGTTAGTCTTGAGTCGCCACCATGAATTTTGGGCTCTTGAACCTGCACTCGCCTTTAAGAACTCTCTCCAAAACTCGCAGTACTGCTTGAGATACTGCATCGTTACCACTAGTTTGGTCTTGAAACTCTATTTTCGCTGCCAGCAGATCCGGTATCACGTTCCCTAACCCATGGCCAGACCTTGTTGGCTCTGACAAAGTCATCCTACCCCTACCACGGCCACGCGGCGGGCATCCACGACCTCTTGTACTCATTCTTCTCGATCGCGCTTATCTGATTAAGAATTTTATGAATTATTAACTTTGTTCACTGTTTATCCACGAACAATTTTATGAAAGATAGTTTTAAAAGTGATTCTTTCGAATTCGAACCTATCTATAGTTTTAGTTTCATGCTTATCTCCTAATTCTAAGTACATTCATCATACAAACAACATCCATGAGCCACATTTAACTTGTAGGGGTATTTTCATAATTTTTAACCTACAGGGGTATTTTCATAATTTTCCAAAAGAAAGTTTCAGATGATTTTCAAAATAAGGGTATTTTGGTAATTTTTGTGAAGCAAGGGTATTTTGGTAATTTTTTACAACTCGAGGGTATTTTGGTAATTCTGTAAGTCAGAGGTAATTTGGTAATTTTACAAACCAAGGGTACTTTGGTCATTTTTTTTCAAATCTAGGGTGGTTATTACAAATTAAGGGGTAATTTGGTAATTTTAAAACTAAGTTTTTTTTTCAAAACAGGGTGGTTGATCCCTTTCGGGTTTTAACTATAAGGTTTAGCCTATGAACAAATACTCATGGTTAGAGTGAACAGTCACTACGCACCAGGTAGGGTTCGAGTGAAGAGGAGGTGAGTCACTAGGACTGCTTAAATACCAAGCTCTCCCTGAACCCAATCCTAGACATGCGTATGGCTGTTGCCACACCCTAACTCGACGACTTATTCATAGGTTTGTTTGATTAGACTTAAGTCTTATGTAATTAAGAAGTTGTGCAAACTAGCCCTATGGTCCATCAGTACTATCATGCTTGTCTATGTCTAAAACCCACGAAGCCCAACATACAAATTTCATACCAAAGGTTAGGGTACTTACTTGGGTGGATCGGCGCCGGAGACTTAGGTGCCATGCTTTTCGAGATATTCCTCATCTAAAAATCATTTTACAGACTCTTAAAACATATTTTGGGCCTTATACCCACATCCGAGCTTTTGAACTTGGCTCTGATACCAAAATGTAACACCCCAAACCCGGTCAAAACCCTACGACCGAATCTAGTGTACCACGGGAAAGAAAACATTTTGAAAACCGATTTGTTGACTTGGTTAAAGAGAGTTCTATTATAACATTTTGCAGAAAACGTCGTTGGATCTTGTGATGTTTAAAACATGTTGAAACTTATTCTAGAAAAACTTGGTTGCCTTATTGTTACTCTATATTTAATACTTAGTCAGTGTACACTTTAGAAAACAAGTATTTGTTTAGATTTTGAAAACACCCAATTTCGTAGTTTTACCGGCATACTTACGGAAACTTTAAGAAACAACTAAATAAAATGTCCCAAAATAATACTTAAACGGCCTTATTACAGAACTAAAAACCCAAATTAAAGAAAATAACTAAGTCCATATAAAAACATTAAAATAAATCGAATGCTGAGCATGGCCACCTCGAGTCCACCACGACTCCAAATCCACAATCTAAGGTTTATCTGCAAAATATAAAGGAAGGGGTGAGTCACCTAGACTTAGAGTGTAAACCTCCATCCCAAAAGACGTTATGCTCTTACACAATTTCATATACAAATATGTATGTCATGCAACCCATCAACCTAGATATCCATCCATATCTCCCAAATCTACCCCTTATGGTACAATCACTGGTGGTGCCAAACCACTGGTGATCGAAGTCACAAAAAAACATATGTGATACCAAACCACTGGTGGTGCCAAACCACTGAGACATAGTCACAATATTATAATATGTGGGGCCAACCCACCGTGTGATACCAAATCACTGGTGACAGTCTGATAGATCATACTCCCCCTCCTCTCATCACCCATAACATATATTCATGCGAACAATATCAATATGATCATGCTTAACATACATAATTATGTATACAGAATATCATGTTCTCATAGATCACAATCAACACAAGAAACATAACAACTTACCCGGCATCCTTGCCTGTTCCCACAAGGGTACTTTGGCAACCATTGCCGTCATTTCGGCTTTTAACAAAACATAACATTTAGCATATTAAGTAAAGAAAGTGTGTAAGAGTTACACACCTGGCTCTCATACTAGCGCTTTTACTGCTTCTACGCTACTGTCACTCGAGACTACGACTATCGGCCTACGATTTACTTCGATGTTGGCCCGCACCTGGATGGCCAATCTCGTATTCCGGTACTGATCGTTTCTTGTATTTTGGCGTTGGGTTTACAGATCCAACCCCTCCTATCGCTTGACTGTTATTAGTGTCCATAATAACTCTTTGGTCACTAAACCATTTAAACGATGAGATCCAATTAACTAAATAATTATAACACTTAAAACGAACCCTTACCTAATTTATCGAATCCCAAAAGTCTTTAAGAAAGCTTCACCACCCTACCTATATTCGGCCAACACCCATATATTAAACCAACCCCTTAATTGCAACCCATTAAACACCTTATGATATTCGGCCAAAAGAATAAAGAACAAGAAAGGCCATTCGGCCGAACCTACACCAACCCACATTTGGGTTTTCCATAACTCAACACTTCAGACTACTGCAAGAAGAGATTCTGCTTCTGACTAGAAAGTAAATCATCAATCAACACATTAGGGGGTGATTCGATTTAGGAATAATATGAGAGAGATATCATAGTAACAACTACAAGAAACCTACCAACCAGAGAGGAGTATTCGACTTATGGTGCACTTTCGGGAAAACCCTCCTTGCAGATTCGGCTAAGAGAAAAGAAAGTATGAATAGGGGGATTCGACTTTTAGAAGGTTTTTGGGGAGAAGAAGAATGAAGGAAAGAAGAAAGTATTAGAGAGTTGTGGCAAAGAACACTTCAAAAGAGAATGGGAATTTCGGCTTGAGAGAAAAGATGAGAAAGAAAAGAACTAATCAAAGAAAGAAAAAAAATGATAATTTTGAATAATAATTTTGGCACACACTTACACACTCACAGAGTTGGAGTTTCAGCCAACTCTCCCCCTCCTGATAGTTTTTATCCATCTTGAGAACTTAACCATTATCTTACCTTTAAAAGAGGCCACCTTAAAACCAACTCTTCCCTCTTAATTATCAGCATTTTATCACCAAAATAAAAGAATTAAAACTCCTAATTTTTTTTTGCTCATGTGCCGTCCTCCCCCTTCCCCTAGGAGTGCCGAATTTTGACCCACCAATTTGGCCCCAAGCGGCCACACTAGGCCCAAACTCCTCCCCCTTGTGACGCCACCTACATGCCCACTTATAGCACCTCCAAACGTTGGACCACAAGCCCAACTTGCTACTAAACATACTTACTTAACTTAATTTATAAACTAACACTATTTATAATCAATTTAACCCAGGTTTAAGCCCAATCCTAAGCCCAATACACACCTCAAGGCCTTAACCTACTAATTTAACCATGCAACATACCAAATGCACAGACCCCCAAAATCAGGATATTACAATCTTATTGACACTCCGTAAATATTCATAAAAATATTTATGGCTTGGTTTATAACAACGAGATCTCAATACCTCTTTTTCTCAATTTCTTAACCAAATAAATCTTTATAAAACACAATTTACTATTTTAAAAATCTTTTAAGAGCTACATTTGGCTCGTAATATTAAATAATATAATTTACGAGTTCATTTTTGGATTTGGTGGTATCGAATCACTATTTCATACATCGCTGAAATTTGTGCTATAACATGTCCTCAGTGTAGTGATTTCGTCTATGTGCTTGTAATTTTTCAAACAAATTGGTTTAATAAAAATCCATCATTGTCATTAAGATCCTTTCGTATATTTTCTTCAATAGTTTTTGCATGCAAAGCAAAATGAAAGCAAATATTGATTCACTGATTATCTAACATTTAAATTAATATTAAGGCGACATTATTATTGGATCAGTACTAATTAAGTTAAATGCTTTCTACCAAGAAGGATAGTATTCATTGTTACATTGTAAGAGACATATTTTCTTCCTCAAAGAAAATTAACAAATTTTAATATTTGGGCATACGATAGGTATGTGACCAATGAACTTCTAAGAGTTATCCTGAGAAATCTCATAGTTTTCTTATTTATTACTATGTCTCCACTTCTACTGGTTATTATTATGTCACTTATCATGTCCATGATTATGTCCTTAAATTTTTTTTATGCTTGCATTCACTTCGGGGAATGCAACAGACCTAGTAGGGTGGGCTTCTAAACATCCCAATATATTCTTTATTTAAAGGAACTAATATCACAAAAGGTTATCCTAATAATTTAGTCAAATTTAAAATAAATAATAATCACAATTATACCTCAATAAAAATATGTTTAAGCTCCTTATCAATCTAAATTTCACTTAATAAATCCAAAATCAATGTTGAGATCAAAATTTTCACCATCCTCTAAAAGATAGAAATAAAACAAGTTAATAAAATCAATCACGATTAATCATGAATTAAAATTAATTAAAAATTTTAATCAAATACTGAAACATTAAATAAAAGAAACTTTTTGTAAAACTTTGCATATTGATGTCTAAGATCTTGGATGAAAAATCAAGGATAAATTTGATTGTTAATTTGAGGGGACCATCACTTCTAAGCAAGATATACAATATTTTATATAAAAATCTTGCCAAATGTAATTCAAAATTTTTGGAATAGTCGAGTGGTTAAAGATGAATATATCAAACAGAGGTTGTTGGTTTAAGTCCCTTTACCCGCATTGTCCTTTTGTTTTCTCTTCGACGCCGCCGATTGGTTTTATAATTTTCTTTGCATATGATATCAATAATGTGGATTAGGCGAGCGGTGAGTTGTTGGGGTTAGCTATTGGAAAATATGGACATCACATATATAATAAGGGTAATTACATATTATTTACTATTATAAAAGGTTAGCTCAAATTAAATGTGATATAATTTGGTTGAGGTTTATTGGGCTTTAGTTATTAAATAAAGTATGTATCAAATATGTGTAGATACTCTAGTAACTAATTTCTAATTAATGATGGGTCGATTAGAAATTAGGGTTAACATATAAAAGTTATATATATTAGGGTTACGATCCCTAAATTACACACAGGGTAACTTTCTAATATCTCATCTTTAGAAAGGAGAGAGCAAATTTTCTTTGAATTTCTTGCTTGTTAATTTGGAAGAATTTGGTAGATCAAAATCGTAAGATCTGAAAATTTTCAAAAAAATCGATGGATTCAGGTACACTTCCACATCTAGTTTTATTCATGATTTATTTTTGATGATTTTACATGACAAATCCTGATTTATTAAGCTTTGTATCAAGATTTTTACAATTCTAACAAGTGACATCTGAGTCTTGTCATGTCGAATCATTGGGAATTGATTCAGTTTCTTTCTTTTTGGAGTGATTGATTCATAAAATTTCATGGGTTTACTATTTTGGATTTATATATGTTGATCTTTGAAGGTTTATATTAATTTTTTTTTTAGATCTTGATTATCTTAGACTTGTATTAAAAATTTTAGGGTTTGGAATATTTGTGTAATTCTTTAAAATCAAATTAGATGGTTGAAATTCTATGTGCATTATTCTTATTTATTTATTCAAATCCAAAGGAGCAAAACAATTATGAATTTTGGGTAGAGTTACTACATGGCACTTGGTTTCTTGTGCTTGTCAAGTGAGAATATATGCTTGATGAACCAATTTGATTCTTGAAATTTGTGTAGAGATAGTGGAATCTCATATTCCTTTTGTTTGGTATGAATATTTCTAATGTCAGTATGCAACTGAAGTTTCTAGGTTAATTTTTTATTTCCATACATGAATGAGTTAATAGTTGACCGGCTGCGCGCATGTACATTAAAACACTGAATTTATGAAATTATTTTTAAAGCCCAGTTTTACTGCAAGTGTATAGGTGTCAGTTTTAATATTAATAGTGTTACAATGAAACACTGAAGTATTCCAATGATCGAACCCAAAAAAGTCGATGATTTAATGATTTCTATTAAAAAAATACATGCAAGAAAGGAGTCTAGCTAGCTACTTACTAATTGCTAGAGTATGACAAAGCATAAACAGATATTTTTAACACTAATTTCTAAATTAACTATCCTAATGACTAAATTGTAAGGAATATAAAACTAAGCAACTATCCAAAAAATAACTAACGGTAGTTGGTTGATTTCGATGTAGTTCATCGATCTTCGAACAAGGGACTTAAATCGCTTAAATTACTAAATGGCTCCATTTTATCTTTTGATATCAATTTTACCAACTTAGACGAATTAGGTTTGATTTATCTTCCGATCTCACTGATTAATCCAAGACTAATGAATGGGTGCGTGACAAGATTACCTTCTGGTCTCACTTTATCTTGATATTCCCTTAGGGGCGTCACTACCTAAGTTCTTAGTTCTATTCAAATTAGTCTAATTTATTACGATTTAGTCATTTGTCCAAAAATCAGCTTACCTACATCTCTATCAACATCCCTCTTGCCTCTTGGATTTAGTTACCCATTACCATATTAAAGCTAAAAAAACATAAAAGAAACAACTGAGATATCCATAAGTATCACACGTAAGAAAATAAAGATAAAAGATTGTATTTTTAATAGAGAAAACTAAAGGAAAGTAAAGATGAACAACTAGTAGCAAGGTAAGAAGTAAAAAACATTAAAGGTATAATCTTTAACAACTAAAACTAAAGAAAACTGAAATAACATTAAGCAAAGATTAAAGAGTGATTACAAGAAAGTTTAAAGTCTTTAATCTGTAAATAAAACTAAACTACAACAAAAACTAACTTAACTAACAACTATGAAATCTATTCTAAAAAGGAAAGAGAAAACTTAAACTAAAAATGAAAAGAAAAAGAAAAGGAAAAAACCCTAAACCTAACCTAAAACTAAGGAAAAAGATGATAGAAACAAAAGTGAAAAGCTCTCCCTTTGATTAATCCAAAAGTGACTTTAAATAGATGGTTTCAACCTTAACTTTTGGACCAAAATGCCCCTAGGCACTTAACTTTGATTCGTATGGCCGTTCGACAAAACTGCCCCTATAGTCATTTTTTGTTGCATCAGGCAGGATGTTGCAACATCCGGGATTGGATGTTGCAACATCTTGGGATATCGCGATATCCAGAATTTGATATTGTTATACCTAAGTTAGAATTGAAATTTGGACCTTGGGGTTTCAGTATCATAATACCCATCATTGGTATTGCAATACCACTATAGGTGGCCTCTATTCTCCTTATTTTAGCACTGTCACAAGTATCACGACTTCTATGCTTTGATATTGTGATACCCTCAATCTATGTGATATTTTCTTCACATTCGGGTCACCGTCGACTCCTTACAGCACTCAGTCAACTTGTTAAGTTCCCCATGGCACGATTGGCCAAATTGAGTCACAAAATGAGTAAAAACGAGACATTTTCACTTATTACCCGAAAAATATGAAAATAAATAAAATAACAAAAAACTATGTTAAAAACTTTATTTTGCTCAAGAAAAAGCTCTTTAAGTGTGTCGGAATGGCCTAATTTGCCACATTGAATTGTGGCAGATCAATAGTTTAAACAAGACGGATGTCTTATCTGCGCAACCACAATGTTTTAATTCTTAATTTTTTAGATCATTTGCACCCCCCACAAATGGTGTAGATAGGCAAGCACATAAAATAACACACAACCATAAAATACATTCCATGGGATTATGTTGTTACAATTGCATAAGATTGTAACTAGTAAAGGTGGGGAAATATCCAAAATATCCAAATTACCATGAAATTTATTTTCATTTAGCACAACCCATAGAAAGGAATAACAAATGTCATGATGGAGCTCGAAACTAACTATTATTTTGGATAAGGCAAGCGCACCTATCGAACAGTAGTATAGCTGTGGTGAGTCCGAAATATCGTATCCTCAAGGACTAAAATTACTAGTAATAACTATCTTTTTATTATCTAGCCTAATAATTAAGGGGATTTGTTTTTAATCTAAAATTAACTAACTAATTTAACTAACTAAATGACTATGAACGTGACAAAGAGAGAATTAGGAAAATACTTTTGGACAACTTATATGAGATAGGCAATACCTAAGGAAGAATCCACCTAGACTTCACTTATTACTTTTGATTCATATGATTTATTCACTTGACTTAATCCATAGAAATCCCTAAATTATATTAATACCTCTTTCGAGGCTGCTAACAACTGAATCTAGGTTGATTAATTGAAATCTCTTTCTAATTAAAACCCCTATTATCGCATTAACTCGATCTATGGATTTCCTTATTAGTTTGAATATAATCCGACAGATTTTTGTCGCCCTATTTCTATGCTTGCAATCAACTCTGCTTAATTATGTTGATCTTCTCTTAAACAGGGACTTTTGCTCCACTGAATAAGCACATTCGACTTGAATTAATAACCTGAATTATCAAAACAAGAATAAAAACTCACAATTAAGAATAAGAATAAGTATTTATATTATAAATCAAATAATAATAAGATCCATCTAGGTTTCATCCCCTTAAGTATCTAAGGGATTTAGTTCATACTAATAGAAAGAAACATCATAAAATAGGGAAAACCACAAAACATAATAAAAACCCAAAAACTTCTAAAGAACTTGATGGGAGATCTTCAGTCTTGATGGAGATCCTTCTCTTAAGCTGTTCCTGATGGCTATCTTGGAGTATTTCTTGCCTCCTACTCAGCGTCTATTCAACGTCCCCTTTTAGGTTGCGCCCTAGGGTGTTTATATACGCTTTGGAACACCTCATTAGCCCATAAGTAGCTTATTCGAATAGAATTCTTTTTTCCTACGGCAGGGACACACCCGTGGTGGACTACTTCAGCTGTGGTCAATTTTGCTCGCCATACACGGCAATGTGATATGCCCGTGGTCGATAGTCCAGGCCGTGTGATTTCTAATGTAGGCCCATTTTGTCCATTTTTGGCCCGTGTCTCCTTCTTTTCGACTGCCTAAGCTCTCATGAGTATAAAACATGAAATTAAGGGATTAGAAGCATTGAATTCATCAAATTGAATGAAAATCCATCCAAAAAGAAGCCAAGCATGAGGTTAAAATATGTGTAAATTATGGTTTATCAAATATCCCTACACTTAAGCCTTTACTTGTACTCAAGCAAAATTCTCAACTCACAATTAAAATTAACTTCCCTTAATTAATAATTCTCATCAATAATGTCTCATCATAATTTATAGATAATTCATACGTGGATAATTTAACTCAAAGAGTCCTAAAGATTCAAACAATCTAAGTCATCAATTTTTATAGCACGAAAACATAGGTGTTTTCCCTTACCTAAATAATTACCTCTGATTCAAAACTGATAAGGATTGACATCCTCACTAAGGATTTACTCAAATCACTCAAAGTGTTTAAGGTTCAAAATAAAGCACTCATTAGTCAAACATGAAAAGTTATTACCATAGGCTTGCATGAAAATCAAATCTCCACCACTATAAAATGAGATGATACACAAATCAAAAGGTCTTTTACAAGGGTTGTAATGGGGCTTGGGTTAAAGGTGTGGATAAAGGTTGAATTAAAGGGTTAGAATTGAGATCGAATTGACAATTTACCTAACTAGAAACAATGAACTATTGATTACTAATTACATCAAATAAAATGAGCTTCTTCTCAAAATGTGAAATTAATTGGTTTAAGCTCAACAATATCAAACTCATAATAGATAAATTTCCAACTTTTTTTTAAGAATAAGAACATACAATAATAAGATAGAACTTAACAACTGAAATAAAGAAAATAGTTAGGCAACTGATCAAATCAAATCTCGACAAAAGGGACATCAAAAGATTAGGGGAAGTAAAAATTAGGTATTAGGTTAATATTAAAGGTTAAGTCAAGAAATGGTTTATTAGGATCAAAGGGGTTCACTAGGGGTTAATTATGGAGGTAGGCTTTTTCGAAAGTAAGTGGGATAAATCCTAGGTGCCTTTACCATCTCAGTATATCAAATCAAAAGTGTGGTCTCGACATGCATAATCAAGCAAGTTCTAGAATAAAAAATCAATATTGACACACTCATAATCAATAAAGTGAGAAAGAAAAGATATATGCTCTTAAAGGCTCAAAATCTCATAGAAATTATGGTTTTTGATGTCAACCTTGCAAATTTCAAACTTCAAAGTAATCTTTAAATTTAGGAAAATAACCTAGAAATTTTAATTCTGAAAAAAGACTTATCATGCTTGATTCTCTAATATCTTAAATTATAAATAATCAATGCACAATTATCTATGACTTACTTCAAAACATATCAACAAAAATCATGAATCAATGAAAATTTCATTCTAATTAGTGATATGAGAAAATTAATTAATAACAAGACATAATTTAGAATTTTCTGGTAATGAAATCAATAAACTTCCCACACTTAAGATGTACATTGTCCTCAATGTACAAAAATGTATAATAACAATATATTTAGAAATCATAAGAGAGGGAGAGAAGTGAAACTTCCTGAATTATGGATGAAATCCTTAGGAAATAACAAATGATGAACATGATAACTAGATAGAGGTGAAGGTGGGGGGAATACTCCGGTGGTGTGTTCCTTTAGTGGCACCTTGAACCTTTAGAAACTGTGAAATCATCAGTGAAATTTTTAGGGAGTGCTATTAGTTGACGTTGTTAAATTTACTCGAGAATTAGACAGCCAAAGATAAAAGAAATTGAACTATACTAATAACAGTTTTAGACAAGGAAGGTAAATAAATGAAAAATAAAAGTGAAAATAAAATAAAAAATTAAAATTAAAATTAAAATTAAAATAAAGAAAATAATAAAATTAAAGGGACTCAAAGGTCCTCATCATCGGCTGGATTGCGAGGTGGTGGAGGCGGCGATATGAAAGTGATGACAAATTTGTTGGAGAGTCACCTCAATGCCATCAAATCATCGAGCTGTGTCATTAAATTGTTGAGTACAGTAATGCTCAAACTGAGTGAGGCGTCTAGAGATGTCTGAAAGTGAAGCAGCCACATGAACTGGTCGGCAAGGAGGGTGTGGCGTTGAAGGTGGATCCTCGTGCTATGGAGGGACATCATCAGTAATGTCCTTTGGATTGTCGATGGCTTGCGATAGCCTATACTGGGGAAGATCAAACCCACGACGACGCTCAATCATCCTCATGTGGAGCATCGTTTGGATGCCTTGTGGGAACATCTATCCTATTAGTGAGAGTGAGGAGGACTGAGTGGTGGTGTTTAGGAGCCCAAAATACCTAGCCAGGCGTGTGATGTAGGGACCCATGAAGATGACCCCTCTCCTATGCTACTCTATCTGATGTTGGATGGCGTGAGCTATAAGTAGGCTAAGTCGAAGACGTGGCCGTTTGCCATGCACCATAGGAAGTAGGTGTCGTGAGTGTTGACGACACCGATACTCTCTCACCTTTCTGTTAATGTATGAGCTAAGATGGCGTATAAGTATCTCAAGATAGGCGAGAGCTGTCGCCCTGGAGCGACTGGGGACATAGGTGGGCAAGCCGGGGGCTAAGGCATTCCAACAGGTGGAGGGGGATTTATGGATGTGGCGGTGGAGGTCTTCTAGATCATTATCCTCCATAAATTTATAGGTGTAGAGTCCCAAAGCGGCCCCAAACTGTGGGACACTCAGCACGTACAATGCCTCTGAGACGAAATTGGACTGTGTCGGGGTCATCGTGGTTCGTCATCACCATCTGGAGGTGGAATGTGGAACAGAGCTCCAAATTGAGCTCTAAGTATGTGGGCTCGACGATCTCGAAGAATTTCCCCAATGGGTCGGTAGTCAAGAAGGCACGGATGTCGTCGACTAGGTGGACCTGCTCCAAAGCGACCAGTCAATGTACCTCCCCACGCCAAGGGGTCGCGAAGTATCTGAAAGAGGTCCTCCTAGGATCCTGGCAAAATCATAGGAATGGATGGTGCACTTAGATTGAGGCACTTGAGGAGGTGGCACTGGGTCCCTTCCATTTTTTAGCGGCAGGGACAACGGTCTTTTTCCCACATAGGGAGTCATTACGTACCTGCAAAAGACATATAATAACTAAGTATCATTTAATCAACCAAGGATGTAAGATCCTACTAATCATCAAATTCTTGCTATAATCCTAATATTGAAAACTAAGAACACATAAGTCTAGTGTAAAATGAAAAGGTAGTATTGATGACAAAAAGGGAAATCAGCAATAGAATGATCTGTCTAACAACTAGAAAAAATTAGAGTACTTAGCATTAAGAATTCAAAAGAACATACAAATATAAAATAATGGAAAAGGAATCAACAAAGTTTATGAGAGAAAGTCTAATAATGTGAAATAATAATGAAAAAAATTATAATGCAGGGAATAGAGACTGAAAAAATAGAAAAAATAAAATAATTAGAGGGTAAAACAAAGGTAACCGACGGTGAGGTGCTGGGAGGGGGCGCACGGTTGTGGTGGTGTCGCAGGTGTGTCAATCTCACACGGGCATGGACTGTGTGTTGTGTGCATGGAGAAAAAAGTGGATAGAGGAAAAAAGAAAGGAAAAATGAAGAAGAATGGGAGAAGGGGACAGCGACGGTGGTGGCCGCAATGGGGGAGGTGAGTGGCTAGGGTTTTTTAGAGGGGAAATAGGGGGAGGATGAACAGAAGGTTGGTTTAAATAGGGATAGGGGCACACAGTCAGAGAACATGGCTGTGTGCCTACTGTTTAGCCCCTGTGTTTTGTAAATTTTGAATTAGGGCGTGTTTGATCCTAGCCCCACGCCCGTGTCCCCTGGGCGTGTTGGGTCACACGACCTCATAGCACGACCGTATGTTGATTTATTTTTTTCTCCCATGCTCGTATTTAGAATCACACGCCTGTGGTAAGTAGTTAGTATCGACCACGACCTAAAGGCACGGGCGTGTCCTACGCCCATGTGATTCTTATAGTTTCAACCACGGCTTCTTAGCACGGGCGTGTCTCATGCGCACATCGTTTAGTCAGTATCAACCACTGCTGCATTTCATGGTCATGGCCCTTTTATTGCAGCTCGTGTTTTGAGTCATTTTGACCACGGCTGTATCGCACAGCCGTGGTGTTTTATCATAGCCCATGTTAGGGAAAAAATTTCTTCCTTGGTCCACACGGTCTCTGCCACGCCGTTGTCTCTTCCCGTTGTGTCTGCACGGTCAGGACCACACCCATGTGCTAGGCCGTGTGGGTAGGAATTCCTGCGCTTATGAAATTAGTTAGTTCTTAGTCAGATGCTGAAATCAAAAAAATATGAATGTTAATGAGGTTAGTGTTCAGGTTGCCTCCCGAGAAGCGCTCGTTTAAAGTCTTAAGCTAGACTTACCCTATTTTCATTCCTAAACCCTATTATCTAGCCTAATAATTAAAAGGATTTGTTTTTAATCTAAAATTAACTAACTAATTTAACTAACTAAATGACTATGAACGTGACAGAGAAGAAAATTGGGAAAATACTTTTGGACAACATATATGAGATAGGCAATACCTACAGAAGAATCCACCTAGACTTCACTTATTACTTTTGATTCATATGATTTATTCACTTGACTTAATCCGTAGAAATCCCTAAATTATATTAATACCTCTTTCGAGGCTACTAACAATTGACTCTAGGTTGATTAATTGAAATCTTTTTCTAATTAAAACCCCTATTTTCGCATTAACTCGATCTATAGATTCTCTTATTAGATTTGACTCTAATCCGGTAGATTTTTGTCTCCCTATTTCTAGGGTTGCAATCAACTCCTCTTAATTGTGTTGATCTTCTCTTAAATAGGGACTTTTGCTCCACTGAATAAGCACATTCGACTTGAATTAATAACCTGAATTATCAAAACAAGAATAAAACTCACAATTAAGAATAAGAACAAGTATTTATCTTATAAATCAAATAATAATAAGATCCATACAGGTTTCATCCCTTAAGTATCTAAGGGATTTAGTTCATACTTGATGGTGATGGAAAAAGTCTTAAAAATTTATATAATGAATGATCGAGCCTAGAAACTAACTATCACAATGATTGAGGCAAGCGCACCTATCGAACAGTAGTATAGTTTAGTGGCAAGACCGGATTGTCGAACCCAAAGGAACCAAAAGTACTAATACTAACTTTCTTTTCATTATCCAGCCTAAGAATCAAGAGAATTGTCATTTAATCTAAAATTAACTAACTATTAAGCTAAAGATGCTAAGACACAGAGAAGGAATTAGGGAAATACTTGTGGGAAAACCAATTGATTGAGACAAATACACGAGGAAGAATCCACCTAGACTTCACTTGTTATCTAACTCTGACTCAGACGATTTATTCACTTGACTTGATCCGTAGGATTCCCTAATTTATATTAATACCTCTCTCGAGGCTACTAATGTCTAATCCTAGGTTGATTAATTGAAATCTCTTTCTAATTAAAACCCCTAGAATTGCATTAACTCGATCTATGGACTCCCATATTAGGTTTGACCCTAATCCGATAGATTTTCGTCATCCTATCTCTAGGGTTGCGATCAACTCCACTTAACTATGCTAGATCTACTCTTAAACAGGGAATATTCCTCCTCTGCCTAAGCACATCAATACTTGAATCAATATCATGAAATATCAAAGCAAGAATTAAGATAACATAGTTAAGAACAAATCAAGTATTTATCATATAGTTCAGAAAATAATAACAAGATCCGTCTTAGGTTTCATCCCCCTCAGGTATATGAAGGGTTTAGTTCATAATCATAAAAGAATACATCTCAAAAGAAAAATAACAAAACATAAAGAAAACCCTAAAACCCCCTGAAGGAATTAAAGAAGAGATCCTTAGTCTTGAGTTTAATCTTGGCTTCTGGGATGGATCAACTAGCTTTCTTCGAGTGAATCCCACAATTCGGCCTCTCTGGCTTGGCTCCTAGGCCTAGCTAGACGCTCCCTTTAAGGTTGGCTTCTAGGGTGTTTATATAGGCTTTTGGAATGTCTTTCTTTCCCTCTAAGTACCCTAATCCAAATGGAACTCTTCTTTACTGCGGTAGGGACACGCCCGTGTGGCACGACCGTATGATTCGGGGCCAGGCCATGGTTGTATCCGCTAAGGAGGCACGACCGTGTGTTTCAGGCCCAGGCCGTGTGCAATTCGTACTTTGGCCTATTTTCTCTATTTTTGGCCCGTTTCTCGTTCTTTTCATCCTCCGGTTCTTTCCTAAGTATAAACATGAAATTAAAGGATTAGGAACACCAAATTCCACAATTCAGGGAATAAATCATCCAAAAGTATGCTAAATGTGGGATTAAAATATGAACATATTACGGTTTATCAAATACTCCCACACTTAAGCATTTACTTGTCCTCAAGTAAAAATCTCAACTCTCAATTAGAATTAACTTCTCCCAATTCATAATTCTCACCAACAATGCCTTATCATAATTCATAGATAATTTATACATGGATAATTTAACTCAAAGAATCTTAAAGATTCAAACAATCTAAGTCACAATTTTTTGCAGCATGAAAAATATAGATGTTTCCCCTTACCTAAATAATTACCTTTGATTCAAAATCAACAAGAGTTGACATCCTCACTAAAGATTCACTCACATCACTCAAAGTGTTTAAGGTTCAAAATTAAGCACTCAAAATTCGAACATGAAAAGTTAATCCCGTAAGCTTGCATGAAAATCAAATCTACCACTATAAAATGAAATGATACACAAATCAAAAAGTCTTTAAAAGGGTTGTAATAGGGCTCGAGTTAAAGGTGTGGATAAAGGCTAAATTAAAGGGTTAGAATAGAGATTGAATTGACAATTTACCTAACTATAAAATGAACTAATCCTGAATAATTACATTAACTGAAAACTTGAAACTAATAATACGAGCTTCTTCTTCAAGATTTTGAATTTAAATGTATAAGCTCACTTAATCACAGAACTAATAATGAATATACTTCAATTTTTTTAAGAACAAATCAAGTAAATACATAATATAAGATGAATTCAACTACTGAAATAAAATAATTAGGCAACTGATTAAATCAAATCTCGATAGAAGGGTAGTCAAGAGAACTAGTGATAACAAAAACAAGATGGGTTTTAGGTTAATATTAGTGGGTGAATCAATAAAAGGGTTGTTAGGATCAAAGGGGTTCACTAGGGGTTAATTGTGAGGGTAGGATTTTAGTGGAATGAGTGGGTTAAATCCTAGGTGCCTTTATCATCTCTGTAAATCAAATCAATGATGTGGTCTTGACATGTATAATCAAAGCAAGTTCTAGAATAACAAATCAATGTTGACACACTCATAATCAATAAAGTGAGCACGAAAAAAATATATGCTTTAAAAGGCTCAAAATCTCACAAAAATTATGGTTTTTTATGACAACCTTGCAAATTTCAAACTTCAAGGTAATATTCAAATTTAGGTCAACAACCTAGCAAATTTTCAATTCTGAAAAATAGACTTTTCATGCTTGATTCTCTAATATCTAAGAGTTTAAATCATCAATGCACAATTAACTATGACTTAATATAAAACATATCAATAAAAATCATAAATCAACAGAAGTTTCATTCTAATTAGTGATATGAGAAAATTACTTAAGAATAAGGCATAATTCAGAGATTTTCAAATAATACTATAGTTGACCCCCTCACACTTAATACGTACATTGTCCTCAATGTACAAAGATAGATAATGATTAGAAAGAAAGTCATAAGAGAGGGAGAGAGGTGAAACTTCTGGAATTATGGATGAAATCCTTGGAGGATGATCAATGATGACTAGGTATAGGTGAAGGTGGTGGAGAATACTCCGGTGGTGTGTTCATTCCTTGAGTGGCACCTTGAACCTTTTTAAACTGCGAAGTCATCAGTAAAGTTTTTAGGGACATCTTATTTAATAGACGTTTGTTATAGTTGCTCGAGAGTTAAACAGCCAGAGATAAAAGAAATCAAATTATACTTAAAAATTTAAAGAGTTTAATAATAAAGGAAAATGAACTAAAATAAAAATAAAAAATAAGAATAAGAATAAAAATAAAGAAAATAAAATGACTCAAAGGTCCTCATCATCGGAGTGATCTCGAGGTGGTGGTGGCGGCGATATGTGAAAAAAATTGATAATATCGACCACGGTCGCCTAACACAGTCGTGTGGATTTATCTTAGCCCGTGTTCTTTAGGCAATTTTGACCAGGGCCGCGTTGCGCAGCCGTGGCTTTTCGTCGGAGCCCGTGTCTTGGGAAAAATTTTCGTCCTGTTTCTGCACGATCTACACCACACCTATGTACCTATTCATGGTGTCTACATGGCCACGACTACGCCTGTGTGCAAGGCTGTGTGGAGAGAGAAACCTGTGCTTTATTAAATTGGTTAATTTGTAGTTAGGTGCAAAAAATTGAAAATGTGACATTAGTGAAGTTAGTGCTCGAGTTGCCTCCCGAGAAGCGCTTGTTTAAAGTCTTAAGCTAGACTTACCTCTCATTTGCATAATCATGGTGGTTTGAGGAGTTGAAAGTCCTTTCTCATGCTATCAATTCTATTATTAGTATATAGTTCGAGTTGAGTAGCGTTTACTTTAAATGTGCCGAATATAGGATTACTTACCTCAACTGTTCCGTATGGGAAAACATTTAGTACCTTAAAAGGGATTTTTTCTTTTGTTTTCAGGTCTGATATGGCGATTCGAGTGTCTATTTTATCTAATAGTACCTGATCTCCTATTTTGAAGTGAATTGATGTTCCTATAAGCTCGTCTGGGGGTTCCTTCGGTTTCACTTTGTGTGGTTTTTATTTCTCCTTGAAATACGCTTTCCACTCGTCTAGTTTGTCAATCTGAAGCATTCATTCCACATAAATTTCTTCTTTATTGACACGAGGTTTAAGATCTGGCTCAGTTGTGTAATTTCGTGGTGCTTCCTGTAAAGAAAGTTGAACCAAATGATTATCAATAGAATTTACGTTCTCACCTTTATCACTCGATGTCCTAGCTGATTCGAGAGCTTGAAGACTGATTGATTCATCACCTACATGAAGTGTGAGTTCTCCTGTACCAACATGAATTTTAGATCTGGCAGTTGCTAAAAAGGGCCTTCCTAAAATTAAGGGGATACTATTGTCCTCATCCATATCTAAAACAAAAAAGTCTACTAGCAATATGAATTTGTCAATTTTTACTAACACATCCTCAATTATACCCCTAGGAGTTCTAATAGTTTTATCAGCTAATTGAATACTTATCCTAGTTTGTTTGGGTTTTCCTAGACCTAGCCGTTTAAACATTTTATAAGGCATAACATTGATGGTTACCCCTAAATCAGCTAAAGCATTATCAATAGATAAACTACCAATTAAACATGGAATTGTAAAACACCTTAGATCTTTTAATTTTTGTCGTAGTTTCTTTTGCAACATTGCTAGCATACTGCATTTAGTTCTACATGTGATTCCTCGTCTAACTTTCGCTTGTTTGTTAAAAGCTCTTTTAAAAATTTTCTTGAATCTGGCACCTACGAAAGAGCTTCAAGAAACGGTAAGTTAATATGTAATTTCTTTAAAAGTTTCAGAAACTTACCAAACTATTCATTTCTGTATTATCTTTCTTCATCGCATTGGGGTATGGTATTCGAGGTTGGTACTCTTTAATTATCGGTTTTGGTTTTTCTTAGCTTTCTTCAACTTTACCTTCACTTACCACAGGTTCTTGCCTTGGCTTAGATTCAGATTCCACTAACCTTTCACTGTCATGAGCTGTTATGGCTTGAAGTTGCTCCTTTGGGTTAGTCTCAGTGTTACTTGGCAAGCTACCTTGAGGTCGTTCGGAGATCAGCTTAGCAAGTTGCCCTAACTGGTTCTTGACACCTTGAATTGATTCTTGTTGATTTTTAAGTGTTTTTTCGGTGTTTTGGAAACGTGTTTCTGACACCGCTATAAATTTTGTCAGCATCTCCTCAAGGTTCGGCTTTTTTCCGTGGGTAGGGCTCTCTTGTTGGAAGCTTGGAGGGGTTGTTGTCTCTAATTTCCTTGACCACCCCATGAGAAATTGGGATGGTTCCTCCAACCTAGATTATAAGTATTACTATAAGGGTTATTTTGAGGTTTAAAATTGTTACCCATATAGTGAACTTGCTCGTTTTCAATGCTCGGGTTGTAAGGTAGATATTTTGTGTTGCTCATCCCCCCTCCATTCATATCGTACTGTATAGCTGGATGTAACTATGAATAACTACATAAGCTATCAATCTTTTTATTTAACATCTCTACTTGATTTGATAGCATGGTGAATGCGTCGAGGTAGAAAAATCTGGCTGCTTTTGTTGGCCTTGTCCTTGTGACTTGCCACTGATAGTTGTTCAGTGACATCTCTTCAATGAATTCGTAGGCCACCTCAGGTGTTTTGTTATTCAGGGTTTCACGGTGGCTGAATCAATCAGCTACCTGGTTGAGGGGTTCACACCGTTGTAAAAGGTTTGGACCTGTAGCCATAAGGGTAATCCATGGTGTGGGCACCTTCTTAGTAAGTCCTTGTATCTCTCCCATGCATCGTATAGTGTTTCTAGATCCATCTACACAAAAGAATAGATATCATTCCTCAACTTGGCTATTTTGGTCGGTAGAAAATATTTTAATAAAAAATTTTGATCATTTGATCCCATGTAGTGATTGATCCTCGTGGAAGAGAATTCAACCACTTTTGGCTTTATTCCTTAATGAAAATGGAAATAACTGAAGACGAATGGCATCATCAGAAATGCCATTTATTTTGAAGATATCACAGAATTCTAGAAAATTTGCTAAATGAGTATTTGGGTCTCCGTCCTGCAAACAATCAAATTGAACAAACAGTTGAATCATTTGTATAGTGTTTGGTTTTTATTCAAAATTATTAGCAGCTATAGCAAGCCTAACAATACTCGATTCAGTCCCTGTTAAAATAGGTTTAGCATAATCATACATAGTTCGAGGAGCATGATTTTCGACCACCTCTTGAGGTAGTATTAATTTCATTTTTTGCTCTTCTTGTATGTAGTTTAAGCTTCGCCTTATTTATTTACGATTTCTACGAACCGTACCTTCAATATCACTGTCGTAAGCTAAAGGTCCGTCGGGTTCCTTCTAGTCATAAACTAGAGGTACCTACCAGGAAAAGAAAAAGAAAATTAGAAAAGTTTTAAATAAAATTCAATTTCAAAAAATAAAATATGGCTAAAGTAATAAAAATTGAGCGTTCTTAATATTTCAGTTCCCTGGCAACGGCGCCAAAAACTTGATGGTGATGGAAAAAGTCTTAAAATTTTATATAATGAATGATCGAGCTTAGAAACTAACTATCACCACGATTGAGGCAAGCGCACCTATCGAACAGTAGTATAGTTTAGTGGCAAGACCGGATTGTCAAACTCAAAGGAACCAAAAATACTAGTACTAACTTTCTTTTTATTATTTAGCCTAAGAATCAAGAGAATTGTCATTTAATCTAAAATTAACTAACTATTAAGCTAAAGATGCTAAGACACAGAGAAGGAATTGGGGAAATACTTGTGGAAAAACCAATTGATTAAGACAATACCCGAGGAAGAATCCACCGAGACTTCAGTTGTCATCTAACTTTGAACCAGACGATTTATTCACTTGACTTGATCTGTAGGATTCCCTAATTTATATTAATACCTCTCTCGAGGTTACTAACGTCTAACCCTAGGTTGATTAATTGTAATCTATTTCTAATTAAAACCCTAGAATTGCATTAACTCGATCTATGGACTCCCATATTAGGTTTGACCCTAATTTGGCAGATTTTTGTCATCCTATCTCTAGGGTTGCGATCAATTCCGCTTAACTATGCTAGTTCTGCTCTTAAACAGGGAATATTCCTCCTCTGCCTAAGAACATCAATACTTGAATCAATATCCTAAAATATCAAAGAAAGAATTAAGATCACATAGTTAAGAACAAATCAAGTATTTATCATATAGTTTAGAAAACAATAACAAGATCCGTCTTAGGTTTCACCCCCTCAGGTATTTGAGGGGTTTAGTTCATAATCATAAAAGAATACATCTCAAAAGAAAAATAACAAAACATAAAGAAAACCCTAAAACCCCCTGAAGGAATTGAAGGAGATATCCTCAGTCTTGAGTGTGATCCCGGCTTCTGGGATGGATCAACTGGCTTTCTTCAAGTGAATCCCACAATTCGGCCTCTCTGGCTTGGCTCCTAGGCCTAGCTAAACGCCCCCTTTAAGGTTGGCCTCTAGGGTGTTTATACAAGCATTTGGAATGTCTTTCTTTGCCTCTGAGTACCATAATCAGAATGGAACTCTTCTTTACTGCAGCAGGGACATGCCCGTGTGGCACGGTCATATGATTGGTGTAACACCCCAAACTCGGCCTAGAAGTTAGGCTCGAATCTGGCATGTCACATTGAAGTGTTTTTCAAAAATCATGTTTTCATTGAAAACCCTTCGTAGAGAAAGCTTAAATAAAATCCCAGTTACGTTATTTTTTTTAAAAAACGTGGTACATTGAAAATTATTAACTTTATTCCCAAAACATCTTTTTAGTTGTGGAAGCTAAGTTTGAAAGTAATTGATTTACGAAAAAGGTTAAGTCGTGAAACCATTTCGAAAATGTTGCAAAAACGTAGTGTTGTTTTTAAAAACAGTTAACATTTTGGAAAAACTGTGATTTACTTCTAACATATATAAATCAAAATAAAACCAATCTAAAATTTAAAGTTCGAAAACTTTAAGAGGCCTTATTACAACCCCAAATCAAAATATTTAAAAGTAGATAATCAAAACGAAAAACATAAGCAGTGTGTGGTCTTCTCCGAGTCCCTTGCAGCTCCGATCCGTCTAAGGCTGAGGATTACTTGCACAGTTAAAAATGGGGTGAGTTTATGAAAACTCGATGTGTAATTCCCTACTAGAGTAACAATCAATTATCTGTAAACTAAAAGCATCTAGGCCAAAGCCCTTTAACAAAGAATAAGATGCAGATCCGGTTTAGAGCATACGTGGGTCAAAGCCCACTACAATATCATTTGGGTCACAGCCCATAATAGAATCAATTGGGCCGAGCCCAAACCAATAGCAGAACAGGTGGCTTAAGCTCAGTACAGTGACAGATCTCACAAATAGATATGCAATAGTATGAGGATGCACCCCATCCAATCCAACCAACACACCACCCGTACTAACCTTACACACCATGTGGGGACAAAGTCAACCCACCCAGCCCTACACACCAATAACGCAGCCGAGCCGCTAGTATCAATGCAACAATACTACTAATAATAGTATACGTGGCTGAGCCATTAGAATCAGTATACGTGGCAAGCCACTAAATCAGTAAAACATGGCATAGCCACCAGTGTAGTACTTTTCCGTATCAATGTCCCAACCCCATGCAATATGTCGTGCCATGCTTAATCATTACACGTGTATGCAAAATGGCCATGCTCAGTAACAATCATTTACACACATATTAAAAACACATCAGTCACACGATCACAGATCAAATCAGTTAAAACACAATCTTACATTCACAGTTAGCTCAATCATAGTCCTAACCAGTCATTTACTCGCAAGGGCAAAATAGTCATTTTACCCTATAAGGGTATTTCGTAATCTTACCCTTCAGTGGTATTCCAGTAATTCTGCTCTACAAAGGTAATTCAGTAATTCTACCCTATGGGGTAATTCAGTAATTCTACCCTATAGGGGTATTTCGGTAATTCTACCTTACGGGGTAATTCGGTGATTTGTAAACTAAGGGTCTTTCAATAATTTCATAAATCATGAGTATTTCGATAATTTCACAAATCAGAGGTATTTCAGTGACTTTACAAATCGATGGTATTTCAATAATTTTACAAATCGAGGGTATTTTAGTAATTTTACAAATTAAGGGTATTTCAGTAATTTCATAAACCAGGGGTATTTCAATAATTTTTAAACTAAGGGTATTTCATTAATTTTACAAACCGAAGGTATTTCAGTAATTTTGCAAACTAAGGGTATTTCAATAATTTTTCAAATCGAGGGTATTTCAGTAACTTTGTAAACTAAGGTATTAACGACCCAATAGAAGGTCCATCGTCGCCTCGAGCGACTTAGGAAATCTAATTTGACTTAATGGTGAAAATGGGCCTAAGGCCCATTACCCTGCCCAAGTAGGCCCACACGGCCCCCTCTCGGCCTTACGCGGCCCAAAGCACCTAAGTCATGTGCGCAACATGATAAGCCTATCTATTTCCCATTTAGCAGTGTGACTTGCATTTGTGGGCCCTACGGCCCATTAGGCCCATCGAGGCCCATTCCAGCCAAAGTGAAACACTATAGCCCAAGCCCATGATTTCGCTTATGGTGGCCTTTCTCTTCACATGCTCACGCTCCGTGAGCTCGGTTCACCACACGCGTGATCGCATGCTCGTATGGCATCATTCGCCAGTATTTTGGTTTTTCAACATAATGTCGATCAACAGTCAAGATATTACAATATACGCAACTTCAGCTTTTCAATCGATTAACAATTAGAACAGTGTATACGGATACACACCTTATCACGTAGAGTACTAGATAACCACGAACGTCGTCACCTTATGGCTAGAATCCCCTTTGCTCATCAAGAACATGATCTTATGAACCGGAGTCAACATGAATGCTTAAACTGCAACCACAAAGTAACTGGTCACCCTAACAGGAAGAAACGAGATAACGAAGCGAATGGGCCTAGGGCCCATTCTCGACCCAAATGAGCCCACACGCTCGTGTGCCCCACTTATCCCAAATCTAGCCACAATTATGAGATTCACATTGACCAGTCCAATATCTACTACACAATCATGCAATTTATTCATATGGGCCAATGGGCCCATTGGGCCCACTTGGCCCTTTCGGCCCTTCATGGCCCAAATAGCCCAAACCAATAAGAACACTCATGATGGCCTCAACTATCGCGTCAAAGCTCCCACACGTGTGCTCACACACTCGTGTGGCTACCATCACCGTATGACCGGCATTTCGGCATTTACCGCTCTAGAGCTAGAGTAGTGCGAAATAGACACCTGATAGGAATTTGGAGTTAATTCACGCTCCGAACACTCCTATGTCCAAACACCAACCAAGGTGTGCTTACTCTCCTTATAGATTGCTCCATTTAAAGCCAGCTTCTCACCTTCCCTCATGCTAGTTTCCGATGTGGGATCCCTCCTTCAGCAGAGTTTAATTCCATCACAAACACTTGTCGCCCCAACTTAGCAAAATAATTATCCCTTTTTGCTTGCAATGGGATTCGAACCCTTACCCTCTCCTATGCTCCAGACGCTACATGCCACCACAACACAAGCTCCTTTTATGTCTTAAAGCATGCGCAACTAAATATAAGCCTATAGCCCAAAGTCCAAGTTCATTTAAAAAGAAATCAAAATGAATTGCAAGCGCCAAGACTTGAACCTTGGATGCTTTGCTTCCTCTATGGCGTCAATTCCTTGTCTCCTATGTGGCACCATTTGCCACTAGACCAAAACTCCTTTTGTGTCATATTTCTCCACATTTTATTCTTAAAGCCTATTTACTAACTCTCAGGGTTTTATTCACCTAAAACTAAAATTTTCCTAAAGCCCAAGTTTGAACCCAGGAATTCATAGAAGCCCTCTAACCTTCCAAAATCACTCACCTAATAGGTCTAACTTGCATTTGTGCCGTTCTCTTGTTCTTAAAAATTTTAAACGCTCCTATGGCCAAGGCCCAATAGGCTCAATTCTACTAGGCCCAAATTCGGGGCGTTACAATTCGGGGCCAGGCCGTGGTCGGATCTGCTAAGGAGGTACTGCCGTGTGTTTCGAGCTCAGCCATGTGTAATTCGTACTTTGGCCCATTATCTCTATTTTCGACCCGTTTCTCATTCTTTTCATCGTTCGATGCTTTCCTAAGTATAAAACATGAAATTAAAGGATTAGGAGCACCAAATTCTACAATTCAGGGAATAAATCATCCAAAGTATGCTAAATGTGGGATTAAAATATGAACATATTACGGTTTATCAATACAAATAGAAGGAAACATCATAAAATAGGGAAAACCACAAAACATAATGAAAACCCAAAAACTTCTAAAGAACTTGATGGGAGATCTTTAGTCTTGATGGAGATCCTTCTCCTAAACTATTCCTGACGGCTGTCTTGGAGTATTTTCTACCTCCTACTCGGCGTCTATTCAACGTCCCCTTTTAGGTTGCCCCCTAGGGTGTTTATATAGGCTTTGGAACACCTCTATTGGCCCACAAGTAGCTTATTCCGAATAGAATTCTTCTTTGCTACGGCAGGGACACGCCCGTGTGACACGCCTGTGGTGGACTCCTTCGGTCGTGGTTGATTCTGCTCGCCACACACGGCCGTGTGACCTACCCGTGGTCAATAGTCCAGGCAGTGTGATTTCTAATGTAGGCCCATTTTGTCCCTTTTTGGCCGGTTTCTCGTTCTTTTGACTGCCTAAGCTCTCCTAAGTATAAAACATGAAATTAAGGGATTAGGAGCATCGAATTCATCAAATCTAATGAAAATTCATCCAAAATAAGCCAAACATGGGGTTAAAATATGTGTAAATTATGGTTTATCATGTCAACCACCACATTGGAATCTATTATATTTGAAACATAGCTTTTGTACTGATTGCTGTAGTTTCTTGTTATTTAGCATAGTGTTTCAAATATGGATTGAATTATCAAATTCCTTATATTACTTGAATCAAATAGAATATTCACAAAAATCAAAGCCATCATTGTTTAGATATAATCTCGATGCAATTATTAATGTTCATATTTTGATAATTCAATAGAATATCATTGATAATTTTTGGATTATTTGATTTTAATTGATTTGCATGATTTAAGTTTCATGGTTTCGTATGAATATATTATTATTTTAACTTTGATGTATGTTGTTTTGGAGATAATATATAAATACATATATAATTACATTTTAATTTGATTAAAAGATGAAATTAAGAGAAATATTTTGAAACAAATAAATTCTTATTATGGCTTTGGAATTTAATTAAGGATGTTTAATATTTTAAATAGATTAGTTGAAACAAAATGCCATCAAAGTGACATCTTTTGTGTAGATTAGTTTATTTAAAATATCAAGATGATTATATGTTTTTTTGATTCATGTGTTTATCAATTGACCCTAAGGTAAGTTAATATTTGGCAGAATTTCAACGACACAGATGGTGATAAATGTGTGACAATTATAAGGTACTTCATGTGAGCAATAAGTTACCCCAAAGATTAATTCATCGTTAGACATAATTTATTGTTAATGTTTGATTGTTACAACAAAAATATCACTTACAGTTAATATTATTGTCCAAATACTTGATATTAATGTTGTGTTTGGCATCTTGATATGGGATTAGTCCTTATTTTGAATTTATTATTTACTGATGAATATTTATGTGAGCTTGTTTTTATCTATTTTATTCTATATTCAACTAATTCATCTTTTGCTGTCACGATATTTTCTAATATAAATTCTATACCCATGCTTAATGTGACTAATTTCAGGAAATGAAAAAGGCACTTACTTATAGTACTTGGTTGTATGGACATAGACCTTACACTAAGGAAAGAACAACATGCACCTCTCACAGCGGAAAGCAACCCTGAAGCTAAAAGGGATTTTGAGAGGTGAGATCATTCAAATTGCACGAGTCTAATGATAATGAAGCACAACTTTCCAGAAGCCTTTAGAGGCACAGAATTTGAAGAGATTAGTCAAGCCAATTGTTTTCTTGACGAAATTGAGAAATGTTTTGCCAAAAATGATAAGGCGGAGATGACATCACTTCTGGCTTCTTTGATGTTTATGATAAGGAGTACATTATGGAGATGTACCATGTTGCTTCAAAACCTATGACACTTAAGATTGAGCTTTATGAGGAATTTCTTGTTCTTATGGTTTTGGTATCACTTCCTACATAGTTTAACCAATTTAAAATTAGTTACAACTGTCAAAATGATAAATGGAATCTAAATGAGCTCATTTCTCATTGAGTGCAAGAGGAAGAAAGGTTGAAGCATGATAAGTCTGAAAGTTCTCATTTGGCCCATGCCTTTAAAATCAAGGGCATGAAAAGAAAATATCATAATGAAGCTACTAAAGGTCCAACTCAAAAGAAACAACAACAGGTTACGATGAGTTGTTTCTTTTGTAACAAGTTTGGACACATGAAGAAAGAATGTGTGAAATATCATGTCTGGCATGCAAAGAAAGATATAATTCTTACTTTGGTCTATTCTGAGGTTAATTTAGCTTCAGTGCCTAGAAAAACTTGGTGGATAGATCTGGTGCTACTACTCACATAAGTGTTTCTATGCAAGGTTGCATGAGCTACCAAAAGCCAAGTGATGGTGAAAGACACATCTTCGTGGGTGATGGAAAATCGGTAGAAATGGAAGTAATTGGGCATCTTAAGTTGTTATTAGGAATTGATTTTTATTTGGATTTAAAAGACACTTTTGTTATACCATCTTTTAGATGTAATTTAGTTTCTATTTCTTCGTTGGACAAATTTGGATATTGCTGTTCATTCAGAAATAATCAGTTTAGCTTGTCTTTAAATTCAAATGATGTTGGAGCTAGTTATTTAAATACTTATGACAACCTTTATTTGCTATAAAAAGTTATGTCTTATTGAAACCTTGCATATGGAATCACGTTGTATTAAACACAAATTAAATAAGGAAAATTCAGCATCATTATGGCATAAGCGCTTAGGTCATATCTCAAAAGGTAGAGTTAAACACCTTGTATCTGATGGTATTTTAAAGTTCCTTGACTTCATAGACTTTGATGCCTGTGCGATTTCATTAAAGGAAAACACACTAAAACCAAGAGATTGGGTGCCAACAGATCTTCAAATGTCTTAGAATTAATCCATATTGATATTGTGAGTCATTCCCTATGACATCTTAGAATGGTCAATAATATTTCATAACATTCATAGATGGTTACTCGTGTTATGGGTACTTATATCTCATTCATGAGAAATATCAGTCTCTGGACGTGTTCAAAGCTTATAAAGCTGAAGTTGAAAATCAACTCAACAAAAGGATTCAAAATGCTAAATCTAATCATGGTGGTGAGTACTATGGTAGATATGATGGCCCAGGTGAATAACGTCCAGGACCATTTGAGAAATTCCTAGAGGAATGCGGTATTATCCTACATTACTCCATATCAAGATCACTTAGTATGAATAGTGTAGCTGAAAGATGAAATAGGACTCTTAAGGATATGGTAAAGAGTATGATTGCTCATTCTACCTTACTTGAGTCTCTATAAGGATAAGCATTAAAGACAAGAACTTACATGTTGTATAGAGTACCCAGTAAAGTAGCTGCAAAAACACCTTATGAGCTTTGGACAGGTCAAAAGCCCAATCTAAAGCACTTTCACATTTAGGCATGTTCAACTAAGGCAAGGCCTCATAGGCCACATGAAAATAAATTGGAATCCAAAACAGCGAACAACTACTTTATTGGTTATTTTGAGTGATCTAGGGGCTATTTTAGGAATATTTTTTAGACCGAAATTACAACATTTTTTGAGGATGTTGAGTTTGGAGGGAGAAATAAGGTTAAAGGCATTGCTTTGGAGGATAAATTGGATTCTAACTTAGTTCCTGTTATCACTTTTGACGATGTTTAAGTTATCATACCTATCATGATTGAGAAGTGAATCCAGAACCTTAACAAGATAATGTTGAACAATTCCTTACTCGAAATGAGGTAATTATTCTAGAACAACAACCTCAAGAACAAGTGTTATTAAGAGGTCCAAAAGAGAGAGGAGAAATGTTATTTCAGATAATATGTTGTATTTCTCCAAGAACATGAAGATGATAATGGAATGATGGAAGATGATCCAATTAACTTTCGCGTGGCCATGAAAAGTTCTAACTCTCAAAAGTGGATTGATGCCATGCAAGAAGAGTATAAGTCTATGCAAAATAATAAAGTTTGGAACTTCCCCCATTACCTGAAGGTGCAAAACCAATTGGTTGTAAATGGATATTTAAAACCAAGAGGGATGCAAATGGTAATGTGGAGAGGTCTAAGTTGTGTCTTGTAGCTAAAGGATATACTCAGAAAGAAAGCATTAATTTTACAAAGACTTTCTCTTCAGTTTCATCTAAAGACTCTTCTAGGACAATCATGGCACTTGTGCTCATCTTGATCTTGAGTTACATCAGATGGATGTTAAGACTGTGTTTCTTAATGGAAACATTGAAGAATCAATTTATGGTGCAACCAGAAAACTTTGAGTCGGGAGACCCAAAGAATATGGTTTGTAAACTAACAAAATCCATCTATGGACTCAAATAACCTTCCCTTCAATGGTACCACAAGTTTCATCAAGTAATTATCTTGTTCGATTTTGAGATGAATATTGTTGATATGATGTGTGTACCACAAATTCAGTGGGAGTAAGTATATATTTTTGGTTCTATATGTCGATGACATTTTGCTTACCACTTATGATATAGACTTATTACACATAACCAAACGATTTTTATCTAAGCATTTTGAAATGTAAATTATTGGGGACATTGCTTTTATTTTAGGAATTTAGATACATCGAGACCAATATCATGTTATTCTTTGATTTTCACAAAAAAACTATATTGATAAAGTAATCAAAAGGTTTTACATGCAATGTTGTAGACCAAGTGACACCCTTGTTGCTAAAGGAGATAAATCTAGTCTTACTCAATGCCCTAAAAGTAACCTTAAAATTCAGGAAATGCAAAAGATTCCCTATGCATCAACCTTTGGGAGTTTAGTGTATGTTCAAGTATGTACGCATTTGGATATTGCGTACATTGTTGGGGTGTTAGGTGGATATTTGAGTAACCCTGGTATGAACAATTGGATAGTAGCTAAGAGGGTTATGAGGTTAGAGAACAAAAGATTACATGCTCATTTATAAAAGATAAGATCATTTAGAGGTCATAGGGTATTATAATTCTGATTTAGCTAGGTGCCAAGATAGCAAAAAATCTACATCAAGCTATATTTACCTCTTAGCTGGAGGAACTATATCTTGGAAAAGTATTAAACAAACACTTGTAGCTTTTTCCACTATGGTAGTAGAGGTTGTAGCATGCTATGAGGCATCAAGCGATAGAATATGGTTGCAAAGCTTTGTCATTGGGCTGTGCATTTTGGAGAGTGTGGAAAGACCATTCAAATTATTTTGTGACAATAAGTTAGCAATGTTGTATTCCAACAACAATAGGAGCTCATCTAAGTCAAAGCATATTAACATAAAGTTCTTAGTTGTGAAAGAAAGAGTGCAAAATGGACAAATATCCATAGGGCACATTGGGACAAACTCCATGATAGCAGATCCACTCACAAAGGTTTACCACCCAAGGTATTTCATAGGCACATTGCTTATATGAGTGTTATATTATTTGAAGACATCACGGTTTAGTGAGAGTTTGTATAATATTTGTTTGATGTTTATTTTAAGACATTTATATATTTGGTTATTTTCTAATAAAAAAATGAAATATTTAGTTTATTCACTTTGTTTGATACTAAAATCACTTAAGTTTAAGGAGGATCGGTTGGAATAGGCATGTTTGGTTCACATTGCATGTAATTTCCATGCTACACATCCATACTTAGTGTAACATCTCGATTTAGGGCCTAGTCAGAATAGTAGTACGAGACCACAAACTCAAGGTATATGTATGAGTTTTTGAAGTCTATGACATGTTTGCATGTTAGTGTGAAAGTCTCATGAAGCAATTTTGTCAAATTGTGATTGAATTGTCCAAAAGGACTAAATTGCAAAAGTTACAAAATATGGTATTCTAGAAGTTATTTGTATGAAATAGCTTTAGAATGTCAATTAGAGGACTTTAAATAGTAATTTTCCCAAATTCTAATTTTTGGACAAAATTGGGCATGAATGGGTTAAAATTTGAAAGTTGGACAAAAGGGCATTTTGGTCATTTATCAATTAAATGATTAAAATGGGAAAAAAGATGATAGAATTTTCATTCATCTTCTTCCCCAAGGCTGTCGAAAATTTGAGAGAAGCCATTGTTAGGGCTCTTCAACTTTTCAAGCTAGCTTGTAAATGTATTCTAGCTCCGCTTTTGATATTCTTCATATTTTTGAAGTCCTAGTAGCATGAGTAAGCTATTTTTAGCTATATGTTGAGCTAAGATGGATGTTAAAAAAAATATACCCATGTATGAAATGCATGTATTTTAATGTTTTATGGAAGAATATGAAAGCTTGATGTAGTAGAAACATATTTTGCTAAGAGAATTCCATGAAAAATGCATGTAGGGACTAGTTTGTGAAAGTTTTGAGATTGATCATACATGTGGGATTTAGTAAGAATTGATGATTGATTTAGTTGAGTAAATGATCCGGCTATGCATGAAAGGCTATAAAGTTGAATGAAAATCACTTTACGAGCATTGGGCCAAATGTGTAAATATAAGAAAGTTTAGAGGTAAAATGGTAATTTTGCTAAAGTATGAGATAATGGTCAATTTAGTCAATGTGTATATTGAATGATTTGATTTATCATTATAGATCAAGAAAGACGAAGCCCGGATCGAAACCGAGGCAAGAGCAAGATGGTGGACTAAATTGCATATCTTTATCTTTTGAGTACCGAGGTAAGTTTATACGTAATCAATGCGTTCTACTTATACATTCTTAATGCTAGCTAGTGTGTAGCATGAATGAAAATGAATGAGAATGATTGAAAACCTATGTGGTTCAAATGGAATGAATGTGGTAGATATCATGAATGAATGAGTAAGTAGATATGTGGATGAGTAGTGATAATATTTGATGGTGGGCTAAGTGCGATACCATCTTAATACTTAACAAATATGGGTTGTGTGCGATACAATAGTTAAGTATTATTTAGTGGGCTATGTGTGAAACCACTATGAGAACCTCATGGTAAGCTATGTGCGATACTACCTTATTACCTGAATGTGGTGGGCTGAGTGCGAAACCAAAGAGTAATTTAGCTGTGTGGATGTATTAGTGTGATAAATGATGTGTCGTATTTGCGAGTAAATATGGTATTGAGTGTAAGGGTGCATGTCAATGATTATGAGTATGTGACTCATAATGTTTTGAAACGGTGGTAAGGGATAGAAAGAGTAAGCATAATTGTGGATGTGAATTTATTGGGTAGTATAATGCTAATTGTTGTTTAGTTTATACTTTTCTTTCCCTTATCTTATAGAGAAATAGGGGTGAATCAAGATACGTGGATTAATCGAAAGATCGCCCACACAGTCAGCTCACTCTAGTACACTAGACTAAATGTTTTGTATATGGCATGTATAGGGTCTAGACAAGTTAGTAAACTTTGTGGTAAATGGCTAAGATGTGTTAACCTATAGATGGATAATCTATTTTGTATAATGCCATAGTTGTTGGCTGCTTTATTATATGAAAAAAAACGTAGTTATCCATGTAAGATTGTGTTTGAATTTGAGTTGATTATGGATGTGTTTTTTGAGTATATGTTGTAAGAACTTGAGGAGTGAAAAGAACTTGGCAATTAGCTTTGTTCTTGTCCATGTGGCTAGACACACGGGCATGTGTCTAAGCCATGTGTGACACACGGCCAACCCATGGGCGTGTGCCTTGGCCGTGTCTCTTTGACAAATTCGAGTAGTAGAGGCCATGGGCTAGCCACACAGACGTGTGTCTAAACTTCAGGCCGTGTGGTGTAGTCAGTGTTCACCATGGGGCATTGGCAGAATGCCTAGGTTTTCATGCACGGGTTGAGGGCATGGGCGTGTGTGACCTTATACGGGCGTGTCTCACCTTACACGGGCGTGTAGTCCCTGTTTAGGTGGAAAATTTTTAAAATCGCAGAACTTTTCGATAGGGTCTCGAGAGTCTTGCATGTATGAGTGAGGCCTCGTAAGTTGAGATTGAGGTTGTAGAGGTGACTTAAGATAGTAATCGATGAGCCTAAGTGGTGATCATATGGTTTTAATCCGATAATGCCTCAGGCCCAGTTCCAGCATGGATTACGGGTAAGGGGTGTTACATTTAGTGGTATTAGAGCTATGGTTTAGTCGGTTCTAGGACTACCGTAATGGGTGTAAGAGTCTAGCTATACATACCATAAGCGTATAATAATAGTGTGGTGGCTTCTAATGATTTTAAACTTGTTTTATATAGTGTATGGATCCCGATCAATCGACTGCTGATAATGCAGCAAGTAATGCGTCGGCTCTCACGCAAGGGATCGCGCCTATACAGAGTGAACCCGAGACTAGGGGTCAAGGAGCCGAGGCTCGAGAAGCCTTTTTCCAGAAGATGAGTAATTGGTACTCGGAGTACGTTCGAGCAAACCCTAATGCTCAACCTCCTCCACCTCCTCCTGTACCTCAGCCAATTCCAGTGGATTCTTAAGGTATAAAAGTAGTGAGAGTGACGAAGCCCCCAGTGGATAAGATTAGGAAATGCAGGGATGAGGAGTTTAGTGCTAAGGTTGATGATGACCCTGAGAAGGTAGAGTTCTGGCTAGAGAAGTCAATGAAGGTGTTCAATGAACTCTCATGTACACCCGAAGAGAGCCTAAAGTGTGTTGTATCTTTACTACGAGACTCGACATACCATTTGTAACATCCCGATTTAGGGCCTAGTCGGAATAGTGGTGCGAGGCCACGAATCCGAGGTGAATTTATGAGTTTTTAAGGTTTATGCCATGTTTGCATGCTAGTGTGAAAGTTTCTAGAAGTTTTTTGTATGAAATAGCTTTAGAATATCAATTAGAAGTCCTTAAGTTGCAATTTGCCCAAATTATAATTTTTCCCGAGCAATTACCAGGACTACCACCAGTTAGGGAGGTTGAGTTCAATATTGAGCTAGCTCCTGGTACTATATTGATATCTAATACTCCTTACAGAATGGCTCCAACAGAGTTGAAAGAGATGAAGATACAGTTGCAAGAGTTGACAGATAAAGGCTTTGCTAGGTCGAGTTGTTCTCCCTGGGGTGCTCCAGTTTTATTTGTGAAAAAGAAAGATGGCACCATGAGATTGTGCATAGATTACCGTCAACTTAATAAAGTGACAGTGAAGAATAAGTACCCATTGCCTCGGATCGATGATTTGTTCGATCAATTGAAAGGAGCTAATGTGTTCTCCAAAATAGATTTGAGATCAGGGTATTATCAGTTAAGAGTAAAGGATTCAGATGTGTCCAAGAAAGCTTTTCGAACAAGATATGGGCATTATGAATTCTTAGTCATGCCCTTTGGTTTGACTAATGCTCCTGCGGTATTCATGGACTTAATGAACCGCATCTTTAGACCCTACCTCGACAAGTTTGTAGTCGTTTTCATTGACGACATATTGATTTATTCCTGGATGAGAATAAGCATGTTGAGCACCTCTGAGACGCTTTTCTGATTCTACGAGAAAATCAGTTGTATGCCAAGTTCAGTAAAAGTGAATTTTAGCTCAAGAAGTAGGATTTCTAGGACATATTTTCTCGGGAGATGGAGTCCGAGTGGATCCAAGCAAGATTTCGGCTATAATGGACTGGAAACCATCGAGTAATATCTCTAAGATTAGGAGTTTCTTAGGCCTAGCCGGCTATTACCGACAATTTTTCAAGGGGTTTTCTATGATCGCAACCCCGATGACTAAATTGTTACAGAAAAATGTGAAGTTTGAGTCGACAGAAAGATGCCAAAAAAGTTTCGAGAAATTGAAAGCAATGTTGACAGAAGCTCCAATTTTAGTACAACCCGAGACAGGGAAAGAATTTGTGATTTACAGTGATGCATCCTTAAATGGATTAGGCTATGTACTCATGCAAGAATGTAAGGTGATTGCTTATACCTCAAGACAGTTGAAGCCTCATGAGAAGAATTATCTGACGCATGATTTAGAGTTGGCTGCCATAGTCTTCGCTTTGAAGATTTGGAGACACCATTTATATGGTGAAAGATGTCAGATTTTTATTGATCACAAAAGTCTGAAGTACTTGATAATATAGAAAGAGTTGAACTTAAGGCAATAGAGATGGTTAGAGTTGATAAAGGACTATAAGTTGGTCATTGACTACCATCCAGCAAAGGTGAATATGGTCGCCGATGCGTTGAGCAGTAAGTCCCTTTTTGCATTAAGGGAAATGAATTCACGGATGACTTTATCTGACGATGGTTCTATTCTAGCTGAGTTAAAAGCTAGACCAATGTTCCTTCATGAGATCACTGAAGCTCAAAAAGAAGACAAAGAGTTACAAGACAAGAGAACTCAATGCGAGTCAGATGTTGAATCCGACTTTTGGATTAATTCTGATGGATATTTAATGTTTAAAGATAGAGTTTGTGTACTGAGAAAAGAGGAGCTTATTCAAAGAATTTTGTATGAGGCATATAATGGATGTATATTTGTACATCCGGGTAGTACCAAGATGTAACACCCCTTACCCGTATTCAACGCCGGAATAGGGTACGAGGCATTACCGGAATTACAAATTTATTTATCAGACCTTTTATTTCATTTCTTTTTTTATATTTGAAACCAATCAAAATTAAACATATTGTCCCTTAAACATATTTATTTTTCTCGTCATGTCTTACTTAAATTTATTACTCGTCTCAACATACATAATTACCTTGTATTAACATATTAAAGATAATCACATATTTACATATCATGATAAATATCATTCACTTGTCTCTTCTTCATAAACATAAATCAGTTAATTCATCATATTAATATTTCACATACCAACAACTCATATTTCCTTATATCACATAATTAATGATAAAAAATCTATTCATCTTCTTCCCTTATTGTCGAAAATTTGAAGGAAGCCATAGCTAGGGTTCTTCAATTTTTCAAGCTTGCTAGTAAGTTCATCTTAGTCCGCTTTTAATATTCTTCGTATTTTTGGAGTTCTCGTATTATGAATTAGCTATTTTTAGCTATAAGTTGAGCTATGATGCATGTTCAAAAATATACCCATGAATGACATATATGTTAAATGATGTATTATGGAAGATTATGAGAGTTTGATATTAGATAAACATCTTTTTCTATGTGAAATTCATGAAAAATGCATGTAGGGACTAGTTTGTTAATTTATGAGATTTGGTCATACATGGTAGAAATAGTGAGAATTTGCTATTTCTACAGTTGAGATAATGAGTCAGCTAAGCATTAACTTTATGAAAGTTGAATGAGAATCATTTTACGAGCATTGGGGCAAAAGTGCAAATATGAGAAAGTTTAGGGGCAAAATAGTAATTTTGCCAAAGTATGTGTTAAGGGCCAATTTAGTCAATGTGATTATTAAATGAGTTGAATTATTATTATAGATCAAGAAAAACGAAGCTCGGATCGAAATTGAGGCAAAAATAAAGTCGAGGACTAAATTGCATATCTATATACATTTTCTATATTGAGGTAAGTTTGTATGATTTCTAAGTTTTATGATTTAGATCATTGAACTGCTCAGTGTAATGTACAATATTATCATGAAAATGTTTAATGTTATGTTAAACAAAGAAATCAATGAGATTAAGTATGAGAAAGTCCCGATTGAAGATGAATTACCTAGGATACTCGATCTACCACATGAAATGAGAAAGTTCGTATAAGACCAAGCCAAGGCATGGCATCGGCAATCAAGCGAGCTATCATGTAAGACCAAGAAAAGTCTTGGCTTTGAAGAGTTATTATGATATGAAGACTGATCGCTAAAATCAGAGCGTTAAAATTTATAAAGAATGTGATCAAACCTGGAAACTAACTCTGACAACGATTAAAGGCAAGTGTACCTATCGAGCGATGAGTATAGCTTAGGCAAGACCTGTTTGTCAAACCCAAAGGAACTAAAAGTACTAATACTAACTTTCTTTTTATTATTTAGCCCAGAATAAAGTGAAGTTGCTTTAATCTAAATTAACAACTATTAAACTAAAGACGCAAAGACAAGAAAAATGACTTGGAAAATAACTTGAAGAAAAACTCAGTTGATCACGACGATACCCTCAGGAAGAATCCACCTAGACTTCACATGTTATTTAACACTGAACCATATGATTTATTCACTTAGTTTGATCTGTAAGACTCCCTAACGTATATTAAACCCTCTCTCGAGGTGAATAACGTCTAACCCTAGGTTAATTAGTGGAACTCTTGCTCCCTTATAATAACCCCTAGAATACCAGTAAATCGCTCCATAGACTCCTATATTAGATTTCACCCTAATCCGGAAAAATCTCGTCACCCTATCTGTAGGCGTGCGATCAATTTCGCTTAATTACGCTAGATCTACTCTTAAGCAGGGTCTATTCCTCCTCCACCTAAGCACATCAGATTTGGATTGAGTATGCATAATTAAGAACAAACTAAGTATTTATCATATAATTTAGAAATCAATAACAAGATTCATCTAGGTTTCATCTCCTTCAGGTATCTGAAGGGTTTAGTTCATAAGGAATAAAGAAAACTTCTCAAGAGAAAAGATAAAATAAAAAATAAGGAATCCCTAAAACCCCCTAGAGGAATTGAAGGAGAAATCTGCCATCTTGAGTAGAATTCTAGCTTCTTGAGATGGATCCACTAGCTATCTTCGAGTCATTCCCACAAATCTGACCTTTTCGGCTTGGCTCCTTGGCCTAGCTCACCGCCTAACGCCCTCTCAGGCTACATTCAGGGTGTTTATATAGACTTTTGGAATGCTTTACTTGGCCTCTAAGCGTCCCAATTCAAGTATACTTCCTACTCGGTGTTTGAATAGGCTTTGGAATGTGTTTCTTTGCCTCAAAGTATCCAAATTCGAGTGAAATCGCTCTCTCCCGTGGTAGGGGCACGGCCATGGTAGACGCCCGTGTCAATTGTTTTTAGGCCGTGTCTTGATTCTGTCGATTGGGGCACGACCTTGTAAATCGTGGCATGGCCGTATCTTAGTTAATTGTCGAGGCACGGTCGTGTGGCTTGAAGTTTAGGCCATGTCGATTTCCTTTTTGGCCCAAATTGGCCCATTTTAAGCCTGTTTCTTGTTATTTTCGTCCTCGGGTGCTTTCCTGAGTAAAAACATGAAAAGAAAGGATTAAGAGCACCTTTTACATAAAACAAGGGCCAAATCATCCAAAAGCATACTAAATGTGAGCCTAAAATATGTTGCTTTTACGGTTTATCAAAGACCCATATAAGCCCAAGCCAAGGCATGGCATTGGTGAGTCTCCAAGCAAAGATGTCATGTAAGTCCAAGACAAGTCTTGGCATTGAAAAGTTATCATGTAAGTCCAAGACAAGTCTTGGCATTGAAAAGCTATCAAGAGATAGAGATCCCATTTAAGTCCAAGCCAAGGCATGGCATTGGTGAGAACAAGGAAGATTTCATATAAGTCCAAGCCAAGGCTCAGCATTGACCAGTTCATGAGTAAAGATACCAAGTAAGACCATGTCGAGACATGGCAATGGTAAGTTCCCAAGGGAACACATGAGAAAGACTTCGTATAAGTCCATGTCAAGACATGTCCTCGAAACCAAAATGAGAAATTCCATGTAAGACCATATCTAGGATATGGCTTTAGCATCAAGTTATGTGTGGGTGAGATCTAGTATCCTCGGTTATTCACGAAATTTATCGAGCAAAAGAGTTAAGCTCAAATGAGATAATAAGAAAACTAAGTAAGCAAAACTACTATTAAGTTGTAAATGAGCATTGCCATGTTATGAATGATGAATGAAAGATTTATGAATATCATGTTAAAGTATATTGATCAATGTGATCAAGGATCTGAGATACCTTTATTTATCTGCTAGCTGAATATTTATACATATTTTCCTCCTCCTCCTCTCCATTCCACATCCTTAATGTATATAACATGCTATAAGTAACATTATAAATAATTTCACTATTTACTCATATGTATATTCAAAACTGTCCATTTGAGTCATAGTTACTAAATTATTTATATCTTGAGTTATAGAACTCGAAATGAAAAACCGTTAATTTTTCCTGAAACTAGACTCACATATATTTATACCATAAAATTTCCAGAATTTTTATCCTAGCCAATTAGTACAGTTTATTCATCAAATTCACCCCTATTCTGTTGTCTGGAGGTGCTGACCCTTCTTCACTAAAATTAGTTATCTCTTCATACAAGATTTAGATGATGTTCTTGTTTATTTCTATTGAAACTATACTCATTCAGGATTCTAAACATATAAATTTAAGCCCTAATTATTTTTATTCAATTTTGATGACTTTCTAAAGATAGAACAGGGATCTCGAAATCACTCTGAACCAGTCTTACAAAATATAAATATCTCAGAATACAGAATTCATTTTCTTTCCATGTTTCTTTCATATGAAAATAGACTCAATAAGCTTTAATTCTATATCTCACTCAACTTCTAATTCAATTTCTACAATTTTGGTGATTTTTCAAAATTAGACTACTACTGCTGTCCAAAACTGTTTTAATGCAAAATGTTAATTATCAAGTTTATAACACCTTTATTTCTTTCTCTACAACATTTCCACTACTTTCTCTTATTTTCCTTCTCTAACATATCAAGAACATAAAACTTTATATAAGAAAACTCTACATTAACATCATTTCCATGCTTTTACCACAATATCAAACTTAAAATATATTGAAAACATGACGTTCTTACCTTGTTTTATAGATTTCAATCTTTAATTTGATTTTCTCTCCTCCAGCTTCTATTTCTTGAATCAAACTTGATATTCTTGCTCCCCATAGTCTCCTTGTCATCTTTCTCTCTTGATGGCTATGTAAATTCTTTTGAATTCTAAGTGAAAATGGTGGATTTTTGTTGGAAGGACTAATTTGTAAAGAGAGCAAAACTTTCTTTTCTTTCTCTTCTTCTCACGTTGGTTAGCATGGGAAAGAGATGATCATTCATCATCTTTCCTTCCTTATATACTACATAAATAATAATAAAATAATAATAAATAACAAAATATCTTATCAAATATTAATAAAATAATATTTATCTAATTAAATAATTATAAAATATCATCACTATTATCATTACTTTCTAGATTTCACTTTCTAGATTTCTCTTTCTTCTAATTGACCATTTTGCCCTTTGTGATCTTTTAAATTCTACCCTTGAATCATCACATAATTTGATAAAATTTTGAATTAGTCCCTCATAATTTTTACCTATTCAATTTGGTCCTAATTCATCCATTTCCTTAGTTTCTAGATTATTCCACCCCTAAAATATTTACACTATTGGTCCTTAAACTTTTCATATTTACACTTTAACCCTCAAATTTTGAGTATTTACTCTTAGGTAATAAAACTTTTCTCACTTTACAATTTAATCCTATCTTGAATTAATAATGTAATATATCATAATATATTTCCCAATGTTGACATAATCCAAATTTCCCTTCTCGTCACTTTATTTTCTTATTTTACTATATTAAGGATAATATTTCATGTAAAAATTTTCTGGTGTTACATTTCCTCCCTTAAAAGAAATTTCGCCCTCGAAATTTTCTTGTTTTCTTATTGATCATGAACTTCATTATTTCCACAATATCTATAGCTTCTTTGTACACATATTTATTTAGTTTATCATTTATATCCATTCCATATCCTTTCAATTCACAATTTATTTTTAATTCAATATTGAACATACCTAATTATAACTAAAATTGCTTACCTTTTATAAGAGGCCCAATAGACTAAAGAACATTTAAGATATCTAACAAATATAAAAGTGTATTATGATGTACTATTAATCGATAGCACTTGATGAGTACCAAGGTGTTATTATCGGAGAATGCGTTAGAGTCCCTTAATGGTATACAACTAATATATTAGTAGATCTAATCTCATTTACTTGGATAAATTACATTATGCACGATATCATTTTTACACTTTTAGCATAATGTTTTTACATACTTTACAATTTAATCATTGTGCTAAAAACCAATGTTTATATATTTTCTTACTTTAATATATGTAACATATTTCAATATTTACTAGTCATTCTTAATTTACTAATAATTTTATTATGTACTTACATTTCATTTTCCAATTCCAATTTCACTTTCAATTTATTCACAACTAAATTTAATTTCACTTCCTCATCAATATACAATTCAATACTAATATTTATCCATCACTTAATCCAATTTCCATTTAATTCAACAATAACACTTACCTCACACTTCATTTACTATACGATAATTTAAATTTAACATTTAATATTAAATAATAGACATCAAACATGTAACAATATAAGTCATATGTATTAATTTATACTTTAATTTCATACCTCAACAATAATCTTTCATCAAATAGCATCATATATCATCTATATTATCTAATCAACTTATGAACCTTTGGTTCAAGTTCTCAATTTTATATATCAATTTTAATTCATAATTCCATTTTTTTTTTAATCTAATAATTCAATCGATCAAATTCATTCAATTTTCTCATTTCATTTATTCAACTGATTTCAATATCAATAATTCGATATTTTAGCAAATTTATGAACCTTAAGTTCATCTTTCAATTCTCACATTTCAATTCGATTCACAATTCAACTCATAATATCTTTCTTATATTTTTAGTAGTACACAATCAAATTTATTTAATTTTCTCATTTCATTATTCACTCTATTAACAATCCGACTTTGACGGATACACGGATTCCAACCCAAACACACCAGACGGACATTGTGCCTAAAACGGTACATAGTACGATCAGATATCAACACGAGGTGCCGAAATACACACATAAAGTGCCCGTACGACACACGAGGTGCCCGACGACAAAAGTGCATGATACGACACACGAGGTGCCCGATCGACACATAAAGTGCCGACGACTAACGAGGTGCCTTAACCACGAGGTGCGAAATCGACACTATAAAGTGCCGATCTACTACACTGAGGTGGATCCACTACATCTTAAGTCGTTCCCAAATCGACCTTTAGTGCCCTTGGCCATAGCTCAACTAGCTCTTCCAAATCTATGGCTCATTATGTTTATATAGACGTTAGGAATAATTATGCTCTCTCCAATTCAATTATATTCCATATCGTCCTTAAAATTGGAATTGTTTCTTTGCCTCAATTAACCAAATTCACAACCAAAATAAGAACTACCCCATGGTATCATATCCTCCCAAAATCATTTAAGTAGTGTCTTGATTACATCGATTGAGGGCACGACCTTGTAAATATTGGCATGGTAGTATCTTAGTTAATTGTCGAGAACGCATTCGTGTGGCTTGAAGTTTAGGCCATGTCGATTTCCTTTTTGCCAAATTGGCCCATTTTAAGCTTTGTTTCTTTATTTTCGTCCCTGGTGCTTTCTGAGTAAAAACATGAAAAGAAAGGATTAAGAGCACCTTTTACATAAAACAAGGGCCAAATCATCCAAAAGCATACTAAATGTGAGCCTAAAATATGTTGCTTTTACGGTTTATCAAAGACCATATAAGCCCTAAAACGAGGCATGGCATTGGTGAGTCTCCAAGCAAAGATGTCATATAAGTCAAGACAAGTCTTGGCATTGAAAAGATTATCATGTAAGTCAAGACAAGTCTTGGCATTGAAAAGCTATCAAGAGATAGAGATCCCATTTAAGTCCAAGCCAAGGCATGGCATTGGTGAGAACAAGGAAGATTTCATATAAGTCCAAGCCAAGGCTCGGCATTGACGGTTCATGAGTAAAGATACCAAGTAAGACCATGTCGAGACATGGCAATGGTAAGTTCCCAAGGAACACATGAGAAAGACTTAGTATAAGTCCATGTCAAGACATGTCCTCGAAACCAAAATGAGAAATTCCATGTAAGACCATATCTAGGATATGGCTTTAGCATCAAGTTATGTGTGGGTCGAGATCTAGTATCCTCGGTTATTCACAGAAATTTATCGGGCAAAAGAGTTAAGCTCAAATGAGATAATAAGAAAACTAAGTAAGCAAAACTACTATTAAGTTGTAAATGAGCATTGCCATGTTATGAATGATGAATGAAAGATTTATGAATATCATGTTAAAGTATATTGATCAATGTGATCAAGTAATCTGAATACCTTATTTATCTCGAGGATGAGATTAGTAAGTATCATGAGATATATGAATTCGATTATGAGTAACTAAACTTTATAAATTTGAAATTTATGATACCATAGTTTATGTCAAATGGTTTATATAAATCAAGTATGTTGCTATGTGCATTTTATTCAAACTTACTAAGCTAAATGCTTATGTCTTTTATTTTTCTTTCTAAGTAGTTCCACCAAGTCAATCTAGTGGATCATCGTCATGGAGACTCGAGCACTACTCAATAAGCTATTTGGTATAGCCAAGTTATTTTACTAAGTATGGCATGTATAGGAAGCATTTCATTTTGAGAATATGTTACAGAAGAGCCAAAGTGTTGGCTATTAAGTTTATTATTCTTTTATATATGGCTAAGTGATTGGCCAAAATTGACTAACTATGTATGTTTATTGAGATCAATGAAGCATGTAGTAATGTTTATGAAAAATGTATTGAATTGAGCATGAGTTTGGTATTGATTTGGTGTGGCAATTGGCTTGGTAAATAGCCTCTAAGTGCTACTGCGGTTAGATACAGGCGTGTGTCTGGTAGTGCTTACCACACCTTAGTGTTTTAAGTCGAGAATAGGCCACGGGCAAATCCACGATCGTTTTTTTGGGTGCGTGTGTGATGCAGTGAGAACATGGGCGTGTGCCCCAGACCGTGTGAATAAGCTAATATATCAAGGTATAGCACACAATTTACATCCACGGGCGTGTTAAGGCCATGTGTGATTAGTTAGTGTCGACCACGGGTGGAAGACACGGGCATGTGTTAGGGGTACACAGGCGTGACCCAAGTCACATGGGCATGTGACCCCTATTTTAAGGAAAATTCTTCATTTGAGTTCCAAAAGTTTCTAGATACGTGTTTAAGGCCTCGTAGGCCCATGAAATGTATGACTAGACTAAGAAAGAGAAGTTTTTAATTCGAAACAAAATTTTATAGCCCGTAAGTACATGTTTTAAGTGAGTTCAAGCATGGTAAAGTCTCGTATCCAGTCTTAGCATCAGACTCGGGTATGGGGTGTTACATTTAGTGGTATCAGAGCTATGGTTTAGTCGATTCTAGGACTAATGTAGCATGAACATGAGTCTAGCTATACATGCCATATGTAAGAATGTTTTTATAATGATAGTGTGACGACTCCTGACGACTAAAATTATGTTTATACATATAGTAAATGGATCTCGGAAGAAATGAGGCGGATAATGTAGAAAGTAATGCTTGGCTCCTGTTGAAGGGATGGTGCTTGATGAGAATGAGAATAGATCCACTCGTTGAGTCAAGGAGGAGGAGAAGAGGCTAGAAAGCCTTCCTCCATATAATGAATCGTGGTACGGAATTCATTCGTCTGAAAGAATGAACAATACCTACTGCACCCGCTTTGTTCACAACCTATCCTGCGGGTCCCTCAACTAGTAGAGGTGGTAAGAGGACAAACCTCAATTGATAGGATCAAGAAACATGGGCGAGAAAATTAAGGCTAAAAAAATATGATGATCAGAAAAAATTTGAGTTCTGGATAGAAAATACTATTAGAATTATTTAATGAGTTGTCAAGCACACGAGGAATGTATAAAGTGTGTAGTTTCTCTTTTAAGAGATCTTGCCTATCAATGGTGGAACACCACTTATGTCGATAATCTGAGGGAAAAGGTCACAGAATTTTTCAAGAAGAGTTCAAAAAAGTATATCAGTCAAAGGTTAGTGGACGAGAAAGGAAGGTTGAATTCTAGGCTGAAACAAGGTAAGATGTCGGTGATGATTATGAGTGAGAGTTTATGCGACTTCAATAAATCGCTTGAGAATCGTGTCCTGAAGCCATCATAAGTAAGAGATTTGAAGATGGACTAAATGATGATATCAAGTTATTTGTTCTTTGTCCTCGAATTAAAAGTATTTGTGGTGTTAGTGGAGATAGCTTGTAAGGCCAAGAGAGTTAGTAAAGAAAGAAAATCGAAATGGAGTCTCGTGACTCTAGAAAAAGATAGTGGAATAAGTCATTCAATCTTCATCCAAGAAGTCAAGAGATTTCCCTACCCGATCTACTACTTCCATTGGGTTTTCAAAGAAGGACAAGAGTAAGCAAAATTAGGGAATAAAGCACAGGACTACTTTAGTTGCTAGTGTAGGGAACATTGAGATCGATAGACACAGAATGACACGGTTAGCGGGCGCCATCTCGGTGAATGTCAAGCGCATGAAAATGCTTATTTTTATCATTTTACTAAACACTTACCTTAAAATACTTACCACAAATAATTAGTAAATTACACATAATAATGATAAAGTTTAAATTATAGTGATACAAATATCATCAAAATTAGAAGATATCACATTGTCTCAAGTTATATATTAATAATAGCATATATTTCTAGACTCTACATATACTATATTTGGTCCGAGAACCGACTAAACCATAGCTCGATATTACATAAATGTAACACCCTTACCCGTATTCAACGCCTGGAATAGGAATGCAGGCATTACCTAATTACAAATTTATTTATCGACCTTTTATTTCATTTCTTTTTTATATTTGAAACCAATCAAAATTAAACATATTGTCCCTTAAACATATTTATTTTCTCGTCATGTCTTACTTAAATTTATTACTCGTCTCAACATACATAATTACCTTGTATTAACATATTAAAGATAATCACATATTTACATATCATGATAAATATCATTCACTTGTCTCTTCTTCATAAACATAAATCAGTTAATTCATCATATTAATATTTCACATACCAACAACTCATATTTCCTTATATCACATAATTAAGTTACACGAACTTATCTAGTTAAATTTATGTAAATACCAAAATTTAAGGGCATTTTGGTAATTTTCTATTTTCATAAATTTTTCAACCGATCTAATCTAAATTAATAATTTCATACTTTCAATAATAAAATAATCCATTTCATGCAATTTGGTCATTTCAACATCTTTACAAACTAATCATAAAATTTTACTTTTATTCAATTTAATCCTTGAGCCTAAAACATTACAAATTAGCCATGCTAGCTGAATATTTATACATATTTTCCTCCTCCTCCTCTCCATTCCACATCCTTAATGTATATAACATGCTATAAGTAACATTATAAATAATTTCACTATTTACTCATATGTATATTCAAAACTGTCCATTTGAGTCATAGTTACTAAATTATTTATATCTTGAGTTATAGAACTCGAAATGAAAACCGTTAATTTTTCCTGAAACTAGACTCACATATATTTATACCATAAAATTTCCAGAATTTTATCCTAGCCAATTAGTACAGTTTATTCATCAAATTCACCCTATTCTGTTGTCTGGAGGTGCTGACCCTTCTTCACTAAAAATTAGTTATCTCTTCATACAAGATTTAGATGATGTTCTTGTTTATTTCTATTGAAAATATACTCATTCAGGATTCTAAACATATAAATTTAAGCCCCTAATTATTTTTATTCAATTTTGATGACTTTCTAAAGATAGAACAGGGGATCTCGAAATCACTCTGAACCAGTCTTACAAAAATATAAATATCTCAGAATACAGAATTCATTTTCTTTCCATGTTTCTTTCATATGAAAATAGACTCAATAAGCTTTAATTCTATATCTCACTCAACTTCTAATTCAATTTCTACAATTTTTGGTGATTTTTCAAAATTAGACTACTACTGCTGTCCAAAACTGTTTTAATGCAAAATGTTAATTATCAAGTTTATAACACCTTTATTTCTTTCTCTACAACATTTCCCACTACTTTCTCTTATTTTCCTTCTCTAACATATCAAAATTACATTCAACTTAATAAAGTATGAAGAATAAGTACCCATTGCCTCGGATCGATGATTTGTTCGATCAATTGAAAGGATCTAATGTGTTCTCCAAAATAGATTTGAGAAGGTATTATCGTTAAGAGTTAGATTGTTGTCCATAGCTTTTCAAACAAGATATGGGCATTATGAATTCTTAGTCATGCCCTTTGGTTTGACCAATGCTCTTGTATTCATGGACTTAATGAACCGCATCTTTGCTACCCAACAAGTTTGTAGTCGTTTTCATTGACGACATATTGATTTATTGATGAGAATAAGCATGTCGAGCACCTAAGATTTTTTGATTCTCGAGAAAAGTTGTATGCCAAGTTGTAAAAGTGAATTTTAGCTCAAGAAGAAGGATTTCTAGGACATATTTTCTGGAGAAGAGTGGATCCAAGCAAGATTTGGCTATAATTGGAAACCTCGAGTAATATCTCTAAGATTAGGAGTTTCTTAGCATGGGCTAAGAGATGATTTTTCAATTTTCTATGATCGCTTCCGATGACTAAATATTACAAAAATGTGAAGTTTGAATAAAGATAAAAAGTTTTGAGAAATTGAAAGCAATGTTGAAAAGCTCAAGTTTTAGTACAAATACAGGGAAAGAATTTGTGATTTGATGCATCATTAAATGGATTAGGCTATGTACTCATGCAAGAAGGTAAGGTGATTGCTTATACCTCAAGATTTGAAGCCTCATGAGAAGAATTATCTCGATGATTTAGAGTTGGTTGCCATACCATTTGAAGATTTGGTGACACCATTTATATGGTGAAAGATGTGATTTTCATCACCGATTTGATAAAAGTTTGAAGTACTTGATAATATAGAAAGAGTTGAACTTAAGGCAATAGAGATGGTTAGAGTTGATAAAGGACTATAAGTTGGTCATTGACTACCATCCCTAAAAAGGTGAATATATTGGTCGTTGAAAGTCCTTTTTGCATTAAGGAAATGAATTCACGGATGACTTTAACCCTCGATTTTGGTTCTATTCTACTGAGTTAAATGCTAGACCAATGTTCCTTCAACAATTTAAGCTCAAAAAGAAGACTTGAGTTACAAGACAAGAGAACTCAATCGAGTCGGATGTTGAATCCCACTTTTGGATTAATTCCATGGATATTTGATGTTTAAAGATAGAGTTTGTGTCTTAGAAAGAGGAGCTTATTCAAAGAATTTTGTATGAGGCATATAATGGATGTCTATTTGTACATCCGGTAGTACAAGATGTATAATGACTTGAAGCAATTGAATTGGTGGCCGAGAATGGAAAAAAATATTTCAAAGTTCGTTTCAAGATGTTTGATTTGTCAGCAAGTAAAGGCTGAACACCAAGTACCTTTGGGTTTGCTTCAACCAATTATGATACCTGAGGGGAAATGGGACCGCATCACTATGGATTTTGTAATGGGATTACCATTATCACCGAGCAAGAAAGATGCTATATGGGTTGTAGTTGATAGACTCACGAAGTCAGCTCATTTCTTACATGTACGAGTTGACTACTCACTCGACAAGCTGGTAAACTTGTATGTTTTGAAATAGTAAGACTTCATGGAGTTCCTTTGTCAATCATATCGGATAGAGATCCGAGATTCACCTCCAAATTTTGGAAGAAGTTGTAAGAAGCCTTGGGTACAAAATTGAGTTTTAGCACAGCTTTTCATCCTCAAACTGACGGTCAGTCGGAGAGATTAATTCAAGTACTCGAGGATATGCTTAGATGTTGTATTCTAGAATTCTGAAGCAGTTGGGAAAAGTTTCTCCCATTGGTAGAATTTGCCTACAATAATAGCTTTCAGTCGAGCTTAAAGATGGCGCCTTATGAGGCTCTATATGGGCGTAAGTGCAGAACGCCTTTATTTTGGACTAAACTCAAAGAAAACCAAATTCACGGGGTTGATTTGGTTAGAGAAGCGGAAGAGAAAGTGAAAGTGATACGAGAATGTTTAAAAGCTACATCATACAGACAAAAATCTTATTCAGACCTAAAGAAAAGAAAGATTGAGTATCAAGTCGGGGATAAAGTTTTCTTGAAAGTGTCACCTTAGAGAAAAGTTCACAGATTTGGCCGGAAAGGCAAGTTAAGTCCACGTTTTATTGGACCGTTTAAGATTACCGAGAAAGTTGGGCCGGTAGCTTACAGATTGGCTTTACCATCAGAGTTAGAAAAGATACATGAAGTATTTCACATGTCAATGTTGAGACATTACCGATTAGATCCTTCACATGTAATTACCCCGTCAGAGATAGAGATTCATCCCGACATGACTTATGATGAAGAACCAATCAAGATTTTAGCTCGGGAAGTCAAGCAGCTAAGAAATAAAAGTATTCCCCTAGTGAAAGTATTGTGGGAAAGGCATGGGATAGAGGAACCTACATGGGAATCAGAAAAGAGCATGAGAAACCAGTACCCGAACTTATTTGCCGGTAAGATTTTCGAGGATGAAAATCCCTAAGGGGGGAGAAGTGTAACAGCCAGATCTAGGGCCTAGTCAGAATAGTGGTGCGAGGCCACAAATCCAAGGTGAATTTATGAGTTTTTAAGGTTTATGTCATGTTTGCATGCTAGTGTGAAAGTTTCTAGAAGTTTTTTTTGCATGAAATAGCTTTAGAATATCAATTAGAAGTCCTTAAGTTGCAATTTGCCCAAATTATAATTTTTGGACAAAATTGGACATGAGATAGTAAATTGTAAAAATTTAGAGAGAAGGGCATTTTGGTCATTTATCAATTTAAATGATTAAAATTGGAAAAAGATGATTAAAAAATCTATTCATCTTCTTCCCCTTATTACCGAAAATTTAAAGGAAGCCATAGCTAGGGTTCTTCAAATTTTCAAGCTTGCTAGTAAGTTCATCTTAATCCCGTTTTTAATATTCTTCGTATTTTTGGAGTTATTGTCTTATGAATTAGCTATTTTTAGCTATAAGTTGAGCTATGATGCAAGTTCAAAAATATATCCATGAATGACACGCATGTTAAATGATGTATTATGGAAGATTATGAGAGTTTGATGTTAGATAAACATCTTTTTCTATGGAAATTCATGAAAAATGCATGTAAGGACTAGTTTGTTAATTTATGAGATTTGGTCATACATGGTAGAAATAGTGAGAATTTGCTATTGCTACAGTTGAGATAATGAGTCAGCTAAGCATGAAGTTTATGAAAGTTGAATGAGAATCATTTTACGAGCCTTGGGGTAAAAGTACAAATATGAGAAAGTTAAAGGGCAAAATGGTAATTTTACCAAAGTATGTGTTAAGGGTCAATTTAGTCAATGTGATTATTAAATGAGTTAAATTATTATTATAGATCAAGAAAAATGAAGCCTGGATTGAAATCGAGGCAAAAACAAAGTCGAGGACTAAATTGCATATCTACATAAATTTTGTATATTGAGGTAAGTTTGTATGATTTCTAAGCTTTATGATTTATATCATTGAACTGCTTAGTGTAACGTACAATATTATCATGAAAATATTTAATGTTATGTTAAACAAAGAAATCAATGAGATTAAGTATGAGAAAGTCTCGATTGAAGATGAATTACCTAGGATACTCGATCTACCACATGAAATGAGAAAGTCTGTATAAGACAAAGCCAAGGCATGGCATCGGCAATCAAGCGAGTTATCATGTAAGACCAAGACAAGTCTTGGCTTTGAAAAGTTATTATGAGATGAAGACCCACATAAGCCCAAGCCAAGGCATGGCATTGGTGAGTCTCCAAGCAAAGATGTCATGTAAGTTCAAGACAAGTCTTGGCATTGAAAAGTTATCATGTAAGTCCAAGACAAGTCTTGGCATTGAAAAGCTACCAAGAGATAGAGATCCCATGTAAGTCCAAGCCAAGGCATGGCATTGGTGAGAACAAAGAAGATTTCATGTAAGTCCAAGCCAAGGCTCGGCATTAACCAGTTCATGAGTAAAGATACCAAGTAAGACCATGTCAAGACATGGCAATGGTAAGTTCCCAAGGGAACACATGAGAAAGACTTCGTATAAGTCCATGTCAAGACATGGCCTCGAAACCAAGATGAGAAATTCCATGTAAGACCATATCTAGGATATGGCTTTGGCATCAAGTTATGTGTGGGTCGAGATCTAGTATCCTCGGTTATTCACTAAAATTTATCAGGCAAAAGAGTTAAGCTCAAATGAGATAATAATAAAACTAAGTAAGCAAAACTACTATTAAGTTCTAAATGAGTATTGCCATGTTATGAATGATGAATGAAAGATTTATGAATATTATGTTAAAGTATACTGATCAATGTGATCAAGTGATACAGGTACCTTATTTATCTCACGAGGATGAGATTAGTAAGTATCATGAGATATGTAAGATTCAGGATGAGTAAGTAAGCTTTATAGCTGAAATCTATGATACCATAGTTTATGTCAAATGGTTTATATAAATCAAGTATGTTGCTATGTGCATTTTATGCAAACTTACTAAGCTAAATGCTTATGTCTTTTATTCTTTCTTTCTATGTAGTTTCGCTGAGTCAATCTCGTGGATCATCGTCATTGGAGCTAGGAGCACAGTATCAATCGCTATTTTGGTATAGCCAAGTTATTTTACTAAGTATTGCATGTATAGGAAGCATTTAATTTTGAGAATATGTTCTAAGAAGAGCCAAAGTGTTGGCTATTAAGTTTCTTATTCTTTTGTCTATGGCTAAGTGATTGGCCAAAATTGACTAAGTATGTATGTTTATTGAGATCAATGAAGCATGTAGTAATGTTTATGAAAAATGTATTGAATTGAGCATGAGTTTGGTATTAATTTTAGAGTGGCAATTGGCTTGGTAAATAGCCTCTAAGTGCCCACACGGTTAGACACATGGGCGTGTGTCTAGGCCGTGCGTACCCTACACCTTAGTGTTTTAAGTCAGAATAGGCTACGGGCAAATCCCACGGTTATTTTTTTAGGCCGTGTGTGATACACGGTCAGAATATGGGCATGTGCCCCAGACCGTGTGAATAAGTTAGTATATCAAGGTATAGCACACGATTTACATCCAAGGGCGTGTCAAGGCCATGTGTGATTAGTCAGTGTCAACCACGGGTGGAAGACACGGGCATGTGTTAGGGTACACGGGCGTGTCCCAAGTCATATGGGCGTGTGACCCATGTTTTAAGGAAAAGTTTTCATTTGAGTTTTGAAAGTTTCTAGATACATGTTTAAGGCCTCGTAGGCCCATGAAATGTATGATTAGACCAAGAAAGAGAAGTTTTTAATTCGAAACAAAATTTTATAACCCGTAAGTACATGTTTTAAGTGAGTTTAAGCATGGTAATGTCTCGTATCTAGTCTTAGCATCAGACTCGGGTATGGGGTGTTACACCATTGGTGGAAGATGTTGACGTCGGTAGTCCCGAGTGAATGGGTGATGTGGAACTTCTTTCTGGAAGAGTTTCAAAAGAAGTATATAAGCCAGAGATTTACCGATCGAAAAAGGAAGGAATTCCTTGAGTTGAAGCAAGGGAGAATGTCAGTAGCAGAATATGAGCGCAAGTTTGTTAGGCTTTGCAAATACACTCAAGAATGTATGTCGACGGAGGCCGTTTTATGTAAAAGGTTTGAAGATGGACTGAATGAGGATATCAAACTCCTGGTTGGTATTTTGGAGTTGAAAGAGTTCATAATGTTGGTTGATAGGGCAAGTAAGGTTGAAGAACTGAGTAAGAAAAAGAGGAGAGCGGTGAATGAGGCTCGAGATGTAAGAAAATGGTCGATGGGAAAATCTTACCAAGCTCAATCGAAGAGATCCAAGAAGGCGAATCCTCGGACCACTACATCAATTGGATATTCACCTCGAGATCAAGGCAACACTCGTTCGGGTTCAAGAGCCCAAGCCACCTCGATGAAAAGTGTAGGCAATCCGAAGAACAAATTGGAGTGTCCAAGTTGTGGTAGATATCACACTGGAGAGTGTTGGGGTAACAGTCGAAACTGTTATAAGTGTGGTTCCCCTGACCATTTTATCCGAAATTGCCCTGAGAGGGATGACAAAGAAGAGAAGCAAGAGATAAGACCTAGCAATGTACCTTTGAGGGGTAAACCACCAAAGAACCCGAGAGGGAGGACTAGTGGTAGAGGTGCGTCACGAGATTCTGTTGTAAGATCGGAGGGTCGGGCACCTTTTAGGATGTATGCCATTCGCGCTGGCGAAGAGGCATCCTCCTCAGATGTGATAACGGGTACTTTTTCTCTTTATTACACCTTTGTTATTGCTTTAATTGATCCAAGTTTTACCCATTCCTATATTTTCATGAGATTGGCATCTAGTTTGAGTATAACTGTTGAGTCTACGGACATTGTGGTTAAGGTGTCAAACCCGTTAGGTAAGCATGTGTTTGTGAACAAGGTGTGTAAGAACTGTCCTTTGATGGTTAAGAGTCATTGTTTTCCTGTAAACTTGATGTTGTTGCCGTTTGATGAGTTTGATTTAATCCTTGGCATGGATTTCTTGACTACACATAGTGTCTTAGTGAATTGTGGTAGTAAGTTTATCGAGCTGAAATGTGAGGGTGGAGATGTTGTTCGGGTTGAATCAGGTGGATCAAATAGTCTACCAATAATGATTTCTTCCTTAATGGCCGAGAAATGCTTGAGAAAGGGATGTGAGTCCTATCTCGCGATTTGTATTGAATACTCAAGAGTATGAGGTGAAGATTGAATCAGTACCGGTGGTATGTGAATATCCGAATGTATTCCGGAGGAGTTACTCGGATTACCTCCTGTGAGAGAGGTCGAGTTTGGTATTGAGCTAATTCTGGGAACGGCACCTATTTCAATTGCTCCGTATAGGATGGCACCTGTAGAGTTGAAAGAACTAAGGTTCAGTTGCAAAAGTTGACAGATAAAGGTTTTGTGAGACCGAGCTACTCACCGTGGGGTACTCCGGTATTATTTGTGAAGAAGAAAGATGGGTTGATGAGATTGTGCATAGACTACAGACAACTCAACAAAGTGACGGTGAAGAATAAGTATCATTTACCAAGGATTGATGATCTTTTTGATCAACTAAAGGGAGCTTCAGTGTTCTCCAAGATAGATTTGAGGTCTGGTTATTATCAGTTGAGAGTGAAAGAGCAAGATGTGTTGAAAACTGCATTTCAAACAAGGTATGGCCATTACGAGTTTCTAGTCATGCCATTTGGTTTAACGAATGCAACTACGATTTTCATGGATCTGATGAATCGTGTCTTCAGACCGTATGGGGAAAAGTTTGTGGTTGTCTTCCTTGACGACATATTGATCTATTCTCGGGATGAGGACGACCATGAAGAACATTTGAGAATTGTCTTGCAAACTTTAAGAGATAAGTAGTTGTATACTAAGTTTAGCAAGAGTGAGTTTTGGCTCCAAGAGGTTGGATTCCTAGGACACATTGTGTCGGGTGATGGTATCCGAGTTGATACAAGTAAGATATCAGCTATTGTAGATTGGAAACAACTGATGAACATATCAGAACTTAGAAGCTTTTTGGGTTTAGCGAGATATTACAAACGTTTCGTAAAGGGATTTTCTGTAATTGCTACCCCGATGACGAAACGGTTACATAAAGATGTAAAGTTTGATTGGTCTGAGATATGTCAACAAAGTTTCAATAGGTTGAAAACATTGTTGACTGAGGCACCGATTTTGGTTTAACCAGAATCGAAAAAGGATTTCGTGGTTTATAGTGATGCATCGTTTAATGGTCTCGGATGCGTGTTGATGTAAGAGGGTAAAGTAGTCGTTTACGCCTCTAGACAGTTAAAGCTGCACGAGAAGAATTATCGACTCACGATTTAGAGTTGGCTGTGATTGTTTTTGTGTTAAAGATTTGGCGACATTACTTGTATGGAGAAAAGTGTCGAATCTTTATGGATCACAAGAGTTTGAAGTATTTGATGGATCAGAAAGATCTAAATTTACGACAAAGGCGGTGGCTTGATTTGTTGAAAGACTATGATTTAGTCATTGATTATCATCCAGGAAAAGCTAATGTGGTTGCGGATGCCCTGAATAGGAAATCCTTATGTGCTCTAAGAGTTATGAACACAAGCTTAGCATTGTCTGATGATGGTGCTATTTTAGCAGAGTTGAGAGCTAAGCCACTATTTGTTCAACAGATAAGTAAGCCTCAAAGAAATGGCAGTGAGATGCAAGCTAAGAGAGCTAAGTGTGGATCGAAAAGTGATTCTAATTTTCGAGTGGGTCCGGATGATTGTTTGATGTACCATTTTGCATGATGAGCATAGTGGTTATTTGTCAGTACACCCGGCAGTACAAAAATGTACAACGATTTGAGAAAGTTTTATTGGTGGTTGGGTATGAAAAGAGACATTTTAAAGTTTGTGGCAAAATGTCTGATCTGTCACCAGGTGAAAGTTGAGCATCAAGTGCCTTCGGGATTGCTTCAGCCAGTGATGGTTCCCGAATGAAAATGGGATCGGGTTACCATAGATTTTGTGACGGGATTGTCGAAGACTCTGAAAAAGAAAGATGTTGTGTGGGTTGTTGTAGATAGATTGATGAAGTCGTTTCACTTTATTCCAGTACATGTTGATTATTCACTGGATAAGTTAGTTGAATTGTATGTTGTAGAGATAGTGAGATTGCATGGTGTGCCTATGTCTATAATATCGGATAGAGGTTCGAGGTTTACTTCGAGGTTTTGGAAGAAGTTGCATGAAGCCATGGGTACGAGGTTAAATTTCAGTACTGCGTTCCATCCGCAAACTGATGGTCAGTCAAAAAGAGTGATTCAAATTCTTGAAGATATGCTTCGATGTTGTGTGTTAGAATTCAAAGGTAGTTGGGAGAAATATCTACCTTTGGTCGAATTTGCTTACAACAACAGTTATCAGTCAAGTATACGGATGGCTCTGTATAAGGCCTTCTATGGTCGTAAGTGTCGGACTCCTTTGTATTGGATCGAGCTTAGTGAGAAGCGAGTCCTTGGGGTCGACCTAGTGAAAGAAACTAAAGAGAAAGTGAAAGTGATCTATGATGGTCTGAAAGCTGCTTCGGACCGACAGAAGTCATATGCAGATTTGAAAAGAAAAGAAATTGAGTTTAATGTGGGTGACAATGTGTTTTTGAAAGTATCTCCATGGAAGAAGATCATGAGATTTAGACGAAAAGGGAAATTGAGTCCAAGATTCATAGGGCCGTATGAAATTACCGACAAAATTGGACTAGTAGATTACCGTTTGGCCTTGCCGATAGAATTAGAAAAGATTCATAATATGTTCCATGTGTCGATGTTACGACGACATCGCTCCGATCCTTCGCATGTGATTCCTTCAGCGAAAATTTAGATAAGACCAGATATGTCTTATGAAGAGGAGCCGATTAAGATTATGGCTCGAGAAGTGAAAATTTTGAGGAATAAGAACATAGCCCTTGTGAAAGTGTTGTGGCAAAAACACGGTGTGGAAGAGGCTACGTGGGAAACGGAAGAAGCTATGAGAGAGCAACGTCCAAACCTCTTTATTGGCAAGATTTTTTAGGGCAAAAATCTCTAAAGAGGGAGAGTTGTAACATCTCAATTTAGGACCTAGTCGGAATAGTGGTGCGAGACCACAAATCCGAGGTATATGTATGAGTTTTTGAGGTCTATGCCATGTTTGCATGTTAGTGTGAAAGTTTCATGAAGCAATTTTGTCAAATTGTGATTGAATTGTCCAAAAGAACTAAATTGAAAAAGTTGGAAAATATTCTAAAAGTTATTTGAATGAAATAGCTTTATAATATCAATTAGAGGTCCTTAAATAGTAATTTTCCCAAATTCTAATTTTTGGACAAAATTGGGCATAATGGGTTAAAATTTGAAAGTTGGACAAAATGGCATTTTGGTTATTTTCAATTAAATGATTAAAATGGGAAAAAGATGATATAATTTTCATTCATCTTCTTCCCCAAGGCTGTCGAAAATTTGAGAGAAGCCATTGTTAGGGCTCTTCAACTTTTCAAGCTAGCTAGTAATTGTATTCTAGCTCCATTTTTTATATTCTTCGTATTTTTGAAGTCCTAGTAGCATGAGTAAGTTATTTTTAGCTATATGTTGAGCTAAGATGGATGTTAAAAAAAAAAATATACCCATGTATGAAATGCATGTATTTTGATGTTTTATGGAAGAATATGAAAGCTCGATGTAGTAGAAACATCTTTTGCTAAGAAAATTCCATGAAAAATGCATGTAAGGACTAGTTTGTGAAAGTTTTGAGATTGATCATACATGTGGGATTTAGTAAGAATTGATGATTGCTTTAGTTGAGTAAATGATTCGGCTATGCATGAAAGGTTAGAAAGTTGAATGAAAATCACTTTACGAGCCTTGGGCCAATGTGTAAATATGAAAAAGTTTAGAGGCAAAATGGTAATTTTGCTAAAGTATGAGATAATGGTCAATTTAGTCAATGTGTATATTGAATAAGTTGATTTATCATTATAGATCAAGAAAGACAAAGCCCGGATCGAAACCGAGGCAAGAGTAAAGTGGTGGACTAAATTGCACATTTTTATACTTTTAAGTACCGAGGTAAGTTTATGCGTAATCAATGCGTTCTACTTATACATTTTTAATGCTAGCTAGTGTGTAGCATGAATGAAAATGAATGAGAATGATTAAGAACCTATGTGGTTCAAATGGAATGAATGTGGTAGATATCATGAATGAATGAGTAAGTAGATATGTGGATGAGTAGTGATAATATTTGATGGTGGGCTAAGTGCGATACCATCTTAATACTTAACAAATATGGGTTGTATGCGAGACCATAGTTAAGTATATTATTTAGTGGGCTATGTGCGAAACCACTATGAGAACCTCTTGGTAGGCTATATGCGATACTACCTTATTACACGATTATGGTGGGTGAGTGTGAAACCAAAGAGTAATTTAGCTGTGTGGATGTATTAGTGTGATAAATGATGTGTCGTATTTGCGAGTAAATGTGGTATTGAGTGTAAGGGTGCATGTCAATGATTATGAGTATGTGACTCATAATGTTTTGAAACTGTGGTAAGGGATAGAAAGAGTAAGCATAATTGTGGATGTGAATTTATTTGGTAGTATAATGCTAATTGTTGTTTAGTTTATACTAGAATGCTTAAATTGTTTATGTGTAAACTTACTAAGCTCAAGGCTTACTCATTTTCTTTCCCTTGTCTTATGGAAAAAGAGGGTTGAATCGAGATACGTGGATTAATAGGAAGATCGCCCACACTATCAGCACACTCCGATACACTAGACTAAATCTTTTGTATATGGCATGTATAGGGGCTAGACAAGTTAGTGAATTTTTTTGTAAATGACTAAGATGTGTTAACCTATAGATGGATAATCTATTTTGTATAATGCCATAGTTGTTGGTTGCTTTATTATATGAAAAAAAAAATTAGTTATTTATGTAAGACTGTGTTTGAATTTGAGTTGATTATGGATGTGTTGTTTGAGTTTATGTTGTAAGAACTTGAGGAGTGAAAAGAACTTGGCAACTAGCTTTGTTCTTGTCCATATGGTTAGACACACGGGCATGTGTCTAGGCCATGTGTGATACACGGCCAACCCACGGGCGTGTGCCTTGGCCGTGTCTCTTTGATAGATTCGAGTAGTAGAGGCCACGGGCTAGCCACACGGGCGTGTGTCTAGACTTCAGGCCGTGTGGTGTTGTCAGTGTTCACCACGGGTGGTGAGCACGGGCATGTGCCCTAGCCGTGGGGCATTGGCAGAATGCCTGGGTTTTCATGCACGGGTTTAGGGCATGGGCATGTGTGACCTTACACGGGCGTGTAGTCCCTGTATAGGTGGAAAATTTTTAAAATCGCAGAAGTTTTCGATAGGGTCTCGAGAGTCTTTCGTGCATGAATGAGGCCTCGTAAATTGAGATTGAGGTTGTAGAGGTGACTTAAGAGAGTAATCGATGAGCCTAAGTGGTGATCATATGGTTTTAATCCGGTAATGCCTCAAGCCCGGTTTCGGCATGGATTACGTGTAAGGGGTGTTACACTTAGGGGTGTTCAAACTTCAGTTAAAACCGAATTAACCGATTGAATTGATCTAATTTAGTTAACCGGTCGGCTAACCAATCTAGTTCGATCGAAGGTTGGTTAAAGGTTTTTATAAATTTTGATTAACGGTCAATTCAATTCGAAATCGGATAATTAACCGAATCAACCGAACTTAATAAATAATATTATATATTATATGTATTAGGCTATTACTAATTCGGTTAAATGAATATTATTTTTTTTATATGTTTTATACTTGTTTTAACAAAAAAACAAAATATATAAATTTCGGTTAACCAACCGAATTAACCAAAATATTTCGGTTCGATTAATTTTTTTAAAAATTTCGGTTCGGTTAACAATTAAAGGATTACAAAGTTTGATTAATACTAGTTCGGTTCGATTAACCATTTGAACACCCCTATCCATATTTGATTTATGTCATTTGGTTATGTTAATATACGTGATCATGGATAGATTTAGTTACGATATACGTAACGAAAGATGCCTTGGTTTTATGTTAAAATAATTAATGGATGAGATTGTTTGGAATACCTCGGAATATAATAATAAAGTTTTGACCTTATAAGATTATATAATGACATGTAACTATAGAGTAATTAGTATATATATGTGGTCCAAGTGGGAGATTGTTGGAAAATATGAACTCACATATATAATAAGGGTAGTTACATGTTATTATTTATTATCATAAAGGGTTAGCCAAAATTAAAATTAATCTAATTTGGTTGAGGTTTATTAGGCTTTAGTTATTAAATAAAGTATGGGTAAAATATATGAAGATACTCTAGCAACTAATTTCTAATTAATGATAGGCTGATTAGAAATTTGAGTTAATGTACAAAAGTTATATATATTAGAGTTATGGTCCCCAAATTACACAAAAGGTAACTTTTCTAATATCCCATCTTTAGAAAAGAGAGAATAAATTTTCTTTGAATTTCTTGTGTGCTAATTTGGAAGATCAAAACATAAGATCCGAAAAATTTCAAGGAATCGATGGATTCAGGTACACTTCTACATCTAGTTTTATTCATGATTTATTCTTGATAATTTTACATGACAGATCCTGATTTATTAAGTTTTGTATCAAGATTTTTACTGTTCTTATATTGGCTCCTAAGGAATACAAGTTTGATCCTTGAGGCTGGTTATGGGAATTTTTTCTTTTTTTTCCCAAACTTGGAGTGATTTATTGAGAAAAAAAAGAAAAGATTAAAAATATGATGAAATAAGAAAGAGTCAAAAACAGGGATAGAAGGAATAAGAAAGAGTTAAAAACAATGACGGAATTTGTGAAAAAAAATCGAGTATCATTATGAAAAAGAACAAAGAGAACTATGAGTTTTTATTCAATGAATAAGAGAATTTAAAATGTTTCTCCAAAATCTATATTTATAGACATAAAAAGTATAAATTGTTATAAAATAACAGACAGAGAACAAAGAATAAAGAGAATGGAAGAGTAAAGAGAGAGCGTATTTTATTGATCAATCAGAATATTTACAAAGCTTCTCCTAAGTCTCCATTGATAGGCATAAGAAGTATAAATGAAGTAGAGATCTACTTCTAATGACTATTAGAATTTAAAGTTCATCAAAACTTATCTTGATATTGATGGACATCTACTTAATAAGATATTCATAACACTCCCCATTAGATGTCCATTGGTAGATAGTGTGCCTCGTTAAAATTTTACTAAGATAAAAACCCTGTGGGAAAAAAATTTCCTAGTGAAGGAAAAATAGTGCACATATCTATAATACACATAATATGTTACCTTATTAAAAACCTTACCAAGAAAACCCAATGGGACAAAACCTCGGTTAAGGAAAAAGAGTACAACGCATATTTACTCTCCTTCATGGAAGCAACACATACTTTATCATATTCTATGTATTCAATCTTGAATATTAGTCTTTCAATTGACTATTTGAATGTATTTGCTAAGCATTTATATCACCATTCTTTTGAAAGTCATGAGTAAGGGGAAATTTTGGGAAAATATATTTTTATTTCTTCAGGAGTTTCAACAATAATCATAACAAACTTTAATCATGATCACTTTATAAAAATACAAATAGGTATTTTGGATCGTTTTATAATCCTATTTCAACTACTATTGATTAAGTCAAATTTACCACATATGTTCAATTATTTCAATTCATATAAATGAACAATTTCTTGAGAATTTCAATATGCTTCTAGCATTCTAAATCTTTCAAAGATTTTAATATAAACTTTACTATATAGTGATTCATAAAAGGTTGTAACAACAACCATTAGACACAAGTTAAATCTTTTGTCGGTTTAATAATATATCTAAAGGTTATTGCATTCTCAACAAAAGAATATTATATCTTTTCCTAATCAATGCCATGACTTAGCGAAAAACTTCATTTTTTATTCCGTTTTTACAAAACTACTTCATTTGTATCCTCACTGGCTTTATACTTAGATATTTGGACTGCTGGTCCAAAAACTCCATAATTTAAGTTGCATCATCCTATTTTGACCAATTTATTCCATATCTATATTTCTCAATAGATTTATTTAAGATCCTCCTTTTATTTCATTATTTAAACAATAATATTGCATGCAAAACCATTGTCAACCAGTTTTATTATTTAGTTTCACATTTTCTCGAATTGACATAACTTATTGAGATATCTTATTTTCATTATTTTAATCTTCAGTTTCAAGTACTTGAATATCTTCTGGAGTTGTACTATTAGCTATGTCTTAAGTCTCTTCTAGAGCACCTGCCTCCACTATATAACCATCTGGAAGAATTATTTTCTTTTATGAGAATTTTCATATTTGGAACTTGTAATGAGTTACCCTTGTTGAATTTCTGGTTCAAATTACTCTCCCCCTAACTCATTACAAGTTATTATTTCTCTCCCCCTAATGTCAGGAAAACTATTGAATCAAAATAGTAATTACGAATCATATCATAATTGAATCTCCAATACATTTAAAACATATAATAATTCAAGGAGATTTGTAATTTGAAACATATACACACATACAAAAATTTAAATATGAGAAATATTTAGCTATTTACCAAAAACCAATTTTAATGAGGAGTATTTATAACTTATTGGCTTGATGCGTACAACACATAAATCAACATAATCTCATGTTGAAATAGGAAGTTTAGTTCTCATAAGGAATGATTTAGACATTAATCAGAGGCGTTCAATCAATAATTTTTCTAAACCGTTATGAGCATAAATAACAAGATTTTACAAAAGCTTTTCAAACTCAATCAATAAAAGACTGAGATATAAACTAATCAGCTTTAGCAAGATGAATTGTCTTAATTGTATAATCTGAAATTAATTATTTAAACAAGTAATCTTGCAAACGACAGGTTGCAAATTGATAACACATATGTGATTATTTTGTATATGCATCTACCAGGAATCATATAAGATCAAAATCATCCACATAGTAGATGAATGGGCTCATATTCATTTCAGAAATGCAAGACATTAAATCTCAACTTTAGCTAGTGAGTTTCTAATAAGCAATTTTCATTGAGAACAAGCAACAAATGAGAATTCTTTAAATTAAAGAATCTTCTGGCAATATGAATTCTCAATTAATTTTCGCATCATATATGATCCAGAATTGTCTAATTGGTCACACCAAGTAGTAAATGCATTTGTATCAGTAAATTTCTGGTTTACTTTAACATGCATTTCAATTGTACTAATAATATCAATATAAATTGTGACAATTTGATAATATTACCGTCATTCCTTTTACTTTGTATCCAAATATAAGTATTATTGTGACATTTGCTACTAGAGATATCTAAATCAATGTGAAGTCTATAATGTCACTAAGTCAATAAATATAATTTCCAAATAATTATATGCAATATCCGCTTCAGAGAATATGCCAAAATCTTCAAATGCAGGGCATTTGGTCTAGTGGTATGATTCTCGCTTCAGATACCAGAAGTCTTGAGTTCGATTCAAAATACTTTTAAAACCCTTTCAGCAAGAGTTTTGCATAATCAATTAATTACCAAGAATAACTGCCTAGGTCATGTATAGAAACAAGCCTATGGTAAATATCTCAATAAACGTCACATCTCAAACATAAAAATATGACATAATGAAAAACTAGCACTTTTTTTTCATAACCATCATCATAAACATACATGAAATTTAATTCAAAATCCAACCATTCAAGCTCATAGAACTTTGCTCATGTCATTTCTCTAATAACAAATGGAATAATATAAATGTATGAACTACTACCTTTAATAATTCTTTGAACTAAATCAAATCTGAATAATCATAAGATTCATTGGTTTGTTAACATAAATTTGCATACTAGATATGTTTTAATCAAATATATTATTTAATTATAAAACCTACTATAGCGACATAAATAAATCAGTTAATATTTATTTTCATGAACAAATGAGATGCTTAAAACAATATGTAACACATGTAATCAAAACTTAAAAAGAAGATCATCTCAAAATATTTAAATCATATATCAAGTTGATTTAATATTTAAAGACGTACCTTTTTTTTCTTTTTCTTTTTTGTTCTACTTTGAGTCTTGACGATAAGAAGTAAGCAAATTAAACTTCAATAGTAGACTTTGAATCCAGTCAAAATCTATTAATAACAAGCTTTGAGAGTGAATCTTATTTTCCAAGTGTACAATAGGTACATAACCAATGACTCTTCATAAATAAATTGTCTCTCTTCTTAAAAAGTTCTTGAAAATTCTTGTTCTTTTCTTGCTTTATTCATTTTTCCACTTCTGATGGTGAGAAAATTTATTACGACCACCCCCCATGACTATAATTATAGTTCAATTTACTACATCCATATCAAAGATTATGTCTTCCAAATTTATTACATATTGTTACATTCTCTTTAGATAATGGTTAGGTTTCGTGGCTAAAAACTTTTTTCAATCATAAATAATAATAAAAAATCATGATATTGCCACCATAGGAGCACAATTGAATCATGAAAAGTTGAATAAGTTCTCTCTTGCAAGTTCTTATCAGAAATATTTTTTCAGATAGTCACAATCAATTCAATTTAATAACAAAAGTAATCAATAAATCAATCCTCCATTGATTCAAATGAAATATAATCTTTTCATCATTCATAATCCCAAATTGAGATTCATTATGAATATCTTTTAAAACCAATGGATTAATCATCACAAGATATTAATATATTAGCTCTTTTAGAGCTTTCGACTAATTTTGTCTTGCCAAATATTAGAATAATATTGGTTTTTATTTTCTTTTGTGCTAACATTCACCTCGGGGAATGCAATAGATTTACTAGGACGAACTTATAAACATCCCAATAGATTCTTTATTTCATAATCATTATCGCAAACATGCGTGGATTTCAAATCAAAATCTATCTATTTATATTGTCATAATTAGTCTACAATTATAATAAACATGATATAATAAATAAATCATAGTAAAATATACATAAGATTCTTTAACATTATCGCAATCACCCTGGCTATTATCACAAGCACATGTAAGGATTATATAAATTTCTTTACATAATGATTACATTTAGAAGACTGAAATAGTAGTAGCTCTAGAAGGTAATCGACAACAGTTTGAGGAGCAAATTTAGAGTGATCAGCTATTGCATTGGTTGTTGCTTGAAAGAGGTAAGGTTTGGTAAAAGGGAAAAAAAATTTGTGACTTATGGAGAAAAACAATTAAAAGAGAATCGTGTTGATAACATGTTATAAAATAGATAAAGAACAAAGAGAATGGGAGAGCAAAGAGAGAGCGTATTTTATTGATCAATCGGAATATTTACAAAGCTTCTCCAAAGTCTCTATTTATAGGCATAAGAAGTATAAATGAAGTAGATATCTACTTCTAATGACTATTAGAATTTAAAGTTCATCAAAACTTATCTTGATCTTGATGAACATCCACTTAATAATGTTGGACAAAACACATTAGCGAACAAATATGAATATAAATAAAAAATATTTATATAAAATAAAATAAATATTTATATTTAAAATATCATATACAAGAAATCAATTAGATAAATAAGATTATGAAAAACCATAAATTGAATAAAGAATCGGTTTTACAAGATGTTGAGGCCTATTTTACACAATTTTCTTAAGATAGATTCGGTCACTCCCACGGTACTTGGAGAAACATTGGTCAACTATCTCCCAGGATACAACAACACGATGATCAAAGTAGTGATCAACGAATGATGCCTTCTTCTATCACCGGAGCGTCGAAAAATATGGAGGGAAAAAGAGAAGAATTTTGGAGAACAAAATAAACTCGGTGTGAGAGTGTGTGTGTCAACAAATTCTGTAAAATTCTTTAGGCTTTTATAGGCATTCAATATGGAGGAATTTTTGAAAATATCCATGAATAAAGATACAAAATCTGTATTAAACGAGTAATTAAATCAATTTGATTAAAATCAAATCAAATTGATTGTAAGCAACCCTGATGGGTTTAGATCTACACTCCCCTGCACGCGGGACAAGATTTCAAGTTTAATCATTCAATCATCCTTTAAGTGAGTTCTCATATATATACACATCTCACACTTGGTATTTAACCAATGTGGGATCTAAGCTTTTCTTTTCCTCAACAAATATTCACAAGTAGCCTACTTTAAGCATCAATTTCTCATTCATCACTCAACCATTTTGAGCATATGATATACCGTTGTAAAGGTCTCATGGAGTAGAATATAAAACCATAATTTTATTATTCAACTCTCCACCTTTACCAATAGAGAGTATACCTCAAAGTTTTCAAAAAATTACAATTTTTCCAATAAATAAGATATTCATAACAAATCTATTTCTAATGAATATTAAAATCTTAAAATATATCAAATTTATCTTGATCTTGATGTATAACCATTTAATAATAAAATAGTCATAAGAGTTTCAATTAGACTTTTGATGTGACTGTTAGTTGTAGGTTATTAAGGGTTGTTGCATTCTACCCAATAAGGCAGATGCTTTGAGTCCCGCTTGGACAAAACAGAAGATATTGTCTATAAATAGAAGTACGTCTTGTTCATTAACATCTCAAAAATATTTTGCCATAGTTAGGCGGTCAATCCAACTCTAATACAAGCTCCTAGAGGTTCATTCATCTGACCTAGACTAAAGCCACTTTTGATTCTGTAAGATTTTATTCATTAATTACTCCAGATTGTTTCATTTCCATGTAAAGATCATTTCCTTCACGAATCTGTTCACCTACTCCGTCAAATACGGATACGCCCCCATGAGCTTTGGCAATGTTGTTGATCAATTCCATAATGAGTATTGTTTTACCTACTCCAACCCCCCAAAATAGTTTGATTTTTCCTCCACAACGATAAGAAGCTAAAAGATCAACTACTTTAATTCTTGTTTCAAAAATAGATAATTTGTATATAATTGTATGAAAGCGGGCGCAAATTTATGAATAGGAGATGTTGTGTGACTATCTACAGAACCTAAATTATCAACGGACTCCTCAAACCCAATGTTTATCCAAATTCTGAAATTCAGTTAATATAAAAAAATGTGTGCAATTGAGGGTAGTGAATACAAGAATAATGCCACGTCTTCTCTAAAGAATTTATTCCATATTGGGAGACTTGAATGAGAGCCCTAAATTCATGATCCTGTTCTGAACTCCTTTTTTGTTTTCTTACTAGTTTTGATATTAATACATTAATTCTACTACGGGGACACACAAATTACTACTGGGACTCTACATATCAAAGTTGTATATATATCATGAAAATGTTGCTGTAAAAAATATAGTGAAAAGATAAAAATCTGTAAAAAAAATTATGTTATATATAATAGGGTGTGTTTTTTTTTCTTTCTTTTTTTATATTTTATTATATATTTATATTGACACTTGTCAACCCCTAAACTTATTTATAGAGTTTAAAACTCCACTAATAATATATCAAATATTATTAGATTATTAAAATCAATTTTGAAAAATATTTTAAAATTTTTGTTAAAATAAAATTATTTCATCTTAAGAATGCCTTTATTGTAATGTCTTTAAAATTTTAAATATACAAGTGAACAGTATTTTATATTTAAAATAATAAAATATAATTCTATAGTTATTATGCAAATATGTAAATATTTTATTATTTAATTAATATAAAAGTAAGTATGGTAAAAGTACGACGTAAGAATCAGATTGTATTTTGTCCTTTTACTTAAACTATGAGTAAATTAATTCTTGTATATTAAACTAAAGAGTAAATTAATTCTCTATTAAAAATGTTATTCATTTTACCGTTAAAAACTAGTGTAATTAACATTATAATTAAAAAGTTACACATGACGTATCGTGGATTTCATGCTTGACATATATAAATTAGTTTTTAATAATAAAATAAATAAAATTTTAAAAAAAATCAATTTAATTTTTGATCTAATATACATTTTAATACAAAAATCTTTATAGTTTTTTTACAAACATAACAAAAACAACTTTTACTTTTGGTTAAAAATGGAATTTTGGAAGGAGTTTTTGGTCTATCAAAAGGCACAGCTAAATCACTTGATTTAAAATACCCAAAGGAAATAGTTTTGATTTAAAAAAGACGATGCAAAACACACTCTTTGCTTTGGGAAATGTTGGTCACAAGATTATGGTAATTGAAAAAAGGAGTAGGTCCATCATGCTTTCTTGGTGTCAAGATAAGCATCATACAAGTTCTGTTTTCTCACTATAAATATTATTCTTTAAATATAATGTCTTTTTGAAACAAATAAAAAGTAGATGTTTGCAGAGGTGGGGGTTTGGGAGTGATGGAATATTAGGCTTTAACCCATTATAACAATTTAAACAATAATTCATCATCTAAAACCCAAGGCCTTTCCTTAATTATTTAGGAGGCAGTAAGCATCACAAAAAATTCATTCAATATATTAACATTCAACTCACTCGAATTGAGATGTTCGGATGATTCATAAAATATAAGTTTAAAAATTACGTTTCAATACATATTTTTTTATATTGATAATAATATTTATATCAATTAAATTAATAATTAATTAATAATTTAAAATCATAAAACTTTAGCTTTTATTAAAACGCCAAAGTCCAATTAATAGCTTTTTTTTTTTGTTGAATCTAATTAATAGCTTTGCTAATATTAAATTATGTTATGTCATGTCATGTCATCTGAAGAACAAGATGCTCCAATAAATTTAAAAATTTCATGTGTTTTGTTGACTTTGATGGGATATAATGGTATGCACTACTAGATGCTAACATAATATTGTTTTTAATTCACTTTCTCTATTCCAATCCCACGTGCTAGCCTAAATCTATTCCAATTAATTAATATTTTTAATTTAAGTTTAAATACGTATATTTAGGACCATCTTTCTTTTTTTTTTTAAATTTATTTCATATATTTTGAGGATTATTTACTGTCAGCATATTTGAATGCGCCCACTACAAATATTTTAAAAATATCCCGATAATATAGCATATTAATTACTAAATTAGTACTGTTGAGGTAAAATATATTGAGAGTTGTTGAGTGATTCTCGGTAGTGTCAATTATAAATTGTAATTGAAGTAATTAAGTATTTATCTTATTTGATTTGATAATTTAATGAAAAAATTATTATATTTGGTTATGTGTTGTTTAATTGAAGATTTTTTAGTCTATCTATGGAAATCAATCATTAGTTTTTGGAGATTGAATTAGATTCGAGTGAATTTAATTGGCACTTGAAATATGGAGGATTGATCAAAATTATGCTGCTATTTTAGAAGCCATATCTTCAATTGATTGTTCTTTGATTTTATATTAGTAAGTCGAATGGAATATATATGGAGAGACTTGTATAGGTGATGGATGAGAGCTTATTGAGTGCATTCAAATCTGTTAATTAAGGAACGTTTTTGTGAGATGGTGCAAATTGTATTGTAAACGTTATTGACAGAAATTACTGTCTAAGTTCTTAGGGGGGATTTGGAGATGAGTGTTCTAGTTTTTTATATCTTGGGGAGTGATAGAGTGAGAATCACTTGTTGTATTCATGTTCAAAGATAGTGAAATTACTCACTGAGTTAGGCTCTGTAGACGTAAGGAAATCAAACTACGTAAACAAACTGTTGTGTTGTTTCTATTTTGTTTACATAGTTTTTTTCTCAATGCCAAGTTGTAGTGGCCACTACAATCTAGCACTTTCATTATAGTTTTGCATTTAAGCAAATAAGCAACTTGAGGTAGCAACAAGTACGATAAAAGAAAATCTAGATGAGTAACAAAAATTAAAATAATATTATCATAAATATGTTATTCCAAGAAAGTAGTTAATAATACGATTACTAATAAAAAAATGATAAGAAAAATAAATATGATATGCAATCTTATATAATTTCTCTAGCATTTCATATTGTTGGGTTATTCCCTTTTAACATTTAATATATATAGTTTATTACCTATTTTCATCAGTTGATGGTCCTTAATCGAGCTTATCATCATCATCATCTAAATTTGAATTTGTATTTGTGTCATTAAAATTATCAAGATCTTCTTTTCTTCCATGTACTCTTTAATGAGTCATCCTAATTCCACCTACGATTAAGGTTATAAAGTATGCAATATGCTAATATGATTCAACTATGCTATATTGAGATGATGTGATTAATATGAGAAATCTTTTTTAAATAAAATATTATCTCAATTACATTTCAAACTTTCAATATCTTAAATTAAAGAATTCTCACCTCAAATCTTTTAAATCTTTTTTAAATAAATTATCTTCATACTTTTAGTCATAATGTTTTATAAATAAGCATATCATAATGCATTTATAACATGTAGATATTTTTTATAATTTTTTTTCATAATTTTATTTTTTAGATTTTAAATAATAGATTTTTTTATAACTTTATAAAATAGACATTAATTACTTTTTACAATATAATTTTTTTTTAAATTTTATAATATATAACTTAAAAAAAAATTCATAACTATCCCAAATAGTAATGTGTTCATGATTATAACTTAAACTTGTATAACAAATCATGTCTTAAAAGTTAAATAATGTACAAGTGATGGAAAATGCATATAGTAATTGAATTTGGGTGTAATTTATTTATTTAATTACTCCAATTCTCACATCGTCCTAAGAATTAGAAAGTGTAATTGGGTACTCCAATTACACTTTATTTAGTGGGATCCACCAATTAAAATAGTTATTCAAACATGTCAATCCGGTGTAATTATAAACAACTACTAGGTAGCTTTCTAAATACTACATTAAAAGAAAATTTCTTTTAGGGTTTGTTTGGAAAGCACTGTATAATTGAAAGTGAGTGTAATTATTAGAGGAGTAACTACACTCTCTTGTAATCACAAAGAATTGTAATTTTCTAAATGTGTTTGGTTGATGAGTGTAATTACATTGTAATTCCACATATCATATTTGGTAGTACAAATTGTAATTATAAAGATACATAATTTATATTTTAAAATTCATTATTTACTCTAAAAATTTATCAATATGATAAAATAATTTCTAAACAAGTAACAAAAATTAAAATCAAATCATCATATGTATTTTATATTAGTCTAAAAAGTAGTTGATAATACGGTTACTAATAAAAATAACAAAAAATTAACATCATATGCAATTTTATCTAATTGTTCTAGTGAATATTTGTTGGGTTGTTCCCTTTTTAATATTTAATATATTCTCATTATCATCATCTGTTGGCCATTGATCGAATTCATTATCAACTGAATTTGAATCTACATATTTAAGATTATGAAAATTCTTTACATCAACAAATATATTCACAGCCACATTTCAAAACTTTAAATGTCTCATTTAAAGCATTTACTAACTGTTTATGGTACTTGTGTCTGGCATTATTCTCTCAAATGGTATTATGCCCCACGATATTGTGTAATAAAACATTTTGTTTTTGCATAATTAACATCGACTTTATAATATTTGAGCTCATGATTCAAATTTCTATTGCTTTAATTATAAAAACTTATAAAGTTAATTTGGAGAAAAATTACATTAGATTATATCATTTTATATAATACTATAATATGTAAAGTAAAAAATATTTTTATTATATATAACCTTTATAAAATAAATGTTTTATAAATTGTCTAAAACTTTTATAATATTTCTTACAAATAATATTTTTTAGTCATAATTTTAGAAATTTATTTTTTATAAATAAGTTATGATACAAAAAATTATATCATTTTTATAAATAAATATATTATTTTATAATATACAATATAGACACATAAATAAGTTATGTCCATTCTTGTTGGCCATAATTTTAAGAACTTTTAAGATTTAAATAACATTTTTATAACTTCATAAAATAAACAAATATATTATAATATAATTCTTTTAGGATTTATAATATAAGGAATTTTTGTCATAACCCTCCTAAACATTCATACGTGTTCATACTTATAATTTTTATAACTTGTATAAAAATAATTTTTAAAATTGAATTTAGGTGTAATTTTTGTGTAATTACTCTAATTCCCATCATCCCTTAAGAGTTGAAAAGTGTATTTGGGGTGCTTCAATTACACCCAAATCAGTGGGACTAATCAATTACAATGGTTACCCAAGTATACTATCATTGTGTAATTACAAGCAATTACGCATAAATCTAATTAGTAAGTGATTTTTCAGACACTAACTTTATTTTATTTAATTTTATTGGTAAAAAAGGACTTGAATTTTTTCATTTTTGTTAATTTGTTACATATAAATTGCAGAGGTATTGTTTTTGTTAAAACATTGATTGAACTGTTTATTGTTAGGTGAATGGACTAACTTCTCTTTTCATAAACTACAAGAATCAAATTTTGTGAAATTAAAATAGAGGGACTAAGCTTTCAATTTTTGTGAAGTGAATGGATAAAATTTATAATTAAACATTATATTTAATGATTGATTTTAAGTAAATGTGAAAAGAGTCTTGCTTTGATTGTAATGTAAGTTGGTTTTAATCAGTGTTTTTTGGTACAACAAAACCCAATGTTTAACATCATTAATATATGACCCCCCAAAAGAAAAATTAAGCTCTGGACCTAAAAGTTTCAGACCTTGAGATATATAATTCAAGCTGTCTTGAAATGGGCTGGTTAAGGAGCCCCTAAAGGGAAACAAATCAGTGTTACAGTGTCCAGACCAGAGCTTGTGTTGGGTGTGTATATGAATTGTCTTTCATGTCTTGTTTTAATTATTATTTTACAGTCATGTTCGTGTCTGAAAGTTAAGGAATCTAAACTATGAAGATCTTGATCATTGAGATTGAAAGTCCAACAATGGAGAGGGACTGGAACAGAAAACTTTTACAAGCTTTACCAACATGGTGTTTTCACTTATGCAGTTCCAAACTTGGAAATTAAGACATCAAGCATATGATTATGATCATTATTGTAAGGCCCAATTTTTTCGGGGCCCAAAGCAAATAAAAGGCCCAATAAAACGCAAAGCCCAAAATCAAAACTACAGAAACCCTAGGTTTCCTTCTGGTTGGACCAGCGCCGCATGCCTCCTGGCCTCCCCGCGTCCCTCACACGCGCGTCGTTCACCAGCACTTCTTGCGCCGCATCGTGCTCCACCAGGACACCTCGCCACTGAGCCACGTCCACCACGTTCGTGAGAGGAGTCCCTCTCCAGCACGTCTCTTCAAAAGAGGGAAGCGGTTGTAAATAAAAGGCTATAAAGCCATAACAAAAATGAAAAAGAGGGGAGAGGAGGGTTTTTTTAAAAATACAAAGAGAAAAAAACACTTGTAACACCAAACGTTCAGAGAAATACAGAGAGAAAAGCAAAGGTTTCTTTTTTTTTCTTTTCGGTTGTTTATTATTTTTTATTTTTTATTTTTTTATTTTTCCTTTTTTCGAATCTTTTTTTTTAGGTTTTCTGTTTTTAAAAATATTGTACTTTTTCAAAAAAAAAACTTACTTTTCCAGATGTGGCGTGCGGCGGCAGTGAGTGGTCGGAGACTCATGGGTGGACTTAGGAAATCGCTGGGAGCCCTTCTCTGCTTTTATTTTTAAGGAGAGGAGAGAATGAGAATTTTCAAAGAAAATTGTGCTTTTATAGTGTTTATAAAAGCAGCCTGTTTTGGAAATGGGGTCGAGGCCAAAGCAGCGTCGTTTTGGGCCTCGACCAACAACTCGACCGCATGGGGGCTAGGATCCGCGTTTTGCTAGGGAGGGCTAATTTGCGTTTAGCCCTCCGCTTTTCTTGGTTTTAAAATCGGGTTTTCTTATTCACGATTGACCCCAAAATTTTGCTCTGGTTTCAATTAAGTCCTCGGTTGAGTATTGCGTTTCTGAGTGGGGTTTATTGCCCTTCGGTCCCCCTAAGTTCTTGCGCGTATTACAATCTACTCCTATCATTATTTGTTTTTGAAATCATTTAAAAATTCGGTTTTAACCCAATTTAGTCCCTTTTAATTATTTTTCACTATTTTTACCATTAAATCATTCATTTTTTTTTATTTTGGTTACATTACTAAACTATATTTTTCTAGTGTCTTTACTATTATTATATGTTATTTTACTTACCTTTTATTTTTATATTATTATTATGATCATATTATTTCTATTATTACATTATTACGTATTATTATAGATATATATATATATATATACTATTGCTTACTACTACTAGTTTATTATTATTGCTATTAATTTCATCGTTGTTTTATTATTTTATTATTAAATCTTACTTTTATTTTATATTCTTATTACAACTATCCTTTTAGTATTTATCCTATTATTTTACATCTATGTATCATTATTTTTGCCGTATATTCGTTATTAATCATTTATTTTTAGTTTTACATTTCATTATTATCACTACTTTATTTGTTATATATCGTTTTTATAATTGTAATACTATTATTTTTTTATATTTATTGTCATTCCCTATTATCATCGTGTCTACATTTCCACGTTTTTTTTTTTACTTTTGCTTTTCTTCAAAAACTTACAAAATGTTTCAAAAAGGGAATTTTGTGTGTTTGGAAGTTCGGGAAATCGTGCCCAATCGTGCTGGGCTTCGATTTTTCGTTCATCTAGATCATTAAATATCCTTTAAAGATTTCAATTGTATTCTTTGAAAATAAGGCAATGTTTCGTGTTTGGGAGTTCAAGAAATTCGTGCCCAATCGTGCTGGGTTTCGATTTTCTGTTCATCTAAACAACTAGATAGCCTTCACAGATTTTTTTTTCGTATTTCTTAAATAAGGGCAATATTTCATGATTGGAAATCCAAGGAATCGTACCCAATCGTGCTGGGTTTCGGTTTTTAGTTTAGCCAAGTAGTGAAATACCCCTTTTCAAATTGCACTACATGTATTGTGGAAATCATAAAATGATCTTGGTATCGAAAGTTTGAAGCATCGTGTCCTATCGTGCTGGACATGATATTTCAGCTTTTCAGAACAAGAGAGTTTTTGATATCCAATACAAGTCAGCCAAACATTTTTTCCCTACCGTAAAACACTTTCTAATTTTCGATACTAATGACATTAATCAATCAACACGGTACCAATTTTGGGCGTGGCGAGGGTGCTAATCCTTCCTCACAGAATCGACTCCGAGCCCGTTTTCTTCAAATCCAGTAGACCAAAATGTTTTATAAGTGGCCCAATCACACTTCAAAAAAGATTGGTGGCGACTCCCTTTCCTTTTTAAAGACGGCCCGTTAAACAAAAAAATGGTTTCGACAGCTTGGCGACTCCACTGGGGACCAATAAGAGAGTCAAGCCGTAAAATTGGTTGATTAATGTCCTTTTTATTGAAAATAAATCTTTTTTTTGTTTTTGTTTTTCCCATTTGCATGAGTTTTTGTCGCGTCGTATATTTGTTTCGGGTTTGAGACACATGGGATATCTCTGCATTCATGTTACATGACCGTTGTGGTCACATCCTTTAAGTGGGAGCGAGAAACTATGCCTTCGTGAGGTTTTCACCTCCGCATGGGCTAGGGGACCGCTTTCGGGTTACATCTGTACTTATGGTTCCTTGAGGTTTTCACCTCCGCATGGCCATAGGGAAATGTATTCCCCTAAACCGAACTCGATCTATATGAGCCTATAATGGGTGAGGATTGAGGAATCTGCTGGTTCAGGTACCCTTTTCTTTCTTTAGAACCAAACCACATATAGTGAACCTTAAGAGCCCACCCTAGGTAGAGCCATGCTAAACCTTAGTGGCTACCTATGTAGTGGTTAGACATTTTTTTCACTTGTTTTGGTTACTTTTATATGATACTAACTTGCTTTATTTTGATCATATTTGCATGTCATTTCATACTTAAAAGGCGTCGATTCCTGTTTTAATTACTAAGTTAGAATACTTGTTATGGGGGACGGATTCCTTGATAAAGTAGAGGATAATGCGGTGACGTATATGGTCGAGAAGACACGACTTGAGAAGGGGATAGCCTAAGCTGAAGGCTACACATCGAATTATTGGACTTCACTCGCATCGGTGTGGACGAGAATGAGCTCCAAGAACTAAGAGATATATGGGCTGGTTGGGATGAAACAAATAGGCAACTGTTCTACAGTAATTATGGTGATCTACCTTACTTACTCGACATCAAAGTGGACAAACACTTGTTTTGGGCTATGACTCAATATTGGAATCTCGCTTATATTGCTTTTACGTTTGGGAAGTAGACTTGGTGCCTCTACCGTGAAGGAATATCTGACTTTGCCCATGATCAAAGGGCTCAGGTCGATAAAATTTACTTCAGGGCCGCTAATGCACCTTCTTTTGTAAAGAAGCTGATGAGCATCACTAGGATGAGCGAACAGTAGGTCATGGCGCGAATTCAACAGAAGGGTGAAAGGAAATGCATTCCTTGGGTAAGCTTGAGGGACCTGATGGTGGCCCACCCGGATATGAAGAGGAAAGTCTACATTTTGCCTTAAGTATCTATGGTTTGGTAATTTTCCCAAGGCTTTGAGGCATGTAGACAAGCGATTATTGATTTGTTCGACCGTCTTGACAAAGGGGGGTCACGCATACCAATGATTCTCGTCGAAACATTTAGATCTTTAAACTCGTCTTGGGAGAGCGGTGAGGAAGATTCATGGGATCGCTGGCTATTCTTTGGGGTGGTTCCATAGCCATTTCGGAAAGTAGATAGAAATTCCTGTCGGGTCTTTTTTGCGAATTACTCCCCATTAAAGGAGTTGGTCGCTGCGCCTAGGAGGGATGACATATCAGAAGAGAACTGGATCGCGCTTCTTCAGAATCTTCAGGAAAAGGATGTGGAATGGAGATCTCCTTGGTTTGTTCCCGATGAAATCCTCTACCAGTGTGGGAGTTATGATTGGGTTCCTCTGTTAGGGATCTGGGGAGCTGTTGGGTATGCTCCTTTGCTCGTGCTAAGACAATACCAATCGAGACAGTTTATACCGATAACGCATGGGTTAGCTCAGTTTGAATTCTCGTATAGTGGGAATAATTATAAGAAAAAAGTTCGAAAAGTTTCTGATGCGTGGAAGCAGATTCACCGAATGAAAAGAGTTGCTATAAATCCAATGGTAACTCTCGAATATAGCACATGGCAGAGCAGGAGAGTGAATGATAATATTCCCAGGCTGGCACAGGATGTTGCTCGATCGATAGAAGAATACCTGCAAGTAGTCCCTTCTGAGTTGGAGATCATGAAGCAGGACTTTGAAAGTAAAAGTTCAGAGTTAGGGAAAAAGATAGAACAACTGGAAGGGGAAAAAATGGATCTGGTGTTAGATATTGATATCCAGAAATCAGAGGCTGAGAAGCTAAGGAAAGGGAAAAGGAAGGCCGAAGAAGATTTGGATAGCCTGAAGATCGATTATAAGAAGTTGCATCTATCGATGAGGACTGCTGGGCTGCGTAAAACCTCGAAACAATGGCGTCAAGAACTTCAGGAAGAGAAGACCAAAGTCGACCAGTGGAAGAAGAGATTTCATGGGGTTCAAGCACAAAAGGATGCCCTGAAAAAGACGGCGGGAGAGAGCTAAAGCGAAAATAAGATGCTAAGGGCTCGAGTAGCAGAATTAGAGAAGGCATTGAGTCAAAGTCACAACTCTACAATGAAGTTGGAATCAAGCCTAGGCCAGATTGAAGAATTGAAGGGAAATGTGGTGGAACTCGAAGCAGTCTTTGCAAAAGCAGTGAGCTCGGATCCAATTGTTAGAGAGATAACCGTGAGGAAAGAACAACTTCAACGATCTCAGAACCAAGTCAGAGAAAGAGACTACCTTATGGGTGAAGCTGTGGTTCAGATACGAGAGGTGGCCGATCATCTACAAATCCTAGCAGTTCAAGCTGATGTGTTAAGTATATTTTATGAGTCAAAGTCAGACCAGGGTCGAGAGCTAGCCTCACTTCTTGAGAAAGTTAAAACTTTGGGCATAAGGGCTAGGTCGTATATGTGACTCTGTTTTGTGTAAAGGATTTTATCTTTTTCAATGAGTATTTTAAAAGAAATTGAATCAGAATCGACTCTTTTATTTTTGCATTCATTCATTTGCATTACATTTCATGCATTGGCACTGCATCACTACATTTGCATTAAATATTATAAGACAACCCTATTAACTAGAGGTCATACTATAGTTATCCTGGAACACCGCTATTACACTCGGAAAAAGACGAGAGCAATGGATCAAAGGATAGAAAAGTTGGAGCAGATGCAAAAAGAGATGCAAGACCAAGCTGCGAGCTCGGATGCAAGAAGCGATTAGCCAAGATCCAACAGGATATGAGGATCAAATCTTGGAATCGAGAGAAGCATGATGAGCAAGCTAACACGTTGTTGTTGGAGGGCACGGAAATGGAAAAAGGCCTATGGTCGATACTGGAGAAGATAATGAAGATTTTGCTTGCCCTCCGGGCCTGGCCCCGACAAGTTCCCAAGTGCAACCACCGAGAGTGTCGGTCAATATCAAGCCTCAGCACCAATCCGGTGCTCCGGCACTGGTAAATTTCCCCGCGGGCTCGAGCTCCAACCCCGAGGTCAATCTGGTAAAACCAATGGTCCCAGACTTCGATGAGGCGGCAGAAGGGGAGAAAGTAAAAGTAGAACTTCTAAAAGAGTTCGAGGACCGATGCAAGTGGCTGGAAGAGAAGTTTCGAGCATTGGAAAGTGCTGATCACCAATGCGAAGTGGATGCTAAGAAGCTGAGTCTAGTCCCAGATTTAGTACTTCCTCCAAAGTTCAAGATGCCGGAGTTCGAAAAGTACAACGGGACTAGCTGCCCTGAGGCCCATATTACGATGTTCTATCGGAGAATGACAGGATATGTCAACAATGACCGATTGTTGATCCATTGCTTCGAGGATAGTCGATTGAAATTGCTGACAAAATGGTATAACCGGTTGAGTTGTACCCAAATCAAATCGTGGAGAGATTTGGCGCGAGCTTTCATCAAGCATTACGGCCATGTGACCGATATAGCACCTGACAGGATCACATTGCGAAACATGGAGAAAAAGCCAAGTGAAAGCTTCAGAAAGTATGCCCAAAGATGGAGGGAGGTCGCTACGCAGGTCCAGCCACCATTACTAGAAAAGGAAATGACCATGCTCTTCATCAATACCCTGAAGGCATCGTTCATTAACCACATGTTGGGAAGCACGACTAAGAGTTTTGCGGACATGGTGATGTCAGGCGAGATGATAGAGAAGGCAATCAGGTGTGGGAAGATAGAGGCCGGAGAGAGCACAAGAAGAGCCGCGCCGAAGAAAAGAGAAGCTGAAGTGGGGAATATAAGCTCGGGTTATCCTAAACCCGTTACTATCACCCAACCGAAAAGTTGTGGTGTGGGCGAGAGGCAAACCAAGACAAGAGCCCAATACGAGACGGAGGATGAGAGATTCAATTTACTCCTATCTGGGTGGCGTATAAGGAGTTGTATAAGACTTTATTCGATGCGCATGTCGTGTCTCCATTTTACTTGAAGCCATTGCAACCTCCATATCCTAAGTGGTATGACACAAGCGCTCGATGTGAGTACCATGCGGATATAGTAGGTCACTCGACAGAGAAGCGTACTTCATTCAAAAGACTAGTCGGCGACTTATCAAGGCGGGGTCGAGACTTCAAAGACCCACTGGTGGAGGAAATCCGTTACCAGTCATGCGATAATGGGGTAAAGCGATAGTTGAAAAGCAGGGGAGGAGGTTCAAACAGGGAGATTCTTGAGGTCGAACCCGTTGAGAATGGTTTGGAAAGAAATGCGAAGGTTGGGCTAATTACGCAAGAGAATGTGAGCAGTCTCGGTACAAGGAACTCTGTGAGTTCCATGACAAGGAAGGCCATGAAATCCAAACAATGTAACGAATTTAGGGCCCTAGTACAAGGGCTAATGGATAATAAAGAGTTGGAGTTCTTTGACTTGGTGGAAAGCGAGGATGTATGTTCCACGGAAGGAGGTCGTGAAAGGATCCTTAAAGTCAATCACCCACGTGTGATTATCGCGACGAGGGGTCGACGAGTAGGGGTAAAGGTGGCACCGAGGGTCGTGTCGAAAACCTATAATTTCGCTCCTAAGAATGCAAGAAGATCGTAATTGAAACCCGTGACTTTTCCTTATAAAGATGACAAGAGGTACCTTAGAATTACGATTGTACTATAATGATTTTGAGAAAAAGAATTGACCGACATTCCGGACCAGTGAGTCTTCTTTGTGAGAAGGGAGCGAGAAGGCAGGACCGCTTGTTAATAAACCGAGAATGAGAGGATGAGGCGGGGAGTTCTTAAAGTTCACGAAACACGGTGAGTGCAGATGTGGTGAAGCAGATTACAAGCGGTAAACACGCACATCGATATTGACCTTATCGCTAAACTCGAGAGGGACACCGTAGTGCGTTAATGAAAGCATTGAACCAGATTTATGTTGCTGATGACATTTCGGTAAATAAGCTGGACCGTCTTGTAAATAACATAAGCGCATATAATTTTATCTCGTTCAGTGATGACGAAATACCGCCGGGGGGCAGGGGATCTACCAAGGCTTTGCATATCACTACCCGATGCAAAGGGTATACACTCTCAGGGGTATTAATTGACAATGGATCGGCACTGAATGTTTTGCCCCTGTCTACACTGGACAGGTTACCTGTAGACAGCTCTCACATGAAAATGTGCCAAAATATAGTGAGAGCATTCGATGGCACCGAGAGAGAAGTAATGGGGAGGATCGAGATACCCCTCCTAATTGGGCCAAATACGTATGAGGTAGATTTCCTTGTGATGAGCATCAAGCCTTCTTATAATTTCTTATTAGGGAGGCCGTGGATCCACTCAGCGGGAGCTGTACCATCGTCATTACACCAAAAGTTGAAATTAGTAACAGAGGGTCGGTTGATAACTATAAATGCAGAGGAGGATATCATCGCGTCCGTTACTAGTGATGCACCGTACATAGAGAATGATGCGCGGAGGCCATAGAGTGCTCCTTGGTCGTTAGAGTTTGTAAATGTGACTTTTATAAGTGAAGGAAGCAAGATCCGGTGCCCAAACTCTCAAGCAATGAGGATGGGCCTACAGATTGACAATGGGAAAAGGAGCAATGCGGGAGGGACTTGGAAAATATCTCGTGGTCGGTCAGTGCGGGGTTGGTTGACAAGCGGGATCGCTTTGGTCTAGGGTATAGACCGGATACGAGACGAGAGAAAGGAGGAGCTAGAGAGAAGCGTGAAAGGCGAAGGGCATGATTGAATGGTCTTTGAGATTGAGTGGGGTTCAATGGCCTTTCCCATATATCTAATACATTCGTGTTAGGAGGGATTATTCATTCAGGACAGGAGGACATAAATGAGGAAACAGCTGAAGACATGATGCGAAGTTTGAACATCAACGCTGTGTGCGAAGGAAGTTCGAGAAGAAGAAACTTGGCGGGTATTCGCCTTACGAACTGGAAGTGTTACGGACAAGCTGAATTGCGGAAGAAATTCCTATAGTTTTTAGGAATAAAACAGAGTAATGTTCAAAACACACTTGTTGTTTCAAGCCTAGGAACAATAAGAATTTTTTTTTTTGTGAAATAGGCATGTTCACACATCATTATTTTCAATAAGAAGTGCATTTTTCTTTCCATTTCGTGCAATTATTCTTCTACTTCTGTTTCACTCCATTCATAATCATAACGCATAAATAAGTCGTTCTTAAATTCATTTTCATTGAATATTCTTTTATACCTACCATAGGTCCCCGGATATCGGCGTCATGAGTGACCTTGCTATGAACTCGAATTCCCTTATGAGCAAGACACGTGCCCGGAGGGATCTCGGGACTTCTGAGATGACGAAGATTATGATTTATCCCGAATTTGTTAAGGATGGTAGGCGGGAGGAGAAGCGATTCTACCTCACGAAGAGACAATTGAAAATGTGCTTCAGAAATTTGGGAAAGAAGTGAAAATCGGTACTGCATAACCCATGAAACAAGGCGGGACCTCATTAGACTTCTGCTAGAGTTCAAAGATGTCTTGGCGTGGTCATATCAAGACATGCCAGGTTGAGTCTTGATATTGCGGTACAATCGTATCCCCAAAAAAGGGAATGCAAGCCGGTCCAACGAAGCTTGAAGGATGAGACCGATGTCACAGATAAAGATAAGGGAAGAAGTTAAGAAGCAATTTGATCTTTGGGTTCTTACGAGTAGTAAATTACTCGAATGGGTAGCCAACGTGGTTCCTGTCCCCAAAAAGGATGGAAAAGTTCGAATGTGTGTCGATTATAGGGACCTAAATAAGGCCAGCCCGAAAGACAACTTCCCACTACCTCACATTGACACTTTAGTGGATAACACGGCGGGGTTTTCATTTTTCTCCTTCATGGACAGTTTCTCGGGATACAATCAAATAAAGATGCATCCTGAGGACATGGTAAAGACCACCTTCATAACCTTATGGGGAACTTTTTGTTACCAAGTGATGCCATTTGGGTTAAAGAATGCGGGAGCAACATACCAAAGGGCTATGGTAACCTTGTTCCATGACATGATGCATAAGGAGATTAAGGTCTCGTCGGCGACATGATCGCAAAGTCTCGAGCGGAAGGGAGCATGTGCAAGTATTGAGGAAGCTGTTCACGAGATTGAGGAAATTTCAATTTGAAGCTCAATCCATAAATGTACCTTGAGGGCTCGATCGGGGAAGCTATTGGGTTTCGTGGTCGGTGTAAAAGAAATCAAGTAGATTCGGATAAAGTCAAGGCAGTACAAAAATTACCTCCGGCCTTTCGGAAGGAAGTCCGAGGTTTTCTAGGAGATTGAATTACATCGCTCGGTTTATTTCACAATTGGTGAGAAATGTGATCCAATATTCCGTCTTCTTAAGAAGCACAATCCAGGCATTTGGGATGATGAATGCGGAGGCGTTTGACAAGATTAAACAATATTTGTCCAACACCCAGATTAATACCTTCCGATCTGATAGACCCTTGATTTTGTATCTGACAGTGTTCGATAACTCAATGGGATGTGTGCTAGGCCAACACGATGAGACAGGGAGGAAAGAAAGGGCGATATATCACCTCAGTAAGAAATTCACCGAGTGTGAAATGAGATACTCGCCAATTGAGAAATTGTGTTGTGCATTGGTTTGGACAACTCGGAGGTCGAGGCAGTACATGTTGTACCACACGACTTGGTTAATCTCAAAATTGGACCCTCTGAAGTACATGATGGAGTCGATGGCCCTGAATGGAAGAATGGCCCGATGGCAAATTTTGCTCTCTCGAGTTCGACATTGTCTATGTGAACCGGAAAGGCGGTGAAGGGAGTGCAATAGCAGATTTCTTAGCCAGCAAGGCGCTAGATGATTATGAGCCCCTTAATTTCGATTTTCCTAATGAAGATCTGATGTTTGTAGCTACAATTGAAGAAGATATCTTAGAAGATCGTCCCTGGAAGATGAACTTTGACGGAGCATCAAATGCCGTTGGTAATGGAATTGGGGCAGTCCTAGTATCCCTAAATGGAGAACACTATCCATTCACTTGCAAGTTGGACTTCAATTGCACAAACAACATGGCAGAATACAAAGCGTGTATCATGGGGATCCGAGCAGCCATAGACCACAAAGTTAAGGCGCTAGAGGTATACGGAGACTCTGCCCTTGTAATATATCAGCTCAAAGGAGAATGGGAAACAAGAGATCCTAAACTGATCAGCTATCGAAAGTTAGTCTTGGAACTAATTGAGGAGTTTGATGATATCACATTCTTTTACCTCCCGCGTGATGAAAACCAGATGGCTGATGCTTTGGCCACTCTAGCTTCTATGATCAAAGTGAATGAGCAGGAGGGTATGAAGCCTATCCAAATGAGTATTTACGGGGCTCTGACTAATTGTTTCAATATTGACGAAGAGAAAGAGAGAGATGATCATCCTTGGTACTATGATATTCTGCAATATGTAAAGAGCCGTGAATATCCCGATCAAGCGACTGAAAATGATAAAAAAACATTGAGAAAACTTGCCAGCGACTATGTCCTAGATGGAGAGATCCTGTATAAAAAGAGGAGGGATCAAGTGTTGCTCAGATGTGTGGATGCTGTTGAAGCTAGAAAAATCCTGAAAGAAGTCCATGAGGGTGTCTGTGGAACACATACCAATGGGTTTACGATGGCTAGGCAAATCATGAGATTTGGGTATTACTGGTCCACGATGGAAGGAGACTGTATCTGTTATGCCAAGAAGTTCCATAAGTGTCAGGTTTATGGAGACAAGATCCATGTGCCTCTTTCACCTCTTCATGTTATGACTTCTCCATGGCCTTTCTCAATGTGGGGCATGGATGTCATTGGGCCGATCTCACCGAAAGCTTCTAATGGACATCGTTTTATCTTCGTGGTCATTGATTACTTCACCAAATGGGTAGAGGCAGCTTCATATGCTAATATCACGAAGACGGCAGTTAGCAAGTTTTTGAAGAAGGAGATCATATGTCGCTACAGTATGCCAGAAAGAATCGTGTCTGACAATGCACTAAACTTGAACAATAAAGCGATAGCAGAAGTCTGCAGTCAGTTCAACATTAAGCATCATAACTAGTCACCATATCGCCCGAAGATGAATGGAGCAGTCGAGGCGGCTAATAAAAATATCAAGAAAATTGTGGGGAAAATGGTTGAGACCTACAATGACTGGCATGAAAAGTTACCGCTTGCCCTCTACGCCTATCGAACATCGGTTAGAACCTCTACCGGGGCAACTCCTTTCTCGTTGGTTTATGGGATGGAAGCAGTTTTGCATATTGAAGTTGAGATCCCTTCACTCCGAGTTTTGTCAGAGCTAAAGTTGGACGAAGCAGAATGGGTTCAATCTCGATATGATCAGCTGAATCTAATTGAGGAAAAGAGGCTAAGAGCTATTCGCCATGGTCAATTGTACCAGAAGCGGATGATGCGAGCTTACAATAAGAAAGTCCGCTGAGTATTCCATGAGGAGACTTGGTGTTGAAACAGATCCTCCCTATGCAAAAGGACTTCAGGGGAAAGTGGATGCCTAATTGGGAAGGACCCTACGTTGTAAAGAAGGCCTTTTCTGGAGAAGCTTTGATACTAGTCGAGATAGACGGTAAAAGCCTGCCAAATCCAATTAACGCAGACTCAGTCAAGAAGTACTTCGCTTGAAAGTGGACCAAGACGAAAACCCATAAAGGGGCATCTTGAGTTCAAAAAAAAAACTGAAGAGGGCAAAGCGAAAACCCGCAAAGGCGCTTTGAGACCAAAGGGCTTTGAGTTGAAAACCCAAGAAGGCGGCTCAAATTATGATCAACTCGTGAGGCGTCTGATGGTTTCGCTATACTTGAATTAACAATGAAGAGATATGTTACGTCTTGGGGCATCTACAAAGTACCATGGATCTTCTAGACACATGTTGAACTCGAGTGGCCTTCAAGAAGTACATCTGAAAAGCTCGATTTGTGATATCCGGGCATCAATACCATTCTTATTCATATTGCACCCTAATGGAATTTGTTTTCCTTGTTCAACCCATTTTTTCACGATTTTTTTTTCCCGAATAAATTTCAGTTTTATTCATTTCTATAGTCTTGTTTCAAGCATTTTTCTTTGAAATAATGATTATTGAACTAATAATACGTTCACAAAAGAAGTTTTATGCACTACTCTGAAAGTTTCTAAAAAATACAAGAATCAAAGCAGGACAATTGTTTAGAACTAACCAAAGCTAAAAGGGCTCGGAGACTTGAGATAAGGGTTTAGCGGTGGCGACATCTTGGATTAGTTGTTAGAGGTATCATTTGAGCAGAGAAGACATCGTCGGGGTCACCTTAATAAACAAACAAGCAATACTTGACCCAAATGTTAAAAATGGATCATTCTCATGACATTTTGCATCCATTCATAACATTCATGATACATATGGTTAGGAGCATCTTTCATGACATCCTAATCATTTGACATATGCATAGACCCCATGAAATCACTTCTACAGGTAGGTTCCCCAGAGGACAATGTGGCAAAATTAATGGGAGTTACAGAGAAGACAATAGATCTTATCTCTCTTGCGCGAAGTAGAAGCGGATCGAAGACAAATCCTATCTCCACCGGCGAGTGGAGCGGAGGAGTGGAGCGGATTGAAGCAGCAGATCTTATCTCTCTTGGCGAAGTAAGCAGATCGAAGAAGCCTTATCTCCACCGATCGAGTGGAGCGGGCTAAAGATAGTAGATCCTATTTCCCTTGGCGAGAGTGGAGCGGATTGAAGATAACAGATCTTATCTCTACTGAGCAAGAGTAGAGCAGATCGAAGATTGAAGCCTTATCTCCACTGAGCAGGAGTGGAGCAGGCTAAAGATAGTAGATCCTATCTCCTTTGGCGAGAGTGGAGCGGATTGAAGATAATGATCTTATCTCTCTGGAGGAGAGTAAGCGAGATCAAAGATTGAAGCCTTATCTCCACCGGCGAGGAGTGGGCGAGCTAAAGATAGTAGATCCTATCTCCATTGAGCAGGAGTGGAGCGGATTGAAGACAATAGATCTTATCTCTACTGAGCAGGAGTAGAGCAGATCAAAAGACAAATCCTATCTCCACTGAGCAGGAGTGGAGCGGATTGAAGCAGCAGATCTTATCTCTCGGCGGGAGTAAGCGGATCGAAGAAGCCTTATCTCCACCGATCGAGAGTGGAGCGAGGCTAAAGATAGTAGATCCTATCTCCTTGGCGAGTGGAGCGGATTGAAGACAACAGATCTTATCTCTCTTGGCAGGAGTAGAGCGGATCGAAGACAAATCCTATCTCCACCGGCGAGGGTGGAGCGGATTGAAGCAAGCAGATCTTATCTCTTGGCGAGAATAGAGCGGATCGAAGAAGCCTTATCTCCACCGATCGAGTGGAGCAGGCTAAAGATAGTAGATCCTATCTCCACTGAGCAAGAGTGGAGCGGATTGAAGATAACAGATCTTATCTCTCTTGGCGAGGGAGTAAGCGGATCGAAAGATGAAGCCTTATCTCCACTAAGCGAGTGGAGCAAGCTAAAACAGAGATCCTATTCTCCACCGAGGTGGGCGAGGGAATGGAGCAGATTGAAGCAACAGATCTTATCTCTACTGAGCAGGAGTAGAGCAGATCGAAGATTATAGCCTTATCTCCACTGAGCAGGAGTGGAGCAGGCTAAAGATAGCAGATCGAAATAAAACTTCCACACCTCTGGAATGCAGTGGGTGGAATAAAGCTACCTGGAAAAATGAAGCATCAGGAAGTCAAGATCGAACAAGCTAGGGCAAAATTGGTCCTTTTAAAGTCTTTGCTCTATTCTCGTTGCACGACAATGAGCAAAGAGGGGCAGCTGTAAGGCCCAATTTTTTCGGGGCCCAAAGCAAATAAAAGGCCCAATAAAACGCAAAGCCCAAAATCAAAACTACAGAAACCCTAGGTTTCCTTCTGGTTGGACCAGTGCCGCATGCCTCCTGGCCTCCCCGCGTCCCTCACACGCGCGTCGTTCACCAGCACTTCTTGCGCCGCATCGTGCTCCACCAGGACACCTCGCCACTGAGCCACGTCCACCACGTTCGTGAGAGGAGTCCCTCTCCAGCACGTCTCTTCAAAAGAGGGAAGCGGTTGTAAATAAAAGGCTATAAAGCCATAACAAAAATGAAAAACAGGGGAGAGGAGGGTTTTTTTAAAATACAAAGAGAAAAAAACACTTGTAACACCAAAAGTTTAGAGAAATACAGAGAGAAAAGCAAAGGTTTCTTTTTTTTTTTCTTTTCGGTTGTTTATTTTTTTATTTTTTATTTTTTATTTTTCCTTTTTTTCGAATCTTTTTTTTAGGTTTTCTGTTTTTAAAAATATTGTACTTTTTCAAAAAAAAAACTTACTTTTCCAGATGTGGCCGGCGACGGCGGTAGGCGGTGGTCGGAGACTCGCCGGTGGACTCGCTGGAAATCGCCTGGGAGCCCTTCTCTGTTTTATTTTTTAAGGAGAGGAGAGAATGAGAATTTTTCAAAGAAAATTGTGCTTTTATAGTGTTTATAAAACGACGCCGTTTTGGAAATGGGGTCGAGGCCAAAAGCAGCGTCGTTTTGGGCCTCGACCATAACCCGACCATGCGGGGCTAAGATCCGCGCGTTTTTGCTAGGGAGGGGCTAATTGCGCGTTTAGCCCCTCCACTTTTTACTGGTTTTAAAATTAAGTTTTCTTATTCACGATTCGACCCCAAAATTTTGCTCCTGGTTTCAATTAAGTCCTCGGTTGAGTATTGCGTTTCTGAGTGGGGTTTATTGCCCTTCTGGTCCCCCTAAGTTGCGCGCGTATTACAATCTACTCCCTATCATTATTTGTTTTTGAAATCGGCCCCAAAAATTCGGTTTTTAACCCAATTTAGTCCCCTTTTTAATTATTTTTCACTATTTTTACCATTAAATCATTCATTTTTTTTTTATTTTGGTTACATTACTAAACTATATTTTTTCTAGTGTCTTTACTATTATTATATGTTATTTTACTTACCTTTTTATTTTTATATTATTATTATGATCATATTATTTCTATTATTACATTATTACGTATTATTATAGATATATATATATATATATATACTATTGCTTACTACTACTAGTTTATTATTATTGCTATTAATTTCATCGTTGTTTTATTATTTTTATTATTAAATCTTACTTTTATTTTATATTCTTGTTACAACTATCCTTTTAGTATTTATCCTATTATTTTACTGACTATGTATCATTATTTTTGCCGTATATTCGTTATTAATCATTTATTTTAGTTTTACATTTCATTATTATCACTACTTTATTTGTTATATATCATTTTTATAATTGTAATACTATTATTTTTTATATTTATTGTCATTCCCTATTATCATCGTGTCTACATTTCCACGTTTTTTTTTTACTTTTGCTTTTCTTCAAAAACTTACAAAATGTTTCAAAAAGGAAATTTTGTGTATTTGGAAGTTCGGGAAATCGTGCCCAATCGTGCTGGGCTTCGATTTTTCGTTCATCTAGATCATTAAATATCCTTTAAAGATTTCAATTGTATTCTTTGAAAATAAGGCAATATTTCGTGTTTGGGAGTTCAAGAAATTCGTGCCCAATCGTGCTGGGTTTCGATTTTCTGTTCATCTAAACAACTAGATATCCTTCACAGATTTTTTTTTCGTATTTCTTAAATAAGGGCAATATTTCATGATTGGAAATCTAAGGAATCGTACCCAATCGTGCTGGGTTTCGGTTTTTAGTTTAGCCAAGTAGTGAAATACCCCTTTTCAAATTGCACTACATGTATTGTGGAAATCATAAAATGATCTTGGTATCGAGAGTTTGAAGCATCGTGTCCTATCGTGCTGGACATGATATTTCAGCTTTTCGGAACAAGAGAGTTTTTGATATCCAATAGAAGTCAGCCAAACATTTTTTCCCTACCGTAAAACACTTTCTAATTTTCGATACTAATGACATTAATCAATCAACACGGTACCAATTTTGGGCGTGGTGAGGGTGCTAATCCTTCCTCGCGCGTAACCGACTCCCGAGCCCGTTTTCTTCAAATCCGTAGACCAAAATGTTTTATAAGTGGCCCAATCACACTTCAAAAAAGATTGGTGGCGACTCCCTTTCCTTTTTAAAGTCGGCCCGTTAAACAAAAAAATGGTTTCGACAATTATCATTCTACAAATCTTAATTTGCACATCATTAGCATTTTGTAAACTCTACATTTCTCTCAAATTTTAAGGAAAAAATAAATAAAGGGAAACAAACAGGGAAAATGGTTCTTAGAATAATTAAAAGAAATCAAATTCCAGATAGTTTTTCTGATCCTTGGTCACACGAACAGCAGGTTTATCGCCAGCTGATGATGTGGGGACTGGAATCCGCTCGATTTCAACTGGTTTTGGAATCTCCGGGGGGCTTGCACAACGAATTAAAGCCCAATTTACACCTTCAAAGAAAGGGTGTTGCTTAATCTCAGTTGCACCTCGCTTATAGGCTAACCTATGTTGTGGTTCTTTGACCAACAAACCCCTTATCAAATCTCTGGCGGCAAAACTTACTACTGGTGATTCTGGAAATCTCAAGGGTTGCCCAACGACATTGAAGAGTGTCGCTCGGTTCCCAGATCCTTTGAAAGGCGTTTTACCAAACAATAGCTCATACAAGAAGATCCCGAAAGTCCACCAATCAACAGCACTTCCATGTCCCTGACCTTTGATAATTTCGGGAGCCAAGTACTCATGGGTTCCCACAAATGACATGGAGCGAGCATTGGTTGGCTCAGCAATAAGCTCAGGCAATGGACTGACTTGGTTCCCCATTTCATTCTTCGGCTTGCGGTCTTTTTTGGATTTTGATGAAAAGAAGCGAGGTGAAAAACATGTTGTAGGTACCACACATGATGGCTGGATGCAGGAGGGCTCAATGCAAGCTGGTTGTACACAATAAGTTGAATTCTTTTGCAATGGTTCAGACTCAGGTGTGGACAACTTGACTAGTGTTGGATTGAAAGCACAACGGAGGGAAAGATCAAAGTCTGAAAGCATTATGTGTCCATCTTCTCGAACAAGAACATTTTCTGGCTTGAGATCACGATATACAATACCGAGCATGTGGAGATATTCCAAAGCAAGGAGAACCTCTGCTACATAGAATCTGTATGTTGAAGGCAAAATATAGCAAGGACTATCAGAATTTGGTTTCAACCTATTGTAATAAACTCATAAAGAAATAATTATCAACAAATCAGAAATCATCAAGATAGCTCAATAGATATTATAAGGAGGAATTTCCATACTTCACTGCTAGCTCAGTAAAATGCTTTCCTGGTTGTCTCTGTCTTAGTGTATGCAAATCACCGCCGGGACAGAACTCCATCACTAAACATGAAAATTTATCAGTCTCGAAATGGGTATACAATGTTGGAAGGAAGGGATGGTCCAGGGATTGTAGTATTTCTCTCTCTGTTTGAGCTCGAAGAAGTTTCTTACGACTTGCTAAAGATGCTTTGTCCATCACCTTCATTGCAAAATAACACTTTGTACCACTTAATTCTGAAAGATAGACACTTCCAATATCCCCACAGCCTAATCTCTTCAGTAATCTGAAATGGTTCAAACCCAACACACCATCTTTCGCTCGGACAGCCTGTATGGCTTCCCACCTTATATCATTTGCCTTGTGAGGTTTGTTGATGCTACTACTTAAGCTGCTACACGTACTTTCATCGCTCACATCACTGCTTCTGCTACCTCTGCAAATACTGCTCTTACCACTTTCATTATAATCAGGATGATCACCAACTTTGGCACTTCCACTAGTCTTAGCAAGGCTGGTGGCCCCATCACTAGATTTATCTGAAGCTGAATTAATCCCATGCTCCGATGCTTTCTTTTCTTGTTCACGAGAATCTTCTGGTGATCCACCACTCAGGGATAGACCTGAATCTACTTTCTTCGTCAACGAATCAACGGACTCTAATTTATGAGGTTTTGATGGCTGCATACCCTCCGTGATTACAACAGAATTTTGTTTCTTAGGCACTATCCTCGGAGTAACTGGCGTTAAATCGCTTGTCTTTGTGATTTGTATAGGAGATAGCCGACAAGAATTCCCTTCGCCAGTTTCGCTACCAAATGGTTTCCTCAGCTTTTCAGGGGAATGTATGACACTAGATTTTGAGGCCATCGAAAGAATGCAAAATTGTTACGAAGATTAGAGAATACAAATTCATTAGTTACCCCCAATCACGGATGCACGGATACCTCCAGCAGCAATCCTAGTTACCTTCCCCTTCAATTTCATCACCCAAAAACTGATTTTTCCAACTGAAAGAACGGAAAAATACCACCTGCAAACAAAGTTTTCAATACATGAGTTAGATATTCATATAAACACACACACATATATATACCCCTAAATGAAAATCTAAAAACCACAACCAGTAGCTTGATTTATACATCAAAAGTTCAGGAAACCTAGAATTCACACTGTATTCCTTCAGGTGATCCATTTATTAAATCTCAAAACCAAATCATTACAACAACCTTTTCAAAATTAAGCAAAGCACCATAAGACTCAAATTCATAGATGGACAATTCACCGGGATAAACCTCAGCATTTTCATCTCAAATCAAGGATAAACAGAACACCAAATAGGAAAGAACAGTGAAAAGTGGCTAAAAACAGAGAGAATTGCATTCAGAACCAGATCATCTCCAAAAATAAAGGCAACAAAGGAAAAAAAAATTCTAACAATTTCATTGTGGTAAAAAGGAGAGCAGCTAACAACCAAGAAATGCAATCTTTCTTAATCACCAAGATTGAAAGGGCCAGAGAAAAAAAAATGCAGTCATTTAAACACAGAAAACAAAAAGAGGAGAACATAAGAACAAAGTAAAGATCTCTCAAAGAAACAAAAGTCCTACCTTTGGATCAAAAATTCCCACTAAGACCCATATGCTAAAAAAGACCCGGTGAGGAAATCCCAAAACCAACTAAAAGCTAAGAGCAAAAAATAAAAATATATAGGTACCTGATATAGTTTGGAAGATCAGAAAGGGCTTACCTTCAGCAGTGGAGCAAAAACAAACCAACTTTCTCTCTCTTTGACTCACCAACAAACAATACAGATAGATTTTTTTTTTTAAAAAAAAAAGGAATTAATAGCTTCTCTTCCCAGAAAATATGTGGAGAGAAAGTAAAGAAAGGAAGACAGAAAGAGAAAGACTTTATGATTAAAAAAAAAAAAAAAAAAGCTTTAGAGAGAGAATGTGTTCAAAGAGAGAGGTGGGGTGGGTCTACCATTAAAAGCGAGAGAGAGTGAGAAAAGGTGAGAAGAGTCAAAGGTAAAGTAAGGCTTTTTGGGTGTTTCAATTTTTAACAGAGTGTAGGGTGGGGGGTTGATTCAATTATTTCAATGTTATTTATTTTGTTTTGTTCTTAAAAGAAGAACAAAGGTGTTAGAAAAACTTGGAAGGGGGCTCTCCAACCAGTCAATCCCTCTCGTTTCTTCCTTTCATATATATCTCTTTTATTTCAATGATTTTTTTTATTAAGAAGTTTCCTTTCTCACCTTTTTATTGTATTAGATATATTATATACATCACGAGATCTGATGTATTATATGGTTACGGGTTTAACTCTTGTTACCGATGTGAATCTTCACTTGGCTCAAAGTCATATTCTTCATGAATGCCACCCCAAATGAGTGGTAATAGTAGAGTTTTTATGCACAAAAATGTGTATATTTGCTTTTTCCAGTTTTAGGACCAAGGGCTAAGGGTTGGTTGTCCCTTTGTTTGGGAGTGCTTCAAAAAATAGGGTGGTCCATGTAACGACAGCCTTGCTTTTAGCTTGATATGGGTTGTTATTGTTGTAGATGATGAGGAAAGTATGGCCATATCATGGAGCTTCACTTAATTAGCTTATTATGAAGAAGATCTGACGGCTAGAATTTAGATGAGGTGGGCCCTCTGTAACTATTGCTAAATTTTATTTGAGTGGACAGTTATCGACTCATGTTTGGTGGGGGAGTGGGGTAGGAACTTTGCAAAACTTTTACTATGTTTTTTATCTTTATTTTTCTCATTATAATTTTTGCTACATCAAAAGAATTTATATTATAAAATAACAAATAAGTTTTTGTTATTTTATAAAAAATTAATTTTTATTTTTAATTTTTTTAATTCAATTAATATCAGATTAACTCATAAACAACTTAAATTTAACACTTAAATATAGTATTCACTTAAATTTTATATTTTCTACTTTTATAAAATTATTCACCTTTAAAAAAAAAATTTACTTTTCTTGAAAATCTAATACCACATCTCACATTCAATTTTACAATTTAATAGATTTCATATGCTTATTCATTATCATCATTTTTTTTTATCTTTTATCTCTCTATTAACACAACTCAAACAAATACACTGATCAACCAACACACCAGTTTGGCACTCAGTGCCTCATCGAAAAAATCCGAAACAAATAGTTGCACCCAACGATTATCAAATAGTTTGACACTAAGTGTCTCATCAGTATAACTGAAGCATTTTGGCACCCAGTGCCTCATTGACTCATAGTCGAAGTAACCCTGAACTCTTCCTATCTTATGGCATGCCAACTATATCTGTCTCTACTCGAACAGTTAATAGGGTATTCTTTACTCAATTTATTATCAATCAACATCTCAATCAACCAAATCATGAATTCCATACATATATCATAGCTCATCACCACATTTAATAATATTTGATATTTTTAAATCTATTCAATTCAATTCTTTTCACATACAACCAATTTAAATCGAATCAATTCAGCTTATTTTTATCAAATCATCACTTTATCACATAACATATCCTATTTCAGTCCAATTCAAAGTCAATTCCTTAATTTATCAAATTATGCTATCTTCAATTCTATTCAATTTAATCTTCTATCTCACATTTTTGTACCGAATTGTAAACAACCAGAATTTCAATTAAACATATTTACAATTATAATTTTAAATATAGGACAATTTAAGACAAACAAATCGTATGAACTTACTTGACACAACCAACCAACAAATTTGTTCGTAAGAACTATTCTACAATTTTCTCTTTTGTCCCAATTTTCCTCTGTACGATTCAATCCTTGATCATGCAAAAGAATACCAATAGCCGAACCTTGGAAGTCTTTAACAATGGCGTCTTTTCTTATTTTGGTGGAAGATGATGAATAAAAATAAAAATTGGTTTTTATTTTACTTAATCTCACATAACTAATTAAAATTATTTTAACATAAAGAAAATTCACTTAAAAAGAAAGCATTACCATCCACTACATTACCTTAGGGACTAATTTCTATTTAGATCCCTAAACCAAGATTAATTATGTAATTTAGCTAATAAACATCAATAGCAATTAACTTTTACATCTTTTACAATTTAGTCATTTTTCCTTAACTAACTAACAAATCATTAAAATTTCCAAATCAAACTTCAATACACTTATATAGTAACTCGGCAAATATTTAAATTAAATATTTCCAGGCTCGATTTACAGAAACAAGTTCTCAATACCTCATTTTCCAAAAGCACTTGACTTTAAGGACAAACCACTTGTACTTAAGTATTCGTTCAATTAGCAAAAATCATCAAATCACAATTCAATATATTACTATATTTAACTCGTAAATATTAAATAATAATATTTACAGACTCACTCATTGAATTTTTGGTCCCGAAACCATTGTTTCCGACACCACTAAAAATGGGTTGTTACAATATTGATCATTGTAAATGTTATTGGTGAGTTGTTCGGGTATAATTGGTATGCCATAGGGTATAGAAATCATTAAATTGTGTGTCAAGCGAGTTGTTAAATGCGCCTAAGAGTATTGTCATGTAGTGCTTTGCACATTCAAGAGGTTTGGTTGGTTAAGTTGTGCTTTGCATCACAAGAATATGACTAAACGCTTAATTATACCGTAACGAGGTTTAAATATATACTCGTGTATCCAACATAACTTCCTACAAATGGTTACATGGGCTAGTAATTGAAATTTTTAATGTGTCTGTGAAACAATTAGAAGATATGTTGCTTTTGTAATATGGAACTAAGATTTTAATATTGTTATTCAAGTATGATGAATGTGTCATTAGTGTGCTTATGCTTGACCTACCATAATTTGTAGTAGTAGCAAATTAGGTACTTTCTGGCATTTAACGAGTTTGTCTTTAAGTCGTTTTAGGTTATTTTGTTACATTTTCAGTTTCAGCAGTTTAGATTTAAATTCTTGCAAAATAAGTATTTTTATGCATAGTTTTGAGTTAGTTGACCTCTTAGACCAATACAGGTTTTAAGGTAGTTTTAATGAGTTAATTGAGTGTGCAGGACACCTGTTCTCAAGCCCAAAAGCAATAGGGACGACAACCAGGTCGCAACACGAGTTAATTATCTTTATTGATGTTTATCATAATATGATTTTTGGTGAGTACTGTTTAGACTTATTGTTGTAGAAATAATTTTAGTTTTAATCCATCCTCCCTTGGGTACGATTCTCAGAGTACTTCTTGTACCCTGTTATACAAAACTATATTATAATTTGACTCGTATACTTACGGACACCGCTGCTTGATTATATATATTTTTGCTGCAGTATTTCTAGTCAAAACATTCGTACGTTTGGCGGTGGTCAATACTCTTTTGTCTAAATACTTCTAATATGTCTATCGCATGTTTGTAATTTAGTATAATTATGCGATATTTTACTAGACGCAGAATACCACTAAGTTCTGAAAAGTTTTGTGTTAGAGTTTTTAATTCTGTACGCATGTAATAGTTGAACCAAAGAGTTCGCAATCAAGTAGCATCACCAAAGAGTCTCCTCAAATCCTTATTTTTGTAAAGACATTACTTGATGTAGCTTTGGCATGCACTTAAGATTTTGGTATTAATCACTTAGCTACATAGGTTCTATTTTGGAACTTATTGATTATCTGATTGATTTTGTTAAATGATTTTATTATTTGATTATATTTGAACATTTGCATTTTATGTTTTTATGGGTAATAAATGAACAATAGATTGAACAAGTCACTTTGTCGATCAATGTAATGCCTCGGATTTAGGCAAACTTTTAGGTTAGGTTTGAGGTGTTATTCTCATGAAATCGAACTATCAGAAGAGGCAATCCTAAAGTGTGAATTCCACAAACAAGTTATGCATAAAAATGGAAGACTTTCTGTACTTAAAAGATGTCATCAAGAAGTAGAGATGAGTAAAACTCGATTCGACTCGAAAAAATTGAAAAAAAAATCAAATTTCGAGTTAAACAAATCGAATTATTCGAGTTAATCGAGTTATTCGAGTCAACTCAAATTTTTTTTCGAATTTTGAGTTCGAATCGAGTTGAGTTTTCGAATTCGAATAACTCGAATAATTCGAATATTAAAATATAATATTTTACATTTTTACCCCAAACTCCCAAACATTTTTACTTTTCCCTCAAAACTTTTACTCCTTCCCACTTTCCCCCCAAAACTTTTATTCCCCTCCCATCCCAACCCTCCAATCTACCCAAAATCCATTTTCCACCAAAATTTTACTCTCCTATTTACTTTTTCTCAAAATTTTACTCCCAAAAACCTTCAAAACTTTTTATTTTCCCCCCAAATTTTTACTCCCTCTCACTTTTCCCCTAAAACTTTTACTTCATTCCCATCCGACCTCCCATCTACCCCAAACCCATCCCCCCCAATTTTTTTTTTTTTATTTTCCCTTCAAAATTTTACTCCCCCTATTTACTTTCCCTCAAACTTTTATTCCTCAAAACTTTTTATTTTCCGCCTAAACTTTTACTTCTCACCCTTTACTCTCAAATAAAAAATCAAAATTATCCAAAAAAAATCACTAAACATAAATAGTAATAATTTTATTAATATCTACTATTTATATTATTAAATTAAAATTCACATTTTATATTATTTATATTATTGAATTGTTTAGTCATATTGAATATTTATATTAAAATTGAATTATTAATTATGAAATAAAATATTAAGTATTAAAATTTTATATTGGTATCAATTTCACATTTTATCTTTAAAATAACTTTTATTAAAAATCACATTTTATATTTAATATATATTTTAATTCCAAAATATATAGTGACAAGAATCTGAAGATAATTGAAACAACTAAGCAAGCAAAGAAGCTAACCCGTATATAAAAGATTAATAAATAAGTTATGAGGTGATGAAAGTTAATAAAAAATTTGATTAAGGTGGACAAATTTTATTACGATGGGTGACAGTAGTAACAAGGACCCAAAATTATTTTTTAAAATTTAACTCGAACAAATATATTCGATTCGATTCGATTCGATTCGAATTCCATCTCACTCGACTCGATTTGAGAAAATTTCATATCAAATTAGGATGATAAAATATGATTCGTCAATTAGATTAACTTAAAAAATTTTCATTCGATTCGATCGAACGCTCACCCCTATCAAGAAGGGCATTTAATAAGGACATCCCCGCTAGTGCATTGGGAGGACAAATTGGGTCAAAAATACCTCACACCCTATGGGAAAAAATTGGCTATAACGTGCCGTTGGTATGCTAAGTGCCTTAGAAGCAAGGGCTAAAAAGACACCCTAAGAAAGGTGAAACGTGAAGCCAATAAACTTTCACTAGCAAAGGTGGTCGAAGAAGCAACAATCGCATGAAAAATGCCAAAAGTCATGGGACACCTAAAAAGATATCCATCACTACCACCAAAGAAAACCCCGTCTCTTCACAATATGAAAGCTTTGATCTAGGTCCTTACACATTTTCTCCATATTTTTTCTATTTTGCCATTAATGAGTTTCAACAGTTGATATTTAAACATAAGAAATTAATCTAATAAATATTATTTATCCCAAGATGATTTGATCAAAGGGTCAAAAATCAACCGCAGTTTCTAACATTTCTCTCCCTTTCTTTTCAAATAACGAATTTTTATTTTAATAACTCAATAAAGTCCATTTTATTATAGAAAAATTAATAAAACAATAATAATAAGTAAAAAGTGGATGAAAAATACTGGAGAATTTTCATTGTTTAATTTTCACTTACAAGGTGCTATTTACAAATTGCAACTTTAACACTCTATAAAAGAAAACAATCAAAATTCGGCCCTTACACGTTAACCCTTAAATTTTCCATTTTATGCGATTAAACCCTTTTCATTTAATCGGACATCCAAACGATAAAATCTTAAAACGAAATTTTCACACAAACAAATTTACACATTTAGAACACTGAAACTAATATTTAAATATTTTTCTGACTCGGACTCGTGGTCCCGAAACCACCGTTTTGATTAGGGTCAAAATCGGGTTGTTACATTACGATTCGATAATAAACACACATGTGACCACCTACTAGATGCATCTATTAATACCATAAAATATATGAATGGTCCACATGGTGGATGAATGGGTCCACATATATCACCTTGAATATGTTCCAGAAATGTGGGAGATTCAATCCCAACTTTAGCTAGTGATGGTCTAATAATCAATTTTTCCTTGAGAACAAGCGACACAAGATAAATTCTTAAATTCAAGAATCTTTTCGTTCTTTAATGAGTGTCCAATTGAATTCTCGATGATTCTTCGCATCATAATAGATCCGGGATGGCCTAATCAGTCATGTCAAATAGTAAAAGATCTGGTTCTACAAACTTCTAGTTTGTAGTAACATGTGACTTAATTGCACTAATATGTGTATAATATAAACCTGATGAAAAAGCAGGTAGCCTTTCCAAAACATATTTCTTTCCACATTCAACATTTGTAATATATAGATATTCAATATTTTTCTCATTCATAGTCTTAATATGATATCCATTAAGACGAATATCTTTAAAACTCAATAAATTTCTTTGAGATTTAGTGGAATATAACGCATCATCAAGGACAAATTTTGTGCCTTTAGGTAATAATATAATAGTTCTTCCAGAGCATTCAATAAGTTTTGAACTACCCGATATTGTATTAACATAGGCATTACTCATTGTCAAATAAGAAAAATATTTTTTATCTTTGAGTATCGTATGTGTTGTAGCAATATCTGCAAGACACATGTCTCCATTGATTTTGGGTCAATCGAAATTTTGTTGAATATTCATATTTTCATAAAACAAACAAAATATAATATGAGAAACATTGCAAATATTTATTAAATATATAAATTATTCTTTATGCAAGAAAATAAAACATACTTAAAACAACATAAAAATGTCAAAATAACATCAATTTTTCTAATGCTTCTCAAAGAAATCTACCACATCTAGGTGAGTTATATTATTAAGGTCATTAAATTTATCACCCTTATAAGCATGGTCAGTTTTAGTATTATAGTGAATATCTTCATCATTTGCCTCTATTTCATCATTTTGGGATATAAAATTTGTCTCCATATGCTTTCCCTTCTTTTTAATGGATGCTTGATAAAGTTTCACTAAATGCTCAGACGTACGACAAATACGTGACCAATACTCCTTCATACCACATCTGTAGCATATATTCTCAACAATCTTTGAAGGATTATTTTAACCACTTCTTTCTTGTCTTTCATTGTTATTCTTTTTCTGGTAGTTAAAAGTATTATTGTTATGACCACCATGATAATGATTACTAATACGATTTTGACCACGTCCCCCACTACGTCCACGACCATGGCCGCGACCTCTATATTTTTTATTTTCATAATTATGGTGTACTATTACATTCACTTCAGGGAATGGTACAGAACTAGTGGGACGAATTCCATGATATTTCATCAACAGCTCATTATTTTGTTCAGCTGCCAAAAGGCATGAAATCAATTCAGAATACCTTTTAAAACCTTTTTTCACGGTATTGCTGCTGCAGGAGCACATTAGTAGCATGAAAGGTTGAAAATGTTTTCTCTAACAAGTCCTCATCAGTTATGTTTTCTCCACATAATTTTAGTTGAGAACTAATTTTGACAAATTCTGAATTGTATTCACTTACAGTCTTAAAATCTTGTAATGGTAAGTGCATCCAATCATAACGAGTTTTAAAGAACATCACCGTTTTCTGATAGTTAAATTGTTCTTTCAAATTTTTCCATAATTCACAGTGAGATATTCCACTTTTAATCCTTCATGTAGATGATGAAGGATGAAAATCATTACTTTTGCATTGTATTGATTAGATGCTTCTTAATTTGCTAATATAGTATTTCCTAGACCTTTAGCATCTAGGTGAATTTCAACATCTAACACCCATGACAAATAATCCTTGCCTGAGATGTATAATGCCGTAAATTCAAGTTTGGCTGGATAAGCATTCTCAATCATAAAATAATTCAATTATATATACCAAATTTGCTAAATAATAATACGTATGTCAAGTATTGGCATAGAGAGGAATAGAACTCATAATAATAACTTAACCTAAATTACATTAATTGAAATTTCTTTTAACAAAAAAAACATGTATATATAATTATCATTATTAGATTTTAGTTGTAAAAATAAATGTGCAAATGTTACCCAAAGCCAATATTTCATCTAGAAAATAAAATAAAAGAACTATGAAAATATATATACAAATTATATAAAGTCGAAATGACATGAACTTCACTATGAACTCGTAGAAGCTTGTGCCGATAACGTGTTATAGTAAAATTAATAAAAACAATAATAATAAGTAAAAAGTAAATGAAAACAGGAGAATTTTTATTTTTTAATTTTCACTTACAAGGTGCTATTTATAAGCTCCTTTACATTCAATTAATAAATGTATTACATTCAATGAATTAAGTTTTCTCAATTACTCCATTTAATGATCTCCTAATTATAAATGGAGTAAGGAGTTTTATCTTTTAGAGAAATTATGGACATTTACAGCACATTTTACCTCTTGTATCATCCCTACAATAGCAAATACCTATCCCTTCCTATGTCTGACATTTTCATTCCTTTATGGCCATGAGTAGTTTGTTCACTACAGCAAAACAGACTTTTAGCAGCGTTTTTTTTTTTTTTTTGCATTTAGCGGCCTTTTATAAGCGCCACTAAAAGTGTTTGCGGCGCTTTTCTAAGCGCCACAAAAAATGCCGCCAATACAACCGCCGCATATTTTTGCGGCGTTTATGAGAAAAAAACGCCGCTAAATACCATGACTTTTAGCGGCGTCTGTGAGAAAAGCGCCGCTAAAGACCATGGCCTTTAGTGGCGTTTTTTTTACAAACGCCACTAAAAGTCATGGCCTTTAGCGGTGCTTTCCCAAAAAACGCCGTTAAAAGTCATGGCCTTTAACGGTGCTTTTCCAAAAAACGCCACTAAAAGTCATGGCTTTTAGCGGCGCTTTTCCAAAAAACGCCGCTAAAGGTCATGGTCTTTAGCGGCGCTTTTCCAAAAAACGCTGTTAAAGACCATGTCCTTTAGCGACGTTTTCCTTACAAACGCCGCTAAAAAGTCTTGACATTTAGCGGCGCTTTTATACAAACGCCGCTAATTTGTACAGATTTCTGAAGTGTAATTTTTTCAATATTATACCCCTCATGCACTAAAACCAACCAATAACAGTAAATATAGCATATAATTCCAACCCAAAACAGCAAATTTAGCATAAAAATCACACCAAATACATTAATTCTAAATGATACTTGAAATTTAATAAATTAAATGAATGATAATCGAAAATATTGTAACAATAATGTTAAATGTAATAATGTCAAAACATTCTTACAATGAGAAACTAAATGTCTAAGATGGCGATTTCTGCATCTTTGAAACATCGTGCATCATATCTTTCAAGTGGTCTTTGGAGCTCTTTGTACTTTCTATTCTGCTCTGCTAGCATCGATGCTGCCTCTGCCTCCCTCGCAGCTATCACTGCCTCTCTCGTTGTTCTTCTTGCCTCCCTCGTTCTTTGTCGCTTCCTTATCGCTTCTAAGTATTCTTTGGAGTTCTTCATATTTTCTTTGAACATCGACAATTTATCGCTGTGCTCAACCGTGCTCTCTTGCATCCGAGCTATCTGGTTTTGTAGCCTCGAACTTCAAGACGAGATTGACCCCGAAGGCATGTCTTCTTGGAGCCGGATCAAAATATTGGGCCTGGGTAACACAGATCCTTTAAATCGAACCCGACCATACCTTTCAAGACCAAAAACATCGGTGATAATTCTATTAAAATATACTAAAGATTAATGTAACTAATAGTCGAAGCAAATTGCACCTTTCGGGACCCAAAACATCTGTAATAATTTCATTATCAATCTCCTCAAGATTAACAGAACTATCGATCAAGGTACCGCTTCATACTCCGCCTTCTTCTCCTTTAGTTTATGCTAATAAATCAATGAAAGAGTTAGAAACGAAATATATAAATAAGAAAGAATGCAACATAATTTAACATTATAAATTTAAAACTATAAACGATGAATTAAACTATTATAATTAAACATTAGAAATATTTATAAAAATAAAATTTTATTAAGTAAATATACCAAAATTTTCGACTTGGATGTCATCGGAGATCCATCCTTCTTTCTATAGATAATGTCAAAAAGTCAACGCGTCCAACTTTTTGACCAGTTGAAGTTTCCTACATTTTAGCGAAAAAATATAATTTAATAGTATAAAGTAATTAATATTTGATGTAATTAATAAATTATAATACCTCGGCCTCATTACACAAGCAAAACTTCTAGAACTCCGCTGGTAAGCGTGAATTTCTATTTCACTCACTGCTCATTCCAACTCACTCACGGTCCTACATAATGCAATTTGTATTATATATATAGTAAATACTATAAACCAAATAATTTTTAAGATTTTAGAAGTACGTAATACCTCTCTTTTTTTTGAATTCCAAAATCTAACTTGATCTTCCCATTGGTACCTCAACATTCCCGGTGGAACATTTCTTAATTTTTCGTCGAGGCTTATGTCTTTCTTAAAATATTGTTTTTTGAGCGTGCTTTTATTGTCTCTCCATTTTTTACCCAATGTCTTCTTAACATAGTCATTAGAGACCTCTAAAGTAAATCTACCCTGAAAAAAAAAGCATAAAAAGTTAATATAAATGAAAATTAAATTAAAGTATTATAAATTACATTCACGTTTTGTTACCTTAATATTATCGAGAGCCTGATTTTTGTTGGCATCGGGCATGTGATGCCATGATTCAGTAGTTAATGGGCAACATATTGGCATTTCGTGCTATAATGCCCAAATAGCCTCCTAACAATGAGCTTCAGATCCAACAGTGGCCATGATTATTTCTCCTTACTTTAACACGATCGGTAGGCTTTAAGTCGTATAAATCTTTAAGTAATGTACATCCCCGACCTCTCAAGCGTCCCACCACCTTCAAATTGAAAAATGATATATTATTATATTAAAATTAAAAATGAATCAATAATAAAATTTAACATGCATGTAAAATAAACTTAACATTACTTTCAAATTCTCCGGGCTCGTCATCTATAATAAGAGAGTAGAAGATCCAACAACCTGCTTTTTGTTCACTATTAGCTTCTTACGGATTTAGAGTATCGCGACAATATTTAAATCTCGTAATCGTCTTCTAGGCATTTTTCCGCAATACACATAAAATAGTTCAAAATTTTAGTAACAAATATCAACAATAATAGGACATTTAAAATAGTTAAATTATATAACATGCCCAATATTAAAATTATAATATTACATATAAATAATAAATCGTAAAATCTTACTAAATCATATTTCAGTAAATATCTTCGTCCACATCTTGACGAACCCATTGAAATTGTTGACTAGTACTAGGATATTTTCATTTAAGTTTTGTTCGAAAAGGCAATGTTTCGATCTTTCGACTATGTCATCTCTACTTCCACCGCCAATGTCGAAGAAGTCTCTAGGGTGTTTCAAGTACAACGTACCAACCCTCATCAATTGGATCTTCCGAGTAAAAACTTGTTTAACTTGAGAAGAAAACACATACGGCTCGTCCATCGCTTGTTCTCGGTGTGAATTAATCGAGAGAAATTCACTATTGTAAAGCCATATTGATCTTTTTTAATTCATGAGCCGTATTCACATCAGCCCAATCACCTCGAAATAAGACAACTTTGCATTTGCCGTAATAATCCAACTCAATGATGTCGAATAAGTCCGTAATACTCCGATTCCCTCGATCGGATTATCGTCCCTAGCACTAGCATAACTTGTAATCGAAGAATTAACAACAATTTCGCAATTTTGGGTTCTCCTCAATCTCTCGCGATACTTTGTATGAAATCTGTATCCGTTGATAAGGAAGCCATTATATCTTTTAACTAATCTGTTTGGACCTTGTGAAAGCCATTTAACGTCGTCATTTACTTCATCCCGACTCCAAACCTATCGAGTCGAAAGTAAATCAAGTAATTATGAATGTTATGAGAAAACCTTATTACTTGTCAATGAAAACTTAAATTGCATACCATTTGGCTTAACCATTCATGGAATGATTCTACGAACAACTTATTAATTTCTCGTTGATTTAATTTTTGAGATCGTGAACGAGCTCTTAATATTTATTTGTACTCACTACGGTAAAAAAGGTTTTACTTTGTTAGAAGACAAACAAATCATAATTGATGAGTATTTATCAAATTGTAGAACTTACTTCTGAAATGGTTCCATTGAATCGTGATGAAAAAGAACGTATCGATGTGCTTGGACCCACGATCTATCGTCTAATTCTATAATTTTGACTTTGCCGATCGGTTCTCCAAAACTTTGAAATAAATAAGTTTCACCAAATTATGATCTCATGAGCCCAAAGATTTCTACTTGGTCATTCATTCTTGTTTCAACATCTTCCAAATACCTCGAAGTAAAGTCATACATTCCTCCGCCAAGTAGCCCTCGGCAATTGATCCTTTCGGATAACGCCATCGCAAAGAAGATGACTTCAATTTGGAAAGGAACCTAAACACGATATACAACATTATCAAAAGTTGCAACTAAAGGCATTGAGCTGAATGAAGGAATATTTTGCAAATAAAGTAAGACCTTTCAATGGGATACATCCATCGATAGAAAACGGGTCCACCAAGAAGTGCTTCACGCGAGAGATGAATTAACAAGTGCACCATAATAGTGAAGAAGGAAGGCGGGAATATCTTCTCCAGATTGTATAAAGTCAATGCGACTCGATCTTGTAGTCTCTCAAGTTCTTGAACATTCAAAACTTTACCACAAATGCCTTTCATTATATTTGACAGTTCAATTACAAGAGCCGTCACCTTTTTCAACATACAACACCGCATAGCAACTGGCAGTAAGTCTTGCATCATTATGTGATAGTCATGCGATTTTAAGCTATATAATCTTCGATCCTTAAGACTCACACATCGCGATATATTTGATGCATACGCATCCAGGACCTTTATATCCTTTAACACCGTACAGAACACTCTTTTCTCCGTCTTCGACATTGAAAAAAATAGCAGGCGGCAACCGATATTTCATATTCAGAAGTGCTCGGGGATGAAGCTCACGTCAAATTCCCATGTGGACTAAATCAAGTTGACTCTGAAGATTATCTTTCGATTTTCCATCGACATTCAAAATAGTCCCAATGATGTTCTCGCAGACATTTTTCTCTATGTGCATGACATCAAGATTATGGCGTAAAATATGATGCTCCCAATAAGGCAACTCGAAAAAAATACTTTTTTTTTCACAAGTCTGCCTCATTAGGATCATCCTCTTCATCAGATTCATCATCAGATTCATCCCTCGATCTTCTATTTCTATGCGGGTTTGCTGGTTGATTCATCTTCCCATAAATAAAATTCATATCTTTCAACATTAACAATATTTCGGATCCAATTGGCCTCGTGAAAGAGTTGGTCCGAACTCTTCAAGACCATCAAACCGAGCACTCGAAATCTAAATGTATGATTTTCGGTAACCACCAACGATGCCCCATGTAAAAATTTCTTCCCATTATATAACCATTGCGAACATGTTCACAGCAAAGACAACACGGACAAGCATAACGTCCCTTGGTACTCCAACCGATAAATTAGCATAAGTCGAAAAGTCGTTAATAGTCCACATTAAAGCCGCACGTAAATTAAAGTTCTCTTTTCTCATTGCATCGATGTCCGAACACCAGCCCATAGTTGTTTTAACTCGTCAACAAGTGGTCGCAAATAGACGTCAATATCATTCCCGCCCTTTCTCTCCGTGTATAATCATAGACAAGATAAAAGAAGATTGTTTCATGCAAACCCATGGAGGCAAATTGTAGGAACAAGCACCACGTGCCAAGTCATCAGACGTTGTGCTCATGAGTTTGTAAGGTTAAATCCATCGGATGCTAGCCCAAGCCTCACACTCCGAGGATCGCTTGCAAAGCTTGGAAATTTGGAGTCAAAACATTTCCAAGCTAAAGAATCTGCAGGATGCCTTAACAACCCATCATCTGTTCGTCCATCACGGTGCCACGTCATTGATTCGGCTGTCTTCGATGACATGAAAAGCCGTTGAAGCCTTGGTATTAGCAAAAATATCGCAAAATCTTAACTGGTCGCTTCTTTGAATGTGTATCGTGTTCATCCTCGTTCCGCCCTCCTCAGTATTTCTATTAATCTAACGGATTGGCCGCATACATGACAAAGATTGTTGGTTTATGCAATGCCCTAATACAACATGCGATCATTTGGGCAACTGTGAATTTTGTTGTAGCCAAGGCCCAAATCTTTTATCAATTTCTTCATGTCTTTGGAAGATTGAGGATTTTTGCAAACGGAACATTTCTTGCGAAACTCTAACAAGATTGTCAACGAGTTTTGGTCCACCCCCAAACATTTCAAGTGAAAAGACGAATCTGTAATGACAGTTTGGAAAATTTTGATCCCTCATACGCTTCTTCATTCATTTTACCAAGTAACGTGTAGAACCTCGCCGCTTCTTCATTTGGTCGTTCATCCAGACACTTCTTCCCCTTCGGTGAAAGTATTTCCACCAAAATTATGATCATCGGTTGCACCCAAGTCGTGGAAATGACCCAAACCATCATCACAAGATATTAAAAGCATCCCGCAACATGTTTTCCATGTTATCATCTCTAACATTCTGATTGAAAGCACTATGAGGATACCCCAGATTCATTGATGAAGATGCTCCACTAGATGTACACTCTCCATGAAAAAACCATATTTTGTACCCCGGGACAAAGCCATCAACAACTAGATGTTCGTAGACAACTTCACGATAATACCAGTTAATATTGCAACACTTCTTACACGGGCAAAGAATCATGTTCTCTTGGCTTGCATTTTGAAATGCGAAATTCAAAAAAGTTTCTACTCCATTTCGATAGTTGTTGCTTACCCTTGACAATTTCATCCAACTCCTATCCATTTCGTTGTTGTTGAAGTCTAAAGTTGACAATAATTTACACGGCTAAATTGTTAATTGACAAGAATTTGATTTTTAAAACAAAAATTTCTTTAAGATTCATCATACATGGCATTGTAAGTTATGTATTCTTTAAGATTCATCATACTGCATTGTTACACCGGGAGGATCTCATTATATCTTCCGGTGAGATATAAGGCAACCCGTCAGTTTCAAATTTATATACTTTGAATCTTTTTATTTTTATCTATACAAGTATTAAGTAAGTTATGTATTATTTAAGATTCTTCATATGGGGCATTGTTACACCTGGGGAGGATCCGTTATATCTTCCAGTGAGATATAAGGCAACCCGTCAGGTTTCCAGCCTATATACTTTGAATCTTTTTATTTTTATCTATACAAGTATTAAGTAAGTTATGTATTATTTAAGATTCTTCAATGTCACTTCATACGTGGCATTGTTACACCTGGGGAGGATCCGTTATATCTTCCAGTGAGATATAAGGCAACCCGTCAGGTTTCCAGCCTATATACTTTGAATCTTTTTATTTTTATCTATGTAAGTATTAAGTAAGTTATGTATTATTTAAGATTCTTCATACGTGGCATTGTTACACCTGGGGAGGATCCGTTATATCTTCCAGTGAGATATAAGGCAACCCGTAAGGTTTCCAGCCTATATACTTTGAATCTTTTATTTTATCTATACAAGTATTAGATAATTTGATGAAAGTTATGTAAGTTATGCATTATGTAAGTTAGATAATTTGATGAAAGCTATGTAAGTTATGTAAGTTATTTATTATGTAAGTTAAATAATTTTATGTTAGTTATGTATTACGATTATGTAAGTTAAATTAAAATTTCAAATCGAGAATCAGTTGAGGTGTGAACATATATGGCATGCATTATATTGTAGTTTTTTTTTTGTAAATATTATTATATGTAATTATATGTTTTTTAAAATGTTATTATATGTTTTTATAATGTTATTATATGAATTATTTTTAAAAATGTTATTATATATTTTGTTATAATTGAAATTTCTTGAGATGTTAAATTTAACAAGTTTTTAACTTACTTCTTTTAAAAAAAGAATTTATTTTCTATTTTAAAACATATTTAAATAATGATCTATATTATTATATTGATAACAAAATATTTATAAGTTTTTAAATTTAAACAGCTTTTAAATTAATTCTTTTAAAACAAATTTATTTTTATAATAAAACATATTAACATACTTATCAATATTAATATTATAATCGATAATGTAATATTACTACCATTTTATTTCATTTTATATCATCTTATATGCAAGATTTTAGCCATTTTATTTTACAATTTTTAAAATTTAGGTCTTATTATTATTATTATTATTATTATTATTATTATTATTTGTTAAATTAAATTTAATATATAACAAATTTATAACATATTTTAACAATTAAATTTTATATTGTGTTTATGTTAATCTTTATATCGTTCCATACCTTTAACTTAGTTAAATTAGAACCAAGTTGTTAATGTACTTGATGTATTTTTTGTTGACATTTGAGCTGATAAATCAACTTTACCAAGTGTGCAAGTTTAGTTTAGTTTCAACGTAAGTAGTGGTAGTAGGTAGATGTTTAGGTGAAATTTGTTTGTTTTTTATCACCCTATTATATGTAATGGCATTATGCCTCAATTTGAAGTTAATGAAAATACACATTTTCTTCTTCATTTTTTTTGGCTTTCACTCAAGCAAATAGCTTAGGCTTCATATCTGATTTATTTTGTTTGCTTAACAAGCATCTACGCTTCAAGCTCAAGTTTCTGTCTTTGTAATTCATCATCATTCTTAGTTCCAACACAGCCACGCATCCTAGGCTTCAAAAATTCAATTACAACTTTCACAGCTATAGGCTTCAAATCGCAACATTCTTAGCAAAATGAAAAGAAATCAACCAAAGTAGAATACCATAGTTTAAAACTTCATTTTACAGCATTTAAATTGATAAATTTGCAGCAAAAAAGGGATATATATTCACAAAATGGTTTAACAACCTCCAAAGAAGCAACAACATGATCTACCTAACAAGCTCCAAAGATTGCTAAAACAATACCTAAAATCTTATTATATTATAAAAAAGAAAGTCACAATTCTAATTTTTTCGAGATTAATCAATAAAATATGAAAAGAAAAGCATATGTTTGACATATTCAAGTAGGATTAGTATTGAATTTCATAAACAACCTTAAAGGAATTAGATATTCGAATCCAAACCATTTTTAATTTCAACCGTAACATTGGCACATGTTATGAATTGATTAACTTTAGCAACTCATCAGAAACGAAAATTTAAACCAATCAAATCGCTTAAACAAAGATATACATAACTCTAAGAAATGTTTAGAGAACACGAAAATGCCAAATGAAGACAACCCCTAGAAATGTCGAAATGGTGTCGCTAACTTCTTGAGATCAAATACCGTAATCAAACAATAGCTAAATATCTTCTTATCTACAAACATCATTTTATAAAACAATAATGGTTAGATTCTTGTCATTAAGAAACATTAATCAAACACATCATTGGTTTGAAAATGAGAAGAGAAGAATAAATGGTTAGATTCTTGTATAAAGGATTGATTAAATGACTAAATCTCACTACCGACTCCTTCATTCATCATTCTATCAAAGCAAGCTTGCCGTTTCTATCGATTTAACTCGAAACATAATTATTTGTTTCACCACAATCTCAATGTTTTTCGAAAATAAAGAACAATAAGTAGTTAAGCACAATCCAATTATGAGTGACTCATTAGTTCCATCATGGTAATAACTTATCCCATCCTCTTTTCCTTGCATAATGCATTGATTAAAGAATTGAAAGTCACTACATTAGGATGGACTCCATTCATCACTCTATCGAGCAAGCTTATCGCTCGCATTCGTCCATTTACCTTTAATTGTTTCACCCAAACTCAATGTCCTTCATAATTAAAGAGCAATAAACAAAGTATTATTTCAAATGCGAAGGAAAGTGATAACCAAAAGAAAAATTAAACCATCATCAAGTTCATTTCCTTTGTGAAGAGAAATGTGCTTCAATCTTATTCAATTGATTTTTACTACAATTTTTAAAAACCATGCTGTACAAACAGAAACTGGATTTTCCTTTTATTTTTTTGGGCGTTTGTGAAATCAAACCTAGCTCGCTTCATGCCAATCGTGGAGTACTTATAAATTACAGGAAAAAAATCAATAGAAAGTCGGGATGAAAGATATTTTCGCTTAAAATCATGCCAAGGCAGATAATCAAAAACCCCACACAAAAACTAAACAAATCAAAAAATACCTAACCACATACAAACCAAAACCCAAACAACAAATAAATAAAGAAATCGAATTATATATTAAGATTACCTTTGAATTGGTAAAGGCTTGGATTTCGGACAACGTTTAATCTCGCGTGCGATGCAAAATCTAGATGGAAATCTGCATGAAAGAGAGGACTAAAAAGCCCGAGGACAGAAACAATCAGTTATGCAGTAAGGCTTGCACTCTTGCAAGATAAGGAAGAAAAAAAAAAGTACAATGAAAGCAGAAGGAGATGAGGGAAACTAGCGAAAAAAAAAAGTAAAATGAAAGCAGAAGGTTTTGAATCGAAAACAAATTACTTCATATTTTTTGAATCGAAAACAAATCTACAAATTACAAGCAGAAAAAAAAGAAAATCAATGAATGAAATAGTAAAGAACACAGAGGAAACAGAGGATCGTACGTACCTTTCACGGAGGAAACAGAGAATGAAGAGAGGTTCTCGAGATTTCCAATGAGAGCGGTAGGGGATTTGGGGAGAAATTAGGGATTAGGAGTTCTGTGTTTGGGGGGGAGAGGGGGAACACTCGGGGTAAAGACTAAGGAAAAAAACAGTGACGTTTTGTCAAAAGAAAAATACGTTTTGCGGCGTTTTCATACAAGCGCCACTAATGCTTGACATTTAGCGGCGTTTATCAAATAGCGCCACTAAAGCTGTTGCATTTTTAAAAAAAACGACATCGTCCCGCTTATAAGGGGTTTCCGGATGGATGGTAAAAACGACATCGTTTAAACAGTAAATTTTGCGGCGCTTTTCAAAAACGTCGCTAATGTACGACCTTTAGTGGCGGTTTCAGCAAAAAACGCCGCTAATGCATGAAACGACACCGTTTTCGCTAAGTTTTTTTGCAGCGTTTTTTTTCAAAAACGCCACTAATCTCTTTCATCTTAATAAATTTTAACAGTTTTATTTTTTATTAAATTCCTTTTTAAACTAATTTTGCTTTGTTTGAAACAATATACCTTATTTGTAAAAAACATAGTAATTTACAATGAAATTATTTTTAACTTAGCCAATAAAATTAATTTTTTTAAATTGAGTTTTAAGCAATCTAGTTTAATTAATATATGATTTCTTTTAAGTTTAAATAATTAAAACTATAATGAAAATTTAATATAATAATACTAATATTATCTTTTTGCATTTATATAAGAAATTATTTAATATATAAACTTAAAATAAATCAGTCATATATATACCCATATATCTTTATTATTTTAAATAATTGTATTTTCATTGTTTTCATTTTAACATATATTTTCTATGCTATTTATTTCAATTTTTTCTATGTGTTATTAATTTTTGTAAAGATTTTAAATATTAAATTAAAAATATAACGTTTTAATTAATATAATTAAACTAGTTAAATACTAAATACAACAGGCTAGATGAAAGAGTGCTTGACTTTTATTGTAATTTTGGCTCTTATTTAGTCAAAACCCTAAATCTTAGACTCCGGCTAAACCCTAAACATTCAACCATAAGCCCTAACACATAACCCCTAACACATAAACCCTTAACACTTAACCCTTAAACCCATAAACCCTTAATCTTAACCCCTAACCACTACCAGTACTTAAACCTTAATATCATTAAACACTAAGATTTTAAACCCTCAAGATTAATCCCTAAACCTTAAATTTAAGACCCTAAATATTATACCCTAAACCACAAACACCAAAACACAAACCTCAAAATAAAAACCCAAAACCATAAATCTTAGACCATTAAACTCGAACCTTAAACTCTAAACTGCAAACCTTAAACCATAATCCGAGACCAACTTTTTGGGATTTCAGTTTCGGGATTTTGGGTCATATAGCTAACAGTCTAAACCCTAAACCCTAAAATCCTAAACCTAAACCATAAACTCTAAACCTTAAACTCAAAAATTAACACATTAACCATTTCACCCCAAACCCAAAACCCTAACCAATTAACCATTTTCCCCTAAACCCCCTAACCATTAATTAACACTTAAACATTAATACCAGTAAACACTAAGATATTAATCACTATACAATAAACCCAAACAACAAACTTTAAAACACTAAACCCATACACCAAAATAACAAACCCTAAACCATGAAATTAACATACTAAACATTAAACCCTAAATCAATTTTAATAGCTTAATTTGTAACTTAAATGAAAACTTCTAAATTATTTAGTTAGCAATTTGTAATTTTTCATAATTAAGTAACTAAAATGAAACTTTCTCATTGCTTATAAGTGAATTAATTAAAATAAAATATAATTCAAAGCAAGAATAAGGAAAAAATACGAAAAAATTTTAGCGGCGTTTGTAGAAAAGCGCCGCTAAAAGTCGGAGCATTAGCGGCGTTTGTAGAAAAACGCCGCTAAAAGTCGGAGCATTAGCGGCGTTTGTATAAAAGCGTCGCTAAAAGTCAGAGCATTAGCGGCGCTTTTACAAAAGCGCCGCTACAAGTCAGAGCATTAGCGGCGCTTTTGTACAAACGCCGCGAAAAGTCGGAGCATTAGCGGCGCTTTTGTACAAACGCCGCAAAAAGTCGGAGCATTAGCGGTGCTTTTCTACAAATGCCGTAAAAAGTCAGAGCATTAGCGGCGCTTACCAAAAAAATGCCGCTATATACCATTTTTAGCGGCGTTTTTGAAATAAACGCCGCTATTGTTCATTTTTTTGCGGCATTTTCCAACAAACGCCACAATTGTGTAATATTAGCGGCGTTTTTCTTTAAAACGCCACTAAAAATGCCGCTAATTTGGTGTAGCGGCTAACTTGGACAATTTAATCATCTACTCCTTCACTTGATTACTCACTTTCAATTTAATCCATACTCAAATTTTCTATTTTAAAATTTTATATTTTTATGCTTCCTTCCTATGTCTAATTAATTCCATTAATATTATTGGACAATCTCATACTTATATTTCGGGAATAGATGTTTATGGACACTAAAATTTGATATCAAATCTAAACTACTCGATAAAAATATCCCAAAATGGAGAGAACAAAGATCTCAAAAACTCTTGGCAAAGTATGCAAGCGACTAGCCTTTATATAGGCTGTGCAGTTTAGACTTGAATATCATCTTGGAACTAAACTTTGTATGATATTGAATTAATAAATTAATATTCCTTCATTTAAACCTCTCCCTTGCTTGGTTGGATGATTTTCCAACACTTTTCTTTAAATTATTCAATAACATTCTTCTCTTGCGCGCAAGTTTATTTAGTTTTATTTTGTAAATAATCCCTACTTTATTTCCACTTTCAAACACAAGTATATAAATTAATTTCTTGGTGAGTAATATGTGGAAATAACAAGCTAACGCAGTATTACACATATGATAATATGTTTCCCGCATCTATTTTTAAAAATAACATAATTTAATTTAATGAATTTAACCGTTTGGCAATTATTGAAATTTTAAATTTTAAACTGTGTATTAACTACAATAACCAAATTAAAGTACAAAAATTAAATCCACAATGTCGTAACCATTTTTTTTGGTGAAACAGTAAACGACGCGGTCGACTCGATTTTTTTGAAAAAAGAAAAGGAAGGGAGTCGCCACCGATCTTTATTTGGTGTGATCGGACCACCTTTGTTTTAATAAATTGTTTAATTTACTAAAACAGTGCTTTTTGGTCCACGAACTTTGAGAAAACGGGTTTGGAAGTCGATTACGTGTGAGGAAGGATTAGCACCCTCGACACGCCCGAAATCTGTACCAAACTGATTGATTGATGTCCTATTTGTTGAAAACTTTGAAAGGGTTCGAAAATACGATGCCTTTTATTTTCAAAATTTGAAGGAATTAGAAGGGACGTTAAGACTCTCTTATTATCGAAGAGATAAAGCATCATGTCCAGTAAGTTAGGGCGCAATACTTTAGACTCCCGAAACTAAGCTCGTCTTTTAAAACTTGATTTTCGTTTTGAAGAGGATCTTTCGTTATTAATCAAATGAGAAACCGAACCCAAGAAGTTAGGGCTCGATTTCGAGATTTCAAATACTAAGATTGCCTCTATTTTTAGGAAAAGAAGCTTATCTCAAGTATCTAGATGTCGAGTCCAGTAAGTTAGGGCGCGACATTTCGAGTTTCGAGAACAAGTATCTTATCAAAACTCGTATTGCGATTTTAAAAGGGGTATCCCGTTGTTTAGTTCAAACGAGAAAATCCGGAACCCAGTAAGTTAGGGCTCGATTTTCTCGAATCACTAATATGGGATGTTGGTCGTTATAAAATTGATGCGTCGAGAAAAATTAGTGAGAAGCAAACGATGGTAGAAAGTACGGTGGTAATAATATAAATAACACAAGATGCGAAAACAAAAGATAATAAGCAAAGAGAATGCGAATAATAGTATTTAACGAATGAACAATGAGACGTGTACATGCAAGGGATACGGTAATAATAAAAATATACACATTATATAAAAAGGATAATATAACGACTATAATAATATAATATATAAGATATAATGGTGGTAAACATATTATGATAACAATAGTAAAATGTAATGGAGAATAAGTATATACATTATGTGATACAATAGCAATAATAAAGATTATAACATATATACGATATGCATAGCAAAATTTATAGGAGATAGAGTTGATAATATACAAAACAATTTAAAAACTAGCTTTAGGATGATAATAATAATAATAATAATAATAATAATAATGATAATAATAATAATAATAATTATAATAATAGTAATAATAATAATAATAATAGTATATTGGAACGAAAATGACAAACAAATAAAATAAAAAAGCAATGACAAAAATAAATAATAGTGAGAAAGTAAAGAAAAATAAATAATGACGATAGGAATAATAATAACAATAGTAAATATAATAATGATAAAATAAAATATTAAATGATAATAATAATAATAAAAATTGCAAAATAGTTGAAAACGGGGCTAAATTGCATAAAAAATAGAAGTTTTGGGCCAAATTGTAAATAAAATAGTGATTTGGGGGCTAAATGGTAAATAAAACAAAATTTGGGGTCAATTTGTAAATAAAACGGACTTCGGGGGTCACGAAAGAACACGAGTGAAAGATGGGGGACCAAGGGAATAATTTTTCCATAAGCTGAAACGCTGCGTTTGAAGGGGGACTAAATCGCAAACCGCGAAAAATTATTGGGCCAATGTTGCAATAATTAAAAGTTTGATTTAAAAAACTAAAAACGCGGAAGGACCAATCGCGCAAATAGCCCATTTAATGTAAACACGCGGATCCTCTAGTTTGGCCTGTCGCATGGATCTTGCTAAAAAAGCGGCGTCGTTTTGACGCTAATGACCAAAGCAAAACTACCAGTATTCTATTGCTATAAATGGCTGATTTGTCTGAAAAAAATCATTTGATTGCTGTTTTAAAAAAAAAGGGGAAAAGAAGGGTGCTTTTCCTCTGATCAGTCCGTAATCCCATGAGGAGATTACCGCCAATGTTGCAGTCATTTCGCCACCGCCCACGGTGGCCGAAAAAGGTAAAAAGTTCTATTTTATTTTATTTTATTTTTATCAGAGTGTCGTTTATATATATATGTAAAAAGAGTTAAAGAAAAATTTTCGAAAAATAAACGTAAAAGCAGTCACCTCCTTTCGGTTTCGGTTTTAATCTTTGGTGGGTTAATGCCCAATCTTACTACTTTGTTGTGCCTTTATTTTGTATTTGCAGATCTGTTTTTTTCTCGCTTGAATCTGCTTTTGTATTGATTAAAAAGGAAAAAAAGCCCTTTACATTGATGTTTCTTTCGCTTTTATAACTGTGGATGAAAAGAGAGAAAACAAAACAATATGTTTTGCTATTGTTTATTTTTCATCATTTCTCCCTTTTGTTTGCGTGTTTTGGTGGTGCAAGTGGCCAAGTGGTGATAATAAAGTGGCATGGGCGGTGGCCGGTGGAGCAAAGTGGTCGAGGTCGTAAGCAGGCGCCAAGACCTAGGGCAAGTGGGGTGGCGGCTAGGCTAATTTTAGGGTTTTTAGAAACCCTAAATTTTCTGAAAAATTTTTAATGTTTTGGGCCTGTTGGGGCTGGTTAGGTTTTGGGTTTAAAATTGGGTTTGGTTTGTCTGTTGGGTTGGTTTTAGGTGTAACGAGCCCCGAGGAAAAATGGGCTTGTACAGCTGCCCCTCTTTGCTCATTATCGTGTAACGAGAATGGAGCAAAGACTTTCAAAAAGCCCATTTTGCCCGGGCCTACAAAGCCCCGACTTCTTTTGTAGCCTCATTTCGTCCATCGCATCTTGTTGCTTTGACTCGCACCATCGCCATTTCGAAATGATAGGACTTGCAACTCCAATTTGCTGCTGCGCCTTTAGGGAGATAAGTCTTGCATCTTCGATCTGCTCTTTCAATCCGCTCCTATAACATCAGGAGCGCCAGACTGGTTATCTTCAATTTGATCCCTACAAACTCAGAGATCACCAGACTAATGTCTTCAATTTGCTTTCTGCAACTTCAGGAATGTCAAATCTGCTATTTTCAATCTAATCCCTGCAAACTCAGGGATTGCCAGACTGATGTCTTTGATTTACTTCTTGCTCCACAGGAACTTCGAGGAAATAAGAATTCAGGGAGAAGAGATTCGTAGTCTCCATCTTCTCTACCGAAACTTTAAAGAAATAAGGATGTAACCTCATTGTTAACTCAGGGAGACGGGATTTGTAATCTCAACCTACTCCACGGAACTTCGAGGAAATAAAATTGTGGAGAAGAGATTCATAGTCTCCATCTTCTCTACCGAAACTTTAAAGAAATAAGGATGTAACCTCATTGTTAACTCAGGGAGACGGGATTTGTAATCTCAACCTACTCCACGGGAACTTCGAGGAAATAAGAATTCAGGGAGAAGAGATTCGTAGTCTCCATCTTCTCTACCGAAACTTTAAAGAAATAAGGATGTAACCTCATTGTTAACTCGTGGAGACGGATTTGTAATCTCAACCTACTCCACGGGAACTTCGAGGAAATAAGAATTCAGGGAGAAGATATTCGTAGTCTCCATCTTCTCTACCGAAACTTCAAAGAAATAAGGATGTAACCTCATTGTTAACTCAGGGAGATGGGATTTGTAATCTCAACCTACTCCACAGGAACTTCGAGGAAATAAGAGTTCAGAGAGAAGAGATTCGTAGTCTCCATCTTCTCTACCGAAACTTCAAAGAAATAAGGATGTAACCTCATTGTTAACTCAGGGAGACGGGATTTGTAATCTCAACCTACTCTACAGGAACTTCGAGGAAATAAGAATTCAGGGAGAAGAGATTTGTAATCTCCATCTTCTCTTACTGAAACTTCAAAGGAATAATGATTGATCCTCATTGTTAACTCAGGGAGACGGGATTTGTAATCTCAACCTACTCCACGGGAACTTCGAGGAAATAAGAATTCAAAACTTTCTAATTTGCTTCCTTACTATCTTCAGGAAGACTTCAATCTTCAGCCTGCTGCCCTACCATCTTGAAGGAGCAAAATCTGAACTTTTCAATTTGCTTCCTTACTATCTTCAGGAAGACTTCAATCTTTAGTCTGCTCCACTATCATCTCGAGGGAACAAAATCTGAACTTCAATTTACTTCTTTACTATCTTCAGGAAGACTTCAATCTTCAATCTGCCCCACTACCCTCTTGAGGGAACAAAATTTGAACTTTTCAATGTGCTTCCTTACTATCTTCAGGAAGACTTCAATCTTCAGTCTGCTCCACTATCATCTCAAGGGAACAAAATCTGAACTTCAATATCGTTACATCGTTCTTTGAGGAACCTATCCTGTAGAATGAATTTTATGTGCTTATGCTTATGCAAATGATGAAGATGCTATGATCAAAATGACTCAAAGCCTCCTAACTACATGTGCTATGGACGACACTTTCATGAATGCAGAATGTCGTGAGAATGGTTTTTTTACAATGATTAGGATGCAATGATCAGAATGAATCGAATGCTCCTAACTAAATGACAATGGATGACATTTGCATGAATGCAGAATGTCATGAGAATGATCCTTTGTTAAATGTATAATGATTAGGATGTACTGGATGATATTTGCATGAATGCAGAATGTCATGAAAATGGTCTTCTTATGATTATTAAGATGCAATGAGTCGAATGCTCTTTACTAAACGTGCTTTGAATGATAAATGCAAAATGAAATGATCCTTTTTTAAATGGTTAGGGTCATCATTGCTCGTAGTCCATTAATGTTCCATCACTGATATGTTATCATGCTTTCTCGTCCAGCCAGTATCTTTGATAAAAACCCAAAGAAATGATCATATTATGCTCAACAAGCTTGTCCCGCTGTAATTTCAAGGTCTCTTCCACTGTTTCTTCGGGACGAAAGTTTGCATCTCTCATCGCAACTTTAGGAGAATAACATTTGGTTTCTTCTATCCATCCCGCTGTAATTCGAGGTATAGGATCAATTTGATCTGTTACACCATTCACCGTGCAATGACCAGATGTGTAGGCTCGATATGTGCATGAATGCGAGTATCACTTTTCTTTTCTCCGAATGATCCCTTTGTCTTCTTTGGGTTGACATTGCTCATTATCTGTCAAGGTCGTATCACCGGCGAAATGTATTGTCTTTTGTTCAACAGTAAAAGGTCGAAATAGATAATCATCTTTCTCCAGTATTTCCAAACCTTGAGCTGAGTGAGTTCTAAACAATAGTCCTGTTTCAGGTCCTTATATTATTCAGAAGCTTCCAGAGTAATATGCAAAACTCCTTTTATGAAAGTATTTATTAGTCCACTAATCATTATTTCAATGCAAAATGCTTGAAAAAAATTATAACAATGGACAAAAAGGAAATTGATTGGGAGCATAGCTCGAAACAAACAAGTTAATCAAAGCTAGCAAATGCAATTAAGAAGGAAATTTATTGGTGGTTTTTTTGAAAGGAATAAAATAACCACAAGTAACAAAAATGGGTAAAATGGAAACTAAGTGCCCCAGATATCGCAGCTTGAGCTTCTCTGTTCCAACTTCTTGAGGACCATTTTGAGCATAATATGTGTTTAGGGGATCCAGAGTACTTTGTCGATGCCCCAAGACGTAACATACTTCTTCGAGCGTAGCAAGACTCATCAGATGCCCTACTTTCGATCAAAATTTTGTTTGCCTTCTCGGGTTTTCAACTCAAATACCTTTTGGTCTCAAAGCGCCTTTATGGGTTTTCGCCTTGGCCTCTCCTTTTTTTTTTTTTTTTTCTTGTTTTTCATTTTTGTGGTTTTTTATTTTTTAGAAAACTTTTTATTGAATCTGAACTCACCGGATTGGGTAGGTCCTTGTCATCCATCTTGGTTAACACTCATGTTTCCTGTAATGTGCCTTCTTTGTCAGATAAGGCATTTACTTTTCCTTGGAGTTCTTTTGGATAAGAAGAATCTCTCTTAATGCTAGGTCCTCTTCCTAAAATTCTCTTGAACGAACCTTTTTGTCAAGCCCGTATCCATTTTTGGTACATTTGACCCTACTGAATACTTTCAATCAAGCTTACTAGAGGTATTCTGCTTCATCTAATTCAATCCAAGCTTCGAAAAAGGAATCTTATCTTCCAACAATTGTTTCCCTTTCATGAACCAATGGGAAATATGCCCCGGCAAAAGTCCTGGCCAACGTTCAAGGAACCTAAAGGGTAAATGGTAACTTTTTTATGCCAACATTTACAAGTCTCACCTGCTTTTTCAAAAAATCTTGAATGTTTTTTTTTTGAATTTGATGATCACGACTTTGTAATTTTGGCATATGGAGCGACCTTCACCTCTCGGTGAGGTAACCAACGACCATGAATATGAATCGATGTTGGCTAAAAGCTTTTGAGGAGACCGGCTTGTTAACATCCATGCTTCATATGGGAAAATGGAGAAGGCATGCCTTCCTCGACTTGGCATTTTATGGCATAACAGATGCAATTTCCCTTTCTTGGTGAACCAATAGCCCGAGCCTCTTGATTAGCTAGGTTGTTGTAAAACATGGGTTCTTTAAACCCCAACCTTAATAGCATACCCATGTTTTAGTAGTTTGGCATGCCTTGATATGATCGTACGAAAACATCTTGAATTCCTGAAAATAGCTCAACGATGCCTTGCCTTATTCCTACGAGGAGCTACGCTTACATCTTCATCTCCTTCGTTAGTTCATAGCGTCTGCTGACACTTCATAAGGTAGGATCTACATTGGGGAAGTAAGTCGCAATCTTTGTCATCTTTAAAGCCCTTAGATCCCTCCAGATACATATCTTACTAAAAAGGGAGTCAGCAACAGCATCGCTCATGTCATTGATATTTGGGGGCTCATCATGGGTGAAAAGGTAAAAAATCCAAAGAATAAATGATCCTAAGGATGATTATTCGTATGATATGGTCATGAGTGAAAAATATTCCGTACGAAATGTAAAGAATGAAAATATTCACTTAGAAAGATGTATTTTATTGAAATAAAAATTCTGGACACAAGCCTACTTCGCAAAAGGACTCTTATTGCCTCTAGGCTTAAAGTAACAAGTGTGTTTTGCACATTACTCTAGATTAGCTTTAAAAATACATGTTTCTTCCACAGTCTCATTGTTCAAAACACTTCCAAGTACATAAAGGCAAATGTTCAGAAAACTTTTATTCCTCGGTTCCCTTCGGGTATACCATTGCTCCGTCATCGAACTTCACAATACCCATGTTGATGAGATTTTCCACCAATTTCTTGAAAGTAAGGCAATTTTCTATTGAATGGCCCGTGATCCCTGCGTGGTACTCACACTGAGTGTTTGGGTCATACCATTTTGGGTATGGAGGTTGCATCGGTTTTGGATATTGGGGGGACACAACGTGTGCATCAAATAGACTTTGATACAACTCCTTACACGTCATAGGGATTGATGTAAATTGGAGTTTTTCAATGTTTTTCCTTGTGCGAGATTCTTTCCTTGATGAACCTTGATACTCAGTAGTCACCGTTTTTGGCTGATTAACGGTAATTAACTTTGGGTTCCCCATGTTCATATTATTTACCTCGTCATCCTTTTTTCTAGGAGCAGGCCTTCTAGTGGTTTCCCCTGCTTCAATCTTACCGCATCTGATTGCATGTTCGATCATTTCCCCTGCCATTACCATGTCGGAAAAGCTCTTAGTGGTACTCCCTATCATATGGGTTATGAAAAGAACCTTCAGGGTGTTGATGAAGAGCATGGTAGTTTCCTTTTCTAAGAGGGGTGGTTAGACCTGGATGGCGACCTCCCTCCACCTTTGCGCGTATTGTCTGAAACTCTCATTTTATCTTTTTTCCATGCTTTGCAAAGTAATTCTATCCGGTGCCATGTCCGTAACGTGGATGAAATACTTTAGAAATGCTTGAGCCAGATCTCTCCAGGAACTAATGTTGGCTCGACTAAGCTGGTTATACCATTTAGCAGCTGCGCCTACTAAACTTTCTTGGAAATAGTGGATTAAGAGTTGATCATTGTGCATGTAGCCAGCCATTCGTCTACAGAACATATTGATGTGGGCCTCCGGACAGCTAGTCTCATTGTATTTTTCAAATTCAGGCATTTTGAACTTTGGCGGAAGTACCAAGTCTGGGACCAAACTTAAGTCTTTAGCGTCTTCCCGTGTGATGAGTCGCAGCCTCTATTTCTTTAAACTTCTCTTCTAACCACTTGCAACGGTCCTCAAGTTGCCTTGGCAGGTCGATTCTTGCTTGGTCTATTTTTGCCATTTCGTCAGGGACCACCGGGTTAGCTAGACTATCTCTTGGGTTAGTACCTGAGCCAGTTTGAAAGTTCGTGGGCAGTCTAGTATCAGCTTGCCCCAGTTGAGGCATAATTGTGACAGATGGCCTTTGGGGATACTCTTCAGGCTGTGTCGGCGCATGTGGTGGGGTAAAACCCAAAGGAATGCCTTCGCTTTCTTCCCCTGTAATTGCCATGGGACCTTTAACTTTGTCCATTGCCCCACTCAACATTTGGGCCATTTGAGTCATCGTGCTCTTTTGAGCCTCCAACATTTGATCCCTCATCTCTTGTTGGAGTTTTTCCATTTGCTCTTGCATCTGGTCTTGCAGGTCTTTCTGGAATTGTTCAAATCTTTGATCCATTTTCTTTGTCTTGGCACGTGTACTGTAATGGTTCTCAATTTCTAGATTTTCCTTTTCTTTCTCTCTATATTAATTTTAACTAATTAGGCTCTCTCTATGGACTTAAATGCAATGATGTGATGCAATGCAAATGCATGAATGCAGGAAGAAGACATCGATTCTGATCAACTTTATTTTAGAAAACTTTATTAGAAGGCAAAACCCTTTACATAAAGCAGATTACAAATATGCTTTCGCCCTAAGACCTAAGGTTTTGATTTTTCCAAGCAGGGAGGTTAGCTCTTGATCATGACCCGACGGTAGCTCGTATCTCATGCTCAATAAGTCACTTTCGCAGCCAAAGTCTGTAGGTGATCAGCTACCTCTCGAATCTGGATTATTGCTTCACCCATGAGGTAGTCTCGACTTCTAACTTGCTCGCAAGAACGGCGAAGTTGCCTTTCTCCCGTTTTCAGAAGCTCAATCCAGAGCTCACTACTGTGTAATACCGATTCTAGCTCTTCAACCTTACCTTTAAGTTCCTCAATTCTGTTCAGGCTTGACTTCAATTGGCTTTCCGAGTCTTGACTTCGATAGTGGTGTAGAGACAGCCCAAGCTCAGCTATTCTAGCTTTTAGTCCCTTGTTTTCTAATTGGCTTGGCTCTGACCATGTGTGGCTACGATTATTTTCTACTTTATCAAGGAATTCACTTTCCATAACCACTCTCGACTTAAACCGACCGTGAATCGATGCCTCTTAAAATATGAAATGATATGCACAAAAAGAATGAAACACAGCAAGTTAGTACCATGGAATATAAAGTAAGTAAAATGAACAAACACCTATCTGGGTGACCACTAAGGTTTGACATAGCTCTACCTAAGGTGGGCTCTTAGGGTTTGCTATATGCGGTTTAGTTCTAAAGTTCGAGGTACCCGAACCAGCAGATTCCTCGATCCTCACCCATTATAGGCTCATACGGACCGAGTTCGATTCAGGGGAATACATTTCCCTATGGCCATGCGGAAGTGAAAACTTCACGAAGACATAGGTACGAATGTATCCCGAAAGCGATCCACTAGCCCACGCGAGGTGAAAACCTCACGAAGGCATAGCTTCTCTCCCCTTAAAGGTGTGACCACAATGGTCATGCAATGCAATGCCAAAGTACTTACGAGACCAATATTGAAAGTGCATTAAAAGAAGCATGATTTTTCGAAACCATTTAATCAAAAGGACAAAAATCAATCAATCTATGGCCTGACCCTCGATTCCCCAGTGAAGTCGCCAAGCTGTCGTAACCATTTTTTTTGGTGAAACAGTAAACGACGCGGTCGACTCAATTTTTTTGAAAAAAGAAAAGGAAGAGAGTCGCCACCGATCTTTATTTGGTGTGATCGGTCCACCTTTGTTTTAATAAATTGTTTAATTTACTAAAACAGTGCTTTTTGGTCCACGAACTTTGAGAAAACGGGTTCGAAAGTCGATTACGTGTGAGGAAGGATTAGCACCCTCGACACACCCGAAATCAGTACCAAACTGATTGATTGATGTCCTATTTGTTGAAAACTTTAAAAGGGTTCGAAAATACGATGCCTTTTATTTTCCAAATTTGAAGGAATTGGAAGGGACGTTAAGACTCTCTTATTATCGAAGAGATAAAGCATCATGTCCAGTAAGTTAGGGCGCAATACTTTAGACTCCCGAAACTAAGCTCGTCTTTTAAAACTTGATTTTCGTTTTTGAAGAGGATCTTCCGTTATTCGTCAAATGAGAAACCGGAACCCAGCAAGTTAGGGCTCGATTTCTTGAGATTTCAAATATGGAAGATTACCTCTATTTTTTAGGAAAAAGAACCTTATCTCGAAGTATCTAGATGTCGAGTCCAGTAAGTTAGGGCGCGACATTTCGAGTTTCGAGAACAAGTATCTTATCAAAACTCGTATTGCGATTTTAAAAGGGGTATCCCGTTGTTTAGTTCAAACGAGAAAATTGATGCGTCTAATTGGATTTTAAAAGGGCTCGATTTTCTCGAATCACTAATATGGGATAAGCTTATCAAAATACCATATTTATCAAAATCACTAATATGGGATAACTCAACAAATACGTAATACTAGAGTAATTAAATAAATATGTCTATAATGTTTATTTTATTATTAGTTTGATTAGTAATCATATTGTCAAATATTTTTTTGGACAATCATATTTTATACAATATTTTGATTTTGGATTTTGTTACGTAATTAGGAATTTTTTTTAGTATTATTGGTAACTTTTATAATAACTAATATCATTTTAGATTTTAAAATTGTGTAATAATGTATTTATACTTTATAATACCAAACATGACTTAAAAAATTATGATGTTAATTACATTTTATTAATCGAGAAAAAAAAAGTATAAGGTAGAGTTGTGTTCATCGTAAACTACTTGAGAGTCAAGAGGTTTGTCTTCTTTTTTCCCTTTTGATCATAAGAGGTTAGGTCTATTCCTTTGAAAAGAAATTCAATAAAATCAGCATGTTTTAGTGCAAGGAATAATGTGATTCTATTATGGACATTATTAGTCAGATGTGACATAGAACTTGAATAAATTTGAAAATTCTGCAACTTCAGTTGATTATTCAAATCTCCAAGTTTTTGTCATGGACTGATAGCAGATAGCTTAAACCAAGATTTCAATCTCTAATTGGCTGCCTCTAAAGAAGTTAAAAGGTATGGTAGGTATGCATAAAACATGAGAGAAGGGCTCGATTTTCTCGAATCACTAATATGGGATGTTGGTCGTTATAAAATTGATGCGTCGAGAAAAATTAGTGAGAAGCAAACGATGGTAAAAAGTACGGTGGTAATAATATAAATAACACAAGATGCGAAAACAAAAGATAATAAGCAAAGAGAATGCGAATAATAGTATTTAACGAATGAACAATGAGACGTGTACATGCAAGGGATACGGTAATAATAACAATATACACATTATATAAAAAGGATAATATAACGACTATAATAATATAATATATAAGATATAATGGTGGTAAACATATTATGATAACAATAGTAAAATGTAATGGAGAATAAGTATATACATTATGTGATACAATAGCAATAATAGTATTATAACATATATACGTATATGCATAGCAAAATTTATAGGAGATAGAGTTGATAATATACAAAACAATTTAAAAACTAGCTTTAGGATGATAATAATAATAATAATAATGATAATAATAATAATAATAATAATAATAATAATAATAATAATAATAATAATAGTAATAATAATAATAATAATAATAGTATATTAGAACGAAAATGACAAACAAATAAAATAAAAAAGCAATGATAAAATAAATAATAGTGAGAAAGTAAAGAAAAATAAATAATGACGATAGTAATAATAATAACAATAGTAAATATAATAATGATAAAATAAAATATTAAATGATGATAATAATAATAATAATTGCAAAATAGTTGAAAACGGGGCTAAATTGCATAAAAAAATGGAAGTTTTGGGCCAAATTGTAAATAAAACAGTGATCTGGGGGCTAAATGGTAAATAAAACAAAATTCGGGGTCAATTTGTAAATAAAACAGACTTCGGGGGTCACGAAAGAACACGCGTGAAAGATGGGGGACCAAGGGAATAATTTTTCCATAAGCTAAAACGCTGCGTTTGAAGGGGGACTGAATCGCAAACCGCGAAAAATTATTGGGCCAATGTTGCAATAATTAAAAGTTTGATTTAAAAAACTAAAAACGCGGAAGGACCAATCGTGCAAATAGCCCATTTAACAGAAACACTCGAATCCTCTAGCTGGGTCGGGTCGCGCGCCCGGATCTTGCCAAAAACGGTGTCGTTTTGACGCTTAATAGCCAAAGCAAAACGGCGCCGTATTCTATTGCTATAAAAGGCTGATTTGTCTGAAAAAAAAAATCATTTGATTGCTGTTTTAAAAAAAATGGGAAAAGGAGGGTGCTTTTCCTCTGGACCAGGTCCAGAATCTGACGAAGAGATTGCCACCGGCGCCGTCGCTCCGGCCACCGCCCACGGTGGCCGAAAAAGGTAAAAAGTTCTATTTTATTTTATTTTTTTATCAGAGTGTCGTTTATATATATATGTAAAAAGAGTTAAAGAAAAATTTTTGAAAAATAAACGTAAAAGCAGTCACCTCCTTTCGGTTTCGGTTTTAATCTTTGGTGGGTTAATGCCCAATCTTGCTACTTTGTTGTGCCTTTATTTTGTATTTGCAGATCTGTTTCTTTTCTCGTTTGAATCTCTGTTTTTGTATTGATTAAAAAAGGAAAAAAGAAGCCCCCTTTACATTGATGTTTCTTTCGTTTTTATAACTGAGACTGAAAAGAGAGAAAAATAAAATAATATGTTTTGCTATCACATTTACTTTTCATCATTTCTCCCTTTTGTTTGCGGTGTTTTGGTGGTGCAAGTGGCCAAGTGGTGATGGCAAGTGGCATGGGCGGTGGTCGGTGGAGCAGTGGTCGAGGTCGAGCAGGCGTCCAAGACCTAGGGCAAGTGGGGTGGCGGCTAGGCTAATTTTAGGATTTTTAGAAACCCTAAATTTTCTGAAAAATTTTTAATGTTTTGGGCCTGTTGGGCTGGTTAGGTTTTGGGTTTAAAATTGGGTTTGGTTTGTCTGTTGGGTTGGTTTTAGGTGTAACGGGCCCCGGGGAAAAATGGGCTTGTACACACAACTTTTGCAAAGTATAAGGTTTAATAGCAAAATTTATCCATAAATTTACAAAAGATAATTTTTAACAAATATTAAATTATGAACTCTTCCCACCACATCATTCTTGGTCCCTTTTCAATTATTTAATGACATTAATTTTAGTAATTTTTTTAATGTCATTAACACATAATTTTGATAATTTTTTTTTATCCTGAATCATGAATCTTGAATCTCGAATCTAAAACCCTGAACCCTAAATCCTGAACCCGAACCTCGACCCTTGAACCATGAACTTGGGTTCAAGATTCGAGTTTTGGGTTCAAGGTTTAAGATTCAGGGTTTGGGTTTTGGTTCAAGATTCGAGGTTAGGACTCAGAATTTAGGGTTCAAGATAAAAAAAATTACCAAATTTATGTGTCAATAACATGAAAAAACTTGTTAAAATATCATTAAATAATTAAAATAAATCATAAATAATGTAGTGAAAAGATTCATAAAATAATTTCACCATGTTGTAGAAAGAAAGAAGGATATTTTTTTCAACCAAAAACCTCTTAGATTAATAACAAAAGTATTATAATGTAAGGCATAAAAATTTAGAATCTATCACAAATAATCCATCTCTTAGCAACCCAAACTCTCAACCCCAATTAAAAAAAATAAATTCATATTTTCAAATGTCTTGGACCGACCGACCATTTATATGGTTTAGATCTACCTTATTTTATAAACATTATTCTATAATATATTTGTGTTAAAACTTTCAAATCCTTACTTCTTATATAAAAATTAAAATCAATAAACCTTTATTTTTTAAAAAATAAATTTATATTCAAATCTAAATCATCAAAATTTTTGCCACTTATTTATTGTGAATTATCTTTACTGTCCTCTTACTATATTTCTCACACATGTCCATCTGATAGGGTCTATTTAAATTGCGGGAAGATAATAGAATTTCATCTGAATTTTGGATTGATAATTATAGGTGTATAACAACAATAATTCAAACAGTAAATAAAAAATTAAAACTCTTTGAATGGAAGGAATGATGAGTGTTTTTTTGTTGTTAATACACCATTCATTAATCATATGAAAATTACATGTTTGATCTCTAGATTGATTATAAATAAATAAATAAAAGCAATAAAAGAGGACCCCCCCAGGATTCTCGTCAATGAATTATTGTTGAGACGTGAACAAAACAATATTTTTCTCAAATTTCATAAATTTGATTTGCCAAATACCTAATTATACCCCCACTAAACTGTTTCATTATCTAGATTTTAGTCCTTTAGTAGCATAGGGTAAGTTGAAAGAAATGTAAATTTTTGGACTGACCCATTTGGTTTAATTGTCAATTTATCAACCTCCATTAATATATGTTATGTTTTACCCTGTTTTGTCTTGCTTCATTGGGATTATGTTTAAGTGTTTTGACCTGCCAAAGCCTATTATCTTTTAGTAGCAAAATTCTGTTATTCACAATACAGATTATGAAGAGTTGATGAGGTGACACCAAAATCAGGATATAAATCTTAATTATATATGTTAATAAAACTACATGACTCATCTCATGAGTACCTAAGGGAGATACATGTTTAAAGATGTGCGTGTATATACTTCTTCTTTTTTCTTCTTTTTTTTTTTTTTGAGAGTATTACTTATCAAGAAAAGGGATCTTCTCCTTTTTTAAACCCTAAGCTTTCGATACAAGTCACACTCTATGAACCTCGTACATTTTCTAAGTTTCATCTTTTTACCTACTTCACCGGCCAACATCAATAATAGGTGTGGTAAACATGAACTTACTCACCCTGTGATAATACTATCCCAAATCACTGACCTTTAAATCTAGAAAGTTACCCTTCAGCCAACAATCAACCTTACAATCCGTTGAACCTATATGGTCAAACAAACCTTGCCCCCAGAGAAAATACTGTGGCAACTCTCCTAAAGAATTTTCCCACCACCACCATGATCAGGAATTCAACCATACTCCCGTCACCTGATGATCAAACCACACCTAACTTGAATTCTAATTCCCAACAAATCTTTGAACTCTAGGAACAAATGAAATGATGCAGGAACGGCTACAACAACAATAAGAGCAGAATTGGCAACTAACCTTACGATCACCCCCAATTTATGTAAGAATTGCGAGCAACCCGAAATTCCCCTCAAAATAATGAAGAAGCAACCTCTTCTCATCTTGGTCACCAGCAAAAGCATTCCGAAAAAATAATCTTACAAATTTTGCTACAAACACTACCAAATGGAATCCATTAAAAAACTACAAACCTTATAGTGCACAAAATTAGATGATGGAGAATGGAAACTTTCTCCAAATAACCTTATGGCTTCAGATATCACGGTTGAAGACTTACCACCCACCTTTAGACCTCTCAAAGAGACCCGCATGATCACTTGTTAACAACACAACAATTACATGGATATCATGTGTGCCACTGATGTGCTTAAATGTAGAGTCTTTTTAGAAACCCTTGCAAATCATGGAAGAACTTGGTATCAATCTCTATTCGCTAGGTTAATACACACTTTTGAACAACTACCTCGTCAATTTATGGGTCACTTTGCATAATCCTTAAAGGCCCCACAAAAATGCTTTTAGTTAAGCAAAATAGAGGCAAACCTTTTAGAGAATACATTCGTCATTTTAACGTAGCAACAATGGTAACCAAAACTTAAGTGATGAGTGGGCAATCCAAGCCTTTATATCTGGTGTAGAGCATGAGTACCTAAAATATGCTTTGACAAATGAAAAGCTTGATAAACTTTACAATTTGTATGAAAAAGCTAACATGTACATGGAAATAGTATAAATAGTTCGGTCAAACAGACCTCACCCACATCATGATTCAACGTAGGACAAATTAGACTGTCCCAGACGAGGTAGACCTAAAGTAGAGACATACAGCCTGAGCTTTTAATTCAGAAGTCCATATGGGAGGAACGTTTCCCTCAATCATCTCAATCCATGAAACATCATGAATCAAACAAGTTATCCTAGAGGCTAAGCAAGTAGATAGAGCTTCGTATGAAAGGTTTTGACTCGAATGCCCCTTTAAATGCTTCCAAAGCTTATATACTTTATCAAGTCAATGGGCGAGGAATTCTTAAGCAACCACTTCCAATGAGGTCCAGCCAGTTAAGGTGACTGTCCTTTGAGCATTGTCAATTCCATAATTATATTGGGCATTAGACAAAAAAAACTGTGTCTGACACTGTCGTAACCATTTTTTTGATAAAACAGAAAACGACGCGGTCGACTCGGGTTTTGAAAATGAAAAAGAAGGGAGTCGCCACCAACCTTTTTTAATGAGGTGTGATCGGGCCACCTCGTAAAATAGTTGTTTTTAATAAACAGTTTGATTTATCAAAACAACGATTTTTGGTCTACGAAATCTAAAAAACGAGTTCGGGAGTCGGTTACGCACGAGGAAGGGTTAGCACCCTCGATACGCCCAAAATTGGTACCAAATTGATTGATCGATGTCCTAATGTTGGAAACTTTGAAATGATTCGAAAACAGATACTTTTGATTTCCAAAACTTGAAGGGATCGGAAGGGACGTTAAGACTCTCTTATTTTCGAAGAGACAAAGCATCATGTCCAGTAAGTTATGGCACGATACTTTAGGCTCCCGAAACTAAGCTTGCCTTTTAAAACTTGGTTTTAATACTAAGAAGGGATATTCCGTCATTTGTCGAACGAGAAACCAGAACCCAGTAAGTTAGGGCCCGATTTCTCGAAAATCTAAATTAGGAATATTGCCCCTATTTTAGCAGAAAGAAAAGAAACTTATCTCGAAGTACCTAAATGTCGAGTCCAGTAAGTTAGGGCGCGACATTTCGAATTTTCGAGATTAAGTGTTTTGTTTAAAATTTGAATTGCGATTTTTTTTCAAAGGGACATTCCGTTGTTTAGCTTAAACGAGAAAGACTGGAACCCAGTGAGTTAGGGCTCGATTTTCCCGAATTGCTAATACGGAAATATTGGTCATTATGAAAATTGAGATGTCGAAAATTCAAGGAGATGAACGATGAGAATATAAGTAGTGGGGAAAGAAAAGTATTGTGACAATGGTGTATATGTATTGACGATGATAGAAAATAATGATAATAATAATAAAGACAATGGCGATAGTGAAAATAATAGTAATACTTGATAATAATAGAATAGTAATAATAAATAATAATAATAATAATAATAAAGAACAATGACAATGAAAATATAAATAATACTAATAATAATATATAATGTATAAATAGTAAAGAAAAATAAAACGAAAGATAAAATGATAATAGTAATAGTCATTAATTAATGAATAATGTAATATATGCAAAAGAATAAGCAAATATATATTATAATATAATAATAATAATAGAGATATAGTAATAATAATAGGTAATAATAATAATAGAAAATAATATCTAAAATAATAGTAAAACAAAAACATAAAACAAACAAATAAATAAGTAAAATGGTGGTTGTGGCAATAAAATAATGATAATAATAATAATAGATAATCCATAGTAGACAATAAAAATAAAAATGATGATAAAAATTGCAAAATAATCAAAAATGGGCTAAATCGCATTAAAACGAAAGTTTTTTAGGACAAATTGTAAATAAATAAATATAGGGGGACTGAATTGAAATGCGTACGAAAGAACGAGGGACGCGGAGCGCTATTTTCCCCGAGTGGTTTGAGCGCAGCGTTTTAAAGGACCAAATTACAAACTGCGCGAAATCTCTAGGCCAAAATTAAAAATAACAGAAAACCTAATTTTAAAAGCTAAAAATGCGGAAGGATTGGAAGCGCAATAAATCCTTTTGTAAAAAAACACGCGGATCCTAAGGCAGGTCGGGTCGGTCGGATCGGGTCAAGGCCAAAACGACGTCGTTTTTGGGGTTAAAAGCCAACCCCAAAAACGACGTCTTTTTAAGGGGCTATATAAGGCCTAAAACTCAGAAAAAAATTCATTTGAGCTGTGTGTTTAAAAAAAAATTTCTGTTTCTTTTTTTTTCTCTGCAGGGTCTCCTCTCCCAAGACCGCTCCAGCTTGTCGTCTGTCATGGGTTCAAATCACCTGGCCATTGCTCATGGCAATCGAGTCTAGAAAAGGTACGATTTTTTTGTGTTTTTTATCCCTTTTTTTATACTTTTTAATAATATGTATACATATATATATGTGTGTGTATATGTGTAAAAAAAAAAAAAGAAAACTTTGAGAATGAAAAGGAAAAGAAATCACCTTCTGCTACTGTTTGGGTTTTTTTAATGGTTCTTAGTGCTTTCTTTTTCTGCCTTTTGTGTTTGAATCTCGTATTTGTGTTTAATATATGCCTTCTTGTATTGTATTCGGGCTTCTTGTTGCATTTGAAATCTTTTTCTTTTGTATTTTCAAATCTGTTTTTGTTTGAATCTCTGTTTCTCTTATTGATCGAAAAAAGGAACTTTTTTTTCTACAAATATTTTGAATCGGCTTTTATAGCCAAAATTTTTTTTACAACTTGTTGCTTTCTGTCCTTTCCCGTTTATTGCTTGCAGGGCCAGAGGCGGTGGTAGGGCGGTGGACAAGACCGCGATGGCAGAGGGGCAGCGTCAGAAGGTCGGGGGTCAGAGCAGAAGACCCTAGGTGCGGCACACCTAGGGTTTTATTATTTTTGGATATTTTTCTGATTTGGGTTGGGCTAATTTTGAATTGGGCCTGGTAATTGGGTTTGGGCTAGTTTTGAATTGGGTCTGGTAATTGGGTTTGGTTTGTTTGGTTTTGGGCCTTGGTTGACGGGCTCGGGCTAAAATTGGTTATTACGGCTGCCCCTCTTTGCTCATTGTCGTGAAACGAGAATAGAGCAAAGACAATAGAAGAACCAATTTTTACCCGGTCTTGGCCAAGTCTTGACTTCTTTGGTACCCCTCTTCTTCAAGTAGCCTCATTCCAGTCCATTGCATCTTGTTGTTTTGATCCACTCCACTGCTGCAACTTCAGAGGTATAAGATTCTTCATTTTAATCTGCTACTTCGATCTGCTCCTGCTATCTTCGATATGCTCCCTGCAACATCAGGAATGCTAGACTTGCTATCTCCAATCTGCTCTCTGCAACATCAGGAACGCCAGACTTGCCATCTTCGATCTGCTCCACTGCAAACTCAGGAAGACAAGATCTGCCATCTTCAATCTGCTTCCTGCAACATCAGGAACGCCAAATCTGTTATTTTCAATATGCTCCCTGCAACATCAGGAATGCCAGACTTGCTATCTTCGATCTGCTCCACTGCAAACTCAAGGAGACAAAATCTGTCACCTTCAATCCGCTTCCTGCAACATCAGGAACGCCAAACCTGTTATTTTCAATCTGCTCCCTGCAACATCAAGGAGACAAGATCTGCCATCTTCAATCTGCTTTCTGTAACATCAGGAACGCCAAATCTGTTATTTTCAATCTTCTCCCTGCAACATCAGGAACGCCAAATCTGTTACTTTCAATCTACTCCCTGCAACATCAGGAACGCCAAACTTGCTATCTTCAATCTGCTCCCTACAACATCAGGAATGCCAGACTTGCCATCTTTGATCTGCTCCACTGCAAACTCAGGGAGACAAGATCTGCCATCTTCAATCTGCTTCCTGCAACATCAGGAACGTCAAATCTGTTATTTTCAATCTGCTCCCTACAAACTCAAGAAGACAAGATCTGCCATCTTCAATCTGCTTCCTGCAACATCAGGAACGCCAAATCTGTTATTTTCAATCTGCTCCCTGTAACATCAGGAACGCCAGACTTGCTATCTTCAATCTGATCCCTGCAAACTCAAGGACCACCAGACTGATATCCTCGATCTACCTCCTGCAACTTCAGGAAGGTCAAATCCGCTATCTTCAATCGATCCTCAGTAAACTCGTGGACCACAGGTCGATATCTTCGATCTGCTTCCTACAACTTCAGGAAGGTCAAATCTACTATCTTCAATTTGATCCCTACAAACTCAGGGACCACCAGACTGATATCTTCGATCTGCTTCCTGTAACTTTAGGAAGGTCAAATCTGCTATCTTTAATCTGATCCCTGCAAACTCAAGGACCACCAGACTGATATCTTCGATCTGCCTCCTACAACTTCAAGAAGGTCAAATCTACTATCTTCAATCTGATCCCTGCAAACTCAAGGACCACCAGACTGATATCTTCGATCTGCTTCCTGCAACTTTAGGAAGGTCAAATCTGCTATCTTCAATCTGATCCCTGCAAACTCAAGGACTACCAGACTGATATCCTTGATCTGCTTCCTACAACTTCAAGGAGACAAGATCTGTCATTCCATCATCTGTTCCTATAGTGTCCTTTTAAGGACATAACCTGCAGAATGAGTACATGCTCATGCCTAATGATTAGGATGCCATGACTGGAATGAGTCAAAATGTTATGAGTATGATTCCTATTCAAGGTGTTATCACTCATTTATCTGTCAAGGTTTTATCTTCGTTTCCCTTGTAGTAATCGTTTTCGCATGAATGACTTGCCCCTGTGGAAATTTTAAAGCCCATTTTAGGCCTCGAAACACGGGCCTACATTGACTTCTAGCTGTCTTCCCTGGGAGTCACAACTCTTACTTGAAGAATACCTGACTTGGTTCGTTTTGGATTCGTTCCTCAGCAATTCAAGTTTTTTGAATCTTTCCTTATCGAAAATTGGCCTGTCATACCTTTTCTAAGTGACCAAGTAACATTATTCACCCTATCACGATTACTGAATCGGGCGAGGAACCTTGAAGAAATGGTCTCCATTAAGACCCCCTTTTTTCAGTGTCTTTATCCTGTGTTCGTGGAAATTCTAAACAATTGTCCTGTCTCGGTTTCCTATTTTATCTAGAGATTTCCAAAGTAATATGTGGAACTTTCCTTTGTGAAATTGTTAGTTTATCAATTGTTATTTCAATGTAGCATGTTAATGATGGGTAACAGTAGGTCGATTTCAAAGAGAGTTAAAATGGATTATCTATGAAACGAAGAAAAATTGACTAGGGACATATCCTTTTTTTTTACGGAGAAAAAGAACCCAAAAATAGTAAAATGAACAACATGGATCAGACGCCCTAGACATCGCCAATTAGGCTTCTATATACAAACTTCAAGAAGACTGCTTTGAGCCTATCATGTGTTTAAAAGACTCAAAGTGTTTTGTCGATGCCCCGATATGCAACGTGCTTCCTTTTCTGTTGATTCTAGCGCTACAAGATCTTGACGTGTCCATTCAAAACTCGAGCCGCCCTTTTCAGGTTTTCAACTCAAAAGCCTTTTAGTCTCAAGGTGCCCTTTTGCGGGTTTTCACCTTAGCCTCTTCTTTTTTTTTTTTTTGAAGTCTCAAAGTGCCCTTTGCGGGTTTTCACCTTGGCCTCTTCCATTTCAAGCAAAGTATTTTTTAACTGAATCTGAGTTCATAGGATTGGGCAAGCTTTTTCCGTCCATCTCAGTCAGAATCAGTGCACCCCCGAGAAAGCTTTCTTTACCACATATGGTTCTTCCCAGTTCGGCATCCATTTTCCTCTGTAATCCTTTTGTATGGGAAGGATCTTTTTCAGCACGAGGTCCCCCTCGTGGAATTCCCTTGGGCGAACCTTTTTGTCGTAAGTTCGCATCATTCGCTTTTGGTACATCTGACCGTGACGGATAGCCCTCAATTTCTTTTCTTCAATTAAGTTCAAATGATCATATCGAGCCTGGATCCATTCAGCTTCATCCAGCTTCACTTCTGACAATACTCGAAGAGAAGGTATTTCCACTTCAATAGGTAGAACTGCCTCCATCCCATAGACCAATGAGAAAGGTGTTACCCCAGTAGAGGTTCAGACGAACGTTCGATAAACATAGAGCGCGAATGGTAATTTTTCATGCCAATCCTTGTAAGTCTCAGTCATCTTCCCCACTATCTTTTTGATGTTTTTGTTGGCCGCTTCCACTGCCCCATTCATTTTTGGACAATACGGAGATGAATTGTGGTGTTTAATGTTGAATTGGCTGCAAACTCCCGCTATCGTACTATTGTTTAGGTTCAATGCGTTGTCTGATATAATCCTCTAAGGCATTCCATATCGACAAATGATTTCCTTCTTCAAGAACCGACTGACCGCTGACTTAGTGACGTTAGCATATGAGGCGGCCTCTACCCAGTTGGTGAAGTAGTTGATAACCACGAAGATGATCCGATGCCCATTTAAAGCTTTCGGTGAGATTGGTCCAATGACATCCATGCCCCACATGAAAAATGGCCACGGAAAAGTCATAACGTGCAAAGGTGATAGAGGCACATGAATCTTGTCTCCATGAATCTGGCATTTATGACATTTCTTGGCATAGATGATGCAGTCTCCTTCCATGGTGGACCAATAATATCCAAACCTTATTATTTGTCTGGCCATTGTGAAACTATTGGTGTGAGTTCCGCAGACGCCTTCATGGACTTCTTCCAAGATTAACTTAGCTTAGGCGGCATCCATACATCTCAGCAGCACTTGATCTTTCCTTTACTTGTATAGGACTTCTCCATCCAGGACGTATTCACGTGCTAGTCTTCTCAACGCCCTTTTATCGTTCTCGATTGTTGGTTGGGCACTCACGATTTTTCACGCATGCAAAGATATCGTGGTACCATGGTAGGCCAGTTTTCTCTTTTTCCTCAACATTGTAGCAATGGGTTGGGTCCTGATGAATGCTCATTCGAATAGGTTTCATATCCTCGTTTTCATTTATTCGGGCCATGGAGGCTAAGGTGGCCAGAGCATCAGCCATCTGGTTTTTGTCTCTAGGTAAATAATAGAAAGTGACGTCGTCAAACTCTCTGATTAAATCTTAGGCCAATCTTTTGTAGATGGCCAGCTTTGGATCCCTGGTTTCCCATTCCCCTTTAAGTTGATAGATTACCAGAGCAGAATCTCCATACACTTCCAATACTCTGATTTTGCGTTCGATAGCGGCGCGGAGACCTATGATGCAAGCTTCATATTCAACCATATTATTAGTGCAATCGAAATTTATTTTGCAAGCAAATAGGTAATGGTATCCTTTTGGGGATATCAGAACTGCCCCAATTTTATTGCCCATGGCATTTGATGCTCCGTCAAAATTCAGCTTCCAAGGATGATCTTCTGAGGCACCCTCTCTAGTGTTTGCCACATACATCAAATCTTCGTTAGGGAAATCGAAGTCTAAAGGCTCGTAATCTTCAAGGGCTGTACTGGCTAAAAAGTCCGCTATTACACTCTCTTTTACTACCTTTTGGTTCACATAGATTATGTCGAATTTAGAAAGCAGAATCTGCCATCTGGCCATTCTTCCGTTCAAAGCGGTAGACTCCATTATATATTTTAGAGGATCTAGCTTTGAGATGAGACATGTCGTATGATACAATATATACTGCCTCAATCTCCGAGTTGTCCAAATCAAGCCACAACATAGTTTCTCGATTGGCGAGTACATTGTTTCACACTCAGTGAATTTTTACTAAGGTAGTATATTGCATTCTCTCTTTTTCCCGACTCGTCATGCTGACCAACACACATCCCATTGAATTATCGAGCACTATCAAATAAAGGATTAATGGCCTACCTGGATGAGGCTGTGTCAATACTGGGGGATTGGACAGGTATTACTTTACTTTGTCAAAGGTCTTATGGCATTCTTCATCCCACGTGCCCGGATTGCGTTTCTTAAGAAGACGAAGTATGGGGTCACATTTCTCAGTCAGTTGTGAAATGAACCGAGCGATGTAATTTAGCCTTCCTAAGAAACCTCTAACTTTTCTTTGAGTACGTGGTGGAGGCAACTCTTGTATGGCCTTGACTTTGTCTGGGTCAGCCTCAATTTCCTTTTTGCTGACCATGAATCCAAGCAACTTCCCAGACCGAGCTCTGAAGGTACACTTTGCTGGATTAAGTTTTAGCTGAAATTTCCTTAACCTTAAGAATAGTTTTCTTAGGACCTGCACATGTTCTTTTTCAGTTCGGGACTTGGTGATCATATCGTCGACGTAAACATCAATTTCTCTGTGTATCATGTCGTGAAATAAGGTTACCATGGCTCTCTAATATGTCACTCCCGTATTTTTTAGTCCAAACGGCATCACCTTGTAACAAAATGTTCCCCACATTGTCACATATGTTGTCTTATCCATGTCTTCAGGATGCATCTTTATTTGGTTGTATCCTGAGAAACCATCCATGAAGGAGAACAACGAATAGCCCGCCGTATTGTCTACTAAGGTGTCGATGTGAGGCAATGGGAAATTGTCTTTCGAGCTAGCCTTATTTAGATCCCTGTAGTCTACGCACATTCGCACTTTCTCATCTTTCTTAGGGACAGGGACGATATTAGCCACCCAATCCGAATACTTAACCACTTGCAAGAATCTGGCGTTAAATTGTTTCTCGACTTCTTCTTTTATTTTTAACAAAACATCCGGTCTCATTCTTCGAAGCTTCTGTTGGACGGGCTTGTATTCTTCTTTTATGGGCAACCGGTGTACTGCGATATCAGTGCTTAATCTGGGCATATCTTGATACGACCACGCGAATACATCCTTGAATTCTTGGAGTAACTCGATGAGGTCTCGCTTGGTCTCTGCCGTGATACAAGCTCCGATCTTCACTTCTTGTCCTTCTTCTAGGTTCACCATTTCCACTGACTCTTTATGCGGTAGGATATGTTTTTCTTCTTGCTCTACCATTCTCAACAAATCTGGAGGTAGGTCACATTATCTGTCACTTTCAAAATCCTGAGATTCCTCTAAACACATGTCTTGCTCAAAACGGACCTCTGAATCTGTAGTATCGTTACTCATATCATTGATGGCTAGGGACCTATGATGGGTATCAAAGGATGTACACAGAATAAATGAATTGAAGGATAACTATTCACATGATATGAATGGGAACAAGAAATGAGAAAATGTTTGTTAGAATTAAAGATGTATTTCATTGGAACAAAATATCCGAACATGAGCCTATTTCACAAAAGAAATCTCATTGTTTCTAGGCTTAAAACAATGAGTACGTTCTGAATATTACTCTGTATAATATCTAAAAACTACAGGAAATTCCTCTGATGTCTAATTGTTTAGAACGCTTCCCGGTTTGTACGGGCAAAGCCCAACAGGTTTCCTTGATCAGTTTCCTCGTCGTGTATGGTATTGATGTGAGGAAGATTCTCTGGGTAGATTATTCCTCCTGACACGAAAGTACAGGATATGTGGGGGAATGTCATTGATTCCCACTTGACGTCCTCTCCGTTTAACCTTGCCCTTCTCCTTTATTGTTTCTTCTCTATTTCCCTCCTCATTTGTTTTGCATCTGGTTTGAAACCCAAGCCAAAACGGTCTATCTTCTCTTTCAGCATCGGGATTTGAACTTTTCCTTGGAGATGTTTGCCCAATCCTTTTTCTGGTAGAGCCCCTTTTCCTATCATCATTTGTAGGCCCATCCTTGTGGTCTTGGATAGCTTAGGCACCGGGACTTCATTCCCCTCCAAGATGAAAGTAGCATTTACGAACTCTAAGGATCGAAAGGAGTATTCAACGGCCTCCTCACTTATTTCTAGATATGGCGCTTCGTTGGTAACAGTTGTTATGATGTCTTCTTCAGCGTTTATAGTTACGGTCGGTTTTACATTACTAGCTTCAATTTCAGTGCAAAGGGCGAGGACACAAGACCGCCAAATGAATCTGTGGCCTTCCCAACAAGCAGTTGTAAGAGGGCTTGATGTTCATGACTAGGAAATCTACTTCATATGTGTTAGGCCCGATCAATAATGGTACATCCATTCTTCCCATCACTCTTCTTTCAGTGTCATCAAATGCTCTCACTATGTTCTGGCATGCTTTCATGTGAGAGCTATCTATAGGCAACATCCTCAGTGGAGCCAAAGGTAAGATATTTAAAGCTGATCCATTATCTATTAACATACTCGGCAGAGTGTATCCCTTGCAACGAGTAGTTATGTGCAAGGCTTTTGTTGATCCCATGCCTCTTGGTGGGATTTTATCATCACTGAAGTAAATAAAATTTTCAGTACTTATGTTACTAACCAGACGGCCCAACTTATTAACGGATATATCCTTAGTAACATAAGTTTCATTCAGTACTTTCATCAGTGCTTCACAGTGCACTTCTGAGCTTAACAGCAGAGCTAGCATAGATATGCGAGCTGGTTGTTTGCGCAGCTGTTCTACCACACTGTACTCGATGTATTTCAAGAATTTCAAGAATTATTTGGCCTCTTGCTCTTTTACGGGTTCATTGATAGGGGTTTCGGGTTCCTTTTTCTGCCCAATCAGCACAGTCTTCGGTTTCACTGGTTTCGCTCATCTGTTCTTAGGATCGTAACGCTTCCCACTACGCGTATAGGACCCTTCATTCTTGACCTTCTCAGAAATGCTAGTGGAGCTTTCCGCCCCTGGTATCATCACATTACAATTGTAGTCCCAGTGTACCTTTTTACTATCTTTGTAGGGAAAAGAAGTAGGTTTCTGAATTATAATCTTCGGCCTTCCCCGCACCCCACCTTTCGTGTTTCGCGAGATGATGATTCTTGGGTAATTGACTCTAGGCTTCGTCAATTCTTCCTCGGTCACACATACATTCCTTTCCTCTACTCTTTTTTCATAAAACTCCAGTTTTTTGTTGTCCATAAGGTTTTGCACCAAGATTCTAAACTGGGCACATTCTTGAATCTCGTGCCCTTTTATTTTATGGAGTTCACAGTAGTTCTTTATATACCTCCAATTTTTTGCAGGATCTGAATCTGTCAATCCTCTCTTTGCCATTTCCTCCCAGACTACTCTCAATGGGGTTTTCACCTCCGTGACGTCCTTCTTGATTTTTCTCACCACCTCCTCACCAATCGTGTTTACCTATCTATCCTCGTGATTGGGTAGTGGGTTCCCCTTTTTTATCAAATCGTCGAGTGTTATGACCTCCATCTTTATTAGCCTCTCGACTACCTTTTTAAAGGCGAGACAATTCTCTATCGAATGCCCCGCTACCCCTGCATGGTAATCGCAGTGAGCATTAGATTCGTACCACTTAGGGTATGGAGGTTGCAATGGCAGCAAATAGAACGGGGACACGATATGCTCATTGAACAAAGTTTGGTATAGCTCCTTGTATGTTATTAGAATTGGCCTAAATTGAATTTTTTCGGTATTCGGTCTGGTTCTCGATTCCTGTCTTGTCGAACCTTGTTGTCCAGAGGTGACTGCCTTTGGCCGATTAATCATGATCGCCTTGTGTGTGCTCACGTTATTTACTTCACTATCCTTCTTCTTAGGAGCGGCCCTCCTAGCACTTTTTCCTACCTCGATCTTGCCGCCCTTATGGCATGTTCGATCATCTCTCCCGCCATTACTATGTCGGTAAAGCTTTTAGTCGTACTCCCTATCATATGGGTTATGAAAGGAACATTCAGGGTGTTGATGAAGAGCATGGTAATTTCATTTTCTAAGAGGGGTGGTTGGACCTACATGGCGACCTCCCTCTACCTCTGCGCATACTGTCTGAAACTTTCATTTTGTCTCTTTTCCATGCTTTGCAAAGTAATTCTATCCGGTGCCATGTATGTGACGTGGCTGTAATGCTTCAGAAATACTTGAGCCAAATTTCTCTAGGAACTAATGTTGGCCCGACTAAGCTGGTTATACCATCTAGCAGCTGCGCCCACTAAACTTTCTTGGAAACAGTGGATTAAGAGTTGATCATTACTCACGTAGCCAGCCTTTTGCCTGCAGAACATGGTGATGTGAGCCTCCGGGCAGCTAGTTCCACTGTATTTTTCAAATTTAGACATTTTAAACTTATGAGGCAGCACCAAATCTGGAACCAGACTTAAATCTTTTGCGTCAATCCCATGATGATGATCGATACTTTCTAGCACCTTGAATTTTTCTTCCAGCCATTTGCAACGATCCCCTAACTACCTTGAAGATTCTTCTTTCGACCCCATTTTCTCTGCTATATTAAATCAGGTAAAACAGGATTGGCTGGGTTATCTCCTGGTTAGGATCCAGAGCCTGCGTAGAAACTCATGGGAGGTCTAGCGTCATCCTGCCCTTGTTGGGGCCTGATCGCAACTGGTGGCCTTAAGATATACTCCTCAGGCCTTGTTCTTGTGTGTGGCGGGGTAAAACCCGGGGGGATGCCTTTACTACTTTCCTTGACCGGAGGCATAGGACCTTTCCCCTTATCCATTGCCCGTTCATCATTTGGGCCATTTGGGCCATCATATTCCTCTGGGCCTCCAACATTTGGTCTCTCATTTCCTGCTGAAGTTTTAACATTTTCTCTTGCATTTGTTCCTGCATTTCTTTCTGGAATTGTTCGAACCTTTGATCCATTTTCCTGGTTTTAGCGCGTGTTCTGTAGTAATATTCTGCTTCCATATTTTCTCCTTTCACTTCCTTTCTCTCTCTCTGATAATTTTAGCTAATTAGGCCCATTTTTATAAACTTAAATGCATGTAATATGATGCAATGCATGAATACAAGAAGAAGACATCGATTCTGATCAACTTCATTTTAGAAAACTTTATTAGAAGGCAAAACCCTTTACATAAAGCAGATTACAAATATGCTTTCGCCCTAAGGCCTAAGGTTTTGATTTTCCCAAGCAAAGAGATTAGCTCTTGATTATAACCCGGCGGTAGCTCATATCTCACGCTCAATATGTCAGCTTCCGCAGCCAAAGTCTGTAGGTGATCAGCTACCTCTCGAATCTGGATTATCGCTTCACCCATGAGGTAATTTCGGCTTCTAACTTGCTCGCAAGAATGGCGAAGCTCCTCCTCCCAACGCCTTTCTCTTGTTTCCAGAAGCTTAATTCGGAGCTCACTATTGTGTAATGCCGATTCTAGCTCTTCAACCTTACCCTTCATTTCTTCGATTCTGTTCAGACTTGATTTCAGTTTACTTTTCGAGTCTTGACTTCGATAGTGGTGTAGAGACCGCCCAAGCTCAGCTATTCTAGCTTTTAGTCCCTTTTTCTCCTTTTGGTTTTCTGTCATGCCTTTGTCTAAAGCCTCTTTTTGCGTTTGTATTTCTTGAAACTTTTTCTCCCAATTGCTAACTCTGGCTTTTTCCTCTCGGATCTCTTGTCGCCACTGCTCCAAAGTTTTCCCTAATCCAGCATTTTTTATCGTCAGACGCATCTTCTTGTATTCCGTCTTCAAGCTATCTCGGTCTTCCTCTACCTTCTATTTTTCTCTTCTAAGTTTCTCAGCCTCCAATTTTTTACAGTACACCTCTAATTGGAGGAGCATCTTTTCTTCTTCCAGCTTTTTTATCCTTTTTCCAAGCTCCAAACTCATCCGTTCAAAATCTTATTTCACAATCTCTAATTCTGACGGGACCACTCGCAAGCATTCTTCTCTCGATCGGGCGCCCTCTGGATTTGGCTCGGGGATGTTATCATTGATCCTCCTAGACCTCTATTCACTATATTCTGGGGGCATCCTCGGGCCTGCAGATAATCTTCTCATTCTATGAATTTGATTCCAGGCACTAGAGATCTCTTTAACCTTTTTCTTATAGCTCTCCCCTTCGTATGAGAACTCGCATTGAGCTAGCCCGTATGTCGTTGGTACAAACTGTCTTGAACTATACTGTCTTAGGACCAGCAAAAGGGCATATGCAGTGGTACCCCAAATTCTCAGTAGAGGAACCCAGTCGAAGTTTTCACAACGATAAAGGACATTGTTGGGAATCATCCAAGGAGCCTTCCACTCGATGTCGTCTTCTTGAAGGTTTTGAAGGAGCACTATCCAGTTTTTTTCAGACACGTCTTCTCTCCTAGGCGTAGCTACTATCTCTTTCAACGGGGAGCAATTCTCCGACAAAAACCGATAAGACACTTTCTTCACCTTCCAGAAGTGACTATGGAACCAGGCTAATAACAACTGTGCACATTCGATAAACCTGCCTTCACCTATTCTCCGACATGCATTCAAGGATCTGAACGTTTTGACCAAGATAGCGGAAACAGGCATGGCCCCTTTGTCTAATCAACCGACTAGATCAATAACTGCTTCGTCAATGTGTCTTAGAGCTTTTGGGAAGATCACCAAACCGTCAATACACAAGGCCAAGACGTTAATCTTTTTCTTTGCATCAGGATGCGTTAGGATCAGGTCCCTCAAATATATCCAATGTATGCATTTACCCCCACCTTTCTTCTGTATTCTAGCTGAGACCCATTGTTCGCTCATTCCCGTGATATTCATCAATTTCCTCGCAAAAGTCAGGCTATTAACTGCTTTGGAATAAGTTTATCAACTTGAATTCTCGGACAACGTAGCAAGGTCGTGTATTCCCTTATCGTGGGAACCAAATCTACTTTCCCGAATGAGAAACAACTATAAGAAGCATTCCAGAACTGAGCCATTGCTCAGAATAGGTGCTTATCTATTTTGACATCAAGCAGGTATGGTAGATCACCGTAGGTACTATAGAACAACTGCTTTGCCTCGTCATCCCACTAGGTCCATATTTCTTTCAACTCTTGGATTTCATTCTGCGTGACATTGATATTGGTGAAATCCCGTAATTTCGACACATATCCCTCAGCTAAGCTATCCCCTCTTTCTAATTGGCCTTGCTCTGACCATGTGCGGAGGGCCGCATTGTCCTCTATTTTATCAAGGAATTCGCTTTCCATAACCAGCTTTCTAACTCAGAAACTGACCGTGAATCGATGCCTCTTAAAAATGGAAATGACATGCAGAGGAAATAAAACATCATCAATTAGTACCACAGGATGAGATATAAAGCATGTAAAATACACAAACGCCTATCTGGGTAACTACTAAGGTTTGGCATAGTTCAGCTCGGGGTGGGTTCTTAGGCCCTTTACATGTGGTTGAGTTCTAAAGTTCGAGGTACCCGAACCAGCAGATTCTTCGATCCTCACCCATTATAGGCTCATACGGACCGAGTTCGGTTCGGGAATACATTTCCTATGGCCATGCGAAGTGAAAACTTCACGAAGACATAGGTACGGATGTATCCCAAAGCGATCCACTAGCCCATGCGGAGGTGAAAACCTCACGAAGGCATAGCTTCTCGCTCCCACTTAAAGGTGTGACCACAACGGTCATGTAATGCAATGCCAAGGTATTTACGAGACCCAATATTGAAAGTGCATTAAAAAAAGCATGATTTTTTGAAACCATTTTCCAATTTTAATCAAAAGGACAAAAATTAATCAATCTATGGCCTGATCCTCGAGTCCCCCAGTGGAGTCGCTAAGCTGTCGTAACCATTTTTTTGATAAAACAGAAAATGACGTGGTCGACTCGGGTTTTAAAAATAAAAAGGAAGGGAGTCGCCATCAACCTTTTTTAATGAGGTGTGATCGGGCCACCTCGTAAAATAGTTGTTTTTAATAAACAGTTTGATTTATCAAAATAATGATTTTTGGTCTACAAAATCCAGAAAACGAGTTCAGGAGTCGGTTACGCACGAGGAAGGGTTAGCACTCTCGATACGCCCAAAATATCCTAATGTTGGAAACTTTGAACTGATTCGAAAACAGATACTTTTGATTTCCAAAACTTGAAGGGATCGGAAGGGACATTAAGACTCTCTTATTTTCGAAGAGACAAAGCATCATGTCCAGTAAGTTATGGCACGATACTTTAGGCTCCCGAAACTAAGCTTGCCTTTTAAAACTTGGTTTTAATACTAAGAAGGGATATTCCGTCATTTGTCGAACGAGAAACCAGAACCCAGTAAGTTAGGGCCCGATTTCTCGAAAATCTAAATTAGGAATATTGCCCCTATTTTAGCAGAAAGAAAAGAAACTTATCTTGAAGTACCTAAATGTCGAGTCCAGTAAGTTAGGGCGCAACATTTTGAATTTCCGAGATTAAGTGTTTTGTTTAAAATTTGAATTGCGATTTTTTTTAAAGGGACATTCCGTTGTTTAGCTTAAACGAGAAAGACCGGAACCCAGTGAGTTAGGGCTCGATTTTCCCGAATTTCTAATACGGAAATATTGGTCGTTATGAAAATTGAGATGTCGAAAAATCAAGGAGATGAACGATGAGAATATAAGTAGTGGGGAAAGAAAAGTATTGTGACAATGGTGTATATGTATTGACGGTGATAGAAAATAATGATAATAATAATAAAGACAATGGTGATGGTGAAAAATAATAGTAATACTTGATAATAATAGTATAGTAATAATAAATAATAATAATAATAAAGAACAATGACAATGAAAATATAAATAATACTAATAATAATATATAATGTATAAATAGTAAAGAAAAATAAAACGAAAGATAAAATGATAATAGTAATAGTCATTAATAAATGAATAATGTAATATATGCAAAAGAATAAGCAAATATATATTATAATATAATAATAATAATAGAGATATAGTAATAATAATAGGGTAATAATAATAATAATAAATAATATGTAAAATAATAGTAAAACAAACAAATAAATAAGTAAAATGGTGGTTGTGGCAATAAAATAATGATAATAATAATAATAGATAATCCATAGTAGACAATAAAAATAAAAATGATGATAAAAATTGCAAAATAATCAAAAATGGGCTAAATCGCATTAAAACAGAAGTTTTTTAGGACAAATTGTAAATAAATAAATATAGGGGGACTGAATTGCAACGCGTACGAAAGAACGAGGGACGCGGAGCGCTCTTTTCCCCGAGTGGATTGAGCGCAGTGTTTTAAAGGACCAAATTACAAACTGTGCGAAATCTCTGGGCCAAAATTAAAAATAATAGAAAACCTAATTTTAAAAGCTGAAAATGCGGAAGGATCGGAAGCGCAATAAATCCCTTTGTAAAAAAACACGCGGATCCTGAGGCAGGTAGGGTCGGTCGGATCGGGTCAAGGCCAAAACGACGTCGTTGTGGGGGTTAAAAGCCAGCCCCAAAATGACGTCGTTTTAAGGGGCTATATAAGGCCTAAAACTCAGAAAAAAATTCATTTGAGCTGTGTGTTTAAAAAAAAAAATTGATTTTTTTCTCTGCAGGTCTCCTTCTTGACCGCCCGGTCTGTCGTCATGCATGGCTCGTCGCCGGCGCCACCGTTCACGGCAGTCGGAGCCCGAAAAGGTATGATTTTTTTGTTTTTTTTTATCCCCTTTTTTTGTATACTTCTTAATAATATGTACATATATATATGTGTGTGTGCATATGTGTGTCAAAAAAGAAAAAAGAAAAAAAGAAAACTTCGAGAATGAAAAGGAAAAGAAATCACCTTCTGCTACTGTTTGGGTTTTTTTAGTGGTTCTTAGTGCTTTCTTAATCTGCCTTTTGTGTTTGAATCTCGTATTTGTGTTTAATATCTACCTTCTTGTATTGTATTCGGGCTTCTTGCTGCATTTGAAATCTTTTTCTTTTGTATTTTCAAATCTGTTTTTGTTTGAATCTCTGTTTCTCTTATTGATCGAAAAAAGGAACTTTTTTTTCTACAAATATTTTGAATCGGCTTTTATAGCCAAAAATTTTTTTACAACTTGCTGCTTTCTGTCCTTTCCCGTTTATTGGACAAGACCGCGGTGGCAGAGGGATAGCGTCAGAAGGTCAGGGGTCAGAGCAGAAGACCCTAGGTGCAGCGCACCTAGGGTTTTATTATTTTTGGGTGTTTTTCTGATTTGGGTTTGGCTAATTTTGAATTGGGTCTGGTAATTGGGTTTGGGCTAGTTTTGAATTGGGTCTGGTAATTGAGTTTGGTTTGTTTGGTTTTGGGCCTTGGTTAACGGGCTCGGGCTAAAATTGGTTATTACAGACACCATTGAAAGTGCAACTCGACATGGTAAGTTGAAATAGTTTATAGCCCAAGACCTTCAACAGCCTCCTCAACACAATCCATGAACTTCCCGAAGAGGCAACTAATACAAATCCTAAGGTAAGAAACCAATTAGAGGGAAGTAATGAAGAATGGACCCCTTCAAAGTCAAAAAGAAAAGCACACTTACAGAGCGCTATGTAGATAAGTATATCAATAAAAAAAAACCTCGCCAATTGGAATCCTAGAATGTAAACTTTGATAATAAGGATGAAATGCTGTGTTGGATTCTTGTGCAATTAACCCTCTAATAGTAACAGTGGCAATAGCTAGATATCAAGTCAAGCGAATTTTGGTTAGTAGTGGTTAAGTGAGTTACCCCATTTTGATCCTGTCCAAACCTAACCGGAGAGGGTCATGTTTGGATGATTACTACTTTCAGACATTGAAATTTTAATTTTATGATTAATAAGTTACTGGTTTAGTAACAAGAATTAGAAGGTTGGTTTTAATTTTTGAGGGGGAAAAAACCTTTTAGGCTTGAAAAGTTTATTATGCTTGTTTGAAAAAAAAAATTGTGGTTAGGTGGTCCAATGGACATTGATGTTTGTCTAGGAAACGACAACGAGATTGTCTTTGCATTCTTACATTATTGCATATGTTTCTTCCATTTTCTTTCTTGCTTTGTGTCTCATATTCATTCTTGAATCCAAGACCACACAATCATATCATTAAAGTGTTATGAGAAAAGTAGCGTACTGATCCATCTTTATATATTAAATAAAATATTTGCAAGTTATAAAACATTGAATGAGATATAATCATAAAAAACAAGAGAATTCTAAAAATCAATGTACCTTTCACGATTACCATATTAATGGGTTTGTTTTGACATTTGTTCATTATTTGTATTTTTAATATAAATATATTCTTTCTGCCCTAAAAAATCCACTGATCTAATCACTGTTCTAATAACCAATCAATCATTCATCAGAGAATTGATGCAATTTTACTGTTTTTATGCCATTAAAAGCAAAGCTGATGAATTGGCTACTTCATAAGGTTAAACCATGGACCCTTGTATTACAACTATATATTAATTCAAGACCAAAAATGTAAAAAGCCCATCACAAATAATCTATCCCTCTCATTACACATTAACTCACAAAAATCCACTCTTTTTATATATATAAGTGAATCATCCCATCTGCCCCTCCAAATCCCATCCATGAGCCAAAAGATGAGAAATGAAAAAGATTTGCTAAGAGGCAAGAAAATCTCCTTGGATTAATAGAGAATCCATTGCTTCTCTCATCCTTACTAACCATATTAAAAGCATCATGAGAGCTCCGTTATCACGCGTTCACACTTGTCTTCTAAAATCTTCACTGCTTCAGTAAATAGATCTTCAGGAGGTAATGCTCCAGTAGATTCAATGGTGACTAGAAAAGGGGAGAAAAACATATTAATCTTAAGCTATGCCTAACCTTAAGTTTGTTTGAAATCAATGAAAATATATTAATCAAGCAATGGCATTAAAGAAATCTAGAACTAATTTTGACAACACATGCAGAAGACATAGAGTAGCCCCACATTACTTACATATGAAATGATCTTTAACACGGCGTAGTGCCACACGTTTCTCCCAATCATCACCTCTTATGCATTCTCTGCAAAGAGTGCACGCACGTGGCCTTGCTACAGTTGCCCTTCTCCTACCTGCTTGGCAGCCAAATTCTTCATTAGGAAATGTGCCTAAATCAATATCTCGTAACTTCACATGCTAAAGCATATCAAGCAGAACCGGTCAGCACTATCACATAGCTACTGACCCCACTATTAGAGAAATATAATCCACATTTAGTAACGGAATACTGGAAAACCCTTTTATAGAGGAAAAAAACATAATTACCAAAATTTACACCATATAGACAACAAATCATAATGAACAGAAGTACCTTTTCCAAGATCTTCTATATCAAACACATTAACAGGGCATTTGCTTTTGAGTTCTTCAGCAAGGTCATCTTCGATATCTTCCAATAATACAACCTAAATATATAAATAATATCATAATATTGTAATAATATAGAGTCAAAATGAGATAGAATAAACGAAAGAAATGAAGAAGGTTTAGAAAAGAAGAAATCTACAGTTACAGTCTATCCTTACCTCAGGAAGCATCCGATACCAAGCAGTGGCCACTGGGGACCACTTTGCATGCGTTTTCCCAATGCCTTTAACAGCATGTGCTTCCAGTTCAATTTCCTAGCAAAAAAGTTGGAACTTTTGGTACACTCGAAAAACTTCATTAAGATTAGATTAACTTCTAACAACTTCAAAACGGATCCTGAACTAATGAGAGCAGTACACAAAACCTTCTTAATCTACTAGCACCACATTTAGCTCACGAAGAGATTTTTTCTAAACCTAAGGCATGATCTGCCATTTTGACATTCTTTATGAGCAGTTTTTGAAACAAACAAAAGCATGTAAAATATACCTGTCCAGGGCCAAGTTTAGCAATAATAATATCTGGATACTTAGGGATAATGGGGTTCTTGACAAATTCTGGAACGGTCTCTTGACTGCAACCGAAGTAAGTGTATGTTTCAGGCTTTGATGATGAATCTGAAGTTGCATTTCTTGTTTCCTTAACCAGTTCACTCCCATTAGGCAACCACTTTAATGCATCCGATTTAACTGCATTATTATACATCATTAGAAACAAGGCAAAGCTATAAAGGGAAGACCTATTAATTTCATTTAAGTAAAAAGGTTTCATGTTTTACTGATAAAGCCCAAAACCGTACCTGTAATACGTGGACTACCTCTTTTACACTGAACATGGAGTTTGAAAACAATGGTGTTCTTTTCATTTGGCTGATCATTTTCTACAATTGAAAGAGACAAAAGTAAAGAATTACCAAGTGCCCCAAGGGTAAAATCCATAAATTCAGATAAACCATCAACCAAAAAAAATGAATTAAACCTGAAAGATAATCAAAAAGCCTTGGGTCAACACGGATTGGAACGAGGCCCAACCTATGAGCAAGAACTTCATCTTGGATTATTGATGTGTTGTTTGCAATGAGAACTTTTTCAATTGCCATTGTAGGAAGCTGCAAGCATAATCAGTTCTATCAGAACCAGCACAGACAATATGCTGCAAGCTAACATAGCTAGCATATCATAGCATGCAATAATGTCATTAACATAGCATATGTTAGCACTGAAAAGTGGTAGACCAAAAAGTCACAGACCTCAGCTATAAGGATCCTCCTGAATGAATTGGCAATAGCTGCATCAATACCGATCATATCAAACTCCATGTCATCTTCATTGAGTCGAACCACTTCAAGTCTAAAGTTGTTAGAGAATCGATCAAGTCGTGAACTATTATCAATTCCCATCGATGCATAAGCGCCAGAATATTGAATACTCTCAGTCTACAAGCAACAAAAGCCCCCAAAACATAAGACGTTTAATTATAATACAAAAAAAGAGACCCACAAATTTCAGAACCTTAAGAACAGAACAAGACAGATGATACGAAGAAACTAACCCAAACCCCAAATAAGGAAAAAAGCTCCATTTTTTTAATTACCCAATTAAACAACCCCAAGAAACCACTGTTTCTTAAAACTCCATATATGAATAAAAGGGTGTTCATGAAAAAAATTTCAACTGAAGATGTGTGCTTTAGGGGATAAAAAAAAGGGGGTAAGAGAGAAATACATGGATAGGGGCGTCCTTATTGCATGAAACACGACTTCGTTGGAGTTCAAGGTGCGGTGGAAGTTGACCCATTGGCACATCTGGCAAATCCCAGATTGAAAATTTCTTCTTTTCTTCTCCTGCCCCCTCTGCCATTGCTTTGTTGCTTAGATTTTGCTGTTAGGAATTTACGGTTTAAATGGGAACTAAAAGAATGGGGTTTTAGCTATCTACACGGTTGAGGAGAAACGCTTATTAGGGTTTTAGGTCATCCTCAGCCCTCGCAACGCTTAATACATAATTGGTCATATAATATCAATAAACCCTTTATTTATTTATTTATTTTAGTAGAATTTTAAAAAAAAAATAGACATTATTATTTTTTAATTTTTCATACATTGTTTTTGACGTATTCTAAATTTCACAAACAGGTTAAAATTTTGATAAATATATTATAAAATATAGTAAAAATTAAAAAGTTCAAATAACATTTATCATACTTTCAATTTTATTCACATATCAAATCAAATTAAAAAAGTTTGTGTGAGAGAGAAATATTTCAGGTGTTTTAATTATATTAAATAAATTATTGAATTTGTTAATTGAGTCTAAACTCAATTAGTTTGAGTATTATTATCAATATAAGAGCACGTGATCCTATCTATGAGTTGAGGAGAGATTAGAGGTAGTCTTAAAGAGTGTTCAAGTGATTAATCGATCAGAATTACCATTAATCAAATTAACCGTCAATTTTAAATTCTTAACTATGAAGTTAACAAATCAAATTTTTTTGGTTAGTTCAGCCAGTTAATTGAATTAACTAAAATTTATATATTTTTTAAAAGAAGTATAAAACATATCAAAAATTAATCGAATTAACCGAATTTAATATATGTAAAATGTATATAAAAATAGGAAATTTTGGTTGATTCTACTAATTAATCAATTCGAACCGAATTAATCGTTAACCAAACTTTCAAAAATTATTAACCAACTCCAACCAAATTAATTCGGTTTTACCTGAAATTTGCATACCCTAGATAATTCTAAGCATTATATTAAAAGATTTGATATAATCAAAACCTATAATTAGATTGTTAAAATAAATAAATTATTGAGTTTTAATTATAAAAAAAGTAAACTATAAGATTGGTTTTTATTATAATCTAGTAATCTTAATTTTTTAAAAATTGAAATAAAAATTGCCTTAAAAAAAGAAAAGAAAATGTTGATGAGCTGAACTATTATTTTACCTTGATTTTTCAAACCCAATTAACCCACTTCTAAGTAGTTTACTTTTCTCAAAAAAAATAAATAAATAATAAAAAACAAGACTGTTTAGCATTTTAGTTTGGGTTAATTTATAAGATATCCTTATATTATGGTCTAAAATTGAAATTGGTGTCTATTTTAAATTTTTAAAAATGTTAATATTATATTAATTATATGGTTTAAATAGAATATTAAATTATCAAGATATATGTAAAATTTGAAAACATCTGAGGACATTTTGCACCTAAGTTATTGATAAAAGAAACTAAGTTTGTTTCTTATTCAATAACTTCATAGTGTTTTCACCTAATAATTATCTAGAAATTAAAATTAAACAAGGATTTGTGGTTAATTGGAGAGAAAATTAAGGGTATTGAGTTTTCAACAGACGGGGAGGATTATTCATCTCTGTTTTTCTTTGCCTTTTAGTTTTTGCCTTGAAGATTACATTGTGAAGTGGGATCACATCTGATAATCTTAAACAATGTTTAACATATGGATCAATTTAAATTATAAACATAATCTTACATTAAAGGGACTAAGCTTTGCTTTTAAGAAAAAAGAAATGGTAAAATATGCTTTTTTATGTAACTTGACTCAACTTTGGACCAAATAAACTAAACAACAATATCAAATATTCTACCATAACCCTAATCTTACATTCTTTGAATAAATCGCTGTCCTAGTTTTACTCCTCCTTAAGGTTCAAGATAACAATCGGTGCTAAAATAAATAACAAAATTAAACCAAGAAATAAAATGAAAACAAAACTTTAATTAAGGTGGAAAACAATAAACAACAAAAACAAAACTTCGATTAAATAGTAAACATTCATGCAGTCATCCAGTTTTAGTTCTCAAATCACTGCATGCTGTCAGCATAATGGTACCAAATGAAGCATCATATTCCAGTCTTGTCTTCCTTTGCTTCCTTCTTTTTCCCCCTCATTGCCTTTCTCTTCTCTTCCCTACAACATGACCAAAGATTTCAACAAGGTTTCTCATCATATTCACCATAAACCAACTTTTTGAAAAGGATTGAGACAAGCCATATCTAACCTTGCTTTTGAGATTTCCTCTTTAGAAGGAAATTTTCTTTTCCTCTTTTTCAATGTCACTGCCAATTCTACCTTCCCATTTTCGCTTCTGTCCCGGTTTTTCAATGTTGGTGGTGATTCAACCTTTCCGTGTCCAGATAACCCTTTCACCTTTAAGCTCTTCTTTTTCCCTTTCAGGCTTTGTTTCTTCATCTTTTGTTGTTCAAGCTCTTTTTTGTTGTCCTCATCACTATGGATCTCCTCTGGCCTCTGAGTTTGCTCTACTGTTTCTGAACCATCAGAACTTACAAGATTCTTCTTTGTATTGCTCATTTTCTTCAACTAAAGAAAGTCAAAGAGGACAGAAATATCAATATATAAACAATGTGCAAAAAGTGTTTGGAACTGATATCACCTTAGGGTGAATGACATTATGTAATTTACGTTTGAAATTTACCTTTGCCACAAAAAAGCCGTCCATATTATGTACATGAGGATAAAACCGCCTTGTGTTTTCTAAGGATGTATGAAACCGATGCTCCCTAAATCGGATATATCTGGTTAAAGGAAGGAAACAACGTTAGATAAAGAAATCAGTCAGGTCCGGGAGAATGTCAAAGAAAAATGATCATTACCCTGGACACCCAAAGTCGAGTCCACATGGAACTACTTTGACATCTCTCTTCTTGAGTGCATAGTCAATGACAGCTTCATTCTATAGAGATACAAGTCAAAATGAGAAAGGGACTGAACAAAATTTGAACGGTTGGAAAACCAGAAGAGCATTCCTTAAACAAACCTCTGGAACCATCATGGAGCATGTTGAGTAAACGATGTATCCGCCAGTTTTGGAATTTGCATCAACCATATCAATAGCAGCAAGTATCAATTGCTACAAACCAAAAGATTTGTGATGGCATGAATTAATCTCTTAGCATATGCAAGATATAACAAAAGAATCAATTTATCTCCTTTTCTGCTGACTCTGAACTTAGGATGACTACTGTAGTTCCAAAATAAAACCAAAAAGGCAAAAAGCACACCGAAAGTACGTACCTTCTGCAAATGGGCACATTTTTGTATGTCATCTAAACTTTTAGAGGTTTTAACGGATGGATCTTTGGTTATAACCTACACCATAGAGTAGAGATCATTAAATGCGAGCACAAAGCAGTGAGCAATACACCAAATGCGGAATAAGGTTTAAACAAATGCTTACTCCTGTACCACTACAAGGGGCATCCAACAACACTCTATCAACCGAATTCTGACCCAAAACCTTGGGAAGCTGAACATTAACACAAAAGCAAAGAATTAGAATTCTGTCTCCTAAGTGTATAAGACCCTCAAGAAAATACGAAGGACAAGTTTATGCACTTTGTTTTTAACCTACAACTCATCTGAGGCACCCAGAAAGAAGCACTTAAAGAAAAAGGAAAGAAACAGGATTCAAAACTTTGGCTCTGACTGGTATAAAGGATGGAAAGGAGTGAGAATTGAAAATTTGCTAACCTAACGGTTAAGCTACAAAGTTAGAAAGTAGTCATGAATACAATTTGATTAACAAAGTATCCATTCTCACTCCTCTTCATCCTTCATACCAAGTAAAGCCTTTATGCTTTTGAAGCTCTTGAGCTTGAAACATCAACTCATCAACTTATCATGATTAGTACTGTATTCTCTTGAGGGGCAGAAAGATGCTAACCTCCCTCCCATCATAGTTACAAACTATTGTGTTTGTCACTCCCATGCGATGCAAATTTGCAGTAAGTGACTTCAGCCTTGTTTCCTTCATTTCATTTGCAAAAATTAACCCTGGCCACAATACCAACAAAATATTAGAAAGGAATTTGGAAACAATAGTAAAAGACATATTGAACAAAGAGCATATCACCACTATAAAAGGATAATTATTTATGTTAAACTATATATTCAACATGGACAAGCAAATTAAAAAGGTAAAATGAAACAAAATATAAAATCACAAAGAGTCAAAAACAAAATTCAACGGTTTGAATGAAATATAGACTAACATACCACTATTTTTCATGAGAGTAGCAACATAAGTTGTTTTACCACCAGGTGCAGCTCTGCAACAGGCACAATTATAATCAAAAGGGAGAGAATGATGATCTTTACTAAAGATGAGTTTTATACTTTTAATTTTTTATGGGATGATTGTATCTGGAAAAAACAAAAGCAGCAATTTAACATTATCTAATATAAATGAGCACAACAGGCATCATGGCTACCAAGTGAAGGAATAAACTAGTAGTTGGAAGAATGTTTGGGATTTCACAGTAGTCTACGTACACACCATATAGTGTGTAAATGCATCCATCTGATTAAACATCTGGACTTTGAGTTTAAGGTTGAGGTTGAGGTTGAGGTTGAGCTTATACGATATATATAACTGTAAACAGTAATGAAGCACCTTAATGCAGTTAATGTCTATTAGTGTCTGACCCCAACCACAAACTCGTGTCAGTGTAATCTAAATTTTCTGCTTAATTATATGGATTAGCCTCAAAATGAGTTACAATGTCAAAATGGAATGTCTGCAAGACTGCAAATCTTATAACCATGTCAACCGGAAAAAAAAAGCATCTCTCCTAGCACAGATCTGCAATATGGATATTGCAAAACATTATAAACTCCCAACATCAGTTTCCTAAAATACAGCTCACAAGGAAGATTTTCTTCAAAAAAAGAAATCAACAAATGAAAAGGCAAGGAAATGATAACAGCAGTGCATAGAATGGAGTAACTCACGCCATATCAACTACTCGTTCCTTTTCCTGAGGAGCAAGAGCCATAATAGGCAAAAAGGAGCTTGCACCTTGTATCTGTTGGAGAAAGAAGATAGGTAATTGAAAGTGCCACAACACTTACTTCTACAAAACAATTAAAGAAATGGGATGGAAAATGTATAATGAAATAACACATACATAGTAAAAGCCAGCCAAATACTCTGGAGTGGCACCAATAGGCACATGCGAATTATACACCACCAATCCGACCTAAAAATTAAAAATCGGCATTCATTATGCACTGCATTAGAAATAGAGGTCTCAGATAAATGAAAATTTAAAACAAGGTAGTTCTTACTTTTGACCACTTGCTTAATTGGTCTAGTTCTACTCCTCTTTTGGAAAGAGTATCAGCTAGATCCCTCCTGCGAGTCTGCATTTTGAAGGAGATTATAGCTATAGTTGATCTGAAAATGCACAAATCAAAGATGAAGACAACAACAGAGAAATGTATATTTACCCTTAAAGTGTTTGCCCTGATACATGTAGGTCGAGGCTTTTCAAAAGCTTCAATAAGTTCCATGAGTTCCACAACTGGAAACATCTGTAGAAGAGATGGCAGATTTAATATAATAATTGATCAATAAACTTTTTTTAAAGAATAACCCTCCCCTTCCCTTCCTTCAAAAATGGGAAGAGGAAGAAACATGCAGTGCAAAAAGACAAAAGTATTGCAGACAACGAAAATTAGAACAAGATGATCATTACATCCACCAAAACCCCTATGAGGAATTCATTGTAGCCATAGTATGAACCCAAATCCATTTTAAGTTGGTCAACATAATCCTTCCTTGTGTTTCCCTCTTGCCTCAACTCCTTAAAATTTGAGAGCACTCGAACAACTACAAATAAATGAGAAACTCTTAGCAAATTATATGATAAATGGCTAACCATGAGATAGAACATTAGCAGAAAAACCACTAACTATCTTTTATTCTCATCTGAAGATTTGCAAGATCAGGTGGACGTTGTTGCTCTGCTTCCAGTTCCTGATCGGTAACATGAAAGGAAAGAAATATAAGTACCTTCACAGAATTAAATTAGTAATAACAGGAAATAAAATCAAATTCAAAAGAAGACCTCTTTTGTTGGCAATCTAAACTCATCAGACTCTTCTTTAATGTTCAACTGCATTTCTGCTTGTGCATCTTCTTCTTCCCTCTCCCTTTGTTCATCAATAGCCCTTGACTTCTCCTCAATATCAGTTCCATCTGAATCGGAACCAGAACCTGATGTAGAATCTGAACCTCTGTCTGCAACATCATGATACAACAATGGTAATCACTATGAACCAGATAGCACGAAATGCAGTGAAATTTATGAAACATGCTAACATTTCTACCATGCTAATGCAATGGAAGCTATGTTTGCTAGGACTCTTATATGTCACTGATATGATTGAGTTCCATTTATCCCAAGTTTTTAATTGCATGGGTGGCAGGCACCCACATGCCAATGTCCACTTTCATGATATGGGTACTTGAAGAACAAGATAGATGCAAACTAGAATTTTCAGTTCCTAAAACATAAACTCATCAAGGACCATTATTAAGCAGTACTTCGCACACAAATCAAAGTTGCACCTACAAGAAACTATTGAATAAACGAAAAGCTTGAAGCTCAAAATCATATTTGCTATAAGGCATTAAATTCGATGTTACTAATGTAAATAAATAATTTACAGGGAATTAACAAATGGGTACCTTCATCTTCGTCATCACTTCCTTGAAGGAAATCATCAGCCAAGGGAGCATCATCATCATCTGAAGTATCAGAGGCATCATCAAAATCAGACACTTGTTCATCCCCATCCAATAAGTCTTCTGCTTCTTCTAAATGTTCTTCTTCGCTCTGGCCATCAGAAACATCATCAAACACATCATCTTTTTTGGTGGGTCGTTTTTTCTCAGTGAAAAGATGGTTTCTTTGCTTCTTTTTTGGAGGCGGGTTCTTCGATTTTGCTCCTTTGTTCTTATTAGCTGCCATTTTGAAACTGAAAACAAAAAATCGCACACAAACACAGGAGTTTAAGCTCTTCTACTCAATAGCAATACTTAAAGTAACACTGAAGTTTTACCTGAAAATTAGGGTTTTTCTTTTTTCAGTTTTTTGAAGCTCTCTAGGGTTTAAGCATTACATGTGTAATAATAGTATCTGAAACATAAGAAGACGCCATGGCTTTTGGGCTGAATTTGGGTCAGCCAATTTTTAAGGTTTGGGTTTTGGTTTATGAGTTTGGGTTTTGAGAAATTTAAAAGAATAAGGTATAATGTCACATTTAGTACTTGTACTTTTGTAAAATATCATTGTGGCACCTATGCTTTGAAAATATCCAATGTAGCACCTAAACTATCAATATGTGTTTTATTATGGTACTTTTTACTTTCATAAAATATTTAATATTGTACGTGTACTTTGAAAATGTCTAATTTAGTACCGAACTACCAATATGTGTTTTATTATAATTATTGATGATAATATTGTTAGTGAAAAAGCTAAATAAAACCAAAAGAATTTAATCTAATTTTAAAATAACTAAATTTCTGGTTAGTTAAAAAGTAAATATTAAATTTACATTTACTTTCAAGGATAATAAAAATATTATTGAAAAATCAATTAAAATGTTATTTCAAATGAAAACTCTTGAAGAAAGTGACCATTTACTTAAATTGAAAAGATGACGTTTTGGGTTTTTTACCAAAATATTACAAAAAAATAAAAAAATTAAATTGGGGTGCACTTTTTAAAAATGACGAGAATGGTACAAAGGGGGTGGTCACGCCTGTGGCAGAGGCGGCACCACCCCCTGCACACCTACTAAATATAAAAAAACCACGAAATAAAAAAAAACGAAAAAAAAAAAAAAAAAAGGAATGGCGAAATGCCTCGCACAATGGCACCAATGGTGCCACGGCAAAAGCGTCACTAGCTTTCCCGCTTTAAGCTCCCATTTTCATTTCTAGGCTTTTTTATCAAAAGTTTAGAGTTGAGTTGAAGAAGAAGAAGAAGAAGAAGAAGAAGAGGAAAAGAAAAGAAAGGAGGAGAAAGAAAGAAGAAAAATAACAGTATGTATAAATTTTTTTAATAAGGAAGATATTATTGTTGTTATATGATATATATATTGATTTTATTTTTATTTTTGTTGTTAATTTAGTTTATAACTATTGTAAATTAGGACTAGGTTAATAATATAGTTAGTTAGTTATTATTATTTTTAGTTAGAAGAGAAACCCTAAAATGATATTTTAGTAGTTAGTATATTGTTAGTAGATTAATATGTTAGTGAAAAATCCTAAAAACCCAAAAATAATAGAATGAAAAAAATAGCATATTGAAACATTATGTTTTTTATTTAAGAATAGTAAATACTGGTCGAAATTATTCTAAGCAATTTTGTTTATTTTTTAACAGATTGAATATTAAAGATGGATGATCAGTTTTTCGTATGTGTTTATTTCGACGGAATCATCTTGACAACAGCCGTTGGATGCATATTTGAATGTCGGCAACAAATAGCAATGAGATTTAAGAGAAATGTCTCGTTGGATGATATGAAGCGAAGGATAAACGCAAAAATTGTTAGACGTTGTGGGAGAACGATCTCAAGAATTTTCTACAAGTTTCCAATTTCGGCAGATCCGATCAAATTCACAGAAATGGAACTTGTAGACGACGAAGACGTTGAGACAATGATCGCTTCTTTCTTGTGGGAATGGGAGTAATGTAAATGCACCGATTCACTTATTTGCTAAGTTTACGGGTATTGGTATCGAGGCAAATGAAGACAGCAATGCATATGGTGAAGAACATGGAGCTGAAGAACCGTGCATGGTGCCTCCAATATCATTTGTTGATGCCGATTCGAATATACGTGGGATCGATATCGATCTTAATATTACACCAGATATTGATGTGGTTGGTGATGATGGACACGATAGTAGTGATCATTGTGAGGAAGAGGTCGATAGTGACAGCGATCCCGATATGGATGATATACCTGATGATATTGACGATGAAGACGTGAACGGCGATGGAAACAGTAGCGCGTCTTTGGTCGGAAACCGGATGGGATGTATTATGATACACAATAATGTTGGGCCACACATGTCGCTCATAGACCCCGACGCAGCGCGTGCAGCTGAGTTCCCGGAGTACCCTAAAATATATCCTGCTCACCGGCTGGCCGTAAATTTCGAGCATGAGTTATTCGTAGGCCAGAGATTCGAAAGTAAAGAAGAGTGCGATCTCGCTATTAAATCGTATAGCATGGATATATCGTGATTACAAAGTCGAGTGTCCAAACCGACGGTTTATATTGGGAGTGTTGGAAGGCGTGGAAGGTCGCAATTGGCGTACGAAATGCATTCATACAAAATTCACGGATGTGGGAGATCGAAAATTGGTTGGACCGCATACATGCAGATCGACACGTATGACAGAAGATCATAAAAAACTTGATTCGAAAACCATCTGTACGTGTATCCTTCCAATGGTGAAGGACATGCCAAGCATTAAAGTTTCGATACTGATTGCTGAAATACAAGCACGATTTCAGTATCGAGTATCGTATCGAAAAGCGTGGATAGCTAAACAGATGGCAATGGAGCAGCTGTGTGGAGATTACGACTCATCGTATAACGAGTTGCAAGGATGGATAGCTGCTATGAGAAAGTACATACCAGGAACAGTGGTTGAGTTAAAGACACAACCTTATTACGGCCCAGATGACCAATTACAGCCAGGGAAAAGAATTTTTCATCGGATCTTCTGGCATTTGTGCACCACATGTACGAGTGAATATAAGTGGATGGGGGTATAACGGCTGCAATTTCCGGTCGACGATATGGCGTCCATATAAATTGCACGATTAATAACATTGTCAAAATTTAACACGGTGTACGTAAGGTATACAAACTAATAAGTAACCAATATTGGAATTACTTACCTTTTTCCCAGCGTGTTGCTCAATCATAAGTCGGTATATAGGGACAGTGTACGACCTCCCGATACCCGGATAAATACTCCACCTACAAAAATAAAATTCAAGTCAAATATAATCAATATAAAGAAATTATCAATTAATAACAAGTTATATTTTATCACCTATTTACTAGTGGATATACATATGGTTGGTGCGTAACTGATGCCAAGAATGGCATCCGATTCAAAGCCCATGACTGCAATAGCGTAAGGCATCCACCTATGTCTACGGTCCCTGGCTCTGTCGTCCGACAAAGCTCATGGTACAACATCGTAAGAACAGCAAAGCCCCAACTATACGAGCGAGCAGTGCCGAAATCAGCCAATAGCGGTAGGTACTGAATATGAACCGTATTGTTATTTGAATTGGGCATCAGTACTCCCCCTATGATGTGCATAATGTACGCTCGAGCAGCACACATCAACTCGGCTGCAGTGGCATCAGGTGATAACTGTTCATACTTCGCTCTCAGCCATGTAAACTTCAAGCCCGTAAATTTTTTTTCGCCATCGCCATACGGGTCCCCTAGTAGGCTCTGACAAAGTGTAAATGGGTCACTATCGACCGACGTCAGAACGGACTCCGTCAATTGGGAGCCCAAGCTGCAATGCAACATCCTCTAGAGTGACTGTGCACTCTCCACACGAAAAATGAAAAGTGTGGGTCTCCGGGCGCCAATGCTCGACTAGTGCGGATATTAAATCATACCGCAAGTCAAACATCCGGATCGGTCACGGTGACCCAAATCCAAACTTGCTCAATATACTGTACCAATCGTTCATCTGGGGACTTCTTAACCCATTCACGCTGCCCTTACTAGGCAGTACGAGTCCCGAAAGTGTTAAATCGAAAAATTTATTATTATAACATAAATTATTATGCACCTATTTTGTTAATAGATCCGACGATTAATAAATAACAATATATTACCAAATCATTAGTGCATCGAGATATGTGTGAGCTTTACTAATCAATTGAGCCATTGCTGCCTCGGATATTTGATTTCTAACCTACATAAAAATTTAATTTTATATTAAATTACAAAAAATAACATGCCAATAAAAATAATATAACAAAAAGATAACATATTTTAATATAAAAAATATAACATAATTTAATTTATTATGTACCTATTTTGCTTTTTCTAATATAAATTTAGTAAAACCACTTATTTAGCCCTTTCGTTGTATTATTCTTATTTCCATACTCTATTAGTTAATGTAAATATATAATTTTCGTCTTTTATTATTTTATATTATTTTATTTATTTATTTAGTACTATTTTTTAAAATCTATATATACCTATTGATTATTATTAATAATAACTAAGGTAGGTAAGTAAGTAATACTAACAATAATAATATTTTTACTAACTAACTATATAAAATAAAATTTTAGTCTATTATTTAATGTAAATATATAATTTTAGTCTTTTATTATTTTATATTATTTATTTAGTACTATACATATATATATTGATTATTAATAACCAAGGTAGGTAGGTAATACTAACAATAATAATAATTTTACTAACAACAATAATAATACTAACTAACTAAAATAATATTTAAGGTTTTAACTAACATTGTTTTTACTTACTACTACCAATATACTAAAATAATAATTAGTGTTCGATTTTTAACTCACTTAATAACTTTTATTATAATTTAACCAACAAAATTATTATTTTAGGGTTTTAACTAACTATCTATACTAAATAACTAACTAATAAATTTATTATTTTAGGTATTTAACTAACTAACTATTATTATAACTAACAATTTATTATTTTAGGGTTATTAACTAACTAACCATAATATAATATAATTAATATTTAAACTTTTAGTAAATCATAATAATAAATAACTAACAATTATTATTTTAGAGTTTTAACTAACTAACTAAGTATAAAAATAACAAGTAACAACTATTAACAATATAATTAATATTTACACTTGTTACTAATCCTAATAATAACTTATACTAATAACTAACTACCTAAATTACCATTTCAAGGTTTTACTAACTAATTATAATATTAACTAACAATATTATTTTAATATTTTTAATAAACTAATTATAATAATAACTATTTAATAATACTAATAATTAAAGTACTTTTAAACACTTTTTAATCTAAACTAACAATAACTAATCTAAACTAACAATAATAATACAACTAACTAACAATAACTACTAAACTAACATAAACTAAACTAAACTAACAATAACTAAACTAATCTAAAAATACAACTAACAATAACTAAACTAACCTAAACTAAACTAAACTAATCTAATAATACAACTAACTAACAATAACTACTAATCTAACCTAAACCCTAAACTAAACTAAACTAACAATAACTAAACTAATCAAATAATATAACTAGTTACTAAACTAACCTAACATTAACTAAACTAAACTAATAATACAACTAACTAACCTAAACTAAACTAACAATAATCAACAAAATAATAATAACAAAATAATCATTCATATTAAAAAAAATTACATACTTCTATTAATTTTTCCTTCTTTTTCTTCTTCTCCTCCTCCTTTCTCTTCCTTTTTTCTACACTGTATGTCATCGCTTCTTCTTCTTCTTCTTCTTCTTCTTCTTCTTCTTCCTCATTTCTTTTTCACAGTTTGCTTCAACAAATTTTGGGGACCATTATATGGTCCCCAGCTACCCACAACCCGACAACCTCAAAGCGATGCCGCCCTGCCAGAGGCATCGCTCAAGTCACTGTGGCGTAGGCCGCACCATGTGTCATTGTTTTTTTTTCATTTTCAGCTTTTTTTTGTTGGTTTTTGTTAAAAAAATAGGCTGACAGAGGGTGGTCGCGCCTCTGCGACATGCGGCACCACCCTCAATGTACCAGATTGGTAATTTATGAAAAGTGCACCCCATTTTCGATATTTTTCTTTTTTTTTGTAATATTTTTGTAAAAAACCCTGACGTTTTAGTTTATGTAAATTTAGTATTTACTTCTTTTTTATTAATTTAGTTTTTAATTTTTTTATTTTTTATATAATACTATATTATTCATATGTATTTGATGGTTTGAAAAAGAAATTTTACATGTCGAATTTTTCATTAATTGATTTAGCGATTCACTAACGGTGCTATATGATTATTAATAGTTCATATACCACATTACAAATATCATATTAGACATTTTATGAGAATACAATAATAAAACACATATTAATAGTTTAGGTAATACATTGAACATTTTATAAAAATACAAGTACCAAATGTGATATTATCCACGTAATAAATTGGGTCTGCTTTATTTTCGAAAATACCTTTAAAAATAATCATAATTTCTATAGGGTTAGAATGGTAGTAACGAACTTTTTTTAGATTTTAAAATATTCTTTAAGAAACATTTATCACGATTCTAATATTGATTCGGATTTTTTCTTATGGTATTGTATCAAATGATAATTTATTTATATAATTATTTTGAGCGAGTTTGACAATGCTTTTGAAAATTACTTTTAAAAAGTTTAATTTAAAATTTGAGTGTTTAGCATTACTATCAAAAAGTACTTTTAAGAAATAAAATATTCATTTTAGACATGTTGTTATCAAGTAACAAATATGCATTTAAAAAATATTTAAATTAGTTAATGTTATTATATTTTAGTAAAAATATAAAAAATTATTATAACTTGTTGTTAATATTTTAATATATAAAATATAAATTTTAAATATTTTAAGTAATAAATATTAATTATTTATAAAATTTTATTAGAATATATAAACTATATTTTAAATATTTAAATATAACTTTTAAATATTTGTAATTAGTATTTTAAAAATATTTTTATTTTTAATTAATGATTTTAACGCATTTGTAATTAAGCAGTAAGAATAAAAAAAAAGAAAGTACCATGTTATTAGAGGAGTGAAAAATTAATTAAGTACTAAAAGTACTTTTGGGAGAGAAAAAATTAAAAATTTTAACTTCTCATTTTCAAAAATGCTTTTCAAAAGCACTTTTGAAAGGGCAATTTATAAAATATACCAAAATTAAAAAAAAAATACAGAAATGGGCCGAAAATTTAATTATTTACTGAAAATGGTCATTTCCCCTCAAAACGCGTCCACGTCAGCGTGTTTTCAGGGGATCAATCAGAAAAGCACATCCACGAGGGAGCACTTTATGCCACATCAGCCAAAAACGCATCCTTGAGGGCACGCTTTGCTGATGTGGCAAAAACGCTCCCCCAATGACGCATTTTAGCCCGTGTTTTTTTAAATTATTCTCGAATTTTTTAAAAATTTACGAGAATAAACCTTTATAAAGGCTCAAAGTGACAACACTATTTTTTTTAAAGTGCCATCAATTAATAAGGAAATATAACTTACAAAGGAAATCTTTATATAGACCCAAAGTCTCATTTCCCTTATTTTCTTGAGCAATGTGGGATATGAGATATGTCTATATATAGACTCATGAACAGTTTTGCAGCTTGTTCCTAAACAATGTGGGATTTCTTCTTCTTTTAACTAACAACATGAGATGAAATGCTAAACTATATTTGATTTTTTTACTTAGAGTTTAATTTTTTTATAAAAAGTTAACATTTGTTACATTATAAATAAAACTTTTAAACTCTATAAGTAAAAAATATAAAATATAAAATGAGTATGGTAAAATATTTAAAATAAATATTTAAAAATTACTAATAGTTGAGTGATCATTTTGTAAGTTTTATAATTCAATAGCTAAAAATATAGTTAAGTGACTACTAATGTAATTTAATCTAGATATAAAATATGAAAAATAATTATTATATTTTATGTATATTATATATTTTATAAAAAACTAATTTAACATAATTATATATTGTGTTTAAATAGATTATCTATCTAGTCAAAATATATCTGAAATAAATTTATCCGCATTCATTAGGTGATGAAAATTAAATTAAATTAGAATTAAAAAATTAATTAGTATAGTAAAATATTAAAATAAATAAATATTTAAAAGATATATCAATTTTTAAAATTACAAAAAAAAAACTATTTGAGTACCAAATACTCACCATTTATTTATTAATCAAACATTCATAATATAAAATAAAATAAATAATAAAAATTAAAAGTATAACTTCTAAATTTAAATAATGGAAAATTATTTTAAAAATTAGAATTGCATTGATATTAACTTGAAACGTTTAAAATTGAATAGAAGATTATTGTATGTACAAGTTTCATATGTGTAATTTTTTTCTTTTTTTAATAGTTTTTTGTATATGTTAACAATTCTAAAATGTAACGAGATTAAATATCTCAAAAGATAATTTTATAATATGAAAAATATTAACAAAATATATAATAATAAAATAAATTGTTTTGTAAAAAAATATCAAATATAGTGTAACTTTTAATCTCATGTTGTTAGTTAAAAGAGGGAGTAATCTCACATTGTTTAGGAACAAGCTGTAATATTATTCATGAGTCTATATATACACATATCTCATATCCCACTTTGCTCAAGAAAACAAGAGAAATGATACTTTGGGTCTATATAAAGATTTTCTTTGTAAGTTATAATTTTTTATTAATTGATGACACTTTAAAAAAAAAATGGTGTTGTCACTTTGAGCTTTTATAAAGGTTTATTCTCGTAAATTTTTAAAAATTTCGAGAATAATTTTTTTTAAAAAACACAGGCTAAAACGCATCCTTGGGGGAGCGTTTTTGCCACATCAGCAAAGCGCACCCTCAAGGACGTGTTTTTGGTTGATGTGGTACAAAGCGCTCTCTCGTGGACGCGCTTTTCTGATTAATCACCTGAAAACGCGCTGACGTGGATGCATTTTGAAGGAAAATAGCTCTTTTCCGTAAATAATTAAATTTTCGATCCATTTTCATAATTTTTTTTAATTTGGTATATTTTAGTAAATTGCCCCTTTTGAAAAGCTAAAAATTTCAGCCAAAAGCAACTTGTTTAGCACAACTTTTCTTCTAAAAGTACTTTTTGAGCCAAAAGTACTTTTTTTAAGCATTGTAGAACAGGAATGATTTATTTATTTAATATTGGATAAATATATAAAAACAAAATAAATATTAAAAGAATGTGGATAGCAAGCTTTTCTCACATTTTTATCCATACAAAATGATATTTTTCTCACTTTAATATCCATTTAAATGGGAAGTAAGATTAGTTTCGATGAAATTAAAATAACGGTGGAGATGAAATTAATTTGAAGAGCGATGAAATTAAAATTAATAGCAAAATATATGTTTAAATGCAATTGTACAAGTGATACTGAGATGATTTTATACAGAAGTGAGGTGAATTATAAAGAGATTATAGAGTGACCATATAAACATTAGATTTAAAAAATTATATGATTAAACTTATAATTTATTTGGAAATTTAATACATGGTTTTTTTTTTTTTAACAATCTCGTTATAGGTTTTGGTCATATCTGCTCTTTTTGACACAATATCTAAAATTATTCATAGCCCCAACCCATAAATAGAAAGATAGTGCGCTCATGTCCTATTTATTGGTAACAATGTTAATATCAATCGGCATAATTATTTATCTTTTTAAATTGTTTCTAATGTTCTTTTTTGTTTTTTATTGATTTAATATATGTTTTTCTTGATTTTTATCGACGATTAAAATTAAAATTATTAAACAATAGTGTATAAAATAATTATGTATTTAATATAAAAGACTTAATTCATTCAAAAGAATACTTATTATGTATTGTTTATTTAATACTAATAAGTTAATGCCAATGAGGCATCGGTTCAGTTGGTAAAAGTGAAGGTCTTATGTCTTAAATTCTCATATTTGAGATTGATTATTTGTAATTTCATGCATGGGTCTTGAAATACTATTATATGCAATTGTCATGTGTGGGATTATTCTAGTTAATTAAATTTGTTGACTTTAGTCTAGATTGTACTACCATTCAAAATCATTTTTAGCATCAATGGTGCTTGTTGTAGTGAGAATTGCAACTTATTCTTCCCTTAGTGTAATGTCGATGTTCATACAACCAAGCGCTATAAGTATCTTTTTCATTCCTTGAAATTGGTCCCATTAAGTAAGGGGTATAGAATTTATATTAGTAAATATTGTGGTAATAGAAGATAAAGTAGCTAAATATAGAACAAAATAGATAAAAACAAGCTCACATGAATATTCATAAATAAACAATAAATTCAAAACAATGACTAATCTCATATCAAGTTACTAAACACAACATTAATATAAAGTTTTTGGACATAAATATTAGTTATAAGCGATACTTTTGTTATAGCAATCAAACATTCGAATAAATTATATCAAATAATGAATCAACCTTTGGGCTAACTTATTACTCACATAAAGTACCTTAAAATCGTAACACATTTATCACAACAAATGTTGAAATTATGCCAAATATAAACTTACCTTTGAGTCAATTAATAAATGTATAAATCACAAAAATATATAATCATTTTGATATTTTAAATAAATTAATCTACACAAAAGAGGTCACTTTGGTTACATTTTATTTCAACTAATATATTTAAAATATTAGACATCCTTAATTAAATTTCAAAGTCAAAATCTGAGTTTATTTATTTCAAAATATTTCAAATTTAAACCAAAATAATTTGAATAAAGGTAAATACTATCTCAAGATATCGGGCACTCCATTAATATTTCATATTTGGACAAAAATAGTAACTTGTAAGTGATATCTTGATGTAGTAATCAAACACCAGCAATAAGAATATGTCGAACAATAAATCTTCTTTTGGGTCAATTTATTACTCACATGTAAAATCGAATAATCGTCACATGTTAATTATCATAATTGCACGTGTAATTTTGTTAATTATTAACCTTCCTTTGGGCCGATCAATATTAACGTAACTTAAATTTTATGCACACAACCTTTTATATTTTAAAACAAAATAATATCAATAAAAGAGGCTACTTTGGCAACTTATTATAAAAAAATATAAACATATCAATATTCAAATTTAAAATATTCATAACAGCCAATGGTTAGAATGAAATTTCTAATTGCACTATAATTTAATTTCCAAATAACACAAAATAAAATTATCTTAATAGTGCAATAAAAACCAAAAACATTAATCTTTAATTGATTTTTGAATACTTAAACAAGCAGCCATTAAAATTTTTACAATTAAAATCCAGAATCAAATTTTATAAAACCAAATTCTTTAAACACCCAAAAAAAAATTGAATAAACATTCATATAAAGAAACAACTTGAATGAATTCTATCAAACCAAATTCACAAAAACCATAATGGAATCCATTAAAATTTATCAATAATCTTAATATAAATACACACAAAGCTTAAAGCTTATCAATAAGAATAAAAACATCTAGGGCAATTCTAGCAAGCCAGATGAATAATACATATTTAAAAATTTACTCTTTAACACCTCCTTAATTTGCATTGGCTTTACAAATAAAGCTAGCAAGATCTGTTTAAAATAAAACACCACAATTAATCATCATTTTGTTTAATAAGAGAGAAAGAAAAGTAAATCATCATTAATTAAAGTTCAAATAAACTTGTAGACATTATTTACAACAGCTTTCCAGTTCTAAACCATACCTCATTTTCTTACTTTTTCATTTCCCCAACAAAACATGTTCCATTATTTTAAAAAATTAACCAAAAAATAAAAATAAAGGATGGCTTACTCTTGCACAAAATGAAGTTACATAACAGTACGCATTAATTATACATTTAGTAAAACTAAAATTCTGATGCATTTACAATTACCAAATAATATAAATTTGAGCACAAACATTCAAAACCTATCAAAACTTTAATATAGATCTTCAACCATCAACATATATATATACCCGAAATGTTAAATCTATAAAATTTAAAAATAATAGAGAATCAATCCATTCTCAACGATTCGACATAACGAGACTCTGATACCAATTATTAGCACCGTAAAATAATATTTGATATAAAACTTAACAAACAATAAACCAGAATCTGTCGTGTCAAATCATCAAAAATAAATCAATAACAAAATTAGATGTAGAAAAACATACCTGAATTAATCGATTTATTGAAATCTACGGATCTTATAGTCTTAATCTTCCAAATTAGCATATAGTTACATACATGTACACTTAGGACCATAACCCTAATCTTTAATTAGCCTATCATCAATATTTAACTCATATTTTATTTATTAATTAAAGCCCAATAAAACTTAACCAAATTACATAGTTTTTATTTGGGTTAATATTTTATAATAATAAATAATAATATGTAATTATACTTATTATACATATGATGTTCATATTTTCTAACATCATATTTCATGTTCGATTTATATAGATCATTCTTGTCAAATTTTCCATAAATTAAAAGTTCCAACTATTTTTATTTATTTTTCACCTTTAAATATATATATATATATTAACATAAACAATATTTTAAATTGATACGATGATAATATCATATTGATTCAAAATTTTACTTATAAATATCTTAACAAATTTCACGGTTAAATTGTCTATTTTATATACCATAATATTAACTAATATGAGTTTATATATATATTAATATTAATTAATTAATAAATCATTTTTAAATTATATATTTCATATATTATAATATTACGTCGTGTTTGAAATTAATTATCAACATATCATAATATTTGATAAAATTTATCTTTCATGTTTGTTATTTTGTTGTCTGAGTTGTATATTTTCATTTTTTAAAATTGCAAAAAAAAAAATAGCAGAAGAGTAAACGCTGCTTTATCCTAAAAAGAACTAAAAGGAAATTACATACAGTTTGTTCAAACTATTTTTCTTCCTTTTCCCTGTTATACTACTATGTCCTAGTTATTATAAACTATCCTTGTTTTTGCCTCTTTCTTCTGTTTTGTTTCTCTGCTACCATGAGCAACAAAGGTAGCGGCGGCGGCGGCGGCGGCGGCGGCGTAGGTGATGGGTCTGCGGTGTCGATCCCTGACAATGCAAAGAAAACGATCCAAAGCATAAGGGAGATCACAGGGAAGCAACACAGCGATGAAGAAATCTATGCAGTCCTCAATGAGTGTTTTATGGATCCTAATGAAACTGCCCAAAAGCTTCTTTATCTCGGTACCGAATGAAGATGTCATTGTTTCTTTTCTGTTTTCACGGGGTTTCATGCTCCTTTTTTAGTGTTTTGCTATGTCTGAGAGTTAGCTTGGTTTATGATCTGTTTATTTTTTTCCTCTCTGCGGCTTTTGTATTTTTTGTTGAAGAGTTCAAGAATTGGGATTTTTGAGAGATGGGGTCTTGGGCACTTTCATATGTTTTATGCCAATAGAAAGTGGATTGTGCAATGTTTAGTGTTGGCACAGTGAAGAAAGTTGGGATTTTGAGAAGTGGGATTGGCTTGTTTTTATGCGTTTAGCTAATAGAAAGTGAACTTTGCACTGTTTTGTTACTTGGGTCTTGTTTTCTCGAGGAAGCATGTATTTGGTTTCTGGGAATTGGGAGTAGATTAAAGAAATTCAATGTGTTCAATGTCCCGTGTGCTTTCTTTTGATTTATCAGTGTATTTTTCTTCTTTTGATTTAAAATGTTCACTATTAACTTAAATGCATGCAAAATTGCAAATGCTTATTAAGGCTGTTGCATACTTTGATTTTGCTTAATGTATCTTGCAGTTTACTTTTGAAAGTATGACGATCATTGTTTGGTTGGCAGATACATTTCATGAGGTGAAAAGAAAACGTGAAAAGAAAAAGGAGGCAAGTGTTGTTTTCCTTTCCAATGGGTGAAAATATGAACTTATCTTCATTTTGATCTTCTATTCTTTCAAACTGCAGTTAGAATTCTGGTTATCAATGATTCTATTGGTTATATAGGTCTTTAGGTGTTTGCTTGGTAAAAATACTAGCTGTAAAATAAAAACTAAAAAGGATGCTGAACTGCTATAATGTGTCAAGAGTATTACTTAACAGAATTTGGTTTAGTTGAAGGAATTTTTTGGTTGGATTTTACTCTAGTTAGCTTAGTGAATTGTGAATTATAACTCAATTATTCTTATGTGCAGATAGCTGGTACACAAGGACCAGCGGGGCGGGGTAGACGAGGGAACTATGGTAAAGGTGTTATTTTTTTCCTCCTCTCATATTTATGCATCAGTGTACAAATTTAAAATATTTTTCTTGTTTATAAGTTGCCAACCGAACAAGCTTTGTGATTTTAAGATGTTGTAGGTGCAAGGAATGCATCTGCTCCAAAGGAAAATGGAGTTATTCATACCTCAGATAGAGGTTCTGCGTCTTTTCCAGCATCTCAGAAAGTGAAAAATAATGCAGCACCTTGCATGACTAAGTAAATATGCATAATGATGTTAATTTTTTGTTTCTAAATATGAATTTTATGCACTTATTATTTGGTTGGTTTTAGAGAAAAAATTGTTATATTTACCTAAAATTTGTTTTGTTCTTCTGCAGAACACCAACCGCTATTCCAAATGGCACTAAGACTTTACCAAATGGGATCTCCAATCAGGGACATGGACTGCCATTGTCTGTTGCTGGTGTTAATAGTGAAACTAAGGATGGCTTGCCTTTAGTCGGTCCAACTACAATTTCAGTGCAACTTACTGTCACAGAAGCTCCTGCCAACATTTCTGCTCAGTCCTTTAGCTCTCTGACCAGAGATCAAGAGAAGTTCTCGTCAATATCTAGTGCCTCACCAATTTCTGCCACTTCCACAACCTTGTCTGGTGTCTATTCATCTGCTTCAGATCCTTTGTTGGTGCCAACTGAGTCATGGCATGTTGGTGACGTGGGTACAACAGAACAAGAATCTGGATGCCAACTAGAATCAGCTGAAACAGCTCATATTCAGGGAAACAAGAATGTTCCCTTTGATATTAGTCTATCTAACACCGAGAAAACAGCCTCGGAAATTCGGAGCTCAATGCATGAAAAGAATCCTCCTAGGAAATCCAAGGTTGCTGAACATACTAAGCAGTCCAAGCCTATAGAGCCTGCATTGCTACAAGGTATTAACACTTCTGTTTGATTTGTGACGCCATAAATTACGATCATTTTGTAGTTTTTTGATCTTTCATGCTATCCTCCTTTTGAAGTACAATATTGTATTTTGCAATGCATGTGTCTCTTTGGCAGTATATATTATTTGAGTTATATGACTTTACCATTTTTCCGTTTCCTTGCTGGCTTGCCTTGAGAGGAATGTTAAAAGAACCTGTTGGATTATCCTGCTTAACTCCTTGCAATTTTCTTTGCATTGCAAGTTGTCTCTGGATTATGTATTAATTATCATGCTTTGCACTGCCTTTTTTCTAATTGTTTTCGTTTTTTTTTCTTTAATGATAATGATACAGTGCTTCCTGTAAGCATAAGTGTCTCTAATGCATTTGTTTATTTTTCTCTAATGTTCCTGCTTTTGAACTATCCCTCGCCTAGATATTGACATAAAAGGGTCTTATACATTAAGGTTTTTTTTCTGCACTTTTTGATGTCCCCTCTCTCCCCCCTTCTAATTGGAGATTTCTGTTGGTTCTTGTTTTTGAAACAGTGGTCACATCTGAGGTTGCAGCCGTCACTGATAAAGCAAATTCTCAATTGCTTGCTGATTTAAATTTTCCCAATGGTCAACATGTTACTTTTCCCACCCACTTCCGAGTCTCTGAAGCATTAACAAATGGCTTAACTTTTGGAAGCTTTGATGCTAGTTTTGGACAGGTAACAAGACATGGTATTGGTACTAGTGCTGAGATTACCCCTGCATATCCTATTGAAACTTCTCAGGGTAGTGATGAAACTGCTGAAGAGCCTTCTTCTAGGTTGGTTGAAATTAGTTTCTACTTTTATTGGAATTTATATTTTGTTTGATGGATTGTTTTTCTTCTGCTAGAAAGTATCAAATATTTCCAAAATCGTTTTATTCATCTCAAGAGTTGGTTCTGAGTTTTTGTTTCTATATTAGTGTAAATTCTCCTTTAGTTGATTAAAGCAATTAAGGAGCCATGGGTGATTGATAATTGAGACCTGATGTTTTTCCATTGAACTGTTTTGGATTATCGAGGGAAAACATGTTTGGATGAATATCCAAGGTTATAAATGTGCCTAATTTGCTATCATATATACTGCTAGAGCAGTGGGATCTGTAGGCAATATTTGCAGTTATCTATTTTGTTTTTCGTTTTAATATTTTAGATATTATTGAGCCTTTATGATTTCCGCAGAAGCAAAGGTATACTATCAGCTATGGAAGGCGATAGTGCTGATCAACCACAACCTCCTCCTGATTTTGAAAAAGCACCCAAATCAGATGACATTATTTCATCTGATGCAAACTTTAAAGTTGATCAGTCAAGTCAAGAAATGCGTTTGCACTCAGAGGGTAATCAGAGTGTCATTCCAAATGACCCAAGGTATGGATTTGGTTTAATGCCTGCATCAGCAAGCCACTTTGTGCAGTTTGATGGACTTGAGGCTCAGGCGCATGATGTTTCTCGCCCTGCAAACTTTGTCGTAAGCTCATATGCTTCTTCCTTGTTGCTGTCATATTTTCTGATGTAACTGGTTAAATTACACCAATTCAAACATTCTTTAAAACCTTTGACACCTTGTACTATGCTTTAAGTATTGTTTTAGACTTTTAGCACTTGGCATTTGTACTTTCCTCAGTGTTATTAGGTTCCTGATGCTTTAGTGGGTTGGAAGATGACTGAGAAAAAGTTATCATAGACTTGGTGGACCTAAGTAAATTAACTTGTTTTGTTTTTCGTTTTTCATAGTGATGACAGATGTTAGTCTATACTTTATAAAGATGCTTATTACGCTCATTTGTCATATTTGTAGAATGGGAATTCTCCAGATCCGTCTGGCAATTCAGCACCACCTGTTCAGAGCACACTTACTGCTGCCCCACCAGTAGTTCACCTTTACCGACAACCATTTCCACCTAATTACTTCCCTTATCTGCACTATTTTCCACCGTTTTATATGCATTATCCACCGCAGCAGTTTTTAAACTCCAGTGGGCTCCCTCAGCAACCTTCAACTGGGAGCATGTACAAGCCACCTGGGGTCAAATTCCCCCTTTCACGGTTAAAACCTAGAAGCAATGCAGGAAATCCTGCTCTCCTTACAATTCCATCAGGATATGGTCAATTGACTTCTCCACCTGTTGGTTTCAATTTATCTGTTCCATCAGTTACCTCTGGAAGCTCTGCTAGTAAGGAGGATTTTGCAGCATCACAATTGAAGGAAAATCATATATACACAACTGGATCACTGGTTGGTTTTGTTTTTCCTTTTCCTTTTATACTTTGTCTTTTGGCAACTTCTTGTTAGCAATTTTAACACAATGCTTTGGGTTGTCCTCTTCTTCTCTTTCCCTTTTTTTATTTTTGCAGAATGAAGGTTCGGCTCTTTGGATGCCACTGGGGCAAGATTTAACCAACTTGCAGGTTAATTCTTTGTACAACCTCTCTCTTCACGGCCAACAGGTTCCCTTCTCTCCTGCTGCACAGGCTGGTCATGGTGCCTTTGCTGGACTTTATCAGCCACCACAAACATTAGCTGCTCCTTCCAACGTTAATAATCTGCTACAACAGTCTCAGCCCATGGCTGCAGCTGTTGAAACTGTGAGTGTCCCTACTGGTGCTTATCAGCAGCCTCAACTTGCACAGATGAACCGGAACTCTAATTACTGAACTGTTCAATTCTCTCAACAATGCAACAAGGTAGAAAATTCATGGAGGAGCTTTTAAGAGGGTGAAACACTGGCCTGCATTCCAAGGGTAAAATTATTAAGGGCATCTGAGATAATATTAATTAGGGTAATATCTGTTGAAGGAAACATGTTGCTGACTTGTCTGGGTTTCTATTGGAACTAATTATTCTCAAAAGATAGTCTGTAGGAATCTAAGAGGTCAATAGCATGATTAGGTGGGACTGATTTGGCTAAATTTTCCATTCTAAAGTCTCACTCATGACACACCTGTATAATAAATTTTGAATAGGGATACAAGCTGTATGTAATTGGTATATGAGAGAGTTATTCTAGCTTCATTGTATAATTCCCTGATGATCATATCATATCATTGTCATTTTATTATGAGCTTATTTAAGATTTCATCATCAATTCTTCCCTATTATGAACAATGAAGTACCTTTTCCATGAATGCATCAGCTGTCTAGAAACTCTATGATTCGAGTAAAATGTCTACTTAAACAAATCAAATCTTGAAGAATAATAAAAAAGGAAGAAATTCTAAGCTTCTTTCAGTCTTTGTTTCTTTGTTTATACAAAATCTGAAATCTTACATGCATCCAGAATTCCTTTGTTGGAGCATAATAGAAGAATAAAGAGAAAACTGGGGTGGTTCTTTCTACAATATTTACACAACATTACTAGTACTAGTTACTGTTGAGCCTTCACTGCCATTTTCACTGGTTTTGGACTTTGGTAGATGAATTTGTGTGGGCAGCTGCTTACTTGAACTTTGATGATTTGTCTCTTTCAAATTAAGTGATGTGTAAACTGACGTTCCTCCCAAGGCAGCAACAGCTCCACAAAGGCTGACGAACCCCGGATCCGAATTGAAAAGTAGATATCCTCCCACAACTATCACACATGTTTTGAATTGCCCCAACACCACATGGGAGGTTGCAGATGTTGCTCTACAAGGACAAACATTAACAAAAACACAAACAAAAACAATGCTGTCCGGAAAAAAAGGGAGAGAAACTGTACACTTACCCTAGAGCCAGAGCACCAGACCATTGTAAGAGGAAACCAAGTAGAGCTGATGTGAGAACTGCTGTTGAGTTGTTTATATCCCATTTGAATGATAACACTCCTGGTGGATCCAACCATGGCATCAAGGCTAATAAAAAGAAAATTGTGATTGGGGTTGTCTTCCACATCAGCCTGCATGCATTTGGAACTTGTTTTCTCAATGCACTTAAAAGAGACCAGAGAAGAACATGGATATTACTCGATTATTTTGACTACTTACGCGAGGGCTGTCCAGTTGGCTTCTTGTTGTAAATTAGACCAGAGAATTTTGTTTGTAGCGCTCGGGATTATCCATGCTATGGCGGTACATGCACCGAAAGCATTGAACTCTAAATCGGTTACAGTGGCTACTGCTACACCTGCCAACACGACTGCTAGAGCCAAAACCTGCAAAACCGCGATAACTGGCTGAGAGAACCAGATAATAGGAAAAGATTTGAAGGGAATGTTTCCAAGAGCAGGCCAATAATACCTTTTTGAAAGAAATGGTTTTCCTGAAGAGAATGAATTCTGCAAAAACGATGGTCGGAGTGACCGCGATTTTAGCCATTTGGTAAAAACCAACACTGCATCATGGGCTGAATTGTGAGGAAACTGGACCAATGACAGACAGTATTTTCATAAACCTAAGGCAAAAAAGCAGACCTGTTATACTTTAGGCTGGTATTGGCAAGGCCAGAGGCAAATGCCATTATAGCTCCCAAAGAGAAAAGAGAGGAGAAAGGAGTAGTTTTAGAAGGAGGGGAAACTGGAAGCAATGACATTGTCTTGAAAAATGCTAGTAAGATCCATGCTATGGAGTAATGTATTAAGGTTAAGAAGATTGGGAAATTGAATCCAACTCTCCCCATCACCTGCAACAGTAAACAACATAAGATTGCTTACTGAGACATCACTGCTTAATATTCTAAAAAACAAAGATCAAAGGGACTAACTAGTTTGTTAGTCAGTATAATCCCAACAGCAACAAAGAAATTGAAAGACATCGCCACCACTGGTCCGCAAAACCGTTGCTGTTGGCGCTTCGCTCCTTCTGAAGTCCTAAGCTCATTGTAGAGGGAACTTCTGAGCTCTTCCAATGCTCTACCTGAAAAAAAATTTGAATTTTTTTGAGAGCTAAACTAATCCAACAAAAAGGTCACACCACCAAGTCATTAGCAGACCAGAAAATTCATGTACAGCCTTACAAAGATCAATATGTCATGTACCAAGATTTTAATGGTGGTCCCTAAGGAACAGATAAGCTACCTTTAAGACCATTTAGCAGAAGTAAAACATTCATTGTTTTCCTGAACCACAAAAGTTTAAATCCTCACGACCATCAACACTGTAAAGTGAAAACAACAATCAACACTGACGGCTGATTCAATTACTTTGAAGTAGTAGCAGTTCAACACAAGACAAAAATCACTTTAAAAAAAAAAACTACATGAAAATAGTCAATTTCTTTTCATAAAAAGGACCTTAAGATAAAGAATTTAATTAAAACCAAAACATCTAAGGGAAACCAATAGGAAGAAGATGACAGAGAAGAGGTCCAAATCAACTAAACCTCTATTATATTACAATATATGTAATCGAAACCCCTTTGGCCTTTTACTCCCCACACAAAATACATATTGCAAGACAAAAATAATAACCCCATTTTAAATGAATAATTAAAAATGAAGGAGATCAAAGACATAGACACACACACACACATTGACATTGACATTGACATGGAAACAACAACGATTTACAGGTTTGTCTGTAAAGAATGGGGACATAAGACAATGGAGGTTTTTTAAGGGATTCAGACAAACCTGCTTCGCCTGCATCACTGTCTTTCCTTTTGATAACCTTTCTTCCGTCTAACAATACAAAATCAAACCACCGACTTCAACACAGATATTGAATCACACATTATCACAATGAACCATCAATTTATATATATTTGAAAAGAGAAACTTTGGGATAAAGGCAAGAAAATGGGTGTTGTAAGAAGGAAAAAAAAAAAAAAAAAGATTTGAACTTCACAGAGAAAATAGTTTTAGATTGACATATTAAAGTTGATGAAAAACTGAAATTCAAAATATGAGATTAGATATTTGCTGTGCTCTGTTGATAAACTGTAGGGAACGGATGGAGCAATGAAATGGTAACATGATGCCACATGTCGAGTTTCTTACATGCAAAGGTTACAAGGGTGGGTGACAATTGACTAAGACAACATAGGATGTTTGTTTTAGTACGTTCTTTCTTTTTTTGGATGATCTGATATGGATGTTTTTCAATTAATATTTGTTATAATTGCAAATTACTAGAAAGAAATAGTCAACCCATATGTGCATGTATGAGCGGTAAGGAGTCTCAGGGAAATGAGCCAATTACAGCAATCCCATGGTGGGGAAGTTCATGATGAGGAGGCAACTCTAATGGTTTTGATGCCACATTGGTAATGTTTAATGAGCAAAGATCGAAGGTTTTCATGGATTCAATTCACTTATTTATTCATTATTAATGGGACAAGTTAAAAGGATTATATCGTGTTGAAAAACGTAAAAATATTGGATTTTTCATTTTTAAAGAGAGTCTAGCTAGATCAAGTAGTATCCGATTATCCAAAATATGCCCCGACTTTAAACTACCTTGCATTCTTCAACGTTACACTGTAAGATTTTACTCTTCAGCGGCCATGATTTCCACTCTTGGACGTCTTCAAGGATAATCCTAAGCTTCTTTTAGATTCTAAGGCATAAGCTTAAAGGTGTATATCAATCCTGTCCAAAAAAGTAAAATTTTTTTATTTTGTGTTATCAGCGTTATATATATAAAAAAAGTCATTCTAATACAGACTTTTAAAAGAAGATCAGAAATTAAAAGCTAGTTATTGAAGTTGAAAAGTCCAACTTCATATAAACTTCTTTAAAAATCTCATATATTCTTATATGACAAGTACAAGTATTTATAATACTTGTCATTAAAGAAGCCATTTCACAAGCAATTCCAGATATCTTGTAATGAAATCTGATATTCTTTTATTTATAATTTTAAATATATGAATAGGAAGTGTGTAGCTGACAAATGCATTCTTCTCTATAAATTCTAAGCTAATTTTTGAAGAAATAAAAAAAAAAAACAAGAAAGGAATTTCTTGGAAGTTGGGTTTAAGAATAGCCAAGGTTGTTGTAATATGATAATCTTGTCAATAATTTTACTCTCATGTTTGATTATGGAATTTCTTTGTGTTTGATTATATTATTTTAGATTTTTTTGTACATATTTAGAGTTTAATTTTTGAGTTTTTTAATAACATCACATTATGTATATGAAAATACAAAAATAGGAAATATTAATTAAGTTGGATAACTTATTTTAAAATATAATTGACAATGAAACTCCTATATAATTCCATATAACATCAAAAACTCAATCTTAAATGATTTAATTAATATAATGTGGAGTGGCAGTGTAATGTAATTTCCTACCAAGAAAATTCAATGATAATTGACCTCATCCACACTCTTTTATTTGGAAAGCATAAAAGTCCAGACCCAAATCAAATGCGGTGAAGCAGGGGAAATAAGGACAAACTCAAACGGACAACCTTATCAATTTTCTACTCAATCTCCGCATTCTTTTTCTCCCATTTTCGGGTAAAAGGAAATTCATTGTTTCATTTTAACAACGAGATTAGGCAATTCGAAAAAAATAACAAACATTAACTTCAGTGATTTTATGAACTGATGCGATAAAAATCAGTTATAGAAGGTCTAAAGTGATAAGATAAAAATCGGCAAAATAATCGAGTATCTATTAAATTAGAGAGGACGACAACAAAGTCATCTCTAAAATCAGTTGCAAAAGCAAATTTATATGCATAAATAAAATTAAAAACATACAAAAAGAGAATACTAATTTAACAATGAAAAACTAACAGTGGAATTAATAGGCAAAAGACACAAGTATTTTTCTCAAGCAACGTGTTAGAGGAGGTAGCTGATGAAGTAAGTGCCAATTTGGGTTTCATTAGAGTGGAGGATTTGGGAAATTTTCTTGGCATGCCTCTCTTTCATCATAGGGTTGGGAGGAATACTTTTTCCTTTGTGCTGGATAAAGTTCAGAACCATCTAAATGGATGGGATGCTCGAAAGCTATCATTTGCTGGAAGGCTCACTTTGGTGAAGTCGGTCTTGTTATCGATCCTTAATTATTTTATGACAACCAGTGGCATAGCTAGGGGGGCTGGCATGGGCCTCGGCCCCCCTAAAATGTAAAATTGCTTAAAAGGCCTTTAAATTTTTTTAAAAAAATTAAATTAATAAAGGTAAAATTGCACTTTGGTCCTCCCTAAAATTATAAAAATTCAATTTAATCCTTTACAAATTATAAAGATATTGACTATAAACAATTAAAATTTTATCCGCCCCCCTAAAAAATTATTCTGGCTTCGGCTCTGATGACAACAGCCCGAATCCCAATTACGATTTGTAAGGAGATTGAAAAGGTAGCTCGATCTTTCCTCTGGGGTTCTAATAATGAAAGGAGAAAGGTGGCTCTTGTAAGTTGGAGTGATGTTTGTAGACCAGTTGATAAAGGTGGTCTTGGTATTCGGCTATTGCATGACCAGAACATGCTATTTCTTTTAAAGTTGGGCTTTAATTTGGTGACGAACACGGATCCGCTATGGGTAAGGATTCTTAGGAATAAATATAATATACATGGGATCATACCTAAGGATTAACATCAAAGTAATTGTTCCTACGTTTGGCGATCCATTGCAAAGGTCTGGGATGAAGTGAAGAAGGGACTTGTTTGGATAATTCAGGATGGACGAATTGTTAATTTCTGGAATGATGTCTAGATACATGATTTGGGGCCTCTAAAATTCCATTTCAATGGGAGCGGCAATCTGGATGAAACCATTCGCGTTTGTGATGTGATAAATGCAGAAGGGGAATGGAATTCCACTTGGCTCTCAATAGTTCTACCTAGAGAGGTGGTTAATCGAATACAATCTTGCAACCCTCCTTTAGGGGGTTCGGGAGTGGATCATCTCTCTTGGTGGTGGATGACTGCCGAGAAATTTTCTATGCTTGAGTCATATAAGCATATTTGTTGCCCCATTGCATCTGATCAGCTCGAGGATGACGAAGTCATTTGGAAAATGAAAATTCCTCAAAGAGTTAAGACTTTCTTGTGGATGCTTGTTCAGAATAAAATTTTAACAAATGAGGAGCGCGTACGAAGAGGTATGTCCTTTTTCCCTTTTTGTGAACAATGTGGCAAGTCGATTGAGTCAGCCATGCATGCTGTGAGAGATTGTGATTTCGCCCAATTGGTGTGGAAGTCCTTATTACCTAGGAATGTTTGGAATGTTTTTTTCAACTTTCATATTGGGGAATGGGTACACTAGAATATCATGAATAAAGGGATACTTAATGTTGATGGTGGTGAATGGTCTGCCCTTTTCTCCATAGTGACTTGGTTCATTTGGAAACATCGCAATGCTTTCATTTTTAAAGGTGCTAGTAGCGGCAGTCATGAACTCATTGTATCAGCTCTTGCTTGGAAAAAGTCGTGTGGGCACAGTGCCAAGATGTCTCATTTGGTTTGCTTTTCTAAAACTGAACAAAGATGGCAGCGTCCCGATTCAAGTTGGGTCAAGATTAACATTGATGGCTCTGTTTCAAATAACAACACCAAAGTAGCAATCGGAGGTGCTGTGCGAGACTCGAATGGAAAGTGGCTGACGGGTTTTAACATGGTAATAGGGATGGATGAAATATTCAAGATTGAGGCACGAGCGATTGTTGAAGGGATGATATTAGCTTGGTTGGAAGGGTATAACCAGGTTGGGATTAATTGTGATAATGCGATGCTTATTGATACTATCTGTAATGGGTTCGCATCAATTAGCAACATTGCAGAAGTTCGTTTAATTCATGAATGGTCTAAGAAGGATTGGAAAGTGAAGTTTTGGCATGTGTGGCGAGGCAGTAATAAGGTAGCTGATTGTTTGGCAAAGGCGGCAATAGGGAAGATAAACCAGATAGTCCTATTCCCAGGACCACCGCAGTATGTTATACGACTGATAGAAGAGGATAGTCAAGATCACCTGGATGGAAGAAACTCTGTTGATGATCATTCTTAGATAATTGGAGTGTTTTCTCTTTGCCAGAAAAAATATAAGACTTAAAAAAGAGAATACGAGTCCAAACCAACTCGTGATATTGTTTATTTTTGTAAAATACTCTCGAAACAAAAACATGTTAAGAAGCTGACGAAGAGTCACCCACTTTTCAAGAGAAATTACTGGTGGCTAGTAGAGTTTCAACAACGACAAGCACCATCATCTGCCCATCACAACTTGTGAAGATAGTAAAGATACCCACAAAATAGATCTACAACTTACAAAATGAAAAGAGAGAGCATAGAGTAAATGAGGAGAAAAAAAAGGTTAGTAGGAGGAAAAAAAAGACAGGCAGTAGCCATCTTAGAAGCTATCGTCATTGTTGGGCAAAACAAAAGAGAAGAATCAAATGGTTTGGAGAAGATAATTACATTTAGTCATGATTAAAGGTTTCATTTTGATGGGCGGGATGAGGGTAGTTCCAATGAGATTAAAAAATAATGGTAGTAATGAGGTTAATTGATATAATAGTGAGATTAAAATGAATAACGAGATATGATTGGATTTCAATATCATTGTGACGGTAAATTAAAAATAGAAAATAGATTATTAAAGACATTAAATTAAAGTGTATGTATATATAACGAGAATGATAAAATTATATTTATATTAATATTATATATAAGAATTATATTTATCTTAAATAGTAATTAAGATTTAGTAGATTATATTTATATTTGATGGAATAAAATGAAATGATTAAAAATAAAAACATAGATAACGATAAAAAATGCATAACGATAAATTTAGCTTTCAACCTTTACATTTTCTCATCAATTTGACATTTATTCTTTTTAGTTAAATTTGATTCTTAACCTTTAAAAGAAGAGCTAAATTGCTTTTAAAAAAAATAGAAATAGTAACTAAAATAGTAATTTTTAATGTTGTTAGCGTGGTAACTTCCATGACAATCCATGAGCACCAGGGCGAAGCTAGAAATTTGGGGGGTTGAAATTTAATTGTATATTTTTACGATAATAAAAATACAATTTTATTAATTTAATAGCTTATATCTTTATAATTTTTAAAGGATTAAAGTAATATTTTTATTATTTTGGAGGGTCAAAGTGTAATATTATCATTACTAATTTAAAATTTTATAAATTATAGGAAAAAAATTTTCATTTTAGGGGGGTTAGGGCCCAACCAATCCCCTGGCTTCGCCACTAATGTGCACATTATGCTAACATAACACCATATGTCTTATATGTAATGTCAACATTCAAAATTATAAAAACAAAATATTTATGCACTTTTATATATTTCTTTGAAGTTTTTAGAATTAGGATCAAATTGAGATTATTTGTAAATTTTGAAGGTTAATTTTTAAAATTATGACTAAATTAATATAATATGTAAAAATTAGAGCTAAAATTTTTATTATACCGACTTTTTTAATTGCCACATCATCTTGATATTTGTAATTTTAATGAAAGTGATCAAAATAATTGAATTATGCAACGCGGATAGTTAAATTGCAACATTTTCATTTTAGATTCCTAAAATAATTTTTTTTTTTGTCTTGGACGACTAACTATGTAGTTTATAATATTATAATATTTATTAATATATTATATAAAAACAATAGTTTATCATATTAAATAAAGGTAGGAGGTAAAATGATGTTGGGTTGAACACCAAATACCACCATGGCTGCATGGCATGGAATCTCAACAACTTGCAGCTTTCATTCCTTCAATCTTTTATAATCCAGGCGCTCAATTTACAAAAATCCGTGTTGAATGTTGACCTACAAAATTAATTTTTATTCTCAAATAATGGTTGGTCTAATTCTATAAAAGGTTGTTGTACTAACCATTTTTTATGAATTTAGTCCGTCTACTATATTTTGATAATTTTGTTAATTCCATCAAATAATTTGATTTGATTTATTCATTAAGTGGCATATAAATATTACCATAATGTTATTTATTTACAATTTATTAAGGAAATAAAACCCACTTTTCTGGTTTTAATTATACTTATCTTGCACAAATTATGCAACTTCTGAAATAAGAAATATGACCATTTTTGTTTTAAAGTTCTTCTAACAAAAGGCCATAAAAAAGGAAACTGAGACTTAAGTTAGAACTGGACACATGCAAATTTGCAAATACAGGTCATGAAAATGCTATAAAGAATCCTCTGTGAATTGTAGTTGTGGTACATTAACATGATACATGCAACCCCACAAAGCCATTTCCCCTGGATGTCAAGACGTTACTGACGCCATAAAAAGGGTGCCACCCAATCTCTCTCTCGTGTTCACTATCTATCTGTTGCTTCTGTGTCACTTCTTCATTGGCTCTCTCTCTCTCTCTCTATTTATTTTCTCAAAGGAACTTTCTCTCTCTTCTTCTGCAAAGACTTGATCTTTCTGTGTTCGAAAAACTGTCCTGGACATGGAGTTGGTTCCATATTCAAGTGAACCAAAACCCAAACCAAGCTCCTCAACTCTTCCATGGCAAGACATGTTCCGATCTGCATCAGTAAGGAAGCCTTCTCCAGCACCAGGCAACAGCGACGCGCCTCCCAATCAACCTCACGCGCCACCCCAGGCTCCGAACTCAACCGACCCAGATCACAAAAACAGCCTCTCAGGTGATCCCCAGGTACGGTTGGCTCTTTACATAGCCATGGCTCATGCTGGCCTTGTCTTCACCATATTCATTTTATATGCGATTTGCAAGCTATTGCAAGAGTATTTTAGGCCAATTCAGTGGGCTATCTTGTGTTCGATTCCTTTAAGAGGTATACAAGAAACCCTTGTGGGATTTTGGAGCGAACCTTTGAGACTAGGCCTCACTGAAACTGTTCTTGCTGTTCCTGTTGCTGTCTTCAAGGCTTTTATAGGTACCCTTGTTGATATTAAGCATGTCTGTTTGAGGGTGTTCCTTAAAAGACCAAAATCTAATCTTTCAAGGCGCAAGAGAAGTGGGTTTCCAATGCTAGTTCGGTGGTTAGTAGCTTTCGCTGTGTTTGTGATTGCCTATGAGAGAATTGGTGGTGTTGGGTCATTAGGCATAATTGTGTTGGGGTTTGTGATTAGTACTAAAAACATAGATGATTCATTGTCTGCTGTTTCATCATTTAGGAGTAACAGTTTCAGGAGAAGTAGAATGAGTGCGTATTTCACTACTAGGATACTTAAAAGGTTGGATACTATTGTGGCTATTGGGCTGATAATTGGTATTTTTGTGGGGTTCTTTGCTGGAGCTACATTTTTCTCGTATAAGATCGGTGTTGAGGGAAAAGATGCCGTGGTTTCGGTGAAATCTCATGTGGAAGAGAGTAACTATGCTGAGAGGATGGGTGTTAAAAGATGGATGGAAGAGAATGATGTCCCTGGAATGGTGGATAAGTACACTACTCAGTTCTATGAAACAGTTTCCGAGCAGATCGATAACTTGGCAATGCAGTATAATATGACGGAGTTTGTGACCGGAATTAAGCATTTTGTCATAACTTCAACCACCAGTTCATCAGTGCGATCGACAGCTTTGATTACCCCCTCTCCATATACAGAAAAGTTTTTGAGTTTGAGGAAGAGGGTTAGCAATCGCGAGTGGGGGCAAATTTACACCGAAGTCGATGCGATTTTCAGAGAATTGATAATCACTCGGGAGGATTTGGTGCAAAAGGCTAAAGGGTTTGCTGTTAAAGGGGCAGATGTTTCGCAACGGGTGCTAGCAAGCAGTGCTTCTGTTTTAGGTGGAGGCGCAAAGATCATGTTCACCATCGGCAATTCCATCCTCTACGGAGCTGCTGAGGTGGTCAATTTTGTATCTCAGTTGATGGTGTTCTTTTGGGTTCTATATTACCTTATCACATCAGAATCTGGTGGAGTAACAGAACAAGTAATGTCTATGATTCCAATATCAAAACCAGCTAGGATTAGATGCGTGGAAGTTCTTGATGAAGCTATTTCTGGCGTGCTTTTGGCAACAGCTGAGATTGCATTCTTTCAAGGATGTCTTACATGGCTTATGTTTAGACTGTTTGAAATACACTTTGTGTATATGTCAACAGTGCTTGCTTTCATCAGCCCCTTGTTGCCCATCTTTCCACCTTGGTTTGCAACAATTCCTGCAGCTATAGAGCTAGTGCTTGAAAGTAGATACATAGTAGCTGTGGTCTTCTCCATTAGTCACATTGTACTTATGGATTATGGTGCTACTGAAATCCAGGAGAGCATACCTGGTTACAGTGCCTACCTTACAGGGCTTAGCATCATTGGTGGAATGACATTGTTCCCTTCTGCAGTTGAGGTAACTTTTAACAACTGTTCCTTTAAATCTTTAAAATCTTCATCAAATAGGACCCAAATGGTGTCTCCTTCCTTCTTCCACAGGGAGCAATTATGGGACCATTGATTACGACGGTTGTGATCGCTTTGAAAGATCTCTATGTGGAATTTGTTCTGGAAGAACCTAAGAAAAAGACTAGAAGAACACACCATACCCTTCAACGGGTTTGCTTCCATGGTGGAGAGAGCTCATGTATATTAGTACCACTGGTTTCCAACAACTTCAAACCACAATTCTTTGCTACTTGAACAGTGCTTCAATCTACATGCTATGTTTATTACATTTTTTTTTATATCCCTTTGAAACCAGTGGCAATGGTTATGTATCCTCGTGTTTGCTCAGAAAGAAAGCAATATCGTATATTCTTTGATTCAGTATTTAAACATGTAATAACTGGTGAAGCCAATGTTTGAGCTCTGTATTCAAACAAGTAAGAACTGGTGAAAGGCAATATTTGAGTTGAGAGAGAATTTGTGAAGTTGGTGGACTTGTTTCTTTATTTTTATCTGTTACGGGCAGCACCAAATAATATATCCCAAGAAGAAAGATTACAAGGGAAAAGTCAATGAAAAAACTCTGCTTGTATTTCATTAAGTCTCAACCAAATCAAGAATGCATACATCATTGCCATTTGAATGACCATTTAGTATATTTACAACAGCAGCCATGGCCGTAGGAGATAAATACATCATGGTTTCTAGAAAAAAATACAGCATCTTCAAATCCACTTCATTCCCTAATTGCTATGGCATTAAAGTGATGAATTACTTAATGTATTTGAGCAGGAATTTCCTGTGAAAGTCATTCCTTATGGTATCATTAATGAAGCACCTTTTGAGGCTTGGTTTCACCGCGAACCTGGTTCTTGAAGACGATATCATCATCCCACCTAAACCATGTATAGATATATAACAAAATTAGGAAAGAACTTCTAGCTCATTTCGAATACCAGGCTTTACTTGGATGACACTAGCGGGATGTGCTGATTTTTCAAGCCTACAGCGAAATATAGCAACAATTAACATTTATCATTGGGTCATATTTTGTTTAGCTGACGGAGTTTTCCTCTGCTTTCTCTTTCTTTATTCGTTCAGGCTCAGCCAATAGAACTTCTTCATCATCACTACGACAAATAATTTAGGAAAAATTATGAAATGGTAATATAAAATAACAAGTAGAACACAGTAGAATCCTATAGTTACCAACAATAGCAGGAATTATGCTTTAATAGGTTCCAGAAATTATGCAATCATAACTCATTAAAATTTTGCATTTTAGTCTTCTATTGACTTCACCAAACAACTATATGCCATATTTTAGACCGCGTCATCTAAACCATCTAAAAGCTTAAAAGAATCCAATCATCAAAGTAATCAATTGTGGTAGCAGAAAAAACAGATATACAGGAAAGGAGTAGAACCTTGCTTCATCACTGTTGACCTCCACATCAGAATCATCGGCATCAATACTGCGTGGAACAATTCGATCTTCAGTCTCCCTCTTTGCCCCTACGAGTGACTTATCCAGTTAGTAAAATGCTTTTATAGCCCAATAATTTGATAATATGAGTAGGTTGAGAGTTCACCTTCCAAAAGAAGATGGTTTCCTTATGATAATCTCTATCGTCTGCTATATACTTGTGTAAGCTAAACACACAAGTGTTTCAATAAATGCTCTTAAAGTATTCTATTACTTTTGGAGAATTACAACTGGATGATTATAAATGAAGGAAAGAGTTCTATTTATACTTAAGCTTACCATGATCCAATAGTCTAGTTTAAAATAGATCACCGGTTAAGATTAAAGACAATGTACAATCCAATAGTCTACATATTACCAGGCTAAATAGATGGAGTTTCAGTCTCTCTAAATAATGTGTCAGTTCTGTTGGGCCAAATGACCCCAAGTGAACAAGATAGATCATCAAATCATGGGCTCCTTTGCGCAACCTGTCACCTCCGTCACCTTTGGAAACCATAGTAATAGAAAAAAATTCATGCAATATACAAAGAACAGTTAGTAGCATGCTTGGATTTGTCCTTTGATGAGAAATGTCTCCGTTCACGCTCTTCAAGCTCAGCACGAAGGTTTCTCTTCTGCAACTCATATTGTGTGTCCTGCCCATCTTTTCTGCATTTTACACATGCAAAAACAAATAGATAAACAATGAACTTGGGTGCAATACAAGTATAACATAGGACCTTAATGCATCTCTAAATGCCAAGAAGCATGGATTTTAAATATGGAAAGTCTCCAAAACCAAGGCTTTGTAAACACGTGAGAAGAACACAAGAACAACAATACATATTCACAGCATCATTTTCCGCTTCAACCATTACCTTTCTATCTACAGAAATTAGATACTCTAATTAAACAAAAAACCACCAACATGATGTTTGAAGTTAGAACAGCCCATGAAACACGCACATATAGATATGATGAAGTATAAAGAAGTCTTAAAATAGACTGACCTATGCTTTAGAGTACTAGAGTAGTATGAGCAGCAAGGTCCATGGACGAGTACTTCTGAGATGGGCTAAAAAACCGAGTATCACCTTATTCGTTTCCACCTTTGGCAGGTTGCCATGTGGGTCTAGCAGCTGTTGTCATATGTCTTCTTCAGATATACGAAAGCAAAAACTTATTCAGTGGCCCATCCCTATTATATTGTTTGGTTGGTTGTAATGGGCTATTACAGCCCTATTCCATACAGCATTATTCAGGGAAAAATCACCTTTTACCATCCAGCACTTTAGACCACAGAATAGTCATTCATCGTGTTTCAGCGTGTGTAAGTTTCAATAATACCCTTCTCCATCTTTTTTCATTCTATCGTCTGAATCCCTTCTTTTTTTCATTCTTCTTCCCATTTCCTTCTTTGAAGCATTTTTTTTTTTCATTCTTCTTCCCCTCTTTTTCAAGCGGCTCCTTTCTTTCAGCTACCCACGCTTCCAACTTCCCCAGAAGCTCCAAGGCTGAAACCGAGGAGAAGGCGCTACAATACCCTTTCCAAGGTAGGTATTAATTTCTCAGTTCTTTCTTTCAGACTTCAGCTGTAATTTGTTGGGTATTGCTTGCCATAAATCGCTGGCAATAGTTTTTTCAATTGCTCGAAACACCCAAACAATAAAAAGTAGAATTAAGAAAAATAATAGATCGGGTTAAACAGATGCTAGAGATTTTGAGGGATTTCCATTTTTTTCCTGATGTGGGTTGGCAGGTGAAAAGGAGATGCTTCAGTTATCGGTGAAAACAAATTATGACGGAAATATTGTTAATTTATCGTAATGGAGAAAATTGTGGATCAAAGTTTGAGGGCCGACTCTAGGAAATTTACAATTGATTGTCATTGTAATTGTTGTAAAGTGTTATACTTTTGAGTTGTGTTTTCCTTAATCAGAATAAGACTGGCATCTAATTGTTTGAATTAGACAAATATGCTGTTCTCTGTTGTATCTGGCTTAATGTGATCCAACTGAATATTAAAATGGTGATCCGGCTGTATAATCTAGCTGAGTATTAATATTGCATTTTTTTTAAAGCATTGATGTTTCGATATGTGTAATTACTTTACGAATAGTTTTAGTACTTGCTTTAGTTACCATCATGTTTTCTTTAGGTTTAAAGATTTGCATAATTATTCACTTTCCCTCTCATTTCTTCATGAAGTGAAGTTTTATGCTTAAGAGATAGTGATGTACTATAATATGCCGCTTATTTGGGTAAGTTTTATGTTGCAGGTTGGGTCTCGTTGCAACCATCAAGGTATGCTACCCATTTCCTTGTAATATAATTTGAATCTTCACTCTATTACTATGGACTGGTGACATGCACATATGCATAGGCTGGGTCTATTCCGTTATTTTAGTATGTCGTGTATATTTATTATTCATACTGGTTGGCATTGCTGCCATAGACCAAAAAAAGGGTTTATCATGTACTAGACCATATCATGTTGGCAACAATACTAAATTAAAACGAAGTTAAAAGTGCAGCATGAGAGGCTTTACACAAAACTGTTTGGTAAGTGTGTTTGATTTAACAGACTTCTAAGATGTAATTAGATCTTGTCATTAATGAGGAAAAGTTACAGGGGAAGCATGCACCATTCTTTTATTTATTTATTATTTTACATATTATTTTAATATCTTTATAACGATAATAATACTGAAACCAAAGGAAGTTGCTGCATAGAACACCAGGATAGAATGCGCTATAAACTTTGAAATATTTGAGTAACAATGACAGAGGGGCAGGCATCCTGGTGATAGTTTATTTACTATGCCTGTCCTTCAAGTGACTGAACAATGAGCATTTAACAGTAACACTTAGAAAATGGATGAGTGTTCAGTTATCATTTGAAAATTTCCATTTTTTAGCAATTAGTTGTATGTAAATCTTTTAGAGAAAGGAAAATAATATGTTACGAATAAACTCTGCCATCTTTAAAGGCTTCTTAATTTTGAAGTTAGCTTTTAATTTTTGAAAACTAGCTGCAGTTCAGTTATAATTTTTTCCATCTGGCCACTGAAATTTTCTTGTAACCACCATCCCTAGTTATCTCCTTTTCAGATATTGTTTTCTAATGACCACCATAAAAATTTGAGCATTTTTATGCTTCTAAAAGAAAATGATTTTATATTTGAAGTGATTGCCAAAGTTAGATTGAGAGGTTTCCTATTAATGCCAAAGTTAGATTGAGAGGTTGCTAATTTACACGGAGGAGAACAAGGTAAGTGCAGCTGATATGATATTAATCTTGAGAGGAACTTAGTGGGGTGACACTAACTGAGGGCATCTGTTCAAACTGACAGAATTTGGTTTTTCAGCAACTCTATTTTTTTCTTAAATCCGTGACAGCCAAATAAGTTGATATCATGAGAGATTATCTGTCCTCTTTTATTGCAAGGCTCTAAGATATCACCATTTTCTACCTTCTAAACTTATTTGATAAATGAGGCAATCATATGAAAAGAAACATAATCTGTATGTGTGGCCAGCATCTAAAATCATTGCCTCGGGACTGCTGGATATGTAGTGTCCTCCATCAGTCATCCTGTGTTCCTTGGGAATTAAAAGCATGATGTGTCTCATACGAAGATCTTTTCTGTGAACTTTGCAGTGCCAGTTGTTCATATTTCTAAATAACCATATATGTTCACAATCTGTATGTAAACATATTGAAACATTTTCTAATTCAAATTTGTTCTATGATGAAAATGTGGCAGGTTAAGAGTTTGACAAGCAACATTCAGCTGATAGTTGATTCTTTACGAAGTTCCACTGTTGTAGAAGTACAAGTAAATTCAGCTTCATAGATTATCATTGTCGAAATCATTTTTTAAAGGTAAAAAAGGGGAATCAACTTTTAAAAATATAAAAATGGAGTCGCCACCGGTCTTTTATTCGAAGTGTGATCGGAGCTTGGGATGGATTTTTTAATAAAATATTTTTATTAAAATAATAATTTTGGTCTACGAAATTTAAGAAAACGGGTTCGGGAGTTGGTTACGCACGAGGAAGGATTAACACTCTCGCAACGCCCAAAATCGATACCAGATTGATTAATTAATATCTTGATGTCGAAAATTTGAAAAGATTTTAGATTATGATCTATTTACTAATTATATATTTGGACAGAATCATATTGGATGCTAAAGCTTATTATTTCGAAAAAATAAAATATCGTACTTAGTAAGTTAGGGCATCACATCTTATATTCTTGAAATTAAGCTTATCCTTCGACATTCAATACTCGTACATTTAACAATAAGAAAGATATTCAATTATTTGGGTCAAATGAAAAATTGCAACTCAATAAGTTAGGGCACTATTTCTCAAAATTTTCAAATACAGAATATTGGCTTTGTTCTTGTGAAATTTTTATTTCGAGATAATAAAATATCACACTCAGTAAGTTAGGCGCAATATCTCAATTTTTCGAGAATAAGTTTTTTATTTAAAATATCGTGCATTTTGATTTAAGAGAGAAATGATACTCCGTTGGTAGGTTTTAAACGAGATTAATCAAAACTTAGTAAGTTAGAGTACGATTTTCTTGAAACCATTAAACACGAGCATTGTCTTATGATTTTAAAACCGAAATGACATTAAAACACTACATCTTTCGTAAGATACAATGGAATACTAATACAGAAAGCAATATATTAATCCATACATCAAACATTTCAACGATAAATCACAAATAATTAATAGTTACAAATTAACAAATTACAATTCATATGCTAGCAAAAATCATATAATGAAATTAACAATTGAAGAAAATGGAGCAAAATAATATATAACCAATCATAGGAAATAAACTTAAATCCAATAATAAATAAGTTTAAAAAATGATGTAAAAGAAAAAGATTTAAAATAGATAAATAAAATCTAGAATAAAGCACATAAAATAATTTAATATAAAAGATATAAAAATTTAAAACAATATATACAAGAGAAAATTATGATATACAACAATTTTGAAGGAATAATATATATATAAAGGAACAAACTATATAATATGAAAACAATCTAAAATAAATAATATTAAAACATGTTAAAATAAATAATACATATAAACAATAATTTAAAAAAATAGTATAAATATCTTTTATATCATATGATAAAATAATTTAAAATCTAATTAATAAATAAGTTAAACAAAAAAAGGCAAGGATTGTATATGAAAACAAAAAAAAGTACTTAATTGAAACGAAATAAAATTAAAAGACTATAAAAAAATCATTTTTACATATGCGGGGATCGAATTGAAATATGTGGACTATCAGGGACTAAATTAGAAAATATTTCCCAAGCCCAAAACGCATCGTATACATGGGGACTAAATTAAAACAGAATAAAAATTAAAAGCAAAATTAAAATAAAATAGAACTTAATTAGAAATGACACAAAATGCGGAAGGACTAAGAGGGTAAATAACCCAATTCCATAAAATGCGCGGATCCTCCCAAGTCCAGTCACTCTGCATGGGTATGGCCTCTGAACGAGCGCTTTTGGGCATTGAATTGCTACTCAAAACGACGTCGTATGATTTTTCCTTAAATACCAAAATCGGTTTAAAAAACATTTTAACACTATCTTTAAAAAACAAAGAAAATTCTCGAAAAACTCCCTAGGGCTCGACCTAGCCCCGCTCTCCGAAGTTGTTGTACTCGCCACCGTTCACCTCCGTCTTGCGGTGGTGGAGACCCCAAAAGTTGCTGCTTTGGACCTTTCAAACACCCCAAGTCGATCTAAACTCGAAAAACCAAAAACCCTCACCAAAATTAAAAAAAAAAAAAACAGAAACCTTTGGAATTTGGGTTCTCCGATCAACACAAAGATGGGTAAAAGTTTCTATCTTTCTTTACCTATATATATACAGATATTAAAAGCGAAAATGAGATGAAAAAAGATTAATAGGCAATATACCTCTGTTCTATTTTTTTGTATAAAATTGTGAATCGCTTTCCAATATTTTTCCTTTCTTTTATATCAGGAAAAGAAAGAATAGAAAAGAAAATGAAAATACAATTTTTATTCTATATTTCTTTGTCGTTTCGCTATTGCCATTGTTCTTGTCGTTGTTCGCAGTGCAGACGTGCGTGGCGTCGGAGGCTCAATCGTGCGGACGTGTCGACGCGCGCGTGGTGCACATGGGAAGAGCAAGGTAGCCCAATCGTCTGGCTGGAGTTATGTGCGGCACTGGTAGTTCCAGAAACCTCTAGGGTTTTTGGAAGGGTTAGAATTTTGGGGCGAATCGGGCCTTGGGATTTTGGGTAGTATTTGGGTAGTGTTTTGGGCTAGTGGGGTTAATTTGTAAATTGGGCCGAAACTAGACTATTTTTATATTAATGGATTGTTTTGATTTATTATTGGTTTTTTAATTTCATATTTTTTGTTTTTTTGTATAGGCCGGGCAAAAATTGGGTCTTACAGCTGCCCCTCTTTTCTCATTGTCGTGTAACGAGAATAGAGCAAAGACTTCAAAAAGGGCCAATTTTGCCCGGTCATGCCTCTTTCAGTGCTTTTCTCCTTCGAGTAGTTTCGTTCAATCCCGCTGCATTTTCAAGGGCCAGAAGCGACGCTTCGATCCACTCAAAGAAATTAGACTTGTAACTTCAATTTGCTCCACTGCGAACTCAGGGAGATAAGATCTAATGTTTTCGATCTGCTCCTGCAATTTCAAGATTGCCAGATCTGCTATCTTCAATCTGCTCCTACAAACTCAAGATTGCCAAATTTGCTATCTTCAATCTGCTCCTGCAAATTCAGGATTGCCAGATTTGCTGTCTTCAATCTGCTCCTGTAAACTCAGGATTGCCAGATTTGCTGTCTTCAATCTGCTCCTGCAAACTCAGGATTATCAGATTTGCTGTTCGATCTTGGTCCACTACTGCTTAGGGTGACAAGATTTGTAATTTTTGACCTATTCCACTGCTAGTCAGGGAGATAGGGCTGGTGGCTTAAATCGGTTCCACTATTGCTTAGGGAGACCAGATTTGCCGTTCGATCTTGGTCCGCTATTGCTTAGGGTGACAATATCTACAATCTTCGACTTATTCCAATGCTGGTCATGGAGATAGGGCGGGTGGCTTACATCTGTTCCACTACTGCTTAGGGAGAAAAGATTTGCCATTCGATCTTGGTTCCTCTCGCTAGGGTGACAAGATCTACAATCTTCGACCTATTCCACTTCTTTGGTCATGGAGATAGGGCTGATGGCTTAAATCTGTTCCATTACTGCTTAGGAAGACCAGATTTGTCGTTCGATCTTGGTTCCCTACTGCTTAGGGTGACAAGATCTACAATCTTTGACCTATTCCAATGCTGGTCATGGAGATAGGGCTGGTGGCTTACATCTGTTCCACTACTGCGTAGGGAGACAAGATTTGCCATTCGATCTTGGTTCCCTACTGCTTAGGGTGACAAGATTTACAATCTTCGACCTATTCCACTGCTGGTCATGGAAATAGGGCAAATGTCTCCGATCTACTCCTGTAACTTCAGGATTGCCAGATCTGTTATCTTCGATCCACTTCACTCAGAAAAGCAAGATCTTTGAATTTACCGATGTTGCGACAACGTCCTCTAGGGACCTGTTCTGTAAAATCAGTTTTGTGTTTATGCCTATGCAAAATGGTTAAGATGCAATGATTAGAATGAATCTAATGTTCCTAACGAAATGTATTATGGACGATATTTGTATGAATGCAAAATGTCATGAGAATGGTCTTTTTACAAAGATCAGGATGCAATGATTGGAATGAATCAAATGCCCCTAAATAGATGTGTCTTATGGATGACATTTGTATGAATGTAGAATATCATGAAAATGATTTCTTACAGTGATTAGGATGCCATGATCGGAATGAATCAAATGCTCCTAACTAAATGTGTTTTGCATGAATGCAAAATTTCATGAGAATGATCTTTTTACAAAGATCAGGATGCAATGATCAGAATGAATCAAATGCCCCTAAATAGATGTGTCTTATGGATGACATTTGTATGAATGCAGAATGTCATGAGAATGATTTCTTACAATGATTAAGATGCAATGATCGGAATGAATCAAATGCTCCTAACTAAATGTGTTTTGCATGAATGCAGAATTTCATGAGAATGATCCCTGCTTAAGGTTGTCATCGCTCATCATTTATCAAGTCTCTATCGCTGACATATTATGATGCCATCTTGTTCGGCTGGTATTCTTGACAGAAAACTTCGAGGAAACAATTATAACTATTCAACAGATTTTTCCCGCTGTAACTTCAGGGTTCATCTCATTATGGCTTAGGGGTATAGGATCTGAATCTTTTCCCAACCATCCCACTGTGATTTCAGAATGTGGGATTTGTTTCTTCTTCAATCCATCACATTTCTATTCAAAAGTATAGGATCTGTACCGACTTCCATTTATCCCACCATAACTTGGGGGTAGGGTCTGTGGCTTGTTCTATCAACTGATCACTCCTTGGGTGACCCAACCAAATGTGTATGCATGAAATTTTCAGAATATCATTTTTCTCGCGAATAATTCCCTTTTTACACCTGGGTTATCATTGCCTATTTTCCGTTAAGGTTGTATCACCAACCATTTTTTTGACAGAAAATCCAAGGAGATGTAGTCTCAGTTTAGACTCTTCTTCCACCAATATTTCCATCCCTCACACTTTGTGAGTTTTAAACAATAGTCCTGTTTCAGTTTCTTGTATTATTCAGAAGCTTTCAGAGTAGTATGCGAAACTCATTTTATGAAAGTATTATTAGTCTATTAATCGTTATTTCAATGCAAAATGCCTGAAAAAGGTCATAACCATGGACATGAAGGAAATTAATTAGGAGCATAGCTCGAAACAAATAAGCTAAGCAAAGATAGAAATCGCAATTAAGAAGGAAATTTATTGTGAACATATTTTGAAAAGAATCATAAATAACAAATTTAAAATGGTTAAAATGGAATTTAGGTGCCCCAGATATCGCAGTCTGAGCTTCTCTATTCCAACTTCTTGAGGACCATTTTAAGCTCAATATGTGTTTAAGGGATCCGAAGTACTTTGCTAATGCCTCAAAACATATCATACTTCTTCATTGTTAATTCAGGCATAGCAGGACTGCTGTATGCCCCCTTTGATCAAAATTTGAGCCGCCCTTTTCGGGTTTTCAACTCAAATCCCCTTTGGTCTCAAAGCGACCTTTGCAGGTTTTCACCTTGGCCTCTCCTTTTTTCTTTCTTTTTGATTGAAGTTTATCTCTTTTTTTTTTGTTTTTTGAAAATATATCTTTGCAATTTTTCGCCTTGTCTTCTCCTTTTTAAGTGAAACACTTCTTGACTGAATTCACCGGATTGAGCATATTCCTACCATCCATTTGGTCAATGTTTCCAGAACAAACTTTTTCTACTATATAAAGTCTTTTCTAGTTTGGCCTCCATTTTTCTCTGAAATCTTTTTGTATATGAAGGATCTTTTTCAATATCAGGTCCCCCTTTGGAAATTTTCTAGGATGAACCTCGTTGTCGCAAACCCGCATCAGCTTACTGTAATGGATAGCTATTAACCTCTCCTTAAAAATTTGATTGATCAGATCGGGATTGGATCCATTTTGCATTATCCAACTTCAGTTCTGATAAAACTCAGAAAAAGAAATTTCGACTTCAATAGGCGAAACCAATGAGAAATGTATTGATCTGATGACAGTCTTGGCCAATGTTTGATGATCCTTACAAGTCTCGGTCTTTTTATGATTTTTTTGGATGCCTTTGCTGTACTATGATGTGGCAGCTGATCTTTTGATAGACCGCAAACTTTTGACATTGTGCGGTTAAATATGATCTTTTTGACATTTTTTTGTCAGTATTCTTTCTTTCTTTTTTTTCTTCTTCTTCTGCTTTTTTTTTTGTGTTCTGATGACTATCAACTTTGTAATATTGGCATATGCAGCGACTTTTACCATCTTAGTAAAGTACCCGACATTCACGATAATGAATCGACATTGGCCAGAAGCTTTTGATGAGACTGGCTTGATAACATCCATGACCCACATATAGGAAATCTTATTTCTGCATTGAGCTAGGCTTTGATCTTCATCTCCTTTTTGGCTCGAGACATAAGATCTATTTTTCATCCATTATTAACAAATTAGAAGATATGTTACACTTTCTGTCATTTTCAAAGTCTTGAGATCCCTTAAACCCCTATTTCGCTCAAAAAGGGAGTCAGTAACAGCGTCGCCCATGTCATTGATATCTGGGGACCTATTATAAGTTCAAAAGAATGTGGAAAGAACTAATAAACTTATGAATGATTATTTGTATGTATAATTATTAATAAAGAATGAAGGAAAATTTGGATAGTAATTCAAAGTACGAAAGAATCTATAAACAAAAAGATGCATCTCATTGAAATAAGGATTCTAAACACAAGCCTATTTCACAAAATGACTCTTATCACTTCTAGGCTGAAAGCAATAAGCATATTTCGAATATTACTCTAGATTAGCCTTAAAATACATGCCTCTTCCAGAGTCTTATTGCTCAAAACACTCTCAAGTATATAAAAGCCGATGCTTGGAAAACTTTTATTCCTTGGTTCACTCTTTGGATATGCCATTGGTGTTTTGACTTTCCAATTTTTAGGCTTCGGATGACTTATTTAAGGAATCGCAACTCTCTTGCCCCCTCATTCAATTATCACAAATTACTGCTCTGGTCGACTCATCGAACTTTAAAACCCCTATTTTAATAAGCCTCTCCACCAATTTCTTAAATGCAATGCAATTATCGATTGAATGACCCGTTATCCCCGCGTGATACTCGCATTGAGTATTCGAATTATACCATTTAGGGTATGGGGGTTGTATTGGTTCCATATAATGAGGAGCTATCATATGTGCATCGAATAGGCTTTGATACAACTCCCTATATGTCATTGGAATTGGTGCAAATTGGAGTTGCTTTGCACTGGATTCTTGTCTTGATGAGCCCTGATGATCAGTAGTCACAGCCCTCTTGTTGACCTACAGTGACTAATTTGGGACGCTTGCTCAAGCTGTTCACTTCATTTTCCATATTTTTCGGGCTTGATCTTTTGACACTTTCTCCCGCCTCTATCTTTCCACTCTTTATGGCATTCTCAATCATTTCTCCAGTCATTACGATGTCTGAGAAGCTCTTTATGGTGCCCCCTAGTATATGAGTGATAAACGGGGCCTTCAACGTATTAATAAAGAGCATTGTGGTCTCTTTCTCCAAAAGTGGTGGCTAGACTTGGATGGCAACCTCTCTCCACCGCTGTGCATACTGTCTAAAACTTTCATTCGCCCTTTTCTCCATGTTTTGAAGAGTAATTCTGTCGGGAGTCATGTCTGTCACATGACTATACTGTTTCATGAATGCCTGGGCTAAATCTCTCCATGAACTAACTCTGGCACGACTCAACTGGTTATACCATTTAGCTGCTGCTCCCACCAAGCTATCCTGGAAGTAATGTATCAACAGTTGGTCATTATTAATATACCCCTTCATTCTTCTAAAAAACATGGTAATATGAGCCTCGGGGCAACTTTTCCTATTATACTTATCAAATTCAGGCATTTTGAATTTGTATGGGAGCACCAAGTCTAGGGTCAAGCTTAAATCCTTGGCATTGATTCCATAATAGCTATCAGCACATTCTAAAGCCTTAAACTTCTCCTCCAACCGTTTATATCTGTCTTCTAGCCGCCTTGGTAATTCTGCTTTTTTCCTCTCTCCTTCAACTATTTCATCCAAATCAGGGACATTAGTCATGATTGGATTATCCTCTAAACTGAGCCAGTTTGGAGGTTCACTGAAGCGCCCGCTTGGAACTGTTGAGGTCTGATCATGACAGATGGCTTTTCAGGTCGAGTTTGTACATGTGGTAGAGTAGAACCAGGGGACATTGAAGATACTCAGTATTCTCCTCAACACTTACCATGAGGTTCTTTCCTTTATCCATAAACCCCTTCAACAACTGCGTCATCTGAGTCATCATATTTTTCTGCGATTCTATCATTTTTTCCATCATATTCTGCTGGATCTTAGCAAGCTGCTCTTGCATTTTTGGTGAAGTTTATCCTGCATCTCCCTTTGGAGTTGCTCAAGCTTCTAATCTCGATCCATATCTTTCATCTTGGTTGGTCAGTAGATATGTTTGGTTTTGTCGGTGTCCAGGTTAATGCTGAAATAACTTCAACCAATCAGGGTCTTCTTATGAAATCTAATACATATGATGTAATGTCATGTGAGTACATGCAATGAATGTAAAGAGGCGTCGATTCTAACTCAATTTCCTTTAGAAAACTTTATAGAGGACAAAACTCTTTATGAAATAGACTACAAATATACGAACATCCGTATTGTCTTCTGTTTTATCAAGAAATTCATTCTCCATGCAGAGCTCCCTAATTTAGCAATCGAACCATAATCGACATCTCTCTCTAACATGAAAATACATGCTAAGTAAAAAAATCAGTACAATAGAAACAAAATTCAAAGCATGGAAAAAAAATCATTCAAACTCCTATCTGAGTGGCCACTAGGGTTTGGCGTGGCTCTATCTAGAGTGGGCTCTTAGGGCTTTTTATATGCGACTTGGTTCTAGATAATGGGTACCTGAACCAGCAGATTCCTCGATCATATTTGGTTTTGTCGAGTTTGCACATGTGGTAGAGTAGAACCAAGGGGACATTGAAGATACTCAGTATTCTCCTCAACACTTACCATGGGGTTCTTTCCTTTATCCATAAACCCCTTCAACAACTGCGTCATCTGAGTCATCATATTTTTCTGCGATTCTATCATTTTGTCCATTATATCCTGCTGGATCTTAGCAAGCCGCTCTTGCATTTGTAGCTGAAGTTTATCCTGCATCTTCCTTTGGAGTTGCTCAAGCTTCTCTAATCTCTGATCCATATCTTTCATCTTGGTTCGGGTACCGTAGATATGTTTGGTTTTGTCGGTGTCCAGGTTAATGCTAAAATAACTTCAACCAATTAGGGTCTTCTCATGAAATCTAATGCATATGATATAATATCATGTGAATGCATGCAATGAATGTAAAGAGGCGTCGATTCTAACTCAATTTCCTTTAGAAAACTTTACTAGAGGATAAAACTCTTTACATGAAATGGACTACAAATATACGAACATCCGTATTATCTTTCGTTTTATCAAGAAATTCGTTCTCCATGCGGAGCTCCCTAATTTAGCAATCAAACCCGAATCGACATCTCTCTCTAACATGAAAATACATGATAAGTAAAAAATCAGTACAATAGCAACAAAATTCAAAGCATGTAAAAAAATCATTCAAACTCCTATCTGAGTGGCCACTAGGGTTTGGCGTGGCTCTATCTAGGGTGGGCTCTTAGGGCTTTTTATATGCGGCTTGGTTCTAGAGAATGGGTACCTGAACCAGCAGATTCATCGATCCTCACCCATTATAGGCTCATACGGAACGAGTTTGGTTCGGGAATACATTTCCCTATGGCTACACGGAGATGAAAATCTCACGAAGACATAGAATACGGATGTATCCGGCGATTCACTATCACGCGGAGGTGAAAACCTCACGAAGGAGTAACTTCTACTCTCATTTAAAAGGTGTGACCCGACGGTCATGCCATATGATGCAAAAATATTTTACAAGATTTATAGTAATCACAACAATATGAATGCAATAATAGGATTGTAATTTTTAAAATCAAATTTTCGATTTTCGACGAAAGGAAAAAAATTAATCAATTTTACATCTTGACTCTCTCTTTTAGATTCCCAGTGGAGTCGCCAAGCTGTCAAAACCATTTTTTTCGAAGGTTAAAAAGGGGAATCGACTTTTAAAAATATGGAAATGGAGTCGCCACCGATCTTTTATTCGAGGTGTGATCGAAGCTTGAGATGGATTATTTTAATAAAACATTTTTATTAAAACAATAATTTTGGTCTACGAAATTTAAGAAAACGGGTTCGGGAGTCGGTTACTCACAAGGAAGGATTAGCACCCTCGCAACGCCCAAAATCGGTACCAGATTGATTAATTAATGTCCTGATGTCGAAAATTTGAAAAGATTCTAGATTACGATCCATTTACTCAATATATATTTGGACAAAATCATATTGGATGCTAAAGCTTCTTATTTCGAAGAAATAAAATGTCGTACTCAGTAAGTTAGGGCACCACATCTTATATTCTCGAAATTAGGCTTATCCTTCGACATTCAATACTCGTACATTTAACAATAAGAAAGATATTCAATTATTTGGGTCAAATGAAAAATCGCAACCTAATAAGTTAGGGCACTATTTCTCAAAATTCTCGAATACAGAATATTGCCTTTTTTCTTGTGAAATTTTTATCTCGAGATGATGAAATATCACACTCAGTAAGTTAGGGCGCAATATCTCAACTTTTCAAGAATAAGTTTTTTATTTAAAATATCGTTCATTTTGATTTAAGAGAGAAATGATACTCGGTTGGTAGGTTTTAAACGAGGAGAATCGGAACTCAATAAGTTAGAGTACGATTTTCTCGAAACCATTAAACACGAGCATTGTCTTATGATTTTAAAACCTAAATGACATTAAAACACTACATCTTTCGTAAGATACAATGAAATATTAATACACAAAGCAATATATTAATCCATACATCAAACATTTCAACAATGAATCACAAATAATTAATAATTACAAATTAACAAATTACAATTCATATGCTAGCAAAAATCATATAATGAAATTAACAATTAAAGAAAATGGAGCAAAATAATATATAACCAATCATAGGAAATAAACTTAAATCCAATAATAAATAAGTTTAAAAAAATGATGTAAAAGAAAAAGATTTAAAATAGATAAATAAAATCTAAAATAAAGCACATAAAATAATTTAATATAAAAGATATAAAAATTTAAAACAAAATATACAAGAGAAAATTATGATATACAACAATTTTGAAGGAATATATATATATATATATATATATAAAGGAACAAACTATATAAAATAAAAACAATCTAAAATAAATAATATTAAAATATGTTAAATAAATAATACATATAAACAATAATTTAAAAAAAATAGTATAAATATCTTTTATATCATATGATAAAATAATTTAAAATCTAATTAATAAATAAGTTAAACAAAAAAAAAGGCAAGGATTGTATATGAAAACAAAAAAGGTACTTAATTGAAACAAAATAAAATTAAAAGACTATAAAAAAATCATTTTTACATATGCGGGGATCGAATTGAAATACGCGTGGACTATAAGGGACTAAATCAGACAATATTTCCCAAGCCCAAAAACGCATCGTATACATGGGGACTAAATTAAAACAGAACAAAAATTAAAAGCAAAATTAAAATAAAATAGAACTTAATTAGAAATGATTCAAAATGCGGGAGGACTAAGAGCGTAAATAACCCAGTTCCATAAAACGCGCGGATCCTTCCCGGGTCGGTCACTCGCGCGGGTATGGCCTCTGAACGACGCCGTTTTGGGCATTGAATTGCTACTCCAAAACGACGTCGTATGATATTTCCTTAAATACTAAAAATAAATTTTGCAAAAACATTTTAACACTGTCTTTAAAAAAAACAAAGAAAATTCTCTGAAAAACTCCCTAGGGCTCTGACCTAGCCCCGTCTCCGAGCCGCCGTACTCTGCCACCATTCACCTCCGTGCGCGGTGGTCGGAGACTCCAAAAGTCAGCCGTTTCAGACCTTTCAAACACCCCAAGTCAGATCTAAACTCGAAAAACCAGAAACCCTCACCAAAATAAAAAAAACAACCAGAAACCTTTCGAATTCGGGTTCTCCGATCAACACAAAGATGGGTAAAAGTTTCTGTCTTTCTTTATCTATATATATGTACAGTATATTAAAGGTGAAAATGAGATGAAAAAAAGATTAATAGGCAATATACCTCTGTTCTATTTTTTTTGTATAAAATTGTGAACTGCTTTACAATGTTTTTCGGCTTTCTTTTATATCCGAAAAGAACGAATAGAAAAGAAAATGAAAATACAATTTTTTATTCTATATTTGCTGTCGTTTCTGCTATTGCCATTGTTCTTGTTGTTGTTCGCAGGTACAGACGTGCGTGGCGCACGGAGGCTCAATCGTGCGGACGTGTCGACGCCGCGTGGTGCACATGGGAGGAGCGAGGTAGCCCAATCGTCTGGCTGGAGTTGTGTGCGGCGCTGGCCAGAAACCTCTAGGGTTTCAGGAAGGGTTGGAATTTTGGGGCCAATCAGGCCTTGAGATTTTGGGTAATATTTGGGTAGTGTTTTGGGCTAGTGGGGTTAATTTGTAAATTGGGCCGAAACTGGACTATTTTTATATTAATGGACTATTTTGATTTATTATTGGTTTTTTAATTTCGTATTTTTTGTTTTTTTGTATAGGCCGAGCAAAAATTAGTTTTTACAATCATTAAGAAGAAAAATGCCTTATTAATTCCAATTTGTTTTAGGAAGACAGCCATCTGATGGCCGCTCTCATCTCTCAAATGGGGACGGTTCTGACAGCATGTGTCTGAACCAAAACTGATCGATCTTGCTGCCACGAAAGCACGATCTGGTGAGGAAGTTGTGCTTTATTGTTTATGTGAGTAAAGTGAATGATGCACCAAAAAGAATGGGACACCTTTTTCTTTAATTTTCGCCATCACCTTCTGTGGTTTTGAGGGTTGATTGGTGAGGCGGTTGGAGGCAAACAATAAAAGAAAGATACATAATTATCTTTGAAAGATAGAGAAAGAGAAGAAACATTGGGGTAAAAAAAGAGGAAAAAAAAGTAAAGGGTTAGTTTTGACTGTGGAGGAATAATGAGGCCTTTTGGTTGTATAGTTTTGTTATTATTATCCATGGACAATTCTTTCTTTTCTTTTATAATTTGAGTATGAAGGTCCCTTAATTATGTTTTTTAATCATTATTGGTTTTGTTGTGGCCTGCCTCACTCTAAAAAAAAACTGGATATATTTTTCAGAGGTATATTTTCTTATGTTTTCTTGGATGCATGTTAGGTTTCCAATCAGTAACCCATGAATTTTTAATTTTAAAAAAAGTAAAAATTATACCATCGAACTCTTTCTATAACAATCTCAATTATTTATAAAAATTTTGATGTGATTTATATCATATTTTATTTTCTTTTCAAGTTGAAATTTATAATATATTAATAATATTAATTAATGGGATTTAGATCATATCTTTAACAGATTTGCAAATGTAATAAAATATGATTAACATTTTATTTAATAATATTTGAAATTAAAATTTCTGATAAATTATTAAAATAGTTATTTTAATTATTTCGATTTGTCTACCTGGCATGGATTAGGAATGTTGTTTCTATATGTATACTATATACTTGTTTTTTTAATAAGATTCCGCCATCTTCGACCTACCTTTCATAAGATTCAGTGATTTGGGATTTTGGATGTGGATGTATTTCAAGATTAGATGTTCATTATTTGATTTTAAATTTTAATATTCAAGACATTATTATTTGCTAAGCCAATAGCCGATTTTGTTGAATGAAATTTGATAAATATGTATTGTTCATTTTTCTTTGACAGTGTGTTATTGCTTCCTCTTCTTCTTTGGTTTGCTTGATTGTTTCTTTCACCCACATTTGAGATTCTTGTAACTTTTTGATGTTGTAAAATTTTAAAACATATGGATTATGACATATAAACTAATGAAATCATGTAACTTTTTGTTAATTTGTGAATATTATGAATGGATGTGAAATATAATTCTCAAGTTATTTATTACTTTTAATATTTAATTATTTTTTTATTGTAGAATAATTAAATTATTTGTTTCAGTAATGATATTTTAGCATATTAAATATGTATTGCAGTTGGATATTTTACGATTTTCGTCTGTCTTTTGACACGATTTTCGTCTGTTTTTTGACACGAATTTTGATTTTTATTGTTTCTTTTATGTTTGCCTTTCTCGGTGGTGGGGTCTTTTGGCTATCAATTTGTTTCGATTAGTATGGATAATGCTTTGGCCAGTTTGCAGTTGGCTGATGATGAGGAGATTGCGATCCAGGAGATAGCTTCAAAGGCAGAACAGTCCTTTCATCTTTGTCTGGTGGGTCGCTGCCTGACGGAGAGTGTAGTGAATTTTCCTTCCCTGCGCAATACCTTGGTAGATTTTTGGCACCCCATAAAGGGTATCTGCATATCAGATTTGGGTGAAAAACACTATCTTTTTAAATTCTTCCACGAGGTCGATTTACAGAGAGTTATTGGGGGGCTCCCTGGTTTTTCAATAATCACTTGCTCCTGATCCATAGATTGCAAGATGGGGAATATCATTTGTCAATTTCGTTAAACTTTACTGCTTTTTGGGTTCAAGTACATGATCTTTCCCCAGGTTTGATGTCTGAAAATATGGCTAAACAGCTAGGTGTTTTCATTGGACAATTCCTTGAGTATGATACGTCGTTTTCACCGATGGGTATAAAAAACTTCATGCGTATTCGGGTTTGTCTTGATGTGCTGATCTCTTTAAAAAGAAAAAAGAAGATACTACTTGGTTCTAACCGAGTTGTTTATGCCAGATTCCGTTATGAAAAACTTAGTTTGTTTTGCTTCATTTGTGGGAAACTTGGGCATGGTGAGAGTTTTTGTCCCCTACGCACTTTGCTAGAGCTTGCTAGCATAAATTTCGGATGGGATATCTCCCTTTGGGCGGAGGGTCGACGCCAGAGTTTTACGACCAGTAAGTGGCTTCGGGAAGCTGATGGTTCGGTGTACAATGATTTGATTTTGGCAAGTAATCAACAAGGAGAAAAATTAGGAGGAAATGGGGATTTTATGAATAAAGAGGGGCGTGATTTGGGCTTGGCTAATTTTGTTCCTAATTCTTCTCATTTAAAAATAAATCAAATGAGAGTGTTTAAGGAAACTAATACCTGGCACAATAAGGAGTTAGGTGAGCCTTTTGGGGCCGGTGATGATTTTGGGCCTATGGTATTGGGTATGGAGGATGAGAATGATCCAATTCACCCTAGTGATGGAAAGAAACGTCAACATGTGGTATCTATCAATGGTAACGTTCTTAACACTGCTTTGGTCAAGGATAATGACGAGTTAACGGCTAGCTCTACAGGGCAGAGCAGTCGAATGCAATGAAAATCGTTAGCTGGAACGTCCGCGGGTTGGGGAGGTCACGGACTATTAAAAGGCTCAAAAACAAATTGAGAGCCATCAATCCCCACATTTTATTTCTCATTGAAACAAACTTAAGCGAATGATATGGAAACTGTTAGAAGGAAACTAGGATTTTCTTGAGAAATAGATGTTGATGCTGATGGGTCTAAAGGTGGTTTATCTCTGGGCTGGAATAGTAACTCGTTGATTTCATTCAGAAGCTACTCCCCTTTTTATATTGATGCTGATGTTAATGATTGTGATATTGGGGCCAAGTGGAGGTTCACAGGATTTTATGGCAATCCTATTGAGCGTTTAAGATCGATGTCTTGGGATCTGCTTCGTCACCTTCATAATACTAATTGTGGTCCTTGGCTTGTGATGGGCGATTTTAATGAAATCACTAGTTCATTTGAGAAAAGAGAATGACGTCTTAGATCGGAGAATCAGATGGCAAAGTTTAGGAATGTATTGGAGGACTGTGGATTAATCGATTTGGGCTTTAGTGGCAGCTGGTATACATGGGAGAGAGGAAGGTTTCAAGCAACAAATATTCGTGAAAGATTAGACAGGGGGTTGCTAATGGTGAGTGGATGGATCTTTTTCGTACATATTCGGTTGAACACTTGAATCATTCAACTTCAGATCATTGTCTGATTCTTGTAGATACGTTAGACATGAGTCATGGTAGGGAGAAATGTCGAGGTCACCGTTTCTTGTTTGAAGGTAGTTGGTGTTTAGATCAATCTTTTGGTGTTGTCGTTCAGCAAGAATGGTTTGGGTTTAATAATAACGCTGTTGAAAAGTTAGTCAAAGCTGGTAATTTTTTCATATTGTGGAGTCGCACACGTTCTCGAGAGCAAAAAAGACAACGTGCGAGGATGGAAGAACGTTTGTCTTACCTCTATGAGCAGGATCCCACTGATGAAAATTTGGAAGAAATCATGGAGGTGCAGTTAGACCTTAATTTGGAGACTGATAAGGAGGAAATATTTTGAGAGCAGTGTAACATCCCGAATTTGGGCCTATTGGGTTGTAACGCCCCAAAAATCCCGAAACTTTTTAATTTCTGTGCGTGGGAGTTAATATGTATGTGTAGCACTTAGAATAATAATATTAAGGTATTATAGGGATTATTTGAAGCCTTAGAGTTAGGGGAGACCATAGGAAAAATTTATGTTCTTACTTAGTGGACCCTAGTCTCGGGCATGAGGCCTCATAATGATTAAGAAAAGAGAGGACACAAAATGGGCTCGGGTTTGGGTTGAGACCCTAATTAAGTTTTCTGTTTGGGCACTATAGGGTTAAAAGGGTAGCATCTATGTTTAAAACACCAAAGTGGGTGGTGGCCCAATATTAAGTGTATTGCAAGAGAGTTAGAGGGTGGCGTCACTAGCAGTTGAAAGAGGCCCAAGTTTGGCGCAAGGAGACCATGTCTTTGGGCCAATTTTGGCACTTAAAAGAGCAAGGAGGAATGGGCGACATTAAGGCTTATTTTAGGAGGATTTAATGATAATATTGTCTTGATAATAGAAGAAAGAGGTGGTGTTATCTAGGAGTCTTTTGAAGGTGTGAAGAGATTTAGATAAAGGAGAAAAGTTAGGAGCTATCTGCTGAGAGCGAGTTGGCGAAATTCCATCACCTAGAGGAGTAAAGAAATCGGTTTCTAATTGCCATAGGGGGTGCCGAAATTTCTATAAATAAGGGGGGATAGCTAATCAATTTCGGCATTTGAACCCTACTCTTTTCTTCCTTCTTTGTGCCGAAAATCTGAAGGCCATCTTAGTTGTTTTTCTTTTCTCATCTTTCCTTTTCCAAAAGCCGAAAATCACCACCTCTCTCACCCTTTTCTTTTTTTTTGAAACCTCATTCTAGCCGAATCTTTTGATCCCCATTGTTATTCTTCTCCTATTCACTAAAAGCCTAAACTACGTTTTTGTTTGTTCTTGTAGCCGAAATCTCTAAGCCTTTCCTTGATTTCTTTTTACTTTCTTTCTAAGCCAAAGCCGAAACACTTTACTCAGACCTTCTAAAAGTCGAAAGAGCATCAGTTCATCTTTTCCGGGATTTTCATAAAAGCCGAAATCCCTAGATCTTATCTCCTGTATTTGCCAAATACTCTCTGAGGTGTCTGCTTGTGCCGATTCGTGAGATTTCATTCTTTTCTGACTTTTTAGAGACTCTAGCCGAATGGCTATTTAGAAACTAATCTCTTGTTTCTCTCTTATTTGCGGCGTTTCGAGATTTGAAGAGGAGTCAATCGCTTAGATCTCTAAGTCGGGGTTTAGTAACACTCGAATTGTGTTACTTTCAGGATTTCAAGGTAAGGAGATCTATTAGTTTTAACGTGTAAATTTGGGTATTTATTAACCCTTGGCCGAATGTAAGGGAGGCCAAATCTTCATGTTTTTTCGGTTTTTCTTGAACCAAGTTATAGACTGGGGATAGTAGATCCGGATAGTAGGGATATCGACTAAGAGTATAGTACTACGCGATATCAGGTGTGTAACACTTCTACACCATTTAGATTACTTGTTATAATATGGTTATAAATCTGTTAAATTCTGTTAAATGCCGAAATCCCAGCATAACGGTTGAAACCCGAAGAGGGTAAAGGCGAATCACCAGGTTAGTGATCTCTGTCATTCTAAAGTGAATGGTTCTGTTGATTTGATGTGATAAACATCTATGCTAGTTTCTGTGATTGCACGGGGTTGGGTGATTAATGAAAGGGGAAGTGTTATGCTGTAGTGGCTTATGCCATGATCTGTTGTAGTGGCTTATGCCATGATCTGTTGTAGTGGCTTATGCCATGATCTGGATGGTGTGTAGCGGTGTGGGTTGATTGTAGAAATCCCCAATGGTGTGAATGACTGGTACGGGTGGCGTGTAGCGGATAGAAACCTAGTATTTGGGTTTGGCTTGCATAATTATTGTTATATATATTAATAAATTATTCTGTTCTGTGGGGCTAAGGCCCAAATCTAATGGTGCATGAGGGTTGCACACTGAATCTCGCGACTCAACCTATTATTTAGTATTTTCAGGTAGCACCTAGTGCATCGGACCGGGCTGGAGAGGAGCGCAAGGTGGCCATGCAAGAGAGTATCTAATCCAGCAAAATTTTATTTTTTAATATTTTTGATTAAGGATTTTAAGTCTCAATGTAATAAGGCCATGGGCCACTAGACTTATATTTATTTTGGGGTTTTATGTTGGGTTTTTTTATTCTTAGGCATTTAAATTTTATGTTTAAATTAAGCTGAGACATGTGGTAAATTTCGGTTTTACTTTAAAAAAACACTTTATAACTTCATATCTTATATAACTTAATAAATTATTAAGTTTTCAGTATAAATGTTTAAACCTGATGATTGGTTTCCAAAGTGCCACAAGTTTTATAAAATCTCCTTAGTGACATACCAGATCTGGTCGTGGTGTTTGGGCAAGGTTTGGGGTGTTACAAGCAACGTGCAAGGGCTAACTGGCTGAAACATGGTGACAAGAACACTAGTTTTTTCCATAGTTCAGCTATTTCTCGTCATACTCGTAACCGAATTGTGGGTCTTGAAGATAAGGCGGGAAGATGGGTTACTCAACCAGATGAGATGCTGAATGTAGCAGTGAGTTACTTTGGCGAGCTCTTTACTGCTTCGAATTCTACTGGTGTGTATCGTTTGCTGGATCTTGTTGAGAAAAGGATTACTACGGATATGAATGATAAATTGTTAAGGCCTTTTTTGGAGGAAAAAATTTGGCAAGTTGTTAAATCAATGGCTCCGATCAAGGCTTCGGGTATTGATGGTTTCCCAGCTTCTTTCAGAAATATTGAGATATTGTTGGGAGTGATATCTCTTATTATTGCTTGGCAGTCTTAAAAGGGGAGATTGAGATGGATGCAATTAATAAAACCCATATTGTGTTAATCCCAAAAATCGATAGACCTAAAAATCTCTCTCAATTTCGGCCGATAAGCTTGTGTAATGTGATTTACAAAATCATCGCAAAAGTTGTGGTGAATCGGATGAGTCATGTTTTAGGCCATTGTATTGATGAAGCTCAAGAAGCTTTCATAGTAGGGAGATAAATCTCTAATAATACTTTAATAGCTTATGAGATACTACATTCTCTTAAGACTAGAAAAAAATGCAAGCGAGGGAACTTTGCGCTAAAGCTCGATATGAGTAAGGCGTATGACCGTGTTGAATGTGATTTTTTGGCTGGGATGTTGACTAGTCTGGGGTTCTGTCAAGAATGGATTATCCTCATAATGAGATGTGTGTGTTCGGTGTCTTATACAGTGGGTATCAATGAAGGTATTAGTGAGGTTTTTACTCCATCACGTGGGCTACGTCAAGGTGATCCTCTTAGTCCGTTTCTTTTTCTGATATGTGCTGAAGGTCTTTCAGTTTTGCTTAATGAGGCAAAAAATAAGAAGCTAATACTTGGTGACACGTGATGCACCATTGGATGCCTCTTTATTTCCTCCAAGTTCATTTCTGTCAGGTTTAGCTGCTGCTTCTTTAGCTCCATTTTTGGAGGGTTTGCTTCCTCATCTTTTTCGCCCATGCCGTTCCCTTTTGTTTTCATCCATAACAAACACATATATACATACATGTCAATGAATTAACAACAATGCATCTCATGCACATTCTTTTCTTTGGCTATATACAAGTTTCATAAAGTTTTGCCATCGTCACGTATTTGAACCCACATTTTTACACATAGATCTAACTTTTGTACATGGCTAAATAAATTCAAGTTCATAAAAAAAAAAAAAAATACTCGATTTAACAAGTCAAATCCGAAATTTATATGATAGATGGAAAACATGCAAATCTCCCTATATATATGCCTGTATCAAAACACTTGAAGTAAAGAGATGAAAACATAAAAAAGAAAAGCCTTGAAAACCTTTGATGATAAGAAAGAAAATTAGGAAGATGTGTCGTCCACTGCAGCTTCTTCAAGCTTTGTTTTTGTTAGAAATGGGGAGTCGGAATTGAATTACAGTGTATCATCAAATTGATGATCCAACACAAAAACAAAATGAAGTAATGATTACAATGGAGAAATAGAATAAAAAATAGTTAATTCTTTTTCCCTTTTTTTTTTTTCTAAAAATTGGTATTGGTTTTCCGTGGCCACATGTGGTTTACTCCCTATCAATAACTTCTTTTTCTAACCACTTTTTTCTATATTTTGCCTTCCTCGATTTAATTATAAATTTTAGTAATTACTCCACACACCTCCACTCCCTAGAATTTGTCATCTAAATCTATTTAATCCAAGCGGTATAGCATATGTACATATAAAGGCCTATGCCATGATGGTTGGTCCAAGTTCAAGCTTAATTAAGGTGCTAAAATGACACATGGGATATCAATTTCATGGCACACAACACAAGTTTTACTAAGTATCACCTGCAAGATACAAATGCTTCATGGTTGTAATATCTATTATTCATTGTTTAACTACCATCTAACCCTCTATTTTTCACTACTACTCTCTAGAGATACATCATGTGACTCCATCATTAGCTATTTATTCCCCTCTAATACTATAATATCAACACTAAATATATTAGAACTACATAGTCTCCTGTGTTTATTCTCTCGGCTTTGTTTAAGTTTCTATTTTTGCCTCTTGTATATCTTTGCCAGAAAAGATTTCAACACCGCTTGTACTGCTTTGCTTGGATGACCCTCGATTTGTTTCATTATCTTCTCGTAACTCTTGCTCTCGTACTCCTCAAACGCACCCTACAAGTAGGAGTACCACCTATCTGTCAACCAAACAAATATCGCAGCTACTGAATGCAAAAGTAGATTGCACCAGGACAAACCTGAATATCCAGAGTTTGATATAGCTCTTTCACTTTGGCAACACATACTCGATCGTCTTTTCCATAGTTCTCCTAAAGATCAAACACATATCGTTAAAGCAAGTCAGGACTATAACTGTTGTATATAATATATATGATATTATCAGAGGTGTATTTCCTGCTTACGTATAACAACTTCTTTTGCTCCTCATTAGCACGTTCCAGAGCTTTTACTACCAACCAAGAGCACTTGAAGTCTTCGATATCAGTTCCGACCTAATGGAGAAGAAATGCAGTAGTCAAACCAATTGCATTACCAGACACAGATATATTAGCACAGCCTTGATACTCACCTTGCCAATTACCTCGGGATCACCAAAACAATCTAGAAAATCATCCTGTAAAATGAAAAATTCTTTAGGCGAATACCTAAAAATAATAGATGTTTGCTTACCTAATAGTTGACAGAGATACTCCACCAACAAAAGAAATTGGTTTTAGGAAGTTCCTTTCTAAAGCGACTATAAATGTACCGAGTTTTAGTTTTTTGGTATCAGAAGTTCCTCATATGTCAAGCTGTCAAATTAACAAACAGGAAATCTAGTCTCGAAATTAGTAGTCACCTGTACTTGAAAATAGGTCCCCATTTCAACAAGGACATTCTTAACATCAGTATGATTGTCAAGATTCTCCCCTGCCATAAGCAATGCACATGCAACCTGGTTCATGTGGAGAAAAAAGAAGCAATCAAAGCAGATTAAACATGTCCTGATAGAAAACTGTACTTTTTAGTCAGTAGCAGTTATTACTTGTCGAAAATAAGGAAGCAATGTTTGATCCAATGTAATGACAATAGGTACGAGGTTAAATGCTTAAAAAAATGAATGATCAAGATGTACACTAGAAGCAAGACTGAATGATCATTGATGGCATTACAATTTGGTTTGTCACAGTGGGGTTGCAAATCTTTGGGAAAAAAATTGACTTTTATCATAGAATACTCACTGGGAGGTAAAATGAGTAATAAGCCGTCTTATACTGAACAATCTTGCGGTGACTGCATGAAACATGCCATTTGATATGTTAGAAGTGCTAAAAAGAATACCCTCGCGCTTAAGTTACATTTAATGCAACAATTTCAAATACTGTCTTACATTGACAATGAGTACTTTGATAGGTCTTTCTCTCCTTGAAGTGTGGTAATTAAGTCTATCATTTGACCCGAGGCTGTTTGAAATTCCACCTAAATAAAAATAGTTCAAATACACCAGCAGCACCTGATTATATCAAATGTGAGTGAATATCGGCAGTCTGCACTCAGTGCAACAACAAACTCACCTCATTGAATAAATCTAGCAAATCTACATAATATGACTTTCCTCTAAAGTGCTTCTTGAGAATTCTGAAGATTTGGTTTCGCAGAATTAAGCCATCACTGATAGCAATCATCCCAACCTACAATGAGACTTTCAGACGTTAGAATTTCCACAGTGCTGAGAAAGCCAACTCCATAGACAGACTCAACCGGTTTGCAAACTGATTTATCCCCAGAAAGCACAAAGGAACAAACAAGATTGTGTTGTAATGTTAGGAAGGGAAGGTCATTCTTTGTTAAGTTACCTGAGGAAGCCTGAACCAACATGGATGACCTCTGCGTGTATGAGAGCCATCCATGATATCATCGAGAACAAGAAAGTATGCTTGAAGCTGTTCAATGTTAAGAAAAAAGTCAATTCCAGTAGAACAAAAGTGAAACAACTGTTGCAACTATTGATGAGAATGAGGAAAATAACAGTAAAGGTTATGTATCCTTAAGGCATACCCATTCAATGCACCATCCAAGGGCACATGCAAGAAAAATTCATCATCACTCAGCTCTTTCCTTCTTTCAACAACTTGTAGCTATCAATGACAGACAACCCTCTGTTCAGCTTTCCTGCCAACAATAAAATCATTGAACACCCTTAATAAAGATACAGGTCGCTTATCGGTTTTATTCTGAACTGTGACAGACTTCATACCTCCAGGAACATTGTAATCTACCATCTGCAGCAAAAGGAGAAACAGGCTATCAGGATTTTCAATTATTCATAAGATAATACTCAAAGAAAGGAGAGGGATGACAACAAGTCCTGAAACACAAAATTATTTAAAGCTTATAAGATCAAATTAACTAATGGGACAGATACACTTCCAATTGCTGGTTCATTACGAGTTTTATTTAAAATCAAAGTTTAATAGTTACAATAAATAAATAAATAAAATCTAGCAGGCCCTGGTAAATTCCCAACAATCAGCTTATGAATTCACAGTTGAAATAATCGTGTATTTTCAAATCAAAACAATTTCTTTTTTTTTCTTTTTGTGTCCATATAAACATCTCAACCTTCTGGGACTAACAAATGATTCACCAATAGCTCCGATCAAACAACTTGATAAACTTTCCAAAATCTTACACACACACACACACACACACACACACACACTAGACACTTATATGCAGAATTACTGCTGCTCCTGCTACCTAGGAACACCAAATTCAAAGTTTATGCAAAAAAAATAATAAATAAAAATAAAAGAAGAAAGCTTTAGTACCTAATCTTTGAAACCAAGAGTATCGAAACAATTAACCCCAGAAAGTGTTCAGCCTTTAGACTATAGAACAAGAAAAGTCCAATATAAAACAATCCACAACAAAAAATAAACAAGAGAGAGAGAGGGAATTACACGCTCAATCCATTGGCGAGAATTATCAGTAAACTCAAAAGCCGGGTCATCAAGAAGCTCTGATTTAAGTGCAGAGTAGACCTCCAGAAACTTGGGTTTTATGTCACTCATGTCTGGGCTTTTCCCTCTTCCTTATTTCATATGAAGAAACCACAAAGAGAGACAGCATAAACTACACTAAAGTGAATTGAAAGATATATATATATATATATATATATATGATGGTGGTGGTGTTATAATAAAGGAACAGGAAGTGGAACTTGAATAAGGCATGGAAATACGGTTGGTGTGGGAAGAAAAAATGGCAGTGGCTGCATTTTCTAGGTAGGCAATTGGTATTTTACCTTCCACTCCACACTCATTCTCGTTTCTTCAAAACAAATGTTATGTCTCTGATTCTGCCACAATTGTGGACCCATTTTGTTTTAGTTAATCTAGGAACAACCAAGTCTCTCCAATTCCTCCTTAATTTCTGGCCCAAACCCAAAATTTCTCAGCACTCCAAATCTGAATTTAGATTCATTATGTCAACAAATTAACTCACCACAATATCCATTCAACACATTTCTATAAAGCAGAGTGTATCTGTTGAAAATTGGCCAACCGTGCTGCTGTGATATTTTTGGTTGAAGTGCATGCAGCTTGTAAACATACTGCAGCACGAATCCTTGCTGTAACAGCAAGGTTTTCTCTTTAGTTTCATTGTAATTAAACTAGTTGAAAATGAGCAAGTTGATAACAACTTGATACATTAGGTGTTGAATGACTAGTTTAGGTGGCTTGTTTATGTGTACAAGCAATGTTTATCAAGTTACTAAGCTACTTAGTGGTAGTAGTAGTATTTGGTGATGTATTTTGATTATAAATGTATTGCTTTCTTATTGAATGAGTGAGCAAAATGAGCTATCAGCCATAAGCTCCCTTGCTGCACATTTGTGAGCAAGTAAAAATTTTTTCTTGTATCTTGCTGCCTTGTCTTGTGTCCTGTTTTTCTTCCTCTGCTCCTACAAAAACTCCAACCGCATCCTTTAAAGTTTTGTTCTTGGCACTCTCCTTAATCATTAGTTGCCATCTGGTGCTGGTTTTATTGGTGGAACAATCTTTAACATATACAGCAACAAGTTTTCACTTGAGACTGAAATAATGAGAATTGGGAAGCAGATTGATTAGCAATTTATTACACTCATTATTTTACAGCATGAATTGAAAAAGTTATGTAGAAAGTTTGGGGTATTAACCAAAATTAAAATCTTCATTCTTGATTCTTTCTGCTATACATATTCCCAGAAACAGTATAAAAATTTCAGCCAAAAAGGAAAAAAAGTTTGTTACTGGTGAGCATCCACTGTACAAAACAATAAACTCACTCAAGTAACCTTTGTGAATATACCGTATACAAATAAAATAAATCACACCATAGTGAACGGAAGGGAAAAATATAATGAAGAAGAGAAGAGCTTTTTCTGCTCTGGTATTTTCTTTCTTTGTTTCTATCTCTCCAGTTCTTGTTTGCAAAGTGGACAGCAAGATATAATCCTGAGCCATTGATCCACACACTTGAGGTGAAACATGTGGGAACATGGCAACTGCCTCACCTCTTCTTTGTCTTTGTACTTGGCTAGGCAAATACAGCACTCTGTCACACAACACAAGATGAGCATCATTAGTCTCCTACACTAATTATGGTATATGTGCAAATGTTTGTTCTACTATATGTGACTTCTTGGATCTTCGTTTGTGTGGTCCGAATTGTGATCTAGCTCGAGTTGGTGCTGATTTCTTTGTATCTCCAACTAGGTAGCCCGGAGATCGATCATCGATGCTCCTCTATCAGTGGAACCCATGTTCATGTTGTAACCTAAGAGGTCGCTAATAAGCGGCACACAACAACATAGAAGTAGGAACAACGAAATGGGAAAGAGTAGCACGAGCATTCCAAGCTAGCAAAGAGATGCAAAGCACGTGAAGATTTGGAGCTCGTTGGAAGGATCCAAATCGAGAATCGAACACCCATACATTCCCCATCACAAACCATATTGCAAAGAACGAGTTCTAGTGATGTCCGGCACTTGTTCATCAAATGTGTGCTCTGAACATACAAGCAAGTTCCTAGTCATTATGTTTCCTTACATAATTATGGGGTTTCACATATATCTTCCAAGTTCGACACTAACATGATATGGCATGATGAGAACATGAAAATTACATTATGAATGATGCCATGCATGGCAAGAGAGGTTGAATCGAGTGTCAAGAAGCTTACCTCGATTCTTCATTTGTCCTCTGTTGTTCGGACGTCGGCAAGGCCAAAACCGTCTCCTTGAGTGATGTGAAGATGATGGTAGCGCTAGTAAAGAAGTAACAAACTAAGGGCACAACCAATATCATAGCCAACAATCCATATCCTCATAGGCCAAACAGCTTCTCCTTCTTTGCAATGGCCAAAGTGAATGTGATGATGCTAACCTGAATTACTAAAGCCAAGAACTCCAGCATCATGAAAATCCCGGAAAAGATGAACTGATGCGATTCGTGAGATTTCATTCTTTTCTGACTTTTTAGAGACTCTAGCCGAATGGCTATTTAGAAACTAATCTCTTGTTTCTCTCTTTTTTGCGGCGTTTCGAGATTTGAAGAGGAGTCAATCGCTTAGATCTCTAAGTCGGGGTTTAGTAACACTCGAATTATGTTACTTTCAGGATTTCAAGGTAAGGGGATCTATTAGTTTTAACGTGTAAATTTGGGTATTTATTAACCCTTGGCCGAATGTAAGGGAGGCCAAATCTTCGTGTTTTTCCGGTTTTTCTTGAACCAAGTTATAGACTGAGGATAGTAGATCCGGATAGTAGGGATATCGACTAAGAGTATAGTACTACGCGATATCAGGTGTGTAACACTTCTACACCATTTAGATTGCCTGTTATAATATGGTTATAAATCTGTTAAATTCTGTTAAATGCTGAAATCCCGGCATAACGGTTGAAACCCGAAGAGGGTAAAGGCGAATCACCAGGTTAGTGATCTCTGTCATTCTAAAGTGAATGGTTCTGTTGATTTGATGTGATAAACATCTATGCCAGTTTCTGTGATTGCACGGGGTTGGGTGATTAATGAAAGGGGAAGTGTTATGTTATAGTGGCTTATGCCATGATCTGTTGTAGTGGCTTATGCCATGATCTGTTGTAGTGGCTTTTTGCCATGATCTGATGGTGTGTAGCGGTGTGGGTTGATTGTAGAAATCCCTAATAGTGTGGATGACTGGTACGGGTGACGTGTAGCGGATAGAAACCTAGTATTTGGGTTTGGCTTGCATAATTATTGTTATATATATTAATCAATTATTACATTACGTGGGGCTAAGGCCCAAATCTAATGGTGCATGAGGGTTGCTGCTGAGTCTCATGACTCAACCTATTATTTAGTATTTTGGTAGCACCTAGTGCATCGAGGCGGCCGAGAGAGAGCACAAGGTGGCCATGCAAGAGAGTATCTAATCCAGCAAAATTTTATTTTTAATATTTTGATTAAGGATTTTAAGTCTCAATGTAATAAGGCCATGGGCCACTAGACTTATATTTATTTTGGGGTTTTATGTTGGGTTTTTTTATTCTTAGGCATTTAAATTTTATGTTTAAATTAAGCTGAGACATGTGGTAAATTTCGGTTTTACTTTAAAAAAACACTTTATAACTTCATATCTTATATAACTTAATAAATTATTAAGTTTTCGCTATAAATGTTTAAACCTGATGATTGGTTTCCAAAGTGCCACAAGTTTTATAAAATCTCCTTAGTGACATACCAGATCTGGTCGTGGTGTTTGGGCAGGGTTTGGGGTGTTACAAGCAGCGTGCAAGGGTTAACTGGCTGAAACATGGTGACAAGAACACTAGTTTTTTCCATAGTTCAGCTATTTCTCGTCAAACTCGTAACCGAATTGTGGGTCTTGAAGATAAGGCGGGAAGATGGGTTACTCAACCAGATGAGATGCTGAATGTAGCAGTGAGTTACTTTGGCGAGCTCTTTACTGCTTCGAATTCTACTGGTGTGTATCGTTTGCTGGATCTTGTTGAGAAAAGGATTACTACGGATATGAATGATAAATTGTTAAGGCCTTTTTCGGAGGAAAAAATTTGGCAAGTTGTTAAATCAATGGCTCCGATCAAGGCTTCGGGTATTGATGGTTTCCCAGCTTCTTTCAGAAATATTGGGATATTGTTGGGAGTGATATCTCTTATTATTGCTTGGCAGTCTTAAAAGGGGAGATTGAGATGGATGCAATTAATAAAACCCATATTGTGTTAATCCCAAAAGTCGATAGACCTAAAAATCTCTCTCAATTTCGGCAGATAAGCTTGTGTAATGTGATTTACAAAATCATCGCAAAAGTTGTGGTGAATCGGATGAGTCATGTTTTAGGCCATTGTATTGATGAAGCTCAAGAAGCTTTCATAGCAGGGAGATAAATCTCTAATAATACTTTAATAGCTTATGAGATACTACATTCTCTTAAGACTAGAAAAAAATGCAAGCGAGGGAACTTTGCGCTAAAGCTCGATATGAGTAAGGCGTATGACCGTGTTGAATGTGATTTTTTGGCTGGGATGTTGACTAGTCTGGGGTTCTGTCAAGAATGGATTATCCTCATAATGAGATGTGTGTGTTCGGTGTCTTATACGGTGGGTATCAATGAAGGTATTAGTGAGGTTTTTACTCCATCACGTGGGCTGCGTCAAGGTGATCCTCTTAGTCCGTTTCTTTTTCTGATATGTGCTGAAGGTCTTTCAATTTTGCTTAATGAGGCAAAAAATAAGAAGCTAATGCTTGGTGCCCCGATAAGCAGAGAACGATTTTTGATCAACCATCTCCTCTTTGCAGATGACTGCATTTTGTTTGGTGATACTTCAGAAAGTGGGGCTTATACTATCCGTAGTATTCTTGAGGAGTATGAAAAGACCTCGGGTCAATACGTTAATTTTAAGAAATCTCTCATTTACTTCGGTGCAAGTGTGGATCAACAAGCGAGGGATCAAATTACTAATATTTTAGGGGTTCGCGTAGCTACCAACCCTGAAAAATATTTGGGTCTACCGATAATGGTTGGAAGAAGGAAACATTGGGCGTTCGCTAATTTTATCGATAGGTTTCGTAAGCGAATTGACAATTGGAATTTTCGTTTCCTCTCGGTGGGAGGTAAGGAAGTTTTTGTCAAAGCTATCCTACAAGCTATTCCTATCTATGTTATGCAGTGTTTTGAGCTTCCAAAGTCGTTATGTAGTGCATTAGATCTCTTTTTATTTAATAAGGCTTTGTTAGCTAAACAAGCTTGGTGTTTTTTTTCTCATCCTGACTGTCTGTTAGCAAAGGTCCTTAAAGCTCATTATTTTCCTTTTACCAATTTTTTATCTGCTAGAGTTGGACCTTACCCCTCATTTACTTGGAGGAGCATTTGTGGTGCTTGTGAGCTGATAGCTGATGGCCTGCTCTGGCGGATTGGGAATGGGAGGATGGTGAACATTTGGAATGACCCCTGGCTGCCTGGACCTGGTAACAATCGGTTGTTAGTACAAAACATGAGTATCTAGTGGACTACAATAAACCAATTAATTGATGAATCCTCTTTTACCTGGAAGGATGATGTCATTTGCAAGCTCATCGATCTTGACCAAGCAAGACGTATCCTTAGTATCCCCTTGGCAAGGTCTGATGTAGAGGATGTTTTGGTTTGGCGGCATGACAATATGGGCATTTATACAGTGAAAAGTGGTTATAAGGTGCTTATCGTTGGGATACCGCAGTTCACCAGTAACAACATGAAAGACAATGGTAAGTACAAGAATTTCTACAAACAACTTTGGAAGCTACAAATACCCTCTAAAATTAAGATACATTTGTGGAGACTAATTAGAAACTATATCCTAATTTATGTAACCTTAAAAAGAGAAAGCGAACACGGGAGGTTGTTTGTCCTTTGTGTAAGGCAGCTCCGGAAGATTCTGATCATCTTTTATGGTCTTGCGAGGTACTACGACGATTATGGAAGCTACTGGATCTTCAAACCGATTTGGAGGCAATACCTCGGATGGAAAAACCAATTGGTTAGTATGTTTCTTCTTATTACAGATGAGAAAAGAAAGATGTTGTCAATTTCTTTACGGGCTAGTTGGTTTATCTTGCAATAAATTGGTTCATGAAGGAGAGTTTTCTATGCGAGAAATTCGAGTTTTATTGAGGTATGTTCATGAATTAAAGACGAGCTGTATGCCCGATTGTCCTTCTTTTTCTACAAAAGCAGTTTTTTGGAGACCACCACCAGTGGATATTATCAAACTAAATTTTGATGCTTCTTTTGATAGAGCATCTAAGTCAACTATTACAGTAGTGGTTGCCCGTAATGATAAAGGTTTAGTTATGGGTGATTGCGCTTACCAGTATAAAGAAGTTGCCGATGCTTTTGTGGCGAAAGCCAGAGACTGTGAGAGGGCAATTTTTTTCGTGATAGACATGGGCTTCAAGAAGATAATTTTGGAGGGGGACTCGTTAACAGTCATAAAGAAGCTTCGCTCTGCGAAAAATGACAAATCGGTAATCCGTTCTATTACACATAACATTTGCATGATGGCAAACTTTATAGAAGAAGTTTCTTACAATTTTTCTCCAATAAGAGGGAACCGGGTAGCGCATACCTTGGCAGTGGAGGGATATCGTTGGCCCTTACCTTGTTGTTGGGTTGAGGAGGTCCCTGATTGTGTTAATAACATCATGGTGGAGGATTGGGAAGATTGGAACCGGGCGCAAGGATGATTGATGCGTCTGTTCTTATACTTTGAAGGTTGGAGAAGGTTCTTAGAATCTCTATAGGGTTCAGCTTCTTCAAAGTTGTTCTCTTCTATAAGGCGAGCATGGTTTAGATGATCTTTGGAAGATTTTGTTGAGTTTCGTTCGAGTTTTTTGCAGGGAGTATTCTTGTTTTTGTTTGATTTTGCTGGTTTTGATTCTTTTTCCGTGTGCTAGTTTTTCGGATTTGGCTTGTTGCTTTTCTGTCTTTTCAGTTACTCTTGCGTCTGTTTGTTTTCTTTATTATTTTTCTTGGTTTTTGTATGCCAGATTCTACCCACTATCATTAATGAAACTTGGCTTTTGACAAAAAATATGTATTGCAGTTTGAAAATAATAAAGTAGATTATATTTAGTTTTATAGTATTATATATTTTGATTTTTAATTCATATAATAATAATTATATTAAGAATGCTATTAAATTATTTTTTATTAAATTATATTTAATAATAATTATGTTAAAATATGGTTAAATTATTTATTATTTTTATTAAATTATTTTCGATAATAATCTTATTAAAATTTAATAATAATAATAATAATCATCTACCTAAAAAAATTTGCTAAGGGTATTTTGGTCATTTTAGTTCTTTTCTTTATGCTATTACAACATCATTCCATTCAACCAAACACAAGAATACTATTACATTTATATTCCATTCCATTCAACCAAACAGTTGAATTACTTATTACAACTCTATTCTATTACAACCTTATTCCATTATAGTGAACCAAACGTACCCTTAGGGTTTTAAATACAGCAGAGTGACGCATAGATACATACCAGATAACTCAAGTATAACTCAATAATAAACTTAATCTTAGGGTTTCAAAAATTAGCTTCATTGAATTGCTAGTCCGTCCGAAACTTGAAGAAAAAAGAGCTCTGGGTCAGAAGAGAAAGACGACGCTCAAAGTTTTTATATATTTTAGTTTTAATATGGTTTATATTTTATATGTTATTATTAATTAATTTTGAAATATACATTTCTACTTTTTTGAAACACAAATTTATATTTTAAGTACTTATGTATAGAGGTGATATGGATCAAATTTGGGTTGAGCCTCAATAGAATTTTAGGCTCACTTTTTAGGTTCGGGTATGATTCGGTCAGAAAAATGGGCTTAAAATTTTACTTAATTCAGCCCGGATAAAAATGCTAAAGTCCGAGTTTGACCCAGCTCACCTATATTAAATTTTTATATTATTATTTTTATACAAAAATAAATTTAGCAAAAATAATCCATCAAATATACTAAAAATATTAAAATGCATATTTCCTAACAAATTTAAAATAAATTAAAAAATTATTTATACTTAAATAACACTAATATAAGTGCAACTTAACAAGCAAATACCTCTAAAATAGTAACAAAATTAATAATAAAATAATAGTTATATTATATCTAAACAATAACAACAAAATAGTACCAATATAATAGTGAAACGACACCAAAACAATTAAAACAAAAAAAAAACAATAGGTTTTTTGTTCAAATTCGGGTCGGGGCCAAAAAAACTTACACAAGGCCTGACTCGTTTAAAAAACGGGCCTCGTTTATTTTTCCAAATCCAGTTTTTGGGCTTATATTTTTGCCCAAATCTTCCTACTTTTTGGGTGGGCATCCAAATTATATTATGTTTCTTAAGTTGGTGCTTAATTTTTTTTAATCACAAATGGTACTTAAATTATATTATGTTACTCAAAGTTAGGGGTGAGCATTCAATCGAGTCGAGTAAAAAAATTCGAGTTAATCGAGTTGACGAATCATATTTTAGTAACCGAACTCAATTTGAATTTTTTTCGAATAGAATTGAATCGAGTGAAAAAATTTCGAGTTAAGTTGAGTCGAGTTAACAAATCATATTATTTATACTCAATGTTGTGTTTACATAGACTGATTATTTAACTAGTAGGCGAAGTACAAGATTATTTAACTACATTAACAATATAATTGTTTTACCTTTTAACTTAATGAGTAAATATTTATCAAAACAACATAATTTTACCTTTTAGCTTTAGAAAAGGTAAACATTTATCAAAACGACGCAGTTTTTCCTTTTCTTATTCGGATTTTCAAATAACTCGAATTGTGTAATTCACATTTGAGTTAAACAAAAAAACTTAATTTTTTATTCGAGTTGATCCGAATAACTTAATTAACTCAAATAACTCGAACTATTTAATTTAAAATTTAAACTTTTTATTGAGTTTTTCAAATCGAATTGGATTTTGCTCACCCCTTCTCAAAGTGATACCTAAACCATATTTCGTTACCTAAATTACCTCAAATATTAAAAAAATCTTAACTAATTATTTTGTTACACATAGCACTTTCAAATTAAAATTAAAATATAAAATTAAATTAAATTAAATTAAAACTTTCCAATTTTTTTACGCTCTCTGCCTTCCCACAATTCTTTCCTTTCTTTTAGTGCATTTTTTAATTGTTAGATAATTTTTTAGTACAATCATCTTATCGTAATTTTTCTTCTTAACTTCTTTTTAGTAATTGTATTTCATGCTTTATCTGTTTTGTAACACTCCCTAACCCTTATCCGTCACCGGAATAAGGTTACAGAGTAATATTGGACTTTTCAAATCATATACGAATATTTCATACCATTTAACAAAAAATATTATAAAAAAATCATTTTGTCCCTTTAATGAGCCTTCGAGGCCCAAAATATGTATTAAAAACAAATCGGGAATAAACTGGGTACTCAGAGAAAATTTTTCCAAAACATAAAAAAATTTCATAGAATTAAGGGACACACGCACGTGTAGCCAGGCCGTGTGGCTCACGCGATCAAGAGACACACCTGTGTCTCAGGCCGTGTGGGCATTCGAAATAGAGGCACACGGTCATGTCCCATCCCGTGTCCAAATTAAGGTGTATTCTGACTTAAGTCAAACGCCTGTGTGCTAGGCCGTGTGAGCATACTGACTTGCAATATTAAGGTGCAGGGGTTACACGACCAAGTCACACGCCCGTGTGTCACACACGGCTGAGACACACGCTCGTCTCTTTGCCCGTGTGAAAATACCTGAGCATTCTGTTTTGAAAATTTGAAGTTGTAAGGGACACACAGCCAAACCACATGCCCATGTGTTAGTCGTGTGTCTCACACGGTCCAATCACACACCTGTGTGTTTGGCCGTGTGGACTCTAAATGAACCTTAAACATCAAGTTTATCAATCCCTGCAACCTCGGACACCAAGCAACTCAAAAACCAATTGTTCAACCAATTCAAAGTACGGCCAAGTACATTTCAAATATGTCAAACAATCAATCTAGGTATCTAACCAGTGTAACCTCAAAGGAACTGCAATTGTATTATCAAAACTAGTCATCAAAACATACATATAATTCGTATTTTAAACCTACCCAATTCAATCAATATTTACTTAATTTATGAACATTCTGCACTAAATGAAAACAGGCCATTCCATAAATTTGACATAAAAACATATACTTATATATATAATCAACCAATATTAACTTATATTCTTATTTACAATCCATACACAAAATAGTTAACATTTAGATGCCCTAGGTACATGCCGGCACAAAAAGAAATATACATCACCACGTTTGAGATCAGGATCGTTGTGGATGCTGAATCGACAATCAACCCTTAAGTACCTAACCTGCACACGGAAAACAAACCGTATGCTGAGTATAAACTCAGTGGTATTTCTATAATCTGAATATTTGAAAACAAAATTAATATAACATGCACGTTTAATCATTCAATAACAATAGCCATTCAATTAATCATTTTATAACAAATCATTCATAACTTAATCATGACTCATCACTTGTTATCTCCAATAACTTTTCACCATTCATATTTCTCATTTCCATTTCACATTTAATGCTTTCAATACCAATCATAGTATCATTTCATTTAGTTACCCCTATTAACACGATTCGGACTTTGACGGATACACAGATCCAACCAAAACACACCAGTTTGGTACCCAGTACCTTATCGGATAATTCGAAGTAATAAGTTTACACTGAGTGTTTTATCAGCTAAACCGAAGTAAAGTGGCACCCAGTGCCTCAAAGAATTGATCTGAAGTAATAGATTGACACCCAGTATCTCATCGACTCGAAGTCGAAGGAATCGCTAAACTCTTCCAAACCTATGGCATGCAAATCTATGTCTGACTCAGTTCGATACAGTTAATAGGGTTTAATTCCACAATTCAAAAACAATCAATATCTAATATCCACATTTCACATTTCACATTAATCACAAATTCATATAAATTCAATTCAATATCAAAATACTAGTTACTCACCTCAATCACTTACCATAAATATTAAATCAAAATACAATAATTAATTATTAGATTCGGATTGTAGAAATAAAAACCAGAACTTTTGAGCTACTCCTCGTCGACTTTATCTTTTCCTTTCCTAGTCGTGGTTTCCGGCATAACGTTTGGTCTGAAATTAAAACAATTAAAATTCATCAATACAATACAATTCAATTTCACATTAAATTTTTCAATTTTTATTCAACATTTGCCTAATTTCCTATTTAGTCCCTAAACCGAGACTAATTTTATATCTTCAAAATTAATTCCATATTTTTATTCAATTTCCACTTTAAACTAAATTCAACTCTCTAATTTCACTTAAATCCTTAAATTTTGAATTTTTACAATTTAGTTCCTAATACTCAAAATTTACAATTTGTTCTACAATTCAATCTTTTTTTTATTTCTATCTTAAAATCTATCAATTTAGTCCCTATTACTCTAATTATTCAACATAGACAACATTAAAAACTCAATAATTGCTAAAATTTTGACATAAGTTGGGTAGTATTTAATACCTAGATTCTAAAAATATAAAATTACAAGAAAATGAACTAAATTGACTTACCAATTAAGCTTTCAACCCTTAAAAACCCTAATTTTCTCCTTTTCTTTCTCTTTTCCTTCTTTCTTTTTTTCTTTCGTTTTACTTCTCTATTTCTATTCCTTTTTCTATTCCATTTCTTTTATTTATTTGTTTATTATTTTAGTTATTATAATAATATAATATAATATAATATAATATAATATAATATAATATAATATAATATAATATAATATAATATAATATAATATACTTAAATATTAAGTATTCATATATTATTATATACATATGTATATTATTTGTATTTACTTATTACCATACAATTGTTACATAAGGCTTAATTCCTTATTTAGTCCCTTTACTTTTGTTTTATCAATAATTAAAATTTCACCCTTTATGCAATTTAGTCCTTATATTTAATTACCCTTAATTCATTCAAATTTACCTAACCAAGACCTAATTAACCACACAAATAACTTCGTAAATATTTTTAATAAATATTTACGAATTCGTTTTACGAAAACAGAGACACGGAAATACATTTTTCGGTACCCGTGACTATCGAGTCATTACATTTTTTTATTATAAATATTCACCCAACATTAACTATTTTATGCAAAATAAATAGAAAAGAATGGAAAAAAGTTTTTTTTTAAGAAAATAATGCATAGGTTTTGAATAAGGATGAGAAATGAATCAAAATCGAGGTTTAAAAAGGAAATAAGTTCGTCAAAATCTAGGTTTTGTCGCTGAAAATAAGATTTGGATGAGTTTTTCGACGAGTTTTTGAATTTTCAGTCACCAGAGTTTTTCGGTGAAGAAAAAATTGAATAGGTTTATGTAACACCCCAATCTCCAAAGGTCGACTGAAGTGTTACCCAGATAGAAAACAAACATATGATTAGTTCGATTTTAACTCAATTGTGATGCATAACAAAAACGCAAGTTAATACTTTAGTATACGCCATACGATAAAAGTAAACAAGTTTAATCTTTTAATGTAAATCAATTCATTGAAATACAATATTGGCAGAAATAATACCTTTAAAGACAATTTGGCATTCACAAGCAGAAATTACTTTATAGAAATTATCTAAGCCCTCAAAAGGTAACATTCTTATAAAACTGTAACCAAATAAGATAAATACTTTATTACAAATTCAATTTTAGAACAAATTTACACGCCACCCCCAAAACATATGCACGTTACAACACAGAAACAAACGAAGCTTACTACAGAGATTGCTTCTACTTGTTGAATCCTTTCAACAAGTCTACGATGAAAGTCCACCTGGAAGGAGTGGAAAGATAAATGGGTAAGTTCAAAAGAACTTAGTGAGTTCTAGCAAAGAAAACTCAACACTTAAATAAGAATGGATTACACTACAAGATCATAACATAGACTAATACATTGACCTCTACATGCCAAGACACACTGGTGAACACTCTCATTTCATTGGCGAACACTTAACCATGGTAGATAACCTTTCAGGCGAACTTTTCTATTAGGTGCATACCTTATTTCATAACATTGGGGGTATACTTATGTCTTTCCTTCCAAAGAGAACTATTACCTTAATAGAGTTGACTCCAACACAATCTTTCTCATACTTCCATTTATATCACAAACATCTCTTCAGGTGAATTCTTACATACTTTCAAGACTTATTAGGGTGTTATACACATTTTCAATTATTACAAGTGCTCTACGTTACCAATACAACAACAGGGATCAAAACATATTACTTAACAATTAACCCTTTTTTTTTATCAATCAATACACGTATCAAACATCACATACGGAATCAATTTAACTTACTCTATTCATAACCTTCCTCGGGTTGAACCTCGAATCCCATATATTAGAACAAATCTTACGTATCATATCATTTTAAACACCTATGTATTACCGTGAGTTTAGAGCTCTTTGACATGGTTAACAATTAGCATGTCCTACCATAGGTAATACCCATATCGTTAGGCTGGTTAGCAACTAACATGCCCTACCAACCTAACACTCACGCCAACTGGTTAGTAACTAACATACCTTACTAGTGGCCGTTAAACTGGTTAACAATTATCATGTTTTACCAGTGTCCCATCATACATTCTCATCTGGTTAGCAACTAGCATGCCCTACCGGTGATCACTTTTGTCTGTCATTCTGGTTTGCAACTAACATACTGTAACAGCCTATTTTCAGTGGTGTTGGAAACAGTGGTTACAGAATCACAATTATGACAAGTGAATAGATATTTTAATGTTTATTTAATGTATGTAGTATTATACTAAGGTCGTATTAAATTTTTGTTATAAAATTTTAAAGTTTAAATGGTTAATTAGGTAAAAAGGACTAAACCGTAAAAGACGTAAAAGATGGTTTCTATTAATTACATGGATTAAATGGCCTTAGAAATATAATTTAATGGGTTTTGATGATAATTATGCCATTTATAAATGTGGTGGAAAATGATGGACATGATTTAGTTATTTTATAAGTTTATTAGCGAAGGGTAAAATTATAATTAATTAAATAGACCTAAAATAAATCACTAAAATGATATCAAATCTTCTTCCTTTTTGCTTGTTTCAACCTAAAATACCAGTGAAGAAGGGGTTTAAAGTTTCAGCTAGGCTTGTTTCATTGCATGATCAAGAAACGTAACAACTAGACTTAAATCAAGGCAAAACTAAGGTGTTGGATTAGTTTTCGACTCTGTCAAAACAATTGTAGTATCGATGTAAGTTTTATGAATTATAATCTTATAATGATAGTTTGATTTGATTATCTGTTACATTATGCTAAATATAAATTGGCTAAAAAATATATCGATGTTTTGAATAATTACTAGTTAGATAATCCCGTTTGAACTTTAAGAATTCTTAGGATACAAATGACATGTCATTAGGGTTATACGGTTTCGGGTGCTGGTCTTGAATGTCCTATCGATGACTAAGGTCCTACATTTGTTGCGAATTCTCCACAGCTAGTGTGAGCAGCATCGTGTAGGTAACATTCTGACCCACAACTCGTATGAGCAGACCCATTTTACATCTTGTGTGAGCATTAATGAAAAGGAAAAGTTACGGTTACATGAAAAGGCACACTATGTGTGAGCATTCCCGAGTATCTGATGTAATTCTAAATGGTTCAACGGGTAAGTAAAAGTTAATAGAAAGGTATGTATACAAATTGATGATTTTTCATAACTTATGAAAAGGTAAATTGGATGAATGCAACTACAATGAAAAGGGAAGTAACTAAATATGAGATGAGTGGTATGTATATGGGAATTCATTCATGATATGTTTCATGATAGGGTTGAAAGTATATGAATTATGTATGAACTTACTAACTTGTGAGTTTGGTGATGAAAATATAAGTTATTTAATCTTATGAACATGGAAATTATGTTATTCATAGTTTATATTTGAGTTTGAAAAGTTAAGTTATTATTTAAGTTTAAACTAGCTTACTAAGCACTACTTGCTTACGTCATTGTTCTTCCTCTGTTTTGTAGATCATTGAAAGCTCGACTAGTTGGAATCTTATTGGAGTTTTATCACACTATCTAGCAATCACTTTGGTAGTTTTTGGTTATTTTGGGTATGGTTATAAATGACATGTATAGGACTTAATATAATGAAAGTTTTTGAATATGCTAATGATTAACTTGGTATGAATATGCCTTTTGTGTATATATTTTGTTTGTTTAAACTTATAATGCTTTGACAAGATTATATCTTTTGGTCACTTTTTAAGTACTTTGTAATATATAGCTTGAGATAGGTTTATACATGGTTGATATGGTTGATTGGTGTGTGGATATGAGAATGTATGTATAGGGTTTAATGTCATTTTTACTTAATGTTGTGTTTTGGTTACTTTTGTAAATGACTATATGTATATATAGTAGTTAGCTTGTAAGTGTTAAAAACTTTGTCAAAATGATTGACATTAGGTAACTTTTACACTTATGTTATATGATTGAAAGGTGGTATTATAGCTTTGTGCATGATTGATCTTGTTTCAGTATGAAATGAGGTGTTTTTGAATGGCATATTGGTTAGAAGATTTATGTTGATTAAAATGGTATGTTTATGAGTGTTTTGAAGGTGCTTAAGTCCTTTGATTGTGTTACAAATGGAGTAGCTTGTTGGGGAAGGTCTGGTTTTGAAATGCTTTGTTTTAGGGGCTAATTATGGAGTACACAGCCTGGGACACCGGCTATCATAGGGCCGTGTGTCTTAAATTTTTGGGTGCAGGTTGGTTCACAAGGGTACAGAGAATTACACGGCCTGGTCACACGGCTGTGTGACCTTATATTACACGGGCATAATGAGTTACACGGTCTGCACACATGGGCGTGTGGAGTAGCCACACAAACATGTCTGGAGTCACACGGTCTGGACTATGTCACAGGGCTTGGCCACATGACCGTGTGACCTCTGTTTTCACAAATTTTCATGCTTTTCTCAAAATTTTTTGATTTATTCAAATTAATCCCCGATTGCTTTTAAATCATTTTTAGGGCCTCGATAGCTTAATTTAAGGCCCAAATGTGTATGTTTACTATGATTGGAATGAAATATTGGGATTTATAATTAAGTTGAATTATTTGTTCTGTTTTAAATTTAAAGATTTTGTTTTGTACAGTAGCATTTCATAACCCTAATCCGATAATAGAAACGAGTTAAGGGTGTTACACATACCTTACTAGTGGCTCATCGTATCTGGATACCGAGTTCATACCCCTAAGGTAGTCATATTAGTTTCATGCCACAAACATGCACACACATAGATATTATTATATACAGTAGATTCTCAAAGTTCTAAGACTGGTCTCACTTGAACTCTAGTTATAACCACCACACTTTAATGTTATACTCAAGATAGAACACAACACAGAGAAGAATAACACAATCTAGATACTCAGAGATAAATTCAATGAAGTTTTGCTACACTACCTTAGCTACTACACGCAAAACCCTTTATTAGTAATTAGGTACTAGTTATTTCCTCTTCCACAAAGAATTCTTATTAAACAAGATATCAGAATATAACAAAGTAAAAGAAAAGAGAAGAAGAACCCCTACTACCAAGGTCTCTACTAATATTTATATCTCACAGCTTTCTCTCTTAGGGCTAACACATGGCTAACATGCAAATCTAATTCATATTCTAACATGGCCAACATAATCATTATAGGTCTAATACATATATAAATAACCATAAACCTTTGGTTAATTTCTAATTGGATCCCAATAAAAACACAACTAAAACTGAACAAAAATCACGCGTGTATAAAGAAACAACATTCAGGTCCACAATTCCTACAATCCATTATTGGCATACACAAACGGAAAGATTTAATACACAAACTTACCAAAAGAAACACTATTGGTTGGTTCCTCATAATGACCATGCCAAAATATAAAGACCACAACTTAAACTTTGCCCAAAAAGCGAATCATAACATACTTACCTATAAATCAAACAGTCCGCCACTCATGGCGCACAACCAATACAAATACCACACTGGCAGATAGGATTCGAATCAGTCTTACCTCGACTTAATCCTAGCTAACCATCTGCCCTTACAACCAACAACTAAGACTACGCCGGACGGGGTGTTAGAAATTACAAATTATTTATTAAAAAAAGCTTAAGGGCATAATATTGAACTTTTTTGGATTTTTTAGTTAAAATTTGTCATGTGTCACAAAATGATTAGTTAAAATATTTTTTAACAGCTTGGGTAATTTGGGTAATGATGTATGACTCAGGGATTTCATAATGACAGCTTTCTTACAAAGCTGTGACCCCACTGCATAACCGTGTGGTTGGACTTCCAGCTTCATTTTTCTTTCTGGCATGAATGAGAACAGTTTTCGACCTCCAACCACCTTTATCGACATCGACAAACTCGGTATAGAACTCAAGTATAGGTGGTCCAGTAGCATTATGCGTTTGGACCATTGCACAGATCGCTATTGGGCCTATAACATTAAATATTTCATCTTTTACGGAGTCTTCTGACGCTAAATATCTATACTCCAACGACGATATTTTATGGCTCAGATTGCGCACCTGCCGCCTAATTCTTGATTGGAGCTCCGACAATTGAATGTTCGGGTTGAAAGAAAATTGCGTTGTGTAGACTGATGAAAAAATAAACACGATGTCGATGTCACGAATTTCATCGTCGTAATAAACAATAGCATTAACTCATCCACTCATTTTCAACCAAATATCCTATTTCACATGTTTAAAACCAAAACATTATGCAGAAAAGTAGAGTACTAATTATCCATTACAATAACAACGAAACTTACTTGATATAATTACGTGTTTTAGGTTTATTTATGAAATTCAATTCTTTCATGTAAGCAACCTTATCTTTACACAAATCTCCTCCTAGCAGTCTGTTCAAAATTTCAGATTGGAACGCCTCTAGCAAAATGGCCACTCGCTTTATAGCAAATACTATACCTGATATCAAACAAAACTTGACATCGATAGAACAGTTTTGACATTACAATTCTTAGATATTTTTTAAAAAACGTGTGTTGTTAGAAGCTTTTAAGAATGAAAACAATAGACGTAGCTCTAGATGTTTGAAAATAATACCCGAGATTCTCAAGATATTTGAAAAATGAGGACCAGAGTTCTCGGGTTCTGGAAACTTTTCAGGGGGTTAAAATTGGGATGGAAAAACGCCCCATTGAGTGCGTGCTTTCAGTGTTTCTTTTTGCCACAACACTAAAAACACACCTTAGGCAACGCGTTTTTTCTTTTCCATTTTTAACCCCCTGAAAAGTTTTTAGAACCCGAGAATCTCAGTCCTCAGTTTTCAAATATCTCAAGAATCTCGAGATATTTTTAAATTAATTGATGTAAAATTTTGTTTTCTTTTTCACTCGTTACCCATCCGATTGCCCATATAAATGGGGGTTTTGCTCCCCCTACTCCATCAGCTCTCTCGGTCACCTCCTCTCACCATTAAAAATTTCTCTACACTATTGTTTATATTTGACTTTCAAGTGTTTAACTTTTTCGACAAAGAGATTTATTTCTGTTTGAGGGAGACAATGTGTTAGTTTTAAGGTGTGTTTAAGTTCACAATGATGTGGTGGCACTTCAAAATCCATATATTTCATCTGTCGTGTAGGGACGAAACCTTTGCATTAGAATCCCATCGCGTTGCAACTCAGGCTTCGAGTTCATGGTGCTTATACGATCACAGGTTGTAGTCCAACGACGGGTTCTAGTTGATGGAAATTAATGTGCAGCCATAATTTAGAGTATGAGTCGGGAGCCCACTTGATGGTGGTTATGCGGTTACGGGTTCAAGTTCCACCTTACCAAAAGTGGATGTTTTGTAGAACTGAGACATAAGATTGAGATCATAATCGTAGGGATAAACTCATGGGCTTTCCAATATAATCCACTTATTCTTTTTCTCCATCACCACTAAAATTAGTACTACCAACCTCCTCCTTATCTGAAATTGGTGACGAAGTTGGGGACAAGTGCACTGTGAGGAGGTGAGCAACTGTAGCTTTGGACAAAAGCTGGAGGTTGTTTTGAGTCGACAACAATTGTTGTGATTAAATCACTCATAAATAACTACAATCGTTGTCGCTCTGACTCAACCTCCAACTATTGTTGCCCCCTCGGTGACTCGAACTGCAGCTTCTCTCCATAGCCACTGTCGCTCCCATCTGACAATGCTCTTGTATCCGACTTTGTAACTGTTTCGGATAATAGGGAGATTATGGATACTACTTTTGGTGGAGATGGAGAAAAAAATAAGTTGATTATACTAGAAAGCCTTTGAGTTTTTCCTTTTGACTATCATCTCAAACTTCTGTATCAGGTTCACAAACCATCCTGTTCCGGTGAGGTGGAACTTGAACTCGTGATTGCATAATCACTGTTAGGTGGGCTCCCAAGTTATACTCCAAACCATGACCCTACATTAACATTCGTTAATTAGGAGCCCTTGTTATACTACAACCTATGATTGTATAAGCACCGCGAACTTCAAACTTAAGTTGCAATGTGATGGGCTTCTAAGGCAATGGTTCCAACTTGACATGATAGTAGAAATGTATAGGTCTTCCAACACTATTGCATCACCAGCAACGAAAATTATACCTTTGAGTTTTCACAATGTCTACCTCAAACACAAACACAAATAAACTGACCTCTAATTATTTCAAACCCTAAATGTAACACCCTTAACCCGTATCTATCGTCGAAATAGGGTTACAGAGTATTACTAAAACTTTGCAGAACGTTTTCAGATAAATCACGTAATTTACTATTCATTAACCGAGATTGTTAAGAACGTCCCTTACATGGACCCTCGAGGCCCAATACGAGCATCAAAATCGAGTTGGGACTTATTCGGAACCTCTAGGAATTTTTCTCAAAATTTAAAATTTTTTCTAAGGTGCAGGGTACACACACCCGTGTGATCCAAGGGACAAGCCCGTATGACCCTTAGACACGCTCGTGCCTCAGGCCGTGTCCAATTTAGGTTGCTCTCTAACTTGTGCCACACGGTCATGCCACACACCCGTGTGCTAGACTGTGTGGTTAATTAATTTAATTCGAATTAGGTGCAAGTTTCACACGGCCATGACACACGCCCGTGTTCAAGGCCATGTCACCCACACGACTGAGACACACGTTCGTGTGCTTAATTCTGAGCATTCTATTTTTCAAAATTAAAATGCAGGGGACACACGGCCAGACAACATGCCCATGTATCAAGCCGTGTGTCACACATGGCCTAGACACACGCCCCGTGTGTCTACCCGTGTAGACAAAATAAGGCCATTTCCTAGCCTCATTTCTCACCCAAATTTCCATTTTTCCTGCACCAACACTTACAAGTATAATCCAACCAATTGCAAGTATAATTCAAGTCAATTTCTATCATCCAAACTAATACATTCCATCATATATTTGTGTTTAATGACTTACCTTAATGTATTGTACATAATTTGCAACATTAGATATTCATACTTATGTATTGATTCAACCATAACATATATCAAAACATAAGTGTATTAGCCATTCCAATGGATAAGTTTCATTCATTACTTACACAACATCATTTGATTTAGTTAGCCTATACATACCATTAACAAAATAAGATTTTCATTTATACCAAAACGAAAGGTTGATAGTGTGATGATTTGCTCCGACCAATCTCCAACCTTCTTGAGCTTTAAGCACTATAAAACAGGGAAAATAAAACCCAGTAAGCATATGATGCTTAGTAAGTTCGTATAACATAAACTAAGCTTACCATTTCATTCAATATATTAACCATACAAAACATGCTTTTCAACTATTTGGCAATTTGCCTATTCACATACATTCAAGCAACATGTTAGTCACAAATATACCAATATGCATAGATGAGCTTATTATGCCATATACATATTTTATCCATTGAATCATTGAATTTTTTATGGATATTTCAAGTAGTACACTCAAGGTGTACAATTCCATTATCTGTCAATTCATGTCTAGTAGTACTTTATAGGTACACTCTCGAGCCACATATCACACAGTAAAATTACTAGTCCAGGCTAAATTCTAGCTGTAAAGGACTTTTTCGGATTACCAGTCCAGGCTAAATCCTAATTGAAACATATACTCGAGAGGCTCATTTTGGATTAACCATCCGGGCTAAATCCATTCTACAACACATGCAATTTCATCAGGGAAATCACCTTTTTATCCATCGGAATTTCAATATTCAAGGAATTCAACCCTTTTTCAATAATTTTCCAAACATGTATCATTTCATTCATTGCCATATCTATGTAATTCACATACATGATTTCATATAACATAATATAACATTTAAATCAATGCATTTCTATGCTCATTTAAGTTATACGAACTTACCTTGATATTTGTTCGTATCTAAAATCTACTAATCCGAAATCTTTTGCTTTCCTTGATCTAGCTCTTTGTTTGGTATTTCTGGACCTATATAAATGAATTTAATCATCAATTCAATCCATTTCATACTTTATTGAACTCAATTTACAATCTAGGCAAAAGTACCATTTTGTCCCTATACTTTTAATTAATTCCAATTTCGTCCCTAGGCTCAGAAATTGAAATTCATGCAATTTAATCCTTATTCCAAGCCTAACCAAAATTCTGATATAACTTTTACAGCACATATATTCTCAAAATTTTAGAATTTCCCATGAGTTTTACCATTTTTTAATTTAGTCCCTAAACCAAAATTTCATCAAATTTCCCTTTGTAAAAGTTGTTTATCTATCAACAACCTTTCATTTTCTACCATAAAATTTTAAATTTCAGCATATTCATCCATGGAAAATTTTCTATACTCTGATATCTATTCAAATTAACCTCCAAATAGAGAAATTAAGCTTCCCCGATCTCAAAAATATAAAAGTTATTAAAAACGGGACATAGGATGATATGAAAATAGGATGATATCTTATTTAATTAATTATCATTTTTTAATTTTTCTCATTTCCAGTTTAGTTCTTAGCCTTTTCTAATTTTTCCATGGATGATTCACTAAAAGTATCTACATATTTTTCATCAATGGTCTAATTACCAATTAAGGACATCAAGTTTTGAATTCCATAGCTATTTAATCCTTATAGCTACTAGAATTCAAATTTGACATTTTATGCAATTTAGTCCTTTCTACAATTAAGCACCTAATTGATAAAATTCTCTTATCAAAATTCTCATAAAATCATTCTACCACATTACTAATTATTTCATAATATTAAAATATTTTATCTTTTCGGCTCGAATTTGTGGTTACGAAACCACTAATCCGACTTCACTGAAATTAGGTTGTTACAATTCTCCCCCTTAAGGATTTTCGTCCTCGAAAATCTTACCAGTAAAGAGATTAGGGTACTGCTTTCTCATGGTATCCTCCGGCTCCCAAGTAGCTTCTTCAATTCCATGTTTTTGCTAAAGAACTTTTACCAATGCCACCTTTTTATTTCTCAGCTCTTTTGTTTCCCGTGCCAGAATCTTGATCGGTTCTTCATATATGTCATATTAGGCTGAATCTCCACTCGAAGAAAAAACATGTGAAGGATCCGATCGATACCGTCGTAACATTGATACATGAAAGACATTATGGATTTTATCAAGCTCTGGTGGTAACGTCAACCGATATGCAACCGGTCTAATTCTTTCAATAATTTGATAAGGCCCGATAAATCTTGGACTCAATTTTCCCTTCGTCCAAATCGAAGAAATTTCTTCCAAGGTAACTCTTTTAAGAATACCTTATCCCTAACTTCAAATTCTATTTCTTTTCTTTTAAGGTCGGCATAAGACTTTTGTCTATCAGAGGCTGCTTTCAAACTATCTCGAATCACCTTTACCTTTTGCTTCTGTTCCCTGAATTAAATCAATTCCAAGAATCTTCTTTTCACTAAGCTTTGTTCAATATAACGGTGTTTTACATTTCCGACCATATAGATCTTCATACAGTGACATTTTAATACTGAACTGCTAATTGTTGTTATAAGCAAATTCAATCAAAGGTAAATATTTTCCCAATTACCTTCAAATTCAAGTACACAACACCGTAATATATCCTCCAAAATCTGTATAACACGTTCAGATTGGCCAATCTGTCTGAGGATGAAATGCAATATTGAAATGCAACTGTGTACCTAATGTTTCTTGTAATTTATTCCAAAATCGATATGTAAACCAGGGATCTTTATCAGAAAGAATAGAAATTGGCACCCCATGCAATCTAACAATCTCAGAGACATATAATTCAGCCAATTTATTTAAAGAAAAATCCATACGTACCAGTATAAAGTGTGCAGACTTTGTTAACCGGTCGACAATCACCCAAAGCATCTTTCTTCCTTGGAGTCAATGGTAATCCCGACACAAAATCCATTGTAATTCTTTCCCATTTCCACTCGGGTATAACAACTGGCTGTAACAACCTCGAAGGCACCTGATGCTAAGCTTTCACCCTGTGACCATATAAGCACCGCAAACTTCAAACCTGAGTTGCACTGAGATGGGCTTCTAAGGCAATGGTTCCAACTTGACATGATAGTAGAAATGTATAAGTCTTCTAGCTCTATTGCATCACCATCAACTGAAATTATACCTTTTGAGTTTTCACAATGTCTACCTCAAACACAAACACAAATAAATCGACCTCCAATTATTTCAAACCCTAAAACCTACAACTTAAAGATAAACCCTAAACCTTTAAAACCCCCTAAAATTTATTTACCATATTAAAAAACCCTAAACCCCTTAAAAAACTCTAAACCCAACTAACAAATTTTCATCTCTCTCCCTAAAATCGACCTATTCCAATAAATATTTTAGAAATTGACCTATTCACTTAAATACTTTTTAAAACCACTTTTTTTTTTTTTTGTTGTTGTTGCTAATTTAGCCTAAATAAACAAGCATCCCGTTTTCTTTATTTTCCATTTATTTTTTATAAAAAAAAAAAAAAGAGTGGGAAGATGAATGACCGTCCACTCCACCTCTCAAAAAGCATAGAGACTATGAGCTAAGGGTTTGCTTTTTCTTATAATACATTTAAGAATAAGAAAGTGAAAACCAAGATAATAAGGTGTTGCTCGAAAAACATGCCAATAAATGTTCCTCTCTTTCTTTCACAGAATTTCATTCATATTTCGTTGTGGAATGGAACACGCATTAATTTAATAAAATATAAAATAAAATAAAACCTCCCATCACCCATATCAACGAAACACGTACCTACCCATAATTGGAAGATGAAACAAGGTGGTCAAAGTCAAAGCTGATTACATAGTCATTAGTCTCTTTCGGGGTGGCCTCACCAGTGTTAGTATTATCAGTTAACAAAAGGAAGATAATACTCTTTTATTTTAATTAATTAATTAATCAATATCATGTGTAGGATATGATGAAATGAGTTGGAAGATGAAACAAGGCACCTCCGTATGTTTCCAGCTTAACATTGCACCCTATCTTATATCTTAAAACCTCAGGTTTTAAACAATTTTGACCATAAATAAATAAACAAATCCATCCATTTGACCTGAATGGATGCTTCTAAATTGTCTAGATAAGTTTGAAGGAAGCCCACATTTGTGATGACCATCCATATTCTGGCATTTACTCTTTCTTATTATCTCAATCAAGTATTTTTATTTTCCTAATATTATTATTTAGGTTAAATAAATAAAATTTTAAAAGCAATATTTTCAAAAGAAAAAAAATAATATAAGAAGAGTTTTTCTTCGACTCAACTTTAAATTTAGTTAAAACTTTTTCTTTTAGGAAATTATAAATATCAATCACAAAAATAAACTAAATTTATTACAAACAAGTTGTCCATCTATCTGAAATTACTCAATGATTTCTATCAGAACTTCCTTAAACATTTTAGTACCATACAAGAAATTTCACATTACACCAGCCAAAGTATGAGTTGTAACATTGGCTTCTCTTGAAACCTTCTGTATGATCACCCACCGATCTCTTCTATAAAGCTCTTGGATTTTTTATAACCAAGTCCTTTTTAGATTTTTCATTAGTCTTGTCCGAAATTGTCGTAAGAGCTTCAGATCAATCCATTTCAACAATAATATTATCCCTTTTCGCATCTTAAACCAGAGTAAGATGATCATAAATTTCCCAAATTTCAACTTGCTCGACATTGCACCTGCCAATGTTCCTCCAAGCCATCTACCCGTATCATCTCTGCCACTATTGCAACAAAAGAAAACCTCAAATTTGGGGATCACGCCCCATATGTGTTTAGTTTTATGTATCCTAATAGTAAAGGTTTTCATTTTTGACGTTGTCTTTGTCTCATGATGATTAAAAGATCTAAAAAAATTCAATTAAAACTTAATATAATATCAAATACAAAAGCATTAAAAAAATATAAAAAATAAATTTTAAAATTTTTAAACTTCAATGTTGGATCCATTAAGTAAGGGTGTTGATCCATAGTCAGTCCTCTAATTTGAATTTCATGTCTCATACCAAATTAAGGAAAGTATAGTAGTGGAGTTCTAACTTCTAATGCTAAACAATTAGCATAAAACTAAAAATAGATTAAAGATTGATGAAGTCATGTTGGTCTTTTAACATAATAATATTGTAATGTAATGGAAATGGGACTAGGTTGGATTTGGTGGCCAACTGCCCACCACCACCACCACTGTACCCGCCACAATTCAAAACATTTTACATCAATATATTAATCAATTAATTATGAAGCAAAATCTCCTTTTTGCCACTTTCATAATTAAAACCTTTATGATTTTAATTCATATATATATATATATATATATGACATTGAGAGAATTTGATTGTTTTTATCCTAATTCTTCGCAACGGAAAAAAGAAAAGATAAAAAAGAAAAATAATAGCAGTTGAAGAGGCAGCAGTTGTTGTCTCAGCTTTGCTTACTAGAAACACAAAAACCAGAGGGAAGTTAGGCCAACGGTTAGCTTCTGTCAAAGTTTCCCTCTTTCCATTCACTTGGAATCAAAGCAAAGGTTTTTTTCAGTTGATTCTTGGTCACCATCTCAAACCCAACTTCACCCTCCCCTCTCTTTCTCAATCCTTCTCCATATTTCATTCAAATCCCTATATACTTAAATACCCACCTCGGTTTCCCTGCTTTTTCAGGCTTGTTTCCTTTTTGGGGGTTAATAATTCCTGGTGAACGCGTGGTTCTTTATTGGTTTCTGAGGTATTATATTTAGCTGGTGCCCCCCTATTTGTGCTTTGTTTGAAGTACATGTTTTGACAGTATTTAGAAGTTGGTGAGCTGTGACTAGTAAGTTGGGTATGGCTGCCTCCAGAGCTATTCCTGCAGATATATAAGCATATGGTATTTTTTTCTCAACTACCTCATGTTTGTTAATTTGCTCATGGAAGTCTTGCTGATATAATCCCCAGCGATATATTTGTGATTCATCAGTTTCATGAAATTTGTGTTGAACAACAAAGTTTTTCGTTTTTTTTTTTTTGTGCAATTGTTCTTTGGGGCTGAAGTAGGAACTTGTTCATTAGTTTTGGAGTAGTTGTAATCATGAATACTCGTCACTCGTTTCAACCGGATTCATTGTGTAATTCGAGCACTGCGGTTCCGTTTTCGTCGAATCCTACTGGAGAAGAAGATAGAGTGGCTGCAGGTTCCCGGAACAGGTCTCCTCGTGCCGCGTCTTCTTCAATTTTGATAAGGATGGTGATGAGGATGTCTAGAGCAAGGTGGTTTACCTTCTTGAGGAGAGTTTTTCACTACCAGAATGGATCGAGGTCCGACCTCGGGTCCAATCCTTTCAATTCCAGCACTTGGATGATGCTGGAGTTCTTGGCTTTAGTAATTCAGGTTAGCATCATCACATTCACTTTGGCCATTGCAAAGAAGGAGAAGCCTGTTTGGCCTATGAGGATATGGATTGTTGGCTATGATATTGGTTGTGCCCTTAGTTTGTTACTTCTTTACGGGCGCTACCATCATCTTCACATCACTCAAGGAGACGGTTTTGGCCTTGCCGACGTCGAACAACAGAGGACAAATGAAGAATCGAGGTAAACTTCTTGACACTCGATTCAACCTCTGCTGTCATGCATGGCATCATTCATAACAGAATTTTCATGTTCTCATCATGCCATATCATGTTAGTGTCAGAACTTGGAAGATATATGCTGAAACCCCATAATTATGTAAGGAAACATAATGACTAGGAACTTGCTTGTATGTTCAGGAGCACACATTTGATGAACAAGTGCCGGACATCGCTAGAACTGTTCTTTGCAATATGGTTTGTGATGGGGAATGTATGGGTGTTCGATTCTCGATTTGGATCCTTCCAACGAGCTCCAAATCTTCACGTGCTTTGCATCTCTTTGCTAGCTTGGAATGCTCTGTGCTACTCTTTCCCATTTCTGTTGTTCCTACTTCTATGTTGTTGTGTGCCGCTTATTAGCAGCCTCTTAGGTTACAACATGAACATGGGTTCCACTGATAGAGGAGCATCTGATGATCAGATCTCCAGGCTACCTAGTTGGAGATACAAAGAAATCAGCACCAACTCGGAGCTAGATCACAATTTGGACCACACAAACGAAGATCCAGTAAGTCACATATAGTAGAACAAACATTTGCACATATACCATAATTAGTGTAGGAGACTAATGATGCTCATCTTGTGTTGTGTGACAGGAGTGCTGTATTTGCCTAGCCAAGTACAAAGACAAAGAAGAGGTGAGGCAGTTGCCATGTTCCCACATGTTTCACCTCAAGTGTGTGGATCAATGGCTCAGGATTATATCTTGCTGTCCACTTTGCAAACAAGAACTGGAGAGATAGAAACAAAGAAAGAAAATACCAGAGCAGAAAAAGCTCTTCTCTTCTTCATTATATTTTTCCCTTCCGTTCACTATGGTGTGATTTATTTTATTTGTATACGGTATATTCACAAAGGTTACTTGAGTGAGTTTATTGTTTTGTACAGTGGATGCTCACCAGTAACTAACTTTTTTTCCTTTTTGGCTGAAATTTTTATACTGTTTCTGGGAATATGTATAGCAGAAAGAATCAAGAATGAAGATTTTAATTTTGGTTAATACCCCAAACTTTCTACATAACTTTTTCAATTCATGCTGTAAAATAATGAGTGTAATAAATTGCTAATCAATCTGCTTCCCAATTCTCATTATTTCAGTCTCAAGTGAAAACTTGTTGCTGTACATGTTAAAGATTGTTCCACCAATAAAACCAGCACCAGATGGCAACTAATGATTAAGGAGAGTGCCAAGAACAAAACTTTAAAGGATGCGGTTGGAGTTTTTGTAGGAGCAGAGGAAGAAAAACAGGACACAAGACAAGGCAGCAAGATACAAGAAAAAATTTTTACTTGCTCACAAATGTGCAGCAAGGGAGCTTATGGCTGATAGCTCATTTTGCTCACTCATTCAATAAGAAAGCAATACATTTATAATCAAAATACATCACCAAATACTACTACTACCACTAAGTAGCTTAGTAACTTGATAAACATTGCTTGTACACATAAACAAGCCACCTAAACTAGTCATTCAACACCTAATGTATCAAGTTGTTATCAACTTGTTCATTTTCAACTAGTTTAATTACAATGAAACTAAAGAGAAAACCTTGCTGTTACAGCAAGGATTTGTGCTGCAGTATGTTTACAAGCTGCATGCACTTCAACCAAAAATATCACAGCAGCACGGTTGGCCAATTTTCAACAGATACACTCTGCTTTATAGAAATGTGTTGAATGGATATTGTGGTGAGTTAATTTGTTGACATAATGAATCTAAATTCAGATTTGGAGTGCTGAGAAATTTTGGGTTTGGGCCAGAAATTAAGGAGGATTTGGGGAGACTTGGTTGTTCCTAGATTAAATAAAACAAAATGGGTCCACAATTGTGGCAGAATCAGAGACATAACATTTGTTTTGAAGAAACGAGAATGAGTGTGGACTGGAAGGTAAAATACCTATTGCCTACCTAGAAAATGCAGCCACTGCCATTTTTTCTTCCCACACCAACCGTATTTCCATGCCTTATTCAAGTTCCACTTCCTTTTCCTTTATTATAACACCACCACCATCATATATATATATATATATATATATCTTTCAATTCACTTTAGTGTAGTTTATGCTGTCTCTCTTTGTGGTTTCTTCATATGAAATAACGAAGAGGGAAAAGCCCAGACATGAGTGACATAAAACCCAAGTTTCTGGAGGTCTACTCTGCACTTAAATCAGAGCTTCTTGATGACCCGGCTTTTGAGTTTACTGATAATTCTCGCCAAAGGATTGAGCGTGTAATTCCCTCTCTCTCTCTTGTTTATTTTTTGTTGTGGATTGTTTTATATTGGACTCTTCTTGTTCTATAGTCTAAAGGCTGAACACTTTCTGGGGTTAATTGTTTCGATACTCTTGGTTTCAAAGATTAGGTACTAAAGCTTTCTTCTTTTATTTTTATTTATTATTTTTTTTGCATAAACTCTGAATTTGGTGTTCCTAGGTAGCAGGAGCAGCAGTAATTCTGCATATAAGTGTCTATAGTGTGTGTGTGTGTGTGTGTGTGTGTGTGTGCGTGTATAAGATTTTGGAAAGTTTATCAAGTTGTTTGATCGGAGCTATTGGTGAATCATTTGTTAGTCCCGGAAGGTTGAGATGTTTATATGGACACAAAAAGAAAAAAAAAGAAATGGTTTTGATTTGAAAATACATGATTATTTCAACTGTGAATTCATGAGCTGATTGTTGGAAATTTACCAGGGCCTGCTAGATTTTATTTATTTATTTATTGTAACTATTAAACTTTGATTTTAAATAAAACTCGTAATGAACCAGCAATTGGAAGTGTATCTGTCCCATTAGTTAATTTGATCTTATAAGCTTTAAATAATTTCTGTTTCAGGACTTGTTGTCATCCCTCTCCTTTCTTTGAGCATTATCTTATGAATAATTGAAAATCCTGATAGCCTGTTTCTCCTTTTGCTGCAGATGGTAGATTACAATGTTCCTGGAGGTATGAAGTCTGTCACAGTTCAGAATAAAAACCGATAAGCGACCTGTATCTTTATTAAGGGTGTTCAATGATTTTATTGTTGGCAGGAAAGCTGAACAGAGGGTTGTCTGTCATTGATAGCTACAAGTTGTTGAAAGAAGGGAAAGAGCTGAGTGATGATGAATTTTTTCTTGCATGTGCCCTTGGTTGGTGCATTGAATGGGTATGCCTTAAGGATACATAACCTTTACTGTTATTTTTCCTCATTCTCATCAATAGTTGCAACAGTTGTTTCACTTTTGTTCTACTGGAATTGACTTTTTTTCTTAACATTGAACAGCTTCAAGCATACTTTCTTGTTCTCGATGATATCATGGATGGCTCTCATACACGCAGAGGTCATCCATGTTGGTTCAGGCTTCCTCAGGTAACTTAACAAAGAATGACCTTCCCTTCCTAACATTACAACACAATCTTGTTTGTTCCTTTGTGCTTTCTGGGGATAAATCAGTTTGCAAACCGGTTGAGTCTGTCTATGGAGTTGGCTTTCTCAGCACTGTGGAAATTCTAACGTCTGAAAGTCTCATTGTAGGTTGGGATGATTGCTATCAGTGATGGCTTAATTCTGCGAAACCAAATCTTCAGAATTCTCAAGAAGCACTTTAGAGGAAAGTCATATTATGTAGATTTGCTAGATTTATTCAATGAGGTGAGTTTGTTGTTGCACTGAGTGCAGACTGCCGATATTCACTCACATTTGATATAATCAGGTGCTGCTGGTGTATTTGAACTATTTTTATTTAGGTGGAATTTCAAACAGCCTCGGGTCAAATGATAGACTTAATTACCACACTTCAAGGAGAGAAAGACCTATCAAAGTACTCATTGTCAATGTAAGACAGTATTTGAAATTGTTGCATTAAATGTAACTTAAGCGCGAGGGTATTCTTTTTAGCACTTCTAACGTATCAAATGGCATGTTTCATGCAGTCACCGCAAGATTGTTCAGTATAAGACGGCTTATTACTCATTTTACCTCCCAGTGAGTATTCTATGATAAAAGTCAATTTTTTTCCCAAAGATTTGCAACCCCACTGTGACAAACCAAATTGTAATGCCATCAACGATCATTCAGTCTTGCTTCTAGTGTACATCTTGATCATTCATTTTTTTAAGCATTTAACCTCGTACCTATTGTCATTACATTGGATCAAACATTGCTTCCTTATTTTTCGACAAGTAATAACTGCTACTGACTAAAAAGTACAGTTTTCTATCAGGACATGTTTAATCTGCTTTGATTGCTTCTTTTTTCTCCACATGAACCAGGTTGCATGTGCATTGCTTATGGCAGGGGAGAATCTTGACAATCATACTGATGTTAAGAATGTCCTTGTTGAAATGGGGACCTATTTTCAAGTACAGGTGACTACTAATTTCGAGACTAGATTTCCTGTTTGTTAATTTGACAGCTTGACATATGAGGAACTTCTGATACCAAAAAACTAAAACTCGGTACATTTATAGTCGCTTTAGAAAGGAACTTCCTAAAACCAATTTCTTTTGTTGGTGGAGTATCTCTGTCAACTATTAGGTAAGCAAACACCTATTATTTTTAGGTATTCGCCTAAAGAATTTTTCATTTTACAGGATGATTTTCTAGATTGTTTTGGTGATCCCGAGGTAATTGGCAAGGTGAGTATCAAGGCTGTGCTAATATATCTGTGTCTGGTAATGCAATTGGTTTGACTACTGCATTTCTTCTCCATTAGGTCGGAACTGATATCGAAGACTTCAAGTGCTCTTGGTTGGTAGTAAAAGCTCTGGAACGGGCTAATGAGGAGCAAAAGAAGTTGTTATACGTAAGCAGGAAATACACCTCTGATAATATCATATATATTATATACAACAGTTATAGTCCTGACTTGCTTTAACGATATGTGTTTGATCTTTAGGAGAACTATGGAAAAGATGATCGAGTATGTGTTGCCAAAGTGAAAGAGCTATATCAAACTCTGGATATTCAGGTTTGTCCTGGTGCAATCTACTTTTGCATTCAGTAGCTGCGATATTTGTTTGGTTGACAGATAGGTGGTACTCCTACTTGTAGGGTGCGTTTGAGGAGTACGAGAGCAAGAGTTACGAGAAGATAATGAAACAAATCGAGGGTCATCCAAGCAAAGCAGTACAAGCGGTGTTGAAATCTTTTCTGGCAAAGATATACAAGAGGCAAAAATAGAAACTTAAACAAAGCAGAGAGAATAAACACAGGAGACTATGTAGTTCTAATATATTTAGTGTTGATATTATAGTATTAGAGGGGAATAAATAGCTAATGCTGGAGTCACATGATGAATCTCTAGAGAGTAGTAGTGAAAAATAGAGGGTTAGATGGTAGTTAAACAATGAATAATAGATATTACAACCATGAAGCATTTGTATCTTGCAGGTGATACTTAGTAAAACTTGTGTTGTGTGCCATGAAATTGATATCCCATGTGTCATTTTAGCACCTTAATTAAGCTTGAACTTGGACCAACCATCATGGCATAGGCCTTTATATGTACATATGCTATACCGCTTGGATTAAATAGATTTAGATGACAAATTCTAGGAGTGGAGGTGTGTGGAGTAATTACTAAAATTTATAATTAAATCGAGGAAGGCAAAATATAGAAAAAGTGGTTAGAAAAGAAGTTATTGATAGGAGTAAACCACATGTGGCCACGGAAAACCAATACCAATTTTTAGAAAAAGAAAAAGGGAAAAAGAATTAACTATTTTTTATTCTATTTCTCCATTGTAATCATTACTTCATTTTGTTTTTGTGTTGGATCATCAATTTGATGATACACTGTAATTCAATTCCGACTCCCCATTTCTAACAAAAACAAAGCTTGAAGAAGCTGCAGTGGACGACACATCTTCCTAATTTTCTTTCTTATCATCAAAGGTTTTCAAGGCTTCTCTTTTTTATGTTTTCATCTCTTTACTTCAAGTGTTTTGATATAGGCATATATATAGGGAGATTTGCATGTTTTCCATCCATCATATAAATTTCGGATTTGACTTGTTAAATAGAGTATTTTTTTTCTTTTTTTTTTTTTATGAACTTGAATTTATTTAGTCATGTACAAAAGTTAGATCTATGTGTAAAAATGTGGGTTCAAATACGTGACGATGGCAAAACTTTATGAAACTTGTATATAGCCAAAGAAAAGAATGTGCATGAGATGCATTGTTGTTAATTCATTGACATGTATGTATATATGTGTTTGTTATGGATGAAAACAAAAGGGAAAAGCATGGGCGAAAAAGATGAGGAAGCAAACCCTCCAAAAATGGAGCTAAAGAAGCAGCAGCTAAACCTGACAGAAATGAACTTGGAGGAAATAAAGAGGCATCCAACGGTGCATCACGTGTCACCAAGGGCAGGCAAAGCAGGAATGACAGCAGGGGTAAGGTCCAGCTGCCTCTGCTCCCCCACCACCCACGCCGGCTCCTTCAGGTGCCGTTACCATAGAGTTTCAAACATGCCAAGGCCTAGTTCCGTGGGTTCCAACCTTAACATGCTCCATGACCACTAACCCCACCGATCTTCACCACTTCCACTGCTCCCTTTTAACTTGTGTTCCAATTTGTATATGTAATCTCTCCTCAAATGTACCCCCTTAAAAGCCTGTTTATATTACATGGAATCAAATTACTGTTATACTATATATTTTTTCAATTAAATAAAACATAAACTTTGTTCACACTGACATTAATTTCTTATTGTATCATTTTCAACACTGATAGTTGTGCTTGCTTTATTTTATTCTCTGATTTATACCCCCCGAGAAAATTTTATATTATACAGAATCTAAATAAAAAAAAATTAAGTAACAGAATAAGATAGAGTAAAAATGGGGCAAAATATTTAAATATACCAAAAAAAATTTATTTACGGAAAAGGGTCAATTTTTTTAAAATTTACGGAAAATAGATATTTTGTGAAAATTTTGTGGGGATGTAGCAGTAAAACGAGCCCTCGGGGGAGCACTTTTGTCACATCAGCTAAAAACGCGTCTTTGGGGGCGTGTTTTGCTGACGTGGCAAAAATGCTCCCCCAAGGATGCATTTTAGCCCGTATTTAAAAAAAAATATTCTCAAATTTTTTAAAAATTTACAAGAATAAACCTTTATAAAGACTAAAAGTGACAATACCATTTTTTTAAGGTGTCATCAATTAATAAAAAAATATAACTTACAAAACAAACCTTCATATAAACTCAAAGTCTCATTTACCTTGTTTTCTTAAGCAAAGTGAGATATGATATATGTGTATATATAGACTCATGAATAGTTTTGTAGCCTGTTCTTAAACAATGTGGGATTCCTTCCTCTTTTAACTAACAACATGAGATTAAAGGCTACACTATATTTGATATTTTTTTTACAAAACAATTTCTTTTTTTTTTATATTTTGTTAACATTTTTCTTATATTATAAAATTATCTTTTGAGATCTTTAATCTTGTTGCGTTTAGAATTGTTAACATATACAAAAGAACTATTAAAAAAGAGAACAAATTACACATATGAAACTTGTACATGCAATAATCTTCTATTCAATTTTAAATATATGTAATTCTAATTTTTAAAATAATTTTCTATTATTTAAATTTAGAAGTTATACTTTTAAAATTTTATTATTTATTTTATTTTATATTATGAATATTTGATTAATAAATAAATGGTGAGTATTTGGTACTCAAATAGTAATTTTTGTAATTTTAAAAATTGATATATTTTTTAAATATTTATTTATTTTAATATTTTACTATACTAATTAATTTTTATAATTCTAATTTAATTTAACTTTCACCACTTAATGAATGCCGATAAATTTATTTCAGATATATTTTGACTAGATAGATAATCCATTTAAACATAGTATATAATTATGCTAAATAAGTTTTTTATAGAAATATATAATATACATAAAATATAATAATTATTTTTCATATTTTATATCTATATTAAATTACATTAATAGTCTCTTAACTATATTTTTTAGCTATCGAATTATAAAACTTACAAAATGATCACTCAACTATTAGTAATTTTTAAATATTTATTTTAATATTTTACCATACTCATTTTATATTATATATATATATATTTTACTTATGGAGTTTAAAAGTTTTATTTATAATGTAACAAATGTTAACTTTTTGTAAAAAAAATTAAACTCTAAGTAAAAAATATCAAATATAGTGTAGCATTTCATCTCATGTTATTAGTTAAAAGAGAAAGGAATCCCACATTGTTTAGGAACAAGCTGCAAAACTATTCATGAGTCTATATATACACATATCTCATATCCTATTTTCTTAAGAAAATAAGGGAAATGAGACTTTATGTCTATACAAAGGTTTCCTTTGTAAGTTATATTTTCTTATTGATTAATGACATATTAAAAAATGGTGTTGCCACTTTTAGCCTTTATATAAAATTTTATTCTCGTAAATTTTTAAAAAATGCGAGAATAGTTTTTTTTAAAAAAAAACACAGGCTAAAATACGTCCTTGAAGAGTATTTTTGCCACGTTAGCAAAGCTCCTCTAAGGGCCCGCTTTCCTGCTGCATCCCCACAAAATGCGCTAACGTGGACGCGTTTTGTGGGGAAATTATTTTTCGTAAATTTTAAAAAAATTGACCCCCTTTTAATAAATAATTTTTTTTTGGTATGTTTGAATATTTTGCACGTAAAATTAAATATCCACTAAAATTTTCTTTTGATATATTTAAAAACAAAACCCAATTTTTTATTTACAAGTTATATTAAAAATTATGATGCATTTTAATTAATAGTTTAAAAATAAGATGTAATGTGATATTCTTGGTGATTTTTAACCACTATATCAAATAACAACTATTTTAGATAAACAAATAATATAATTATTATAATAATCTAACCCCATATTTTTTAGGAATAAAATTAATTTTATAAACATAAAATATACCCAAAAAAAATTATAATAATAAAGGAAATGAAAAACCTAAAAGTTCACTTCTTGTCAAACCAAACCGTAGCTTCTCCTATCAAAGTATCAGCGCCACGTGACATGTTCCATCGAAATTCACTAATTTTATTTATTTATGATGTCATATTTTTAATTAATTAATTCAAAAAATTATTGTTTTTTCATGTCTGCATATAAATTATTGAAATCTCCACTTCCGTTCCACCCCCTGTTATCACCACCTTCACTTTAAACTCACCGGCGGTTTCATAGATTTTATATACTACCCCTAAGCACTCTCTTCTTAACAAAAGGTAATAACATTTTTGTTTTCATATATTCGTTTGTTCCCCGATAATAGTTGAAAAGAAACCTTTTTGAATCTATGTGAGATTAAAGTAGGTAGTTTTAATTATTTCCTACGCTTCAATAGATCTATTAAGTTGGCAATTCGGTTTGTTTGTATATTCTTTTAAATGAATTTTGTATTTTTGTGGAATTGATTAGATTGGATCCTGATCAGGTTCAATTTGTGATGGAGTTAATGATTTTGTGTTTGAATTGGGCCTTTTGATGTGTTTGATTTTATGGGTATTTGATTTTGAACCACTTCTCTTTATTAGATTATCTGTTTTGTACTGCAACGCTGGAATGGATGTTAGCAAATATTGGTGATTTGTGGTCACCCTTAATTTTGTAGAATGGATGTTAGCAAAAATATTGCTGTATGCGTTGCCTGATTGTATTTTGTTGATCTCCTTGTATGAGAAATAGACACGGAGGAGTTAATTCTTTATGTGTTCCTCCATGCACAAAAGATAAGAACGGGGAAACAATTATGGAATGCTTTTAAAACTGTTAGGACAAAATAAAATTCAAGTAGGTTAAAACGTTAAGGTCATGGTTTGATTTTATAAGACAGATACCGATTTGACTTTGAGTTTGAGGTCTCCAGCTTTATCAGATTCCGACTCCAATATTTGGTCTTCAGTCAGCAGAATCAGGAAATGGTTAAAAGGTTAGTCCTGTTGTTTGCCTTTAGAGTGATCGAGTGTATGGAAAGAATGACATGAATGGGATTTCTGGTCTCTTTTGCTGTTGCCTAGGTATGGAGTGTACTGATGTGAAGAGAATACCATGTTGCAGTGCATAGACGGATTGAAGCATTTATTTGCTTCAGTGCTGCAATGCTGTGATATTGATTTGTACAAGCAATCAAGAGGTCTTGTTGATCCTGAACTTCTTGCAAGAGAGACCGTTTGTATGTTATCATTTTTTCTTTTCTTTTTAAATCTTTTTTTATGGCTTATGTGATAAAATCAATGCTTTTGCTTGATTTAACATTTGTTCAGACTTTGCCTTTGTTATTTTAGTTATTGAGTCATTCTACTCAAAGTTGTTATTTTGCTCATCTTCATGCAGTTAGTGTAAGTGAAATAGAAGCACTTTATGAGCTTTTCAAGAAGATAAGCAGTGCTGTTATAGATGATGGGCTGATCAACAAGGTCTTTGTTTTTTCATAGTTGTCATTTTGTTATATAATTGATATCTTTTGTTATGTTTGTCAAGTTTTTCGGCTTGATGATCACTCCTCATCTTGAGTTGGTTCTTCGCTCTCATCTTTGTAGTATTTAAGTTTTATTTATATTACTATTTGACAGGAGGAGTTCCAATTGGCATTATTCAAAACAAACAAAAAGGAGAGTTTGTTTGCTGATCGGGTATTTTTATCTAATGTTAATTAATATTGTCCCCATCCTTGATAGAATAATGCTTGTTAGCATATTGCCTGAGTTGCTGTCAATATATTTCTGATTTCACTGCAGGTATTTGACTTGTTTGATACAAAGCATAATGGAATTCTAGGTTTTGAAGAGTTTGCTCGTGCTCTCTCTGTCTTCCATCCAAATGCGCCCATTGACGATAAGATTGATTGTATGTGTTAAATATTTAAGTTATCTGTATTCTTTGTCTCTCTGTTTACCTCTCTTGCTGTAAGTCATAATCATGTTAACAGAGTAGTTGGATGTAAAAAACTGGTATGGAAATGGAATTATGGACTTTTGTGCATAGATGATGTGTCTAAACTATCTTTTTAGTTTCAATTATCTATCTGTGTATACTTTGTCCATCATAATTCGTTTTAATACCCTTTTGCAGTCTCTTTTCAACTATACGATCTCAAGCAGCAAGGTTTTATTGAGAGGCAGGAGGTAAGTATTACTCTTTTTTATTTTGATCTTGTGTATTCTACATTTGCTCTGTTGTAAGCTCATATTATAATTATAATTATATATTTATATATATTGTATATAGGTGAAGCAAATGGTAGTGGCTACCCTAGCTGAATCTGGCATGAACCTTTCAGATGATGTTATAGAAAGTATAATTGACAAGGTGATCACTAAATCTGATTTAGTTGAAGTCAAATCTCTTGTAATTTTCATTATCTCGTTTCTAGTTTTTACATGTTAAGTTTTGGAGCTTTTCAACAGACCTTTGAGGAAGCCGATACAAAACATGACGGGAGGATCGACAAGGAAGAGTGGAGAAGCCTTGTTTTGCGACATCCATCCCTTCTGAAAAATATGACCCTGCAATACCTTAAGTGAGTTCTACACACACTCACTATCATGGAACACAATTGGCTGCTGAATAACCATAAAATACTTGCTGCTAGCTATATGTGCTCACTTTGAACTGTTATTGTTTGTTTTTCATGAGCAGGGACATCACCACAACGTTCCCAAGCTTTGTTTTCCACTCTCAAGTTGATGATACCTGAGATCAGCAATTCGATTCAAGCTTCCATAGACCGGCTTGTTTCATTCTAGGTGGTTTCAAATATGAATGCCCCAAGAGTGAGTGTATGTGATATTCTGGTTTTTTGGTTAAAAACAATTCCTAGCGTGGGTCTAAATTCAACAGTTGAACAATCATCATCTTCTTTTTCTTCTTCTTGTCAGCGTTATTGGATAATTGGTACTTCCAGACGTGCTGAAATATTTGGGTTGTATTTTTCACTATGGTATTGCAATGTAAAAAGTGATGCTCCCTTTGGTTTTTTATTTTTAAATCAGAGCTTAGAATATGATAAATAAACAAATCAGTGGGAATTCACCCTTGTGTTTTAATTGCAAAAATGGTGGTGGTGGTTTCAGTGTATCCATAACAAAATAAGGCTATGACAAGTAAAACACCCATGGTAACGCAGGATAAGAGCATGCAAAATTAATTTCACTGCAGCAAGCAGGCTCTTTAACAAGGTTTATTAGCTTTGGTTCAATCTCAATATGTGAAAAATGTTTAGTTTTCATGTGATTCGAGTTTCTGTGAAATTCCATTCTTGAATATAATAATTTTATTTTTATTTGTCAAATTTAAATTCTCAAAAAATAAAAATAAAAATATTTTCAAAAAGTAAACAAAAACCTTATCGTCATTTATCATTTTAAATGATGACTCTAGTTGCGTGTTTTTTTGGTCCATGTAGTTGTGGATGATTAGTACACTTTGTTGGACTAAGTGATTACCATCACCATTATATATACGAAGAGACAACTGAATATTGAGGAATGCAATTTTTTAAATAAAAAATTTTGGATTAAGTCTTTTCTAATAGACTTCTTTTAAGTGCATTATATTTTATTTTGATTATCATTTACAATTATATTTTGAGTTAATTCCATAATTTTATATTTTTACTTTTATTCCATTGAATTTTGTTTTGATTGAATTTTGCTATTCAATTTTAATTTAAGATGATTTGAAGACAAAATCATATTAAAATTTACTTTTTAATATTTTGTTTTAAAAACTAAATAACAATAATATAACACTAAAAATGAATAGAACAGTTATTTTATAAAATAATATTTTTTATAAAAAATTTCAAGTATTTCTACACTAATTTAGAATTCTAAATTGATTTGTTATTTTAAAATATTTTATAAATTAACTTATAATTAAATATTAAAATAAAATATTTGAAAATATGATTTCTGGTTAGATTTGTTTTGAATCATTAAAGATCAAATACCTAGCAAAATTTAATCAAGTGGTAAATTTACCCCACACGACAAATTTACACTTTCACCCTTAAAAATACATTTGAGTTCAAGAAACAAAAACTTAATTGGATGAAGTTGATGTTGTCTTTTCATTTAGAATCCTTGTAATGTCCATTGGCATAGAATCGTCAAATGTGGGATCTTTGATCTCTGCGCATATAAGAATGTTTAGTATCTGCAAAATACTAAAAAGAACCATATAATATATTCCAAAAACAAACTACAGTTTAAGAGTTTGACAAAATAACCAAAACCTCTGTAGGTTGCAAAACCATTAAAGCTAAGGGAAGTTCAAAATTCGAGATCATACTAGTAAACGTTGGCATCAAAATAATGGTTAATATTTTAGTCAACTTCCTCCATCTTGCTGCCCTCGGCATCTGCATCCTCCAACGGGGGCATGTCAGCATCAGCATCTGCATCACCAGCATCCTCGTCGATGCTCAATCCAAGTTTCAACATCCTGTGAATTCTGTTGCCGAAGGTGTTTGGATCATCAAGGCTGAAGCCAGAGGTGAGGAGAGCAGTCTCAAAGAGGAGCAGAACAAGGTCCTTCACAGACTTGTCATTCTTGTCAGCATCAGCTCTCTTTCTCAGCTCTTCCATGATGGGATTCTCGGGGTTGATCTCCATCGTCTTCTTGCTTGACATGTATCCTGCCATACTGTTATCCCTCAAAGCTTGGGCCTTCATGATTCTCTCCATGTTGGCAGTCCAACCATACTCACCAGTGACCAAACAGCAAGGAGAATCAACCACACGGCAGATACTATAACCTTCTCAACCTTGTCGCCTAATACATCCTTGATAACCTTGCAGAGACCCTCGAACTTTTCCTTCAAAGCTTCCTTCTTTTTCTTCTCATCTTCGCTCTCGTCAAGTTTCAAACCTTCTTTGGTTGCAGACACAAGCTTTTTGCCCTCAAATTCCTTGAGCTGACCAACTGCATACTCATCGATAGCATCAACCATGAAGAGAACCTCATAACCCTTCTTCTTTAACTTCTCAAGGAAGGGAGAGTTCTCAACAGCCTTTTTGCTCTCACCAGTGATGTAATAGATGTCATTCTGACCCTCCTTCATTCTGGTCACATAGTCCTTCAAGCTGGTCATCTCATCACCACTCTTGGTAGAGTGATACCGGAGTAATTCAGCAATCTTGTTTCTGTTTTGAGAGTCCTCATGGATACCAAGCTTGAGGTTCTTCGAGAAAGCCTCATAGAACTTGTTGTAATCTTCTTTGTTCTCAGCAATTTCAAAGAAGAGCTCGATGCACTTCTTCACCAAGTTCTTGCGTATAACCTTCAAGATCTTGTTTTGCTGCAACATTTCTCTCGAGATGTTGAGAGGAAGGTCCTCTGAGTCAACAATACCCTTCACAAAGCCAAGGAATTCAGGGATCAGCTCTTCACAGTTGTCCATGATAAAGACACGTCTGACATAAAGCTTGATGTTGTTTGGCTTTTTCCTTGTGTCAAAGAGGTCAAAAGGAGCCCTCTTAGGAACAAAGAGGATAGCCTTGAACTCAAGCTGCCCCTCAACTGAAAAGTGCTTGACAGCCAAATGCTCTTCCCAGTCATTTGTAAGACTCTTGTAGAAAGCAGCATATTCCTCCTTGGTAATTTCCTCTGGCTTCCTCATCCAAATGGGCTTCTGCTTATTAACCAATGACCACTCATGTGACACCTCCTTAATCTTCTTCTTTTTCTTCTCTTCCTTCTCCTTCTCCTCATCAACATCTTCAACTTTGCCTTCTTCATCCTTCTTTTCCTCCTCATCCTCATCATCAGAAATCTCTTTCTCAATTGTCTTCTCAATCCAAAGAGAAATAGGATAGCTAATGAATTCAGAGTGTTTCTTAATCAAATCCTTGAGTCGGCGCTCCTCAAGATACTCAAGCTGATCCTCTTTCAAGAAAAGAGTGATCTTAGTACCTCTACCAATGCTCTCTCCAGTGGTATCCCTAGTGACAGTGAACGACCCCCCAGCTTGAGACTCCCACACATACTGCTCATCGTCATTGTGCTTTGTGGTAACAACAACTTTCTCAGCAACCAAATAAGCTGAGTAAAAACCAACACCAAATTGTCCGATCATACTAACATCTGCACCAGCAGCCAATGCCTCCATGAACTCCTTGGTACCAGACCTTGCGATGGTACCCAAATTGTTCACCAGATCTGCAATACCAGACGAGCATTCACATTAACCACCTCTTTTTACTTGAAAGACAACAATACACCAATAAATATACAAGTAATCAATAAATTACAAATCACTTACCAGCCTTGGTCATGCCAACACCACTATCAATGATTGATAGGGTGTTATTAGTCTTGTCTGGCACAATATGAATGAACAACTCTGGCTGAGCATCAAGCTTGCTCTTGTCTGTCAAAGACTCAAATCTGATCTTGTCTAAGGCCTACAAGCACATTTACAATATTAAAACAATTAAAAACCAATACGAAGTCAGAATCCATTCATTACCATCATGTCATACAAACTAAATAAGACTCAAATATGATACTAACATCAAGTAGAACTCATTGAGTTCCATAAAACAGAGATCTTCATTACAAAACATAACAAATAAGAAATTATTTCGCTCATTACCATTTGTTATACTTTCTCATTTCAATCTCTTAAGAGTCATACAAACCTAAATGTCAAAATAACAGCAAGTAGGATTCATCGAGTTTCATAAAACAGAGATTTTTTATTCCAATCACAAAACATGATAAAATAAGAAATCATTTCCGTCAAACAACCCAGAAAAGGCTCAAATTTCATTGAGTTTCATAAAACAAAGATTTTTATTCCAACCACGCAACATAGAAAATAAGATTATTAAGTTATTTGACTCTCTTCATGAAAAATAAGAAGTTACTTCACTCTCTTGCAGTCCAGAAAAGACTGCAATGTCATACCAACAGCAAGCAGTATTCATTTCATAAAACAGAGATTTTTATTCCAAAAACAGAACATGACAAATAAGAATATAACTAAAAGCAAAAAAAAACTTTAATTAACAAAAATAACACACAAATATTAAACAAGTATAAAAAAGAGCCCACAATTTCTGTATCTAAATTAATGAACAAGATCTTTTACATAAAAAAAAAGAATCACAAACTAGTTAAGTCATACATAAAAAATGCAGAAAGAAGTACTCAAAAAACCAGAAGCTTACATCGGAAGAATTGCTGATGAGTTCACGAAGAAAGATCTCCTTGTTACTGTAGAAAGTGTTGATAATCAAGCTGAGAAGCTGATTGATCTCAGCTTGAAAGGCAAACGTTTCAGTCTCCGCCATTGATGATAAATCTAAAATGACGATAACAAACACAACCTAAAGAAATATCTAAAGCAGAAGCGAATGGTTAGGTTAAAGTTGGGGAATTTTTGAAATCGCCTGTAACGAGACTTTATAGGAAGAAGAGTTCGTTCTAGATCCTTCTGTTTTGCTATTTTTATCAAATAATTTTGGAGGGATGCGTGTTTGGGTTTTACTTTTTCTATTCTCTCTCTCTCTCTCTCACTATGTAGGTTTAAATACGTGAAAATTTTCTCAAATATTTTAAAATTTAAAATTTAATTTTGAGATATTGGGTTTTTTATTTTTATTTTATTTTAATTTTTTCTTTTTAAATTTAACAATATTAATGATAAAATAATTTTTTAATTCTTATATTTTTTTTGTCAATTTAATCTTTATCTTATAAAGGTATTTAAAATTATTTTTAAAATATACAAAATTCTAAAATTTAATGTTATCTAAACTGAACTAGATCGACAAGTTAGACCATGAACCAATTAAGACATCGATCCATTGAGAGGAAAAAAATCAATTGATTTGCAAATCGGTATGAGTTGGTTGAATCGAGCTAAAAGAGATTCAAAATCGGTTCAATTGTCAGTTCAACCAATTTTTTAACTCGGCTCAACATAGGAGTGTAATCGAGCTGAGCCGAATTCAAATACTATTGAGCTGGAGTTGCGATTCGAAGCTCAATACTCAACTCGAGCTTGGTCGAACATTTATTTTTAAGCTCAAGTTCGACTCAAGATATAGTCAAGCTACTCGGGCTTGAGCTCGATTAAGCTCGTTTACCAATTTTTGTACTCAAGCTCGAATTCGAGTTCGACTCAATAATTAAACTTAGGGCTAATAATACATATTAAAGGCAATGATGTAATTTTAATAATATAAAAATATGAAAAGCTTGGTAAGGCTTACAAATTGTTCGAATTAAGTATTATTAAGCTAGAATTGGGATAGATTGATAGCTTAAGTTGCTCGAGCTTGAGCTCAGCTCGATAATTACCTAATCAAATTCAATTTTTCTTAGTCGAACTCAAGTAGCTTCCAAACACCAGTGTTTCATTTACACCCCTAATTCAACTAGTCCAGACCAATTCGTGGGTCAATCGATTTTTTACCTCTCACCGGACCGCTAACCCAATCAATTCCCAGTTCAATTGGCAAGTTCAATCAGATTTCAATAATATTTAATATTAAAATTTTTGTTTATATTTTTCAAATCTTTTTATTTTTATTTTTTGAATTTTAAAGAATTTTTTTATTTTTTAAAATATAAAATTTAATTTTAATTTAAAATATAAATATAAATATTTATGTTTTATTTAAAATATATAAAAACTAATTATTAAATTTTTATGTATTGTTAAAGTGTGAGGACTGAATTTAAAAAAGGCTGTAAATGTTGAGGGCTAAAAAAACATTTTAGTTTTGATATTGGTAACTTTAACTAGGGGTGAGCAAAACTCGATTTGATTCGAAAAATTCGAAAAAAAATTCGAATTTCGAATTATTCGAATCGAGTTAATCGAGTTAATCGAATCAACTCGAATTTTGAGTTTCGAATTTCGAGTTTGAATCGAGTTAAATTTTCAAATTCGAATAATTCGAATAATTCGAATAAACCGAATATAAGCTATATTTTTTATTTTTTAAATTTTAGGCTTTTACCAATTTCTCCCAATCCCATCAGACTCACCCAAAATTTTTTTCCTAAATCCTAAGTTCCCAACCCAATTCCTCTTTCTCCCCAAATTAAACCCCAAATCAATTTTTATTTTTTTAAACTTTAAGATTTTATTTATTCACTTATTTACCTCAATTTTTATTGTATGATCATGTTTTAAAATTTAAAGAAAATTATTTTTAAAAATTACATAAAATAAACAACACTAAAGTCATTTTTTTAAAATTTAACAAGAACAAATATATTCGATTCGATTCGATTCGAATTTCGTCTCACTCTATTCGATTCGAAAAAATTTCAAATTAAGTTAGGATGATAAAATACGATTCGAAAACTCGATTAACTCGAAATTTTTCGATTCGATTCGATCGAATGCTCACCCCTAACTTTAACGGGATCAATATTTTTAAATAAAAAAGAGTATAATGATTTAATGTCTCAATATTAAATTATAGAAACTAAATTTAAAAAAAAAGTATTTAAATATTTTTCTTCGCAATTTAACTTGAAGAAGAAAAACAAATTTCTTGACAATGGTTTGCTTTTGTGTTAAATTGTTAACAAATTATGATCTAATTTTGCCTTTAATCCCTTTACCTCGTGTCTTAAAACTTAATTCCACTTGATTTAAATTTAAAGTTGAGCTTCTTTTACATTTGAATGTGTTATAAATTCAACTTTAATTTTAAAATCATGATAAAATATCAAATAATTAAATTGAACAAAATCTATTAAAAGTTTATTAATTTTAGTTTTCAAATTACATAAAGTAGAAAATAAAATAAAAGTAGAGGAAGTAAATTTTAAAAGCTTGAAGAGTAGAGGGACTGGAGGGAGAATTAAACCATAAAAAAATTCTTTGCATTTAGAAAATTGGTACAAATTAATAGTGAACCAAAAAATTGGGCACTTTTAGTGGGTCAGACAGACTCATACTAACTTAAAAAAGAAATAGAAAAATATAGGAAAAAAGAGTGAACACATTTTGACGTGGCAAAAGGCCATTGGCTGTGGAATTAAAAAGGTTGTTGAGACGGTTCACAGGCAATTGCAAGCCCTTTTAAGTCTTTTTCCTTATTAACTATGGTGGCGTGGCATATGGGGTTGCCTCATCCGTTATTACATCCTTTGAAAAACAGCATTCATTTGTTTACGAGACATGCACCTGCCATTACAAGCTCTTCCGTTTCAGACCTTACAACAGTTGCCCTGTTCTTTTAACTTCCCACCAAGGTACTGTTTTTTTTCTTTTCAGTTCTTTACTTCTCTATCTTATATTTTCTGGTAGAGAAAGCATTCTTGTTTTCTCTTCACGATTGTCAATCTTAGTCAATCTTACCTACTTTGAAAATCAGATCAATGGTAGTGGATTCTAATCAGAAATCAAAAGACTTGCAAAACTACCCTTTACGTTTCTCATCAGAAATCCCTCAAATATGATAGCATAGTGTGGCATTTTCTTAGTCAATTGTATCAAATTTAATAGAAAGGACTAGTTTTGCTCATTAATCTAATATACAGGGGATAATTTGCATAGTTTTTTGAGTTAATCTGACTACTTTTACCTTTACATTGTGTACGCTTATTTCATTTATTGGAGGAATGTTTGTTATATGCATTTGTGTTCCTTCAGTAGCATTTCCCATCATGGTCATATTGCTTTTGCTAGAATGCTAAGCACCTGAGCCTCTAAAATTATGGACAGACAGCACAAGGATGTTACGATTAAGGGCTCGCATAGCCGGCACCCTTCTGTATCAGTAAAAAGTTTGCCTAGGAGGGTGTTTTTGCAGCTTATGGGGTTCAGTCCCATATCATTGTGTATTTATCCTCTTTTTGCTGCCCCGATGCAAGATATGAATGAACCTGAAGTGATTCGGTAAATTGTTGTATGTGTTGGTTATTATCTTTCTAGCCATTCCATTATCTTTATTCTGCTATTTGGTGATTTTCATCGGTTCTCACCGAAGATTGTTACTTTGGAGTTGAACTTTGAGGTGTTCAGGACATTGAAGCTTTCCAGTGGGGTGAGAATTCAAGGTATATGATGGAACCCCAAATCTTTCACGAAAGTATAGTTCTTATCAGATAAACAAGAATTATGAGTGAAATGCTCAAGTTTTTCTAATAAAGTTCATACTTAATTCCCTAGCTTTTTCTTTCTAGAAATTATTGAAGGGGAGGGACCGGAAGCTCGTGACGGAGACTATGTACAAGTAAACTATGTCTGCCGACGATCAAATGGATATTTTGTTCACAGGTTGAAAACTTGAAATCACAAAAATCCTGAACTTAACTAATGTGGAGTTTCTTTTATCAATTCACCACTTCAATAGTTGAAACACATGATGTTTGGTCCAATCTGACCTGCCTCTGTTCTGTGGGAAACTTAACAGCACTGTGGATCAATTCAGTGGAGAAAGCTCTCCTGTCACCCTTCCTTTGGATGAGAAGCAGGTGTGTTCCTGTTTCCGTTAATGTCGATACCATAGCATCATCACTATGTTGTTGCCAACTACATTCTTTCACTTGAGCAAGATAATTTCCAATCATTCTGCAAATACTCATCAAAAGTAGAACCTACGAGATCGCCATTTTAATTTACATCCAGGATTCTTTAACTGGTTGCTTCATCTGACAGATTATAAAGGGCTTGAAGGATGTTTTGACAGGCATGAAGGTTGGAGGTACATGGATTCTTGTCTCTTGATCATTATGATTGCCTACTGCCACTACAATATTACAAGGAAAAAAGGGACAGAAAAGCCATAATCTTGTCTTGTGCATACATGCATTGATAATTGGGCATGGATTTCGACAACTTGGTTGAGGCGAATATTGTTGCTATTCTTTGTACTTAATAACACTTGAGCCAAATTTCCTGACCACCATTTCCACTTGTTTGTTCTGTACTTTCTCTTTTCAGGAAAGAGAAGAGCATTGATACCTCCTTCCGTGGGATACATCAATGAAAACTTGAAACCGATTCCTGATGAGGTTTCAACCGTGATTCTTTTGTTTAGTAAAGCATTAATTTTAGGCAAACCGGTTTTGTTACATTTGTTGTTGTGTTTGATTGCAGTTTGGTCCTCGGCGTAGCCTCTTATCTCATGCCAAAGAACCTTTGATCTTCGAGGTCCAGCTTCTGAAGATACTATAAAGGTTGTTGTGTGAGAAACTATTTTTTTTCTTCTCTAAATAGCCAGTAGTAGAAGAAATGAAGTAAATGAGACATTGTAAGCCATACATTACTGCATTACTTATAATATCAGATTCAAAATTTTCTCAGCAACTGCAGCTGTGGGAGCTTATTTTTAATCTTTGAGATGATACCTTTAATTGGGATAATATTTTCTTATAGTACAGTACTAGCAGAAGTGGTAGTGTAAACTGAAAAACAAAAGCGCTTACATTATTATTACTTATTTTTTGAACCATCTCGTTAGGTTCTCATCATATCTACCGATAATATCTCTCTAACTCATAAATAAAAGGATAATGTTCTTCAGCACATTCGAATCCTTCTCCTCCTGTATTGACAAAAATATTCACGCCTAAGCTCAATTGACATAGAATTGCTCACATTATTTTCAATCCATTGAAAAGTGATAAATGATAATTTCACTTTTTTTAAATGATAATATTAAAAAACTTCTATCAGAATGTTATTTTATTTTATTTATTTTAAAACCATATTATCCTTTCAAGAACTCCACATTTATTTTTGTAAGTTTATTCCATAATTTATGGAATTTATGAACCACTTTTATTTATTTATGATATTTTATATTTTATATTTAATAGTACAAGTTGTTTCTATTTTTTTAATGTGCAAAGTGACCTTGATTTTGTTGAAAATAACATAAAATGTTTTAAAATAAAGATAAAAATGTAGATTTTATAAATTAATTTTATTTACTTAATTTTCAACCGTTAATACCGTTGTAATAAGCGGTAATTTATAAAAAATAAAATAAAATCTTTGCCATTTAAACGACACCGTTAACTTGTCATACCAGAAAGTAGGAACCAAAAGCACCGAGTTTCCTTCCTTACTAAGCTCTCTCGTGGGACGGTTTATTCTCATACAGCAACCTCACCGTTCCCAGCCCTTAACTAATCCAAAAAGGAACCCAACTGAAAGGCTGAATCTTTAGAGCTTTTTTCTTTTCAAGAAACCAAAACCAAAAATTTAAAAAAAAAAAATGCGAGCTTGGTTCTCAGGCGGCAGTAGTGGGAATGAGGAGGAGCAGGGAAAAGAAGGGTCATCTCTTTTATCAGATTGGAACTCATATGCTGCTTCAAAAGAAGCAGAAGACGGAACTACAACTGTGTTTGGGTTTGATCTTGAGTCTGCTGCGAGGTCCGCCAATGATACTGTCACTGGTACCTTCAATGTGTAAGTTTTCATCATCCCCCCCCCCCTTTTCTTTTCATTTGTAAATATGAACCATCAAATTTTATGTGTTCTTAGGTTTAGTTTGGTTGAATTAACTATGGGGCTTCTTCTTTTTTTGACATCGCAAATCGAGCATTGTGTTTATTTGTTTTTGTGGTCTAGGAGAATGGGATTTGGATCATTGGTGTTTTATTTTATGGGATGTAGTTAAAAAAAAAAAAACTCGTTAGTGAAATTGACTGTTATGTCATCGTTATTTCTACTTTTTCGCCAATTTGATCTTAGGATCATGGATCTAAGTATTATTCAAAATATGGGAAGTTTGACTTTGCATTATCTTGGTGGAGTTTATGTTGTTGGTGAATTGGAGTGGGATAAATGATCATTCATTTTGATTTGTATGCATCTGGCCAATTTAATTGTTTGAAGATCTTTGTTTGATTTTGTTAACAGTCATCACTTTGCCTAATAGGAAGTGAACTCGTATAGCATATGTGCAAGCCTTGGCTTGGATTTCCTCTGTTCTGTTGAGTATTATCCTGTCAAAAATGGCATTGTGGCTTTAGTTGGTTTTAGAATAAAAGGAGGATGGATGGGTGGACAAGAAATAATACAGTATTATTAGGTCTTTGAGTTGATAAAAACCTTGAGATCGAGTTTTATTTTCCATTATGTTATAGGACCAAGTGTTTATCAGAGCATGTATCTACTCAATGTTAATTGGGTTGGTTTGAGCAACAAGTAGATAGTAAGGTTAATATAGATCTAGTATATATTGCCAGTTTATGAGTTGAAAACGATGTGACTAACAATAGAAGCAGTTCTTTTGTGAGTTAACTGAGTTCAATCATTAAATCAACTGTTGTATCTTGGTTATTCGTGTATGCTGTTTAGGGCTGTCCGTGGCAGTGCTGTAGTCTGGTGTTCAAATGGTGAACTTAACGCGTCTCTACCAAAGCGAAAACCTGTTGACTATTGGTCATTGATATGTTTGCTACCTGGAGTAAAATAGTGAACTATTTGGTGCCTTGTTTTGCTTGTAGTTGAGGATAATTCAATTGCTGGTACTTGTAGATTCCTTGTCTTTCTATTTATCTCCAGAATGTATTATTCCTCCTTTTTACCCCCACTGCAACACAATCACTGAAATTAGTATCCAAATGTAAATGCTAGCAACCTGCTGCTTTTACCATAAGTTGGCATATTTCCAATTTTGTATTAACTGTAGTTGTGAAAGAGCAATTACATTTTCTTATTTAATTAAAAGCTCATTTCCTGTTAAATTAAAATAAAAATGGATTGGTACATAGCATAACTCATAAGTTCATATTCTTCTGTTAATGCAATTTTTTTTGGTTTGGTTCCTGGTGTTCCAGTGTTTCAAAAGGGGTGAGAGATCTCCCTGGGAATCTCCAATCTGCCACAAGTAGTGTCCCTTCAGGAAAAGCATTCATCTACTTTGGTTTATTTCTGGCAGCTGGGGTCTTTTTTGTTTTCATTGCTTTTACCATGTTTCTTCCGGTCATAGTGCTCATGCCCCAAAAATTTGCAATCTGCTTTACCCTTGGATGTGGCTTTATCATTGGATCATTCTTTGCTCTCAGAGGCCCAAAGAATCAGTTGGCCCACATGTCATCGAAAGAGGTACATATATGCTATATTTAGATATTTTGTTTTTAAATCTTTTACCATTTTGGTTTTTAATTTTGGATTTTCACACCATATCTGCAGAGGCTTCCTTTTACATTAGGATTTATTGGAAGTATGGTGGGCACCATGTATGTTTCCATGGTGCTTCATAGCTACATTCTTTCTGTGCTTTTTTCTGTTGGTCAGGTATACTGGTTCTTTTACTTGTGTCATTTTCGCTATTCTAAGGATCCCGTAGTAGTCTGTTATTCTTATCATGCCTCTTTTTTTTTTTTTTTTACCTTAAGCTTGTTAGGTTAGGTTTGTCAAATGATCAGCTGATATATAAATTAATTAACTTAGCGGGCAGTTCTATCTTCTGGTTTGATATCAATTTCTCTTCTGTTTCCATGAAAATTCTAGGTCCTTGCACTTGCATACTATGCTGTTTCTTACTTCCCTGGTGGGTCTGCTGGGCTCAAATTTCTCACCTCTGCTCTTACCTCTTCAGTGTCGAGATGTTTTGGGAGGTGACCTGGTTTACTTTAACTTTGTTTTTGCCTTGTATACATCTTTGATTGTTGAGACTTTAATGGTCTTAGGTACATAGCTTTATTGCTTCCATGTTCACATCATTGTTGTTACCGGTATTTTCCTGAAAGAAAAAGTTCGAAGAAAGTATCTTTAGATGTGTCTAATTTTTTTGGAACGAGTTAACACCAAATTTCAATCTAATAACAGCACGACTCATTGTTTTGATTCCCGTCCATTTTGGTCTGCAATATGTTTAGGCTTGTCTACTCGTGTATATATATATATATATATATTTATACCATTTTGGTATCCCTGAGCCTAGTCTAAGTGACTAGAGTTGTGGTTGTTTTATATAGCCATAGATAATTCATTTTTCTTTCAAAGTTGAAGAGCTAAAGCTAAAAGTATTGAAGGGTGAAAGATGAGGCTATATGCACTAGTTGATTGATAGGGTACTGTGTTTTTATGTTGGCTGATGGAAGCAAAATTGGCAATGTCCTATGATACATGACTATGTGTGCTTCCATCCTTTTGTGAACATGGATCTGGATACAAGTCTGAAGTAGATCTGGCATTAAATGTGTGTTGGCTGTATCTGATTCTAGTATCTTGGGATTTTCAAGCTTCTCAAATATCACAGCTGAAACCGACTAGGGGGAGATGGGATGGATGTGTAAGTAGCTTCTATGTCACATTCTGGAAAATAAATAAATATTATCAGTTCATATGATGGGATATTATCTAGCAATCATTAGGGGTCTGGTTTATTTGGAAAATTGGGAGAAAAGAATAATGAGCTACTATTCTCCATCATTCCTTTCCATGTATAACTCATTCCATTTCATTACCTTTTGTGTTTATGTTTTCAACCTTAACCCATCATTCAAGAGACTGAAATTTACCAGATAAGAAAGGGCTGTGTAAATGGGATTTTGATTTGTTTGCCAGATAAGATTTTCTGTTCTCTGGCTTGCTTGGATAGTTTTAAACATGAAGAAGTGACTGGAAAGTGAAGTATTGATGTCTCACACAAGAAGCAATATCAGCATCAATTTCCCCTTCTTTTTTTAATTGACGAAGTAATATTTTAACAGAAACTCCTTACTCCTGGTCTGAAATTGAAATGTTCAACAAAATTTTAAGTTTTTAGATAAGGAAATGAGATGCAAATAGGGTGTTTGAACTAGTAAGCAAAATCTAAAAAAGGATTATATGAACACCACGTCTTTATATATCATGTTCGTTTAAATCATATCATAAACTATGTATAGTAAAGAACAAAGATTTAACCATCAGCACTCAGCACAGAATTTTTGACCGGAGCTTAAAAGCTTTCTCTCACTTAAACCCATAATTGTCAAGCTCGTAACATCATAAAGAAATAAATAAAGGATATGTAGGGAACCCAAATCCTGAAATTAGGGAAAGATTAGGACGGCAATACTGTGATTAGGGGACAATGATGCGACCTTCTAAATGCATGACACATAGCCTTTTGTTTTCTAACTAGTATAAAATAATCACTAACGTAAGGATATGGATCGCCTTCTCCATTAACCAAAAATTAAAGCAAGGAACAAAAGAAATTGTCACATAAATCACAAAAGACAATGGGGAAAGCCAACAAAGTGTTCATATTGCGGAACTTTAATGCATATATTGAACAAAAGTAAAAGCAAAAATAAAATAATAAAATCTATAGACTACAAAACTATAAAGAATACGAGTAATAAGAAGCTCGTTATCCTTTATATAAGGTTTTAGATTTAGTCTTGAATGTAGAGAAAATAATATCAAAGGAGTTTATTTTTCATTTAAAATTCGACCTAACTCGATTCTAAATTTAATTGGAGTTCAATGTGACTATCGAATACCAGAAAATCTTCAATAATATATATAAACAAATAAATTGACACCAATTGATGACACTAGGATTAAATTTGGTATAACAAAGTTTTCAACATTGAATATTTACTAGAAATGATAAGACAAAAACAAAAAAAGAGAGAATTAAACTTAAAAATTCATTACAGCCGGCTAGAAAAGCCTAGAAGGCTTGGGGAACACTAGCAATTGAAATAGTGGATGGTATATTGACATTTGTTTGAGTTTTGAGTAAAAGATTGTTGTATTATTTGGGTAGTCCATGCAAGAGGAGAGGAGGTGCTAATGCTATGTACAAAATGTAAAAAGGAATGGAGTCGACTCCATCATGCATTTGTTCAGTGTCCACTGCTGAAAACATCCCAATTACAAATATAAATATAAATAAGAGAGGTAGGTAAGCTTAGCTAGGCCTTGATAGTGTGGAGTGGACATCATGTGCATAGATTGTTGTGCTCTAGTATAGAGGTGGGGGGAGGGGTTATTGTGTTAACTTAATTTCATTGTGTTCCATAACTATTGAAACATTTCCTCATCTCCACCATATATAATCTTACATGACTTTCAAGCATGTACCTCCACCTCTTTCCTATCATTTCCTTCTCTATATATATATGTATAAAGAATGCATTTGCCCATCATCATTTTCATGTATTGCATATCTCCTCTCATGTGCTAGTCTCATGCCAACAACACCAAGCAAAAAACTAATTAAGATATGCACCACGAACCAAAGTTGTTTGATATGGTACAATGTGGATTAAACAAATTAAACTCAAAAACAAAAATATATAACTTCTATCTAATCTCTCTATATATTTTAAACCAGAGAACAAAAAAAAAAAAAAAAAAGTATAATAGAGGTCTGTTGTTGTTCAGCTAATCTTATACAGTTGCCATTAGGAAAACCAGCAATCTAAGATCACATCATGTGACCCTTTGTTGCCAACTAGCTTAATTTGATTCCATTTGCTCATCTTTGTGATGCTTAAACAACTTCAATAATTAATAAATACATGAGACATCAAGTTCATGTGATGAGAGATAGATCCATTTGTAATCATCTTCTTGATTTGTTTTTGTTTTAATTTAAAAGGAAATTTAAAAAAAAAAAAAAGAGTAATTAATTAAGATGACAAGTATAGCCCTGAAATTGCAATCAAGATCCACTACTTTCAAGCTTTTTACATTTATAGGTATATGTTAAATGTGGATCAACTGATTCAGAACTTGAAAAAGTTACCTAACATTGTTGCAGAAGATGAAAAAAGAAAGGAGAGATGATTCCCCCCTATTCATGTTATAACACAAACATAATATAATATTACAAACATAACCTTTTTATTTCCTTACACCAAAAGGTTTTCCAAGTTCAGTTTCACTAAGAAAAAGTGAACAACAAAAGGTAGAAATTGGACAAAGAGGGACCATTTAGATTGTTATATGGTTTTTATTTCATCTCTGTTTAAACTGAGTGCCCTTTGTCTCTTCTTTTAACGCTTTGTTTCCCTTTAGTTTTATTCTTTTCATTGTTTTCTGGCTTTCATACATCTTTTCTTTTCCACTTTTTTTTGGGGGTCTCCTTGGATTAACATGTCATGTATCTATCAACTCTTGGCTAGAGATTGTGAAAAAACAAGTTTCAAATATTTAAGTATTGGACATTGGTGTTATATATATATTACAAGTGAACCTTATAGGGTCCACTATCTAGTGTTGAATATCTAACAATCTTACAAGAAATGTGCATTGGTACTTTGGGTTTGCTGGTATATACTAGTGGGTAAGAATTTATGGTCAAATTAAAGGGTAGGTTTCGTCAACAGATGGAGGTGGAGCAGAGCAAAAATAGTACTGTTTTATGATTCTGCATATTTAGCAATTTCACTGTATATGAATAAAAATTTCACCCCATTTTCTCAAGAAACTCAAGCCCATAGTTGTTATTGATTTAGTATTGTTTATCTTGAAAGATTTTAATTATTGAGTATTGTTTTTGTTTTTTAATCAGTGGGCCAAATTTGATTATGATGATAGTGAATAAAATAACAATTAAGAATTGTCAAGCTGGTATGTGGTTGTCCCTTCAATTCAAGTCCAAGCTCCATTTCATATATATATATTTTCTTTATAGCAAAGACTATCCGACAATTTGTCCAGATTTGGTGTTTAAACAAATATAAAATTATTGCTTGATTCCCTTACTTCCACGTGATGTTCACTATTGTAATGTGCTATAAACGAACCAAAATGCCTTTTAACACTTACTAAACATCCCCCACTTAGCTTAACTCTGCAGGAAAATAAGTAATAAAAGATATCAGAATTTTAACACAAATCAAAATAGTTGGCATTTAAGATGGCCATGTGCTCCAAACATTACTGCGAGGGGGAAAAAGGGTTTGTATCAAACAAAATTATGTGTGCTTATGCTGGTTAAATCAGAGAAAAGCAACTGAAAACTATACAGGAAACAAACACATGGCTTGGTAGTCAACTGTGACCACATAAATTTGATGGACCACCTTGGTTGGATTGGCACATAAATTCCATGGTTTATTGACATACTAGAGGTGCTTTGGGGTTCTTTCTGATAGTTAATTGTAGTAAAAAATTAAGGCTTAAAAACAAAGTATGTTAGAAGGTACACAATGGGAAGAATATCAGAATAACCTTTCCTTTTAATTGACAGATTAACATAAAGACTGAAAGAAAGAAAAAAAAAAAAAAAGAAATCCATCTGCAATGCATCACCATCTCTTGTTTAACAACTACATCTAGACCTATTATAATATTAGAAAAAGAAAGTGCACTTGGATCCAGATCTTCTGCATTTGTTCTATAAACAAAACATGGGGTTCAACCCTCTTCAATCCCAAAACAGATCACCTGTTCTCTTCTCTAAGCAATGCCTGCAACACCAAGGAATCTCCTGCTTTCCTCCAATATCTTCTCCTTCACCTTACTTCTCTCAATAAACACACTTTTGTTCTATCGTTGCTACTCGATTGATGAGCAGGGGCAGGCTCTTTTGACATGGAAGAACAGCTTAAACAGCAGCGGAGATGCACTCAAATCGTGGAGTTCATTAGATGCTACTCCATGCAGATGGTTTGGGATTCATTGCAACTCACAAGGCGAGGTAGTTGAGATAAGGTTGAAAGCAATAGAGTTGCAAGGCTCATTGCCTTATAATTTGCAGTCTCTAAAATCCTTGAAGACCCTTGTGCTTTCATCAACCAATATTACAGGCACAATTCCTAAGGAGCTCGGTGATCAGTATGAGCTAAGTTATGTTGACCTTAGTGGCAATTCTCTCACAGGTGAAATCCCCCTGGAAATTTGCAGACTGAGCAAATTGGAAACATTGTCTCTCAACTCAAACTTCCTTGAAGGTGAAGTTCCGTCGGGAATAGGAAATCTTTCCAGCCTTGTTTACCTGACACTTTATGACAATCAACTCAGCGGTGAAATTCCAAAGAGCATTGGAGACTTGAGAAAGCTACAAGTTTTTCGAGCAGGTGGAAATAAAAATCTTAAAGGGGAGCTGCCCTGGGAGATAGGGAACTGCACCAGCTTGGTTATGTTAGGCCTCGCTGAAACTAGCATTTCTGGCAGTCTTCCCTCATCATTAGGAATGCTGAAAAGAATTCAAACCATAGCCATTTATACTTCTTTGATATCAGGTCCTATACCAGAAGAGATTGGTAATTGCAGTGAGCTGCAAAATCTTTACCTGTATCAAAATTCTATATCCGGTCCAATCCCGAGTCAAGTCGGTCAGCTGAGCAAGCTTCAGGGTCTGCTATTGTGGCAGAATAACTTAGTTGGTAGTATCCCAGATGAACTTGGAAGCTGCACGGAGCTAACTATGGTGGATTTATCTGATAATCATCTGACAGGTAGCATACCAAGAAGCATTGGAAAACTTTTGAAGCTTCAAGAGCTTCAATTGAGTGTTAATCAGTTATCAGGTACAATTCCTTCTGAAATTTCAAATTGCATTGAGCTAACTCATCTGGAAATCGACAACAACGCCATCTCCGGTGAGATTCCTGTTCTCATTGGCAACCTTAAGAGCTTGACTCTATTCTTTGCCTGGCAAAATAAGCTGACTGGAAATATTCCAGATAGTCTTTCTCAGTGCCAGGATCTTGAGGCAATTGATCTATCCTACAATAGCCTATTTGGTTCAATCCCAAAAGAGATTTTTGGTTTGAGAAATCTCACCAAATTACTGCTACTTTCCAATGATTTATCTGGTTTTATTCCGCCAGATATAGGAAACTGCACCAATCTGTACAGGTTACGTTTGAATGACAATAAACTTGCAGGAACAATTCCATCAGAGATAGGGAAGTTGAAGGGCTTGAATTTCGTTGACTTAAGCAACAATCGCCTTGTTGGAGGAATTCCTCCATCAATAAATGGAATTCAAAACCTTGAATTTCTTGACCTCCATTCAAATGGGATTACAGGTTCTTTGCCAGATTCTCTGCCTACTAGCCTACAATACATGGATATTTCAGACAACTGGCTTATAGGTCCTTTGACTCATGGTATTGGGTCCTTAACTCAATTGACCAAGCTTAATTTGGGAAGGAATCAACTTTCTGGAAGGATTCCATCTGAGATATTGGCCTGCAGTAAGCTCCAATTGTTGAACCTGGGTGACAATGGTTTCTTTGGTGAAATTCCAAAGGAACTAGGCCAGATTCCAGCACTTGAAATTTCTCTCAATCTTAGCTGCAACCAGTTTTCCGGTGAAATTCCCTCAGAGTTCTCTGGTCTTACTAAGCTAGCAGTACTTGACCTCTCTCACAACAAATTCTCTGGTAAGTTAGATAACCTCGCAAGCCTACAAAACCTTGTCGCTCTCAATGTCTCCTTCAATGACTTCTCTGGTGAACTTCCAAATTCCCCATTTTTCCGAAAGCTCCCATTGAGTGACCTTGAGTCAAACAAAGGCCTCTATATTTCAAATGGTGTTGTAACTTCAGCTGATATTGAACATTCAAGGCATGTTAGGCCAGCTGTGAAGCTAGCTATGTCTATCCTTATAAGTGGCAGTGCAGTTCTTGTACTACTGGCTATCTACATGTTAGTTCGTGCCCGGTTTGCTAACAATGGCCTCATGGAGGATGATAATTGGGAAGTGACCCTGTACCAGAAGCTCGACTTATCAATTGATGATATCGTCCACAATTTAACTTCAGCTAATGTGATTGGCACTGGGAGCTCTGGGGTCGTATACAGGGTAATAATTCCAAATGGTGAAACCTTAGCAGTTAAGAAGATGTGGTCATCAGAAGAGTCTGGTGCATTCACTTCTGAGATTGAGACGCTTGGCTCAATCAGGCACAGAAACATTGTTCGGCTTCTTGGTTGGGGTTCAAACAGAAATCTGAAACTGCTGTTTTACAATTATCTTCCAAATGGAAGCTTGAGTTCACTCCTTCATGGTGCTGGCAAAGGAGGAGCTGAATGGGAAGCTAGATATGATGTTGTGCTCGGTGTGGCACATGCCCTTGCATACTTGCACCATGACTGTGTGCCTGCAATCTTGCATGGGGATGTGAAAGCTATGAATGTCTTATTAGGTGCTGGCTATGAGCCTTTCCTTGCTGACTTTGGGTTAGCTCGTGTTATTAAAAGCAATGAAGATAAATTTTCCAAATTAAGTCCAAGACCACACCTAGCAGGTTCTTATGGATACATGGCTCCAGGTATAATTTCCTTTGTCCTAGTTAGGGTTCAATCAACTTGTTATTCTTAATTCATTCATATAAATCGTTAATGGTTCTAATCTTTCATGGCTACTCTCAGAACATGCAACAATGCAACGCATCACAGAGAAAAGTGATGTATACAGTTTTGGAGTAGTCCTCTTAGAGGTGCTAACTGGAAGGCATCCATTGGACCCAACATTGCCAGGGGGTGCACACTTGGTTCAGTGGGTTCGGGACCATTTAGCAAACAAGCGGAACCCATCTGACATCCTGGATCCAAAGCTTAGAGGGAGGGCTGACCCTGCTATGCATGAAATGCTACAAACACTGGCTGTATCATGCCTGTGTGTCAGTGCCCGGCCTGACGATCGTCCAACGATGAAAGATGTTGTAGCAATGCTCAAAGAAATTCATCATGTTGAGACCTCAAGGGACATATCAAAGGGAACCTCAACAGCCCCTCAGCCTCAATCACCACAACCTCCTACTAGAACAGTAGTTTCTCAAGGATCTTCTAATTGTTCCTTTGCTTTTTCGGATGATTCGATCCAATCCTCAGGCGGAGGTTTCAATTTGTAGCTACTTATGTGGTGCATTATTTGTTCATAGTCAGTCCATAGAAGAAACTTTGGGAAGTGTTAAATGGTTTGAGTTGTAATTTATGCTGTACTTTATAATTACTTAGATTTCACTTAAGTGTAAAGTAAAAAGAGAGAAGAGGAATATGTTGGGAGTAGAGATGAGAATTGAGAGAATGAGTGCAAGCAGGTAGAAGCCGAAACAATGATTGTTAGCACTGGATTTATGTAATTAGAAGTTATTGCAAAGAATAAGATTCTCTGCTTCTCGACCAGCTTAAGAGAAGAGGTCACATGGTCCCATGTTCCATGTGCATGTGCTGTCTGACAAAGACTTTACTTCCAGTATTCAGCGATGTTAAAAGTCTTCCCCAAGCTAAACTAACCTGGGTTTGGGTATTGAAGATTGTCCTAATCATCAGCACATGCAGTGGAAATACCATTACATTTAAATATTCTCAAGATTTCTAAAAGAGTAAAATCCATTATTTGGACTCAACTTGATCATTGTTATCACATCCATTTCTGCGTTTATAGGTGTTTTGTTATTAGTTTCACTTGGTTTCCTTTCCCAAAACATGGCTGCGGAGAAAGATTGATGCACCACATAAACTCTATCCACGTGAGGGTAGTTGGTATCTTCACAAACATGTCTATTTCATCAAACCTTCTTTCGTCATACTGTCCAAATCGTATGCTTTTTTGTGCAGGTTGAAACTTATTTGAATATGTTCATCTCGACCAATTCAATTAGTTCAATCCATTTGATAAAAATAATAATAAATCATAAAAATTTAAAAAAGGGAAAAATGATTCAACTTATTATTACTGATTCGAAATTCAATCGATTCAAAATTCTTCTCTAAACTGATATTTTAATTTAACCAAATTGATTAATTGATCTGATACTGTTCAAACAATACTAACCTCATCGTGATCAGACTAAGAGTTTATTCGCTAAAGGGACAATTTTATATACCCAATCCAAATAAAAGCCCAATTATGTTTTTAAGATTTTAAGCTAAAGCCCATAATTAAATAATGCAATACAGGGTTAAAATGAAACATAAAAAAGAAACCCAACGAGAAAAAAAGGTGTGAATCTTTCAAAAAAAGACTTCAAAAAGTAATAATAAAATAAAAATAAACACAAAAGAAATGTTGGGAAAAAGAACGAAAAATCCTAAAGTAATAGAGGAAGACTGAATATTAAGGTTTTGATCTTTCAATTAAAAGATTACGTGAAACTTGTAAAGATACTAAAAAAAATTTTGAATCTTAAACCTTGAACTAAAAATTAGGTTTAGAGTTCAATATTTTAGATTTGGGATTTAGGTTTGGGATTCAAGTTCGAGTTCGGGGTTCAAAGTTTAAGGTAAAAAAATTATTAAAATTATGTATCAATAACATAAAAAAAATTACTAAAATGTCATTAAATAATTGAATATAAATACAAGATGATGTGGCACATCTATTTCATATAATCTTTTCTCGAGCCATATACGGTTAAAAGTGTTACCAAATCTAATTTTTAGTGGATTAAGCAATATTAAAATCTGAATTTTATGAAAGAAATATTTTATTTTAGTAAATTTTGTTCGGGGTAATTATAAAATTTTATTACAATTATCTATACTAAACTAAGATTCAAAATATATGAATGAGAAGCCATTATGTCTAACTTCTAAATCCTTAAATGGATCAAGATATACTTTCTAACAAAGATTAATGGGAGCAAATTTTGATTTTCCTATAAAAGAGAATCAATGTGTTGTCTAGAAAACATCAACAAATATGAATTATATAAATGATTTGTAGAGATATTTTATTTATAGTAGTTTTTTTTCTAGATGTATAATAAGTACACTAGGATAATTTCAAAATTTTAGTGCAAATTATTTATTGTGAACTATTCAAGATTTATATAGATGAAAAGTCACTAGATTTTCAAATGCAACAATAAAGTTATGAAGTTTTGGGTTGAAAAGGTTATATTGTCATTACAACTCTTCATGGGTCTAGTCAAGTCTGTCCGAAAAGTGAGAGAGTCTGGATAAAAATATAAGTCCAAAAAATGGGTTTGGACAAAAAATAAGACCCGTTTAAAAAATGGGCCAGGGGTAAAGCTTTTTCGGCCCGAGCCCAACTCGGTCCGACCTGAATATGCAAAAAAAAAAAACTATTACTTTTTTATTATTTTATTGCTCTTTTTTAAAAAAAACTATTTTGTTGTTATTTTCTTATTGTTTTTTCACTATTATGTTGCTACCATTTTGTTGTTATTGTTTGGATATTGTATAACTCTTATTTTATTATTAATTTTGTTACTATTTTAGAGGCATTTGCTTATTAAGTTGTACCTATATTAATGTTATTTAAGTATAAATATATATTTTTTTAAAAAATATTTTCAATTTGTTGGGAAACATTTATTTTAATGTTTTTAGTATTTTGATGTATTATATTTTTTAAAAAAATTATATAAAAATTTAATATAGGCAGGGCCGGGCTCGAGTTTTAGCATTTTTATTCGAGTTAAGCTTAGGTAAAATTTTAGGCCTATTTTTCGGGTCAAGTTGAGCCCAGACCTAACAAACGGGCCTAAAATTTTGGTTGGACCCAGCCCGACTCATGGACACCTCTTTTGTGATGCATCATTGTTCATTTGGTAGACTTTTGGTATTGTTGTCTTACAAGAAGGGGATATCATCATTACTAGTACTAATCCTACTACTAGTTAAAAAGTCATCGACTCTTTCTCTCAAAAGTTCTCAATCTATTAAAAGAGTTACAAGCTCCACCTTCTTGCTCTTCAAATATCTCTCTGACAATCTTGGGGTAACTTCTCACTATTAACACCAAGTTTTGCATGGTAAAATGAAGCACCTTCAAAGTTTATTTGCATTCACATCGTGCCTAAAACTTTGGGTGTCGCTCAAATCTGTCACTAGTCAACTTGCAGATATACTTACAAAAACTCTTCTCAAGATAGCCTTCTCCTATCGTGTGGATTCTTGATTATCATTTGATATAAGGAAAAGCTCGTTGTAGGCTTAATTTTGAAGTGCCAATCTCTATTGGCTGAATTTCTCAAGACCAAAAAAGAGAAATCCATATAGTGAAACCATTGTTCCCTACAACACTGACTTGTATGAGATGCTTAATTTACTAATAAATAGCTTGGGAGAATCCAACTTTTATTTTTACTTTTACAATGAAAAAAGTTCTCAGTTTAAAGTACAAAGGTAAGCTTAGTTTGGTACTGTTGAATAAGTGATTTTTAATATTTGACTGTTGTAACATTTACTTAATTTGTTTCTTTATTTTTCTAAGTTGGTTGAGATATGGTTTAGTGGCAGATATTTTTTTTCTATTTATAGTATAGTTTGTTGCTTTGTACAACCTATATAAAAGGTTGACTTCAGTTGAATAAATGTATCGGTCTTTCAAGAGTATTTCAACATATTTGTGTCCACTTGTTTGTTTTAATTCCTCTTAAAAAATTTTCCACTTTCTCTGCAATTTTAAACCCTATTTTTGTGATACTTTGAGTTATCTTCCCCAGAGTTTTGGTATTAGAGTAACGTTCAATTGTTATTGGGCGAATATCTCTTGACGATAAACAACAATTTTTTAGTCTTACTTAATCAACGATTCTTGTCTTCCATCGCGAAAGTTATGAATTTTGAATCATCAAGATGAATATGCTCTTTAGGTCTAAAGATTTATGGGACTTAGTTGAGAATAAATATTATGATGATGATTAAAAGGCCAAGTTGAGGGAAAACCAAAAATGGGACTCCAAAGTATTATTCTTTATTCAGCAGACTATTCACGAGTCAAATTTTTTTTTTTTAAAAAAAAATGCAGCATCAACTACTGCAAAAGAAACTTGGACAACATTGCAAATGGCATGCCAAGGCTCTTCTAAAGTAAACATAGTGAAGCTTCAATCTTTTCGTCAAGATTTTGCGACGTAAATGACAATTAAGGAATCAGTGTAAAAATATCTTTCAAGAGCAACCATAGTCGTTAATCAACTGAGATCTTATGGAGAAAAAATTTCTAATCAAACTATTGTTGAAAAAGTGTTGAGGAGTTTGACTCCAAGGATTGATCATGTTGTTGCAACTATTATGGAGTCAAAAGACATGGCATCTTACTCCTTTGATGAACCCATGAAGTCCTTACAATCTTATGAGGCAAGATTGAATCGGGCAAATGAGAAGAGTGACGAAAAGGCCTTTCAAGTGACGAGGGATTCTTTCGAGCAACAAAGGAAGTCAACATATAGAAGATGTTATCGTGGCATGAGGAATTACCATGGCAAAGGTAGTTGAGGCAGAGGAAGAGCTGTTGGATATGATGAACAAAGGCAGATGGCTAAGAAATAGAAAACTGCAGGAATAATGTTCAATGTTACTATTGCAAGTATGGCTTGTAACAAATTGTTAACTAAACAATATAGAAGTTTTCATTTAAGTTATAAATTAAGCTATTAAAATTGATTTAGGGTTTAATGTTTAGTATATTAATTTCATGGTTTAGGTGCATTATTTTGGTGTATGGGTTTAGTGTTTTAAAGTTTGTTGTTTGGGTTTATTGTATAGTGTTTAATATGTTAGTGTTCTTGATATTAAGGTTTAAGTGTTAGTGGTTAAGGGTTAAGATTTAGGGTTAGGGTATATAGTTTATGGATTAATCTTTATAGTTTAGGGTTTGGGGTTTATGTTTTAGGGTTTAGGTTTAGGATTTAAGATTAAGGGTTAGGTTAGGGTTTAGGCTAAATTTATAGTTTAGTTTTATTATTTTAGAGTTATGGGATTTTGGCGAATAATAAAGTTAGAGTCTTATTGTTTAGGGATTTAAGTATTAGGGATTTTAATAAAATAGATAAAAATCATATTATTTTAGGGTTTGATAAGCAATTAGATTAATTTTTAATTACTTCGCAATGTAATATATATATATATATATATGAGTTAAGATGTATAATTTAGAGTTTTAGTATTTAGGTATGAGAAATTAAATTATAAAACTGTACAAATTAAACATTTTGTTAGAAATAAAACAAAATTAATTTAAGGAATCTAATTAATAATTAAACTAAAAAAATTATTAATATTGAAGGTATTAGTGGCGTTTTTCAAAAACGCCGCAAACACATTACTAAACAAAACGACGTTGTTTATGTGAGGCTTTAGCGACGCTAGATATAAAAACGCCGCAAATGAGTAGTATTAGTGGCGTTTATTTTGAAAACGCCGTAAAAAATAAAGATATAGTGGCGTTTTAAGTTAAAACGCCGCAAAAAATAAGTTTCCCCAAACCTAAGTCCCAAATTTTCCCTATATCGGTTTCCCAAAATCCCTCAACTCGGTTTCCCCCACCGATCGAAGAAAAAAGGAAACACAGAAGCCAATCAATTAAGCAATGGAAGAAAGCCTTTCAAACTTGTTGAATTTGAAAAGAGAAGAAAAATGTATCATCCAACCGGAGGCGTTAAGTGGTGGCGGAGATTGTAAGTTTCCTCCTCGTCCTTGCCACTTAGGGCCTGGAACTTAGTTCCTTCCGATTCAAAACTGGATCGCTTTGAAGTTAGAAACCACGGCGGAGAGTGCAGTGAAGGCGAGAAGTCGGGGAGCCTGGTCAAGACATTGGAGCTTGGATTGTTGTTTGGTTTGTGGTACCTCTTCAATATCTACTTCAATATCTGCAACAAACAGGTTTCATTTTCCTTCTTTTCATTTTTGTTTTTAATAAGATCTTAAGATTTGCCATCTTATTTTAATTTTCTTTGTTATTTTAGCAGAATTCGTTTTGAAATCAGCTAACATGACAATATTTCAGCGACTTTATTTGTTTTTAAATACGACAGCCCTCGTATTTTCCAATTTCTGACCTAAAGTACACTCAGAGGTTGCAATATTGAGGTTATTTTGTGACCTCGTATTTTCCATCTTCATTTTTTTCATCTTCATTTTTTTTGTATATTGAGGTTATTTTGTGCACGGCTAAATATCATTTGTAATGCTTCAAGTTGGTAAACTAGGGAGAAAGCATCTAATTTACATTAGTTGTGTAGGTAAAAATATTGGTTTCTATAGGAAGTTTACCTATTTTTAGCTGCATTCAATATGATTGTTATATTTGCTCTTATTCCCTTTTTATCAATTTCAGCTTTCATGATATTGAAAGCTTTTAATTGAATTGTTTAGTCATTAAATTCTTTATGCCAAGTCTTTTAGGTATTTTCGTGGTTCATTTATCTGCAGGTCAAGCGATTGTCTAAGTTTTGTGCCAAGTATCTTCATCAACAGGTGCTCCAAGCATGAGGCATATTCAGTTGGAGATATAGGGACTTCAACTGCGAAATCTTTCTTTGAGGTTAGTGATATTTTGAAGATGTGTAACAGCTCAAGCACGAAGCGTGTCTTTGGCATGTCAAATAGACCGTGTGCTTGGAGTTCATGCTACGTTACCACTCAAAGTTTGTTAGTGGACACCGATGCAATTGCATGTTATAATCTTGTAATGTAATTGGTTTTATGACAAGTTATTTATAGCTCGATTACGCCTTATGCAATTGCGATTGTATCTTTGATGTGTAAGTCATGATTGCCTCCTTTTTTTTTTCATTTTTTCCGTCATTTGAAATTTAAGAGTATGATGATATTCCTTTCACTAAATAAATAATATGACACAAACAAGGGTGCTTGTAGGCCGCTTGTTTCTTCATTATACTCATATACAAGCTCATTGCTTTTATTGATCATGCAAAATGGATGAGATGATGCGTGGGCAAAGGGATGGAGAGAATTAGCGGTCTGGGAGATAAGATAGACCGGGTTTACGGCCTTATTGAAGGGCTCATATGGTCTCCTAGAAGTGATGAAGCCAACAACCATTTTGATGATTGGTCTTCGAGGAGGTATTTTGGTGATATATTTTCCTTTTAGCTATATGAAACGATTTCGTATTATATTTGCCTTGCTGATTTACGAGCAGTTGGACTAGGAAATGTTTCAATGAGATCTAAGCTACATGGCTTTAAATGTTTCTTTGGTTCTGTTCATTCCAAGGAGTAGAATAAGTTTTCACTTACAAATCATATGCTATCAATAGGGGTAATCATATCTTTCTAATTTTTGCATTATATGTATTCTCACATTTCAAATCTCTTTACCAAGAAATTATGTCGGTAGCTTATTTGGTAAGCGGAGAAAGTTGATGAGAATCTTGATAAAAAAGCTTTTGTCTTTGCGGTTTGTAAGGATATTTTAATACCATTTTTCTTTTGTGACTATTAATAAATTTCATCATCAAATCTTAACAATTGATGCCATGTTACGGAATAAACTTAATTGAACCTCTTCATTCAAGTATGCTAATTTTAAGCGAGTTAGGATATAGTAAAGTTTGCTATATCCCGTTTGGGACAAGATCAGGAGACCATTTTTAACTTAGGAAAAGAAAATTTTTTAACTAAGATTAAGAAACTTTTGCCATATCCTTTTCAAAAACTTTTACCATTTTTTTTTTTGGTCTCTCTCACTGAAATGGATATTTCTTCAGTTCAGAAGCTCTGCATTCATGTAAGTTGCAATTTCAATCTTCAAATTAGGCTTCTAAACTCAGCTTATTGATATTTTGTTGTTAATAATAGTAATATGTTAATCCACTCTAATCTCTTTTTTTTTTTTAATTTCTTTTCGTTTTTCGTTTTGTCAGTTAATTTCTTCTGCTGTTCAAAGATGTCGTTTATCCGAAGATCTTTGCCGATTATCAGTCGTTCTCAAGAGCTCTCCTCCAATCATTCGAGTTTCAAGTGAATACTTTTCATTCTTCCTTTAACTTTTGCCTAACTATAATTAGAATTATTTACTTTGATTTTTTGTGTGCGATCTTTGGAAAAATAGGAAGTTATTTCTAAATTGGAAACTATGCATTGAAATCATGTCATTTTGAAGTTGAAGCGGTATGGTTTTGGCTGGTTTTCTTTCAAATGAGTTCATCAAAAGCATAAATAAGCTTTTAAAATGATTAGGTCATGCAAGGTAAATCAGAGTGTAAGTACATTGTTGTGGCGAATTTTAGATAAAATGATGAATCTTGTTTCTATAAAAATCTATTTTTGCATCTTAATGAGCGATGTCGAATCACGGGCACCTAGTAGTTGCTTGGAGGAGTTTCAAGGCCTTAAGTGCAAAGAGAAGGTATTGGAGCGGAAAAGTGGGGTAAGTGGGTGGTGATGATGATGGTGAGCTCATTTGATTCTAGATACAAAGATCTCGATAAATATTTTTGTTTCATGATTGTTTGACTTCCTTCGCCTTGAGATGGGTTGCTTTCCATCAAAACTACCGAAGAAGTTTAGTGTCTCAATATTCTTTTCTTGCTAGTCAAATATCCAAGGTTGAATAGCTTAGATTTTGATCTGATTAGGGAACAGGAATTAGAACCGAGGATCTCCTTTTGGAGGATTAACGTGGTTACCACTAGGCTATGCGTATTGCTTGTCGGTTGTTAGTCGCTTAAGGTGTAGGCGATAATCTGAGGTTGTCAATGACTCAATTCAAGTTAACTACGCTTTTAATATGTATTTATGATCTGAAATTTAAATAATTCATTTGGATGAACAACTTATTATAGTGCACGAAATCTTGTCAAGAGGCATGCTTCTTTTCTTTTCTTTTTAATTTTAAAATTTGTCCATTTATTCCGTCGGTTAGAGCATATTAAACAATATATATATACATGCATATATGTGTGTGTGTGTGTCCTTACATTAAATTCTTCGTTATGTATTTAATAAAGTCAATTTTGTGTATGCGGTTTGCAGGCTTTAGTGATAATAAGATATATCATTATCACTTAAATCTTAGAGGAAGTGTTTCTGCCAGAAGCCTGACTAGGCTACCTTCAATTCCTAAGAATGATGCAAAGTTCAGGTATGCGCCATACTTAAACATTTTTTAACTAATATAAGCACTTCGACTCTTCAAAAAGTTAGAATTCATCTCAATAATTTTATATGACATTGTCTTTATATGACATTGATATGATAATTTTTATTCCCTTTTCTTTGTTATGTGCTCTGTGCATTCATCTGGTTTGATGAATGATGAATTGAATTTTTCTTATTTCTTCATAAACTAATTATGCTTTTCGACTTTCATTTGTCTACATTAGTCTTGGTTGTTGCATTGGAAAAGGTAGAAGCGAAGCTCGGGGTCACTAATAGGAAGCAGATAGCTTCTATCCAATTTTCTTGCTTTGTTTGCTAAAGCCTCTTGATATGGATAATTCTCTGTTCTTTGAATGTTTTTATTTTACTACACTATATCAATTGGGTTGTCTACGATTTGCATTGGGAACCAATCCTTTTGCTCTGAGAGAGCAATTCCTCGCATAAAGATGAAGTGGTTGGTTTGGTGAAGGAGTGTGAAGCTCCTAGGGAAAATGGAGAGCGAAAGAGCAATGGCATAGGCAGATTATTAGAAAGGGATAAGCAAGCAAATTATGCAGAAGATGATGAAGAGATTAAGTTATTTATGGCTTGTCAAGATGACACTATAGCTTCAGCTGACATTTGGTTTCTGGATAGCGGCTGTTCAAATCATATGACCAGGATAAAGTCTTTGTTCAAAGACATAGATGAGTCATACAAGGTGAAGGTGAGATTTGGTGATGACAAGAAAATGCAAGTTGAGGGCAAGGGCACAATTGCAATAAATAATGGTTACGGTGACATAAAGCTCCTTTATAATGTCTATTTTATTCGTACTTTATCTTAAAATTTGTTTAGTATTGGGCAGCTTATGGATAGTGGGTACTCTATTATGTTTAATGATGGGTCATGTGTTATTAGAGATAAGAAGTCGAACAAGATTATTGTTAATGTTCGCATGGCGCTAAACAAGCTTTTTTCTCTTGAAGTTCTCTAGCGTTGAAAATCATGTTCTTATTGTTAAAGAGAATAATAAGTCTAAACTATGCCATTTACAGTATGTGCATTTGAATGTGAAAAGTTTAAAATTGTTGATTCAAAAGGAAATTGTTTTGGATTGCCAAAAAATGAGTCTTTAAATTTGTGTGAAGGGTGCATATTGGGGAACAATGCAAAAAGTCATTTCCTATAGGCAACTCTATAAGGGCATCTGAATGTCTTGGGCTTGTAAATGTTGATATTTGTGGTCTTATGATAATTGAATCGTTGGGTGGAAGTCGTTATTTTTATTGTTTACAGATGATGACAGACGCATGAGTTGGGTGTATTTTTTTCACTCCAAAGCAGAAACAATCGAGGATTTTAAAAATTTCAAGGTGGTCGTTGAGAAGCAAAGTGGAAAAAGTATAAAGGCATTGTGCACTGATTAGGGGGAGAATTTTTGTCAAATGAATTTAATCATTTTTGTGATATGCACGGTGTGCATAGAGAATTGACAACACCTCATACACCGCAACAAAATGGAGTGGCTAAACATAAGAATCGAACAATTGTTGAAATGGCAAGAAGCTTGCTGAAATCTAAAGGGTTGCTAGATAAGTTTTGGGTAGAAAGTGTTGTTGTTGTTTACTTTTTGAATTTATCTTCAACAAAGGTTGTCCTCAACTAAACGTCATATGAAATGTGAAATGTGTAACACCCCAAACCTGACCCAATCACCAAGCCCAAGCTATGGGATATATCAATTCTTAATAAAGTAAAATAGTCCTTGTATGTTTAATTTTAATTTGAAATTTTTTTCTAATTCGATGGTTAATTAAAGTACAAGTGGTTTGACACGAAAGTTAATGTGTAATAGCCGAAATTAGGGGCTAGTTGGAACAATGGTCTCGGGACCACTAATTTGAGGTTGAAGAAAAATATTTTGATATTATTTTATGTGTTATAATATGTTTATAAAGAGGCATGAGAATTTTGGTGCTTTAATGTTAGCGATTGTGGGCTTAATTGCGAAAAATGACTAAATCGCATAAGAAGTGAAAGTTCTATTTTAATTCCTAAAAGTACCAAATAGCTATAGAATATTAATTGGAGGTCCCAAATGTGCAATTTGACCTTGTTTTAAGTGAGTTGGCTGGCCATGGGACATAGGGGACAAGAGCATTTAATTTTGGTCAAAATTAGTGGGAATTAGGTGATAAAATGAATAAAATAAGATGAATAAAAGATGTTATCATCTTTTACTATTCGTTCACCTTCAACCACTGAAAATTTGAAGAGAAAAACAAGGGTTTTGGAGCTCAAAATTTCAGCCAACAAATTCTCTAGCAAGTAAGTGATTTTGATGACCTTTCTTGATAAAAATTGTACTTTTGGAGTCCCCAAAGCTTAAGCTAGCTAATGAGGGGACTAATTTGCAATATGGTTGAGAGTCTAGGTACTTTTCATGAAAGATTTTAAGTTGTCTGCTGAGTTTTTATGGAAGAAAATGAATGTTAGGAAGGTGAGGAACAACTTTTGTGAAAAGTGTTGTCATGAAAATACCTAATTAGGACTAAGATGCAAATATTGTAATTTGTTCATTTATGCATGAAATAGTTGGAATTGTGAATAGTTGTAAGAGAATTAAATGTTTAGCTAGGCTTGTTTAATAAGAAAATTTTATGAATAGTAATTTACAAGCTTAAGGGCAAAATCATAATTTTGCCAAAGTACAAGGGCAAAATAGTCAAATTTTCCTAACTTTAGATTATGATGTATTAAGATTTATAAGTGATTGAAAGAGTAAATTTTATTGTTCTAGATCAAAGAAAATGAGATTCGGACCTAGAAGGGATAAAAGAGAAATGAGGGCAAAAAGGGTTCCTTTCTACCCTTTTCGATATCGAGGTAAGTTCGTGTGCAAATGTTGCAATTATATACGAGTTATTTAATATTCCAATGCTGTATGGAATGTATATTATACTATGAATGTATTAAATATGGCTTGACAATATGTCAAGAGAATTGAATCTAAGAATAGTGGGGAGTGCAAATAGCATTGTGTGATGATAATTAAAGTCTCGTGTAAGACCATATTGGAATATGGCCTAGGTGTGAGATGTTGAATAAGACCATGTCAGGGACACGGCATCGATATGAGATTTCGAGTAAGACCCTATCGGAGGCATGATGTCGATGTGATGTTATGTGTATACAATTCAAAAATGTTATTTAACAAATATGTTGAAAATGAGAAAGTACGTGGTTGCACCATGAGAGGTACGGGTATGTGTTAGAACTAAATTGTGGTAAAATTTGGTATATAGTGAAACCATAGTGGGTCATGTGTAAATGATGCATCCTAATTGCATATGTTGTATGTATAAATGCATTGCGTGGAAGTAAACGATTATTGTAGAAATCTAAGTAAGAATGATAGTGTTTGAGGATGTTCCAGGATGAACATTTGAAATAGGGAAATGCATGTGGGTAAATATCCGTGAACGTATAATAACGGTGGGCTATGTGCGATACCACCTTATTAATTGTTACCGATGGGCTGTGTGCGATACCATCAATAATATTATTAATGGTGGGTTGTGTGCGTTACCACCATATCTTTTGTCATCGATGGACTGTGTGCGATACCATCGAGTTTAGTAACAAATGGTGGGCTATGTGCGATACTACCCTATTAGAGATTAATGGTGGGCTACGTGCGAAACCACGGAGTGATTGGTAGTATGAATGATTCATTGAGAAGTTATAACGTGTTGTATCATGTGACTATATGGTGTTACGTGCAGGGATGTAAGTTAATGAATGTGAGCCTTAAGCTCGAGATATGGTTAGAATGTGGTAAGAGATGGAATGAGTAAGCACTATAAATGATTGAATGGGTAACCATGAGTTTACGAGTAAAATTCATTATAACACCTTTAAATTGTATATAATCAATGAGTATCAATAATTGATTAGTATTTGCATGTGAACTTACTAAGCATTATTGCTTACTCCTTTTTCTTTTCCTATCTCTTATAGGTTAACTTAACTAGCTCGGGTTGAAAATCACGGAGATGTTTTCACACTATCGAGCAGACATTTGGTACGGGGTTCCAAGTCCTTAAGAGTCATGGCATGTATAGGGAGAGTATTTAAAGTTGATTAAGTCATAGTTGTGTATAGCCATAGATGATGGCTTAAGTCAGTTGTAATTGTACCAGAAATAGTTCTCTCTCATGTATGAGATGAAGATTTCATTTTATAGATTAAATGTGATAATTCAAGAGTTACTATTAATGATGTGTGAAATTTATGTGATGGTGTATGAATGTATGCATGTGGGGGTGGCTAAAAGGTTTGGTAGATAGCCTGTTAATTGTCCACATGGGTAGACATACGGACGTGTGTCTAGACCGTGTGGGAGGCACGGTTAGTACATGGGCGTGTGCCTAGGCCGTGTGAAGTTTGCACTTTGCACTTGGGATTTGAATTGCCACACGATTGATGTACATGGGCATGTGTACAGACCGTGTGGATAAGTCAAAATGCCAAGGTCTGGCATACGGGCCAGGGCCACGAGCGTGTCCAGGCTGTGTGAATTTAGTCAGTGTCGACCACGGGTGGAAAACACGGATATGTCTTAGGGGCACACGGGCTTGTCCTTAGACCAACATGAGCGTGTGGCCCCTATTCTAAAGAAAAGTTTTTCCAAGCTCGTAAAAGTTATTGGATTGATTCCGTAACTTCTCGGAGGTATGCTTAGGGCCTCGTAAGTCTAAATTAAGCAAGTGTTGGGTTTAAATGAAATTTTATAGCCCAATTTGAGACGTTTAAGTTAGATAAGTTAGGTAACGCCTTAAACTCGATTTTGACTTTGGACACGGGTAAAGGGTGTTACATTTAGTGTTATCAGAGCTAGACACGGGTAAGAGTCTAGCTATACATGCCATAGGTGGACCGTGATAGTGTGATGTCTCCCGGCTCTAACGAAATTATTTTGTTAAGGCAGAGATGATTCCCAACCGAGCTAATTTCAATAATATTGTAATTGATAATGAGGTGATTGAAATGTGCTTATGCATTGTTGAAGTTCAGAGAGGCACGAATAGAAGTTTATGACATATGTATGATAAGGCATGAAATAAGATAATTCTAAGTTGAGGAATAAAATGAGAGGTATAAGGTGATAAGCTTATCTATATTGGTTTGATATGTATACGGTGTCATATATTCAATCTATGGGGTTAAGAGCAAATAGTGAGTAAATTTACCTAGAGAATGGGATATGTGTGTATGTACGACTATTTGAATGATGAATGATCAATATGTCCACATAGTTGAGTCTCATGTGACTATTAAAATAGAGATATGATGTTTTGTTTTATGATTCTGCCATGAAGCCACACATATTATAGTGTGGGAGTTAAACTGAGGAGTTTGACTAAGAAAAATGCAGGAGATAAGTACGGTCGTTTAATGATAAATTGATGAATAAGACCATGGTTGGACCATGGCAATACGTGTGATCCCATATAAGACTATGTCTGGGACATGGCATTGGCAACGATACGTGATCCCCGTGTAAGACTATATCTAGGATATGGCATCGACATCAAATAGTGATTTCGTGTAAGACCACGTCTAGGACCTGGTTTCGGTATGAAATCGTATAAGACCATGTCTAGGACATGGCATCGACATAAGATCTTGTGTAAAACCATAGCGAGGCTATGGCATCGTAACGATATGTAAGGTAATAGCTGGGCTATGATGCTGTGGTACGAGTAAGACCATAGTTGGACTATGGCTATCAAGTAGACGACGTAATCAAACCCATAAGACATTCCTTAAATTGATAAGCAATGGTAAGAGAAATTAGAGTTTAATGATGGGTACTCGAGTAGACATTAATGTGGAATTTGAGTAAATGAAGTTACTGTTTGAGATTATGAGTGATAGAAACAGTTGTAGCATGAGTAAGCGTGAAAACTCGCCTGGAGTGAGTTGTGTGACTATGATGATATTTCATTAATGATGAATATTTAACCATATGTATGTAGTCACGAGAATTAAGTTAAGGGCTTTACCACTGTTGAATCATGATGAGATGTTTCTGAGAGTCAAGTTGAGTAAGTTTGTATGTGAGTAGTGCAATATGTATGTTAGCATAATTGAGAATGCTTGGTATCACACTGATACATGATACTCTACTAAATAGAGTAATTGTTGTTGAACATGAGGTTGAAGTCCTAGGGGACTATAATGAATATGATAGTGCTATCATCGAGATGAAAAATGAGTAAGGTCCCGTATAAGACTATGTCCGAGGCATGGCCTTGACACCGAATTGAAATTTTGTATAAGACCATATTCGAAATATGGTTTCGAAAATGAATATGAAAATCGTTTAAAACCATATCCGGGATGTGGCATCGATACTTGATGTGAAAGTCCTTATAAGACCATATTCGGGATATGGCATTGGCATATAGGGGTGACTCCATATAAGACCACCTCGGGGATGTGGCATTGGCTTCTTACCTATAATAATGATGATGAATATGCATCTTTGACTATCCCTAGTGATCGATGGGATGAATAAATGAGTAAGTACAAATGAGAATTGTACTAAAGTTATGTGAATGAGTGAATATAGGTACTCGTGAACGAGTCATGAAGAAATGAGTACGATGTGTGGCATGGTATATGCTAAATAAAGGCAATCATATGTAAGTATGGCAAGAAGCCTATGACTTGTGTACAGTTAATTAATGCCATGAATGGATTATAATGATCTCCTTGGGTATTAAGTATAAATATCTGTTAACTTTCAGGGGTGATATAGTTGTTCTTTTCATACATCGTGATCGTGTGAGAATGTTAGCTAATTGTAAAATCAGACAAAATGGTTGTCAATTGGGTTAATTGAAATTGACATTCCTTTATCTCCTTGTAACCTTATTCTGGTACTTTGAGGAGGAAGTAGGTGATGAAACTTTATGTGAGATTTCTCTTATATTTTCGCTGATCATGGTTAAGTTGAAAGCCATTAAAGGTACTATTAACTAAAAATTTTAGTATCGAGTTCAATTGAATTGGGGGAAAAGTGTTTTAATACCAATGTGTAAAGGAATAGTTTACATTTTTAGGTGATTAGAGTTGCATCGGAAAGAGAATATTAGATTGGTATTCTTGAGAATATCACTTTTGTGACTGAGTTGTGAAATAGAGGTTATAATATGATTTGTGGAAAAACGTCATGTGTTTTCTGAATCCTAATAAGATAGCATTTCTGATGCTGCAAAAAGTTTGATTGTGAGTTAGTAAAAATGTCTTGAACTATTACAAAGGTGCGTATATAGATATTGAAATACTTCATAGATAGGAGACATAGTGCAGTTGTCTGGAGGAAAATATTTTTTAAGCAATACGAGTTAGTTACTATTTTAAATAAGCTTTGAGTGAGTTTGACTAAGACATTAAAATTCAGGGCGGATAAGATTTTCGTTGTTAATGTTACCTAGAGATAGAAATTGTATGATGATGAATTCAGAACTTATGCAGAAGTTTTGGTATGAAACTTAATAATAGCATGTTTACTCATGCAAGGCTAAGAAAAAGTGCAATTATATGCATAGATGTTTTTGAGAACTGAGTACACTTCACGATATAATTGAGTTTATGTTCGGAAGAAGTTGACCGGTAAAAGCTGAATTATCAGAGTGTTCAAAGTTGAGACTATTTTAGTTGGTGATTATTCTAAGGAGAAAGTGTAACATAGTACTATAGATTTCGAAATTGGATTGACATGATTTCCCAAGGAGGGGGATATCATCCGAATTGTAGCAAATTATGCGACAAAGATTTGAATGATCATTTTCGGTATGTGCAAAGTTTATAATTGTCAGATTACTGAATATATGTGCCAGGGAGGAAGAGCAATTTAGGTCTCAAATTTGTGCTTCGACCTTGTGTAATATAGCTTAAAGATTGTTGGCGAGAGAAACTAGAGGATAAATCGAATTGTGATTTTGAAGAGTTGGTGGAGACGTTTCAGGAATGTTAAGAACAATTCCTCCTGGTAAGATTTTCGGGAAAAAAAATTCCTAAGGGGGAGAATTGTAACAGCCCGGATTAGGGGCTAGTTGGAACAGTGGTCTAAGGACCACTAATTCGAGGTTGAAGAAAAATATTTTGATATTATTTTATGTTTTATAATATGTTTATAAAGAGGCATGAGAATTTTGGTGCTTTAATGTTAGCGATTGAGGGCCCAATTGCGAAAAAGGACTAAATCGCATAAGATGCAAAAGTTCTATTTTAATTCCTAAAAGTGCCAAATAGCTATAGAATATTAATTAGAGGTCCCAAATGTGCAATTTGGCCTTATTGTAAGTGAGTTGGCAGGTCATGTGACATAGGGGACAAGAGCATTTAATTTTGGTCAAAATTGGTGGGAATTAGGTGATAAAATGAATAAAATAAGATGAATAAAAGATGTTATCATCTTTTACTATTCATTCACCTTCAACCACCAAAAATTTGAAGAGAAAAATAAGGGTTTTTGGAGCTCAAAATTTCAGCCAACAAATTCCCTAGCAAGTAAGTGATTTTGATGACGTTTCTTGATAAAAAGTGTACTTTTGGAGTCCCCAAAGCTTAAGCTAGCTAATGAGGGGACGAATTTGCAATATGGTTGAGAGTCTAGGGAATTTCCATGAAAGAGTTTAAGTTGGCTACTAAGTTTTTATGGAAGAAAATGAATGTTAGGAAGGTGAGGAACAACTTTTGTGAAAGGTGTTGTCATGAAAACACCTAATTAGGACTAAGATGCAAATGTTGTAATTTGTTCATTTATGCATGAAATAGTTGGAATTGTGAATACTTTTAAGAGGATTAAATGTTCAGGTAGGCTTTTTTAATAAGAAAATTTTATGAATAGTGATTTACGAGTCTAGGAAAAAAATCGTAATTTTGCCAAAGTACAAGGGCAAAATAGTCAATTTTTCCTAAGTGTAGATTATGATGTATTAAGATTTATAAGTGATTGAAAGAGTAAATTTTATTGTTCTAGTTCAAAGAAAATGAGATTCGGACCTAGAAGGGAGAAAAGAGAAATGAGGGCAAAAATGGTTCCTTTTTACCCTTTTCGATATCGAGGTAAGTTCGTGTGCAAATGTTGCAATTATATACGGGTTATTTAATATTCTAATACTGTATGAAATGTATATTATACTATGAATGTATTAAATATGTCTTGACAATATGTCAAGAAAATTGAATCTAAGAATAGTGGGAAGTGCAAATAGCATTGTGTGATGATAATTAACGTCTCGTGTAAGGCCATATTGGAATATGGCCTAGGTGTGAGATTTTGAATAAGACCATGTCAGGGACATGGCATCGATATGAGATTTCAAGTAAGACTCTATCGGGGGCATGATGTCGATGTGATGTTATGTGTATGCAATTCAAAAATGTTATTTAACAGATATGTTGAAAATGAGAAAGTACGTGGTTGCACCACGAGAGGTACGAGTATGTGTTAGAACTAAATTGAGGTAAAATTTGGTATATGGTGAAACCATAGTGGGTCATGTGTAAATGATAAATCCTAATTGCATATATTATATGTATAAATTCATTGCGTGGAAGCAAACGATTATTGTAGAAATCTAAGTAAGAATGATAGCGTGTTAGGATGTTCCAGGATGAACATTCGAAATAGGGAAATGCATGTGGGTAAATATCCGTGATTGTATAATAACTGTGGGCAATGTGCGATACCACCTTATTAATTGTTATCGATGGGCTGTGTGCGATACCATCAATAATATTATTAATGGTGGGCTGTGTGCGTTACCACTATATCCTTTGTCACCGATAGGCTGTGTGCAATACCATCGAATTTAGTAACAAATGGTGGGCTATGTGCGATACCTCCTATTAGAGATTAATGGTGGGCTAAGTGCGAAACCACGGAGTGATTGGTAATATGAATGATTCGTTGAGAAGTTATAACGTGTTGTATCATGTGACTATGTGGTGTTACGTGCAGGGATGTAAGTTTACGAATGTGAGCCTTAAGCTCGAGATATGGTTAGAACGTGGTAAGAGACAGAATGAGTAAGCACTATGAATGATTGAATGGGTAACCATGAGTTTATGACTAAAATTCATTATAACACCTTTAGATTGTATATAATCAATGAGTATCAATAATTGATTTGTATTTGCATGTGAACTTACTAAGTATTATTGCTTATTCCTTTTTCTTTTCCTATCTCTTATAGGTTAACTTAACTAGCTCGGGTTGGAGAACAGGGGACGTTTTCACACTATCGAGCAGACATTTGGTACGGGGTTCCAAGTTCTTAAGAGTCATGGCATGTATAGGGATAGTATTTAAAGTTGATTAAGTCATATTTGAGTATAGCCATAGATGATGGCTTAAGTCAGTTGTAATTGTACCAAAAATAGTTCTCTCTCGTGTATGGGATGAATATTTCATTTTATAGATTAAATATGATAATTAAAGAGTTACAATTGATGATGTGTGAAGTTTATGTGATGGTGTATGAATGTATGCATGTGGGGGTGGCTAAAGGGCTTGGTAGATAGCCTGTTAATTGTCCACATGGGTAGACACACGAGCGTGTGTCTGGACCGTATGAGAGGCACAGTTAGCACATGAGCGTGTGCCTAGGCCGTGTGAAGTTTGTACTTTGCACTTGGGATTTGAATTGGCACACGATTGATGTACACGGGCGTGTGTACAGACCGTGTGGATAAGTCAGAATGCCAAGGTCTGGCACACGGGCCAGGGCCACGGGCGTGTCCAGGCCGTGTGAATTTAGTCAGTGTCAACCAGGGTGGAAGACACGGGTATGTCTTAGGGGCACACGGGCGTGTCCTTAGACCAACACGGGCGTGTGGCCCCTGTTCTAAAGAAAAGTTTTTCCAAGCTCGTAAAAGTTCTTGGATTGATTCCGTAACTTCTCGGAGGTATGCTTAAGGCTTCGTAAGTCTAAATTGAGCAAATGTTAGGTTTAAATGAAATTTTATAGCCCAATTTGAGACTGTTAAGTGAGATAAGTTAGGTAACGCCTTAAACCTGATTTTGGCTTTGGACATGGGTAAGGGGTGTTACATTAATGGTTTTGGAAAATGATGTATCGACACCTCGTTTTCATAAACTGAACTCATTTATGGAGTTGTTATATAGGTGTATTTAATTTTGGTCAGTAAATTTTAGTACTTGGATGATGAATTAAAGTACAAGAATTAAATTGTAAAAACCGTAAAAGTTAATTATTATTGATTAACTAGCTAAATGGATTAAAAGTTAATAATACAAGTGTTAATATGGAACATTTACCACCTTTTAATGACAATCGTGGTTGGTGTGAATTTTCTAAGTAAAAAAATGTTATATTATGATTTAAAAAACTAATTTTTATGTTTTATTAAAATTAAACAAAATGTGTCATCCATTTTTCATTCATTCTTCCCCCAACTGAAAACTAAAAAGAAACCTAAAGAAGCCATAGTCATTCTTCAAGTTCATTCGGCCTTGGTGCATGGTAATTAAGCTCGTTTTTGATATCGTTATAGCTTAATCTAGCTAACCCATGTATTAAATCGTAAAACTGTCAAAGATTTTAAAAGTTACCATTGTTTTATTTAAAGCTTTTTGAATATTAAATGGTTGAGTTTGAAGCTTTGATGGAAAATAGGACTATTTTGTAAAGTGAATTTGGTTAGTTTTGAGTTTAGGGATTAAAATGATAACATGTTTAAATTGACATGAAATTCTTATAAATTTAAATGCTTGAAGGCTGCATAAGGATGGTTTTAAAGTTGGATTAAAAGTTTGAGGGTTTAAATATGAAAAATATGCCTATTTTGATTTTAGGGATTGAATTGAATAAAAAGCAAAACTTTATGGAAATTGTAAAAAATGAATAAAATTTGTCATATATATGAAATGAGATGATTAAAAGTGTTTGGAACTGATAATTGGAAATAAATTACTATATAGATCAAGAACCGATAGATAATTGAAGAAAAGATAAAATTACAAATTAGTCCCTTACACTCTTGCTTTTGATGTTTGCCCCTGGTAAGTTCATACGATATAATTAATTGTATTTATGTAATGTTTGTGGTTGGATTGTAAAATTATAATATTTGAATCCATTTTAAAAATGTTTACAAATTGGTACAAAAAGGGGAGAAAATGGCTACATTGAGAAAATGCGGTAAATACGAATAGATATATAGTATTGAATTAATGTAAAATTTATTATATGAGTATATGATTTATTCATGGTTGTGTTAGATTTTTAAAAGACATATGTATATATATTTTTGATATCAAGAGGGCTAAATTCATAGTATGTGATTATATCTTGAATTATGATTGGAACAGTACAAAACGTAAGTAATGGAATAAATGTATTAAATGTTTTGATATGTGTATTGAGCCCGGATGAACATAGGATAAGATACAATTGGCATGCCAATAAGGTTATATGCGCGCTGTAAGGGTTTTATATGAGATGAGATGTTGACAAATGAGATGTATATATTCACTGATGGTATCGGAATATGGTATTTGTTGTGAATTACTGAGTTATATTCATAGTGATTCATGTATGTCTTTGGAGGGATGTTTAGCCTACAGGTTTGACACTCAGTGCCCAAGCGTGTTCTTGGATGGTTTAACTCGTTTGAGCAATCAAACGTGTTTTAGGTGGTACCCGCATATCCGTATTTGTTCTTTAAAGTTCATCAGGCTAAATTGTTGTTGCAAATGGATAATGATGATTGATAAATGGTTAAAGTTAAAAAAAGATTTTTCTATATTGTTTAAATGGATAATGTCATATCTGAAATGATTATATGTGTTTTGGATTGAAATATTATTTGATGATTGAATAATGTAATTGTAGGAGATAAGGAATAGGGGTGAGGTGACTCAAAATAGATGCTTTTTTTTTCTAAAAACACTCTCTCCCCAAAAGTCTTGTCTTTTGTTCTTTCCATATTTCCTTTTAATAAAATCTCCATTTTTATTATATATTTATTTTCTTTTCCACCATAACCATGAGCCACTAAAACCTATCTAGCCAAAGGTTGTTGAAAATCCCCAAAAAGGGTTCTTGAGGTTTAGAATCAGACTTAGCCTTCTCAGCAGGGTATTCATCGTTTCTCGCATTACTGAAATTTGGCGCTTAGTCCATGTCCCTTAGAAAGTGATCTTTTCAACGTGTGCAAGGCGGCCGCTTTGTATATTTTGAGAAGGTTGCATAGTCGGTTCGTTAGCTTACTGCGTCAGAGGTTGGCGAGCCCAAGAGACAAAATGGCATGAGATTCGCCATTGAGAAACGTTGATCTAGCATAAGATGATACCACAACAGCGATTGTTGGCTAGAGTCAGGTTCCATTAAATCGAAGTCTAAATCCTTGGAGCTGGTGGTTGTAAGCGTCCTCTTCCACTATAACTGGCTTATTCGGTTTGAGAAGGATCATCTAAAAGCCAAGGATTGAACCCAAGGCGGATCGAGGCAACTAGAGGCTGGAATCTCCCCATAAGAATTTCCTTATCTTAACTCTATTTCCTATTTTTAATTTTCGTAATTCCAATTCAACTTCTCAATTCTATTTTTATTTTATTTTCATTTCTAGATTCAAACTTTTAATTCTGTTATTTTTATTTTTTCAGGAATGCATGTTTTCTTGGGCATGATTCTGCCCAGGATTTCGAGAAACAAGCATTCGTATAATCCGGTCCTTGAGGATTCGACCCTACTTCCCCTTTACTGTTCTTTTTCATTATTTTGTAGGGAATAGGATATTTTTGGTACTTTCAACGACGCATCAGAATGTTCTAATGAATTAGTATTGAATTGTATAGCGAGAAATGAAATGAAGTATTATATGATTGAACATGATATACCCACCTTGTATTTGTGAAATGTGATGACAGAAAGATTGTTTAATTAGCTAGTTTGATATGTTAATTGTGCTATAAAGTTAGTTTACTGTTTTAGTTTGTATGAACTTACTAAGCATATAAAATGCTTACTTGGTTACGTTTTTGTTTTGTAGTTGTCCTTTGTGGAATGTGGCAATAAGATCACCTCAAAGCTCACATTATCAAGCCTTCAATTTGGTAGATTTAACGTTCTAAACTCGGTTATGTGGCATGTGTGTAGGTTTAACTGTGATTATATGTTTATTTTGGATGCTGAAGAAATGATCTATGTCTTTAATGTTTATATTTGCTGGCAAGTTGATATGTTAACTTATGGCTTGAAATGAAAGTTTCGAATGTGGTTGTTAAATACAGGAAATGTGATGGTACATATGAAATATTGATATGCTTGAAGGTGAAGTTTGTTGGATGACATGATACAATAGTTTGATGCTTATTTGCAATTATATAGGTATGATATGTAACACGGTTTTGGTATTAATCTCATAGGTTGCTGGTTTGGCATTATAGTCAATATTGAGTGAAAGAAAATTTGGTATTTGATGACATATAAGACATATGCTTGGTTAGTTCTAATTTGGTATGAAATGGATTATAACATTGGTATTGATTCATGTTTGTGATGGTGCCTTGAGACATATTGGTTAAAAATAGGAAAATGATATGTTTGACATATTTTTGGTGCATTTTGAATAGGTTTAAAAATGTGTTAAGTGCATACCTATGGTATATGTAAAATTTTGGGGTTATATTTTGTATAAAAAGGTACCTATTGGCATGCACAGGCTAACACACTACCGTTTGTCACACACAAGCACATGAAAAAACCATGTGCTCTTACTAAATAAGAGGTGATTGATATAACATAGTTACAGTTTGTTACATGGGTTGGCCACATGTCCGTATGGTTCTGTAGATTTGGTTAATGTATTTTCACATGGTCTCAGCCTCTCACACGGCTAGCCACATAGCCATGTGAATGTTTGTAAGATTTTGCATTTAGGTCCACACGGCCTAGATACACGGTTGTGTGACTATAACTTACACGGTCATAGTTTTTAACACGATTCCTACATACGACCATGTTGTAACATCCCGTTTTTCAGCAGTGTCAGAAATAGTAGTTTTAGGACAATAATTCCAACTAGTATGTCAGTTTTTATTAATTAATTATTATTTATAGGGTCATTACAAGGTCGTATTAAAATTTGGGTAAAAAATGTTAATGTTTAGTTGGTTAATTAAGTAAAAAGGACCAAATCGTAAAAGCTATAAAAGTTAGTATCTATTAGTTAAATGTGTTGAATGGCTATGGAAATGTAATTAATGGACTTAAAAGATAAGTATACCATATTGGTATATTGTGGATGATTATGGACATTAGTTTGTTATTTGTTAAGTAAAATTTTATTAAAGGTAAAAGGGTAATTAGATAAATAAAACTAAAACAAATTAAACTAAAATGAAGTTATCATCTTCCTAACTAACCCGAGGGTTAATTTTAAAAATATTAAATATTTTAGATTATGTCATTGATGATTTTGAAATATGATAGAAATGTATCGCCTTTTCATAGATTATAGGAAATTTAGCTAGCTTGGTTTAAGCTTAATTGTGTTCAATTTTGTAACACCCCTACGTATCAGATTACTGAATAGGTACGAGGCATTCTAGGAGTTCTTGAACATTTTCGAATAATTCTAAGTCATTTATTATTCATATTCTGAAAATAATCATAACATCCCTCTATTGGGCCCTCGAAGCCCAAAACATACATTAGGAACCAGCCAGGATTAAATCGGGATATAGGGAATTTTTTGCAAAATCCTAAAATTTTTCTCAACTACAGAGGTCGTACGCCTATGCGATTCAGGAACATGCCTGTGTGGTCAGGCTGTGTGGCCAACACGCCCATGTGACTTACCTCGCTCCAGGTCGTGTGACTTCACACGCCCGTGCCCCTAGGCCGTGTAGTTATTTTTTTATTTTCGAATTAGGTGCAAAATTTATACGGCCGTATCACATAACAAATCATTTCATAAGAAATTGTATAACTGAAACCTTTCCACTCTTTCATAGCTCAATTGTATTTTCATTTAAGCACTTACCACTTCAATGCACATTATAATTAAACATATTACCATTCAACTAGTAATTTGGCACTTGCCTAAACTTCAAGCAACAACATTGGTTAGCATACTTTAATATTGACAAACTTATTTTCTAGACATGTCTCACTTGAATTTATTACTTGTCCTAATATACATAACTTTCCTTGTATCAATGTATCAAAGATAGTCTCATATTTACATGTCATTATCGTATCATTCTCTTGTTGATTCTTCATAAATATAAATTATTCAATTCATTATGAAAATATTTCATGTACCATCATTTTCATGAGTTTAGTATATATTTGTTCTAGTAGCAGTTCATAATCTTGAATATGCATAATTATCGAGCAAGTTTCACATACATGTATTTTCCATGTCATATTTTCAATATATCAAATAATTATCATTTCTATGTATTTCAAGTTTAATTTCATGATTTCAAGTACTTGCCATTTTCTATATTTATCCCGTTGAATTTATCGAGTTTGATGGATTTCGATAGTACAGTACACAAATCCTGTGTCCGTCAATTTGTACACATATGGGTATACCTTTTCCGAGAGCACACTCCGTGAACCTCATCCTTACAGTGGGATTACGGTCGAGCTAAATCCACGTAAGAGAGCACACTCCATGAACCTCATTTCTTACGGTGGGATTACTAGTCGAGCTAAATCCTACAATGAAAATTACTCGATGAGCTTGGATCCGAATTACAGTCAAGCTAAGTTCGGACCTAATTGGATTACTGTCAAGGCTAAATCCATTTTCCACATATTCTTGAGGCGGATTACCCGTCCGGGCTAAATCCATTTTCCACATAGTCTTTGGGAGGGCTATATCAGGATCACCTGTTCGGGCTAGATCCTTTTCACACATATTCTTCGGGAGGGCTTATATCAGGATCACCCGTCCGGGCTAGATCCTTTTTACCGTCTAATCCTTTTCAGTGATCCATCGAATTTCATTCCATCCAACCGAGATTTATTTCTCTTTTTATCAAGTATTATCAACATTTAATCTATTATCATACATTAAACACTCAATTCACATTAATGTCACATAAATATACAATTCAAGCATTTAAGAATTCACTTCAAGTTGCACGAACTTACCTTGTTGCTTGTTCATGTTTATAGTTTCACTAATTCGATGTCTTTTCTTTTCCATGTTCAAGTGTCGTATTTGAGTTATCCGGATCTTTATAAATAAATTTGATCATCATTTTCATTCATTTCATATTCTGATACATTCAATTAATGCTCTAGGCAAAATTACCATTTTGCCCCTGAGCTTTTAATTAATGACGATTTCATCCTTAGGCTCAGAATAATAAAATTCTTGTAATTTAATCCTTGTTTCAAGCCTAATTATTCTCATATATATTGATACAACCCATGAATTCTATGAAATATAAGAATTTTCCATAATTTCAACACTTTTTAATTTAATCCCTAAAACATGTTTTCACTCGATCTTGATCTAAATTAATAATTTCATTCAATTTTATAATTTAAATAATAAAATAATCCATTTCATGGAATTTGGTCATTTTTTACATTTTTAAAAAATTGCCCATAAAGTTTTACTTTTATTCAATTTAGTCCTTAAGCCTAGAACATGCAAATTAGCCATGCTAGCTGAATATTCATATATATTTTCCTCCTCCTCCTCTTCATTCCACATCCTTAATTTATATAACATGCTTATAAGTAACATTATCTATGATTTCACTATTTACTTATAAATTTATTCAAAGCTATCTATTTGCGTCATAGTCACTAAATTATTTATATCTTGAGCTACAGAATTCCAATTGTAACATCATAAACGTGAGCCTGCGCATTAAGGTGATAGTTTAATATGTTAAATTGAGATTCTAAGGATCAGCATGACTTTTTGATTAAATATGTGGATTAGGGTTTAAATTAGTGCTCTAGGTATTTTAGAGTGATATATTGGGCTTTAAAAATATGGGTTAGGTGGCTAATACATGGTGTTAGCTTATAATTTAAGTAGATAGTTAATTAAATGACAAGCTGGGCTTGTGGCCCAAGGATTTGAGGAGCTTTAAGTGGGCATAAGGTGGCATCATAAGGGGGAGGAGTTTGGGCCTAGTATGGCCACTTAGAGCCCAAATTTTAAGACGAAAATTCAGCACTTACAAGCCCTAGGAGTGGACGGCACACTAGCTACAAAATAGGGATTTTAATTCTTTTATTTCTTGATAAATAGGAAGATAATGAAGAGAAAGATGAGGGCTATTTTTTTTGAGGAGATAAGGATTGGGTTATCAGGTGAGATAAAGGCTATCAAGAGAAGGAAGAGTTGCCAACTCGTGTGTGGATGATATGCCAAATTTCTCTATAAATAGGGAGTAGTATTCTTCAATTTTGATATTCGAAACCCTATTTTCTCTCATTCTCTAGAAATTTCCAAGCCTTTCCTACGTTTCTCTTTTCTTTTCTAAAAGCGAATTCCATTTGATTCATCCTCTCATCTCACATAGCTGAACCTACAAGGGAGGTTTCTGTTTCCCAAAGGTGCACCATAAGCCACATACTCCTTAGTAATTTGGTAAGTTTCGGGATTTTATGCTATTTCACTCTTTCTTTTCATTCAAATCTAACCCAAAACAATTATTTAAGGCCTTTTGATTTTCCCTCTCTGCTTTTAGTAGCCGAATCTATCTCATTAAAAGTCTCTTGTGCCGATTTAGTGGAAAAGTCGAAGGTAGGAAGGTGACGTTGTCTTAGGGATTTTCGGGATTCGACAAATAAGGCTCTACATTAGGGATAATAGATTTTTGCGGTAACCAGGTGTGTAATACCTCCCCACCATCTAGATCTGCCTATTATTGTATGTTCATGTATTTTTTTTATGTTTTGATAAATGTCAAAATCTCGGTTTATTGATGCAAGTCCAAGGAGGGAAAAAGCGGATCCCGGGTTAGTAAATAATCATTTAAATGTTATAAGTAAAATGCTTGTATGTGATTGCATGGGTTGGGTTGATGAAAGGAGGAAGTTATCGTTACATGTGTGCTAATGCGTGAATCTTATCTGCTTGACCATTAAATGTTATCTGGCTTGGCCATTATATGTTATAAGGGCTTGGCCATCATATGTGAATGAGCAAAGCATAGCGCCATCATGGTGTGTAGTGGTGTGGGTCGATTGTTAAAATCCCCAATGGTGTGAGCGGTTGGTGCAGGGGTGTGTAGAGGATGGAAACCTAGGCAAGCAGGTTGGGCCTTGCATATTAATTGCTATTAATTTTTATTATGATTATTACCTTTATTTATTTTGTTTAATGGGCTTAAGGCCCAAACTCTAGTGGTGCATGAGGGTTGTACATTGAGTCTCACGACTCACCCTTTAATTAACATTTCAAGTGATACCTAGTGATTCGGATCGGGTGGAGAGGAGCATAAGGTGGCCATGAGAAGAATATGTAGATTTGGCAAAAAGAGACTCAAGTTTTATTTTATATTTTAATTAATAGACTTCAAACCTCGTTGTAATAAGGCCATGGGCTATTATGTTTATTATGGTCTTCTATTACTTTAAGTCGTTTAAGCTTTTTATTTTAATTAAAAGGCATGTATTTAAGTTTGGATTTTACTTTACTTAAGTATATTCTATATAAAACATATTTGGGCTTTTCCAAAAATGCGACATGTTTCGATAAAATTTTTCTTGGTGACATACCATATTCGGTTGTAGTGTTGGGCCGGGTGTGGGGTGTTACAAATTAGTATCAGAGCCCGATTCAAAACTTGACTCTAGGGTTTTGGGCTCAAAACGTTTTCTAAAGATGGGCTTTTGAAATATACATGTTTTAAATAATAACAGTCTCATTAGCTCAAGATGGCACTGCGTCTCGGCCCAAGTCCCCGGTAAGTACTCGAACCATTGTGTGATATTTATATATGTGGGCTTAGTGGGCCTAGTGGGACGAGACTAAGCTAGAATTAGAACTTGATGGACTCTAGGCTTAGCTTAAACCACTTCTTAAAATTCATAAAACTTAATTTCCTTTGAACAAACCTGTTAACGAGCATGAGGCTGGGGTGTAATGTCGTCATCGCATGTCTAGGAAGGATCCGGAAAAGCACGGTATTTAAGCAGTCCTAGTGACTCACCTCCTCTTATTTGGAATTCTACAGTGCGTAGTATTTGTTCACCTTAGTCAAGTTAGGGTGTGGCAATAGGCATACGCATGTCTAGGAGTGGATTCGGGGAGAGCTTGGTATTTAAGCGGTCCTAACGACTCACCTCCTCTTCACTAGAATCCTACAGTGCGTAGTGACTATTCACCCTAATTACGAGGGTGGTTGATGGGCTAAACCCTATGATTAAAACCCAAAAAGGACCAGCCACCTTTTTCTTAAAAAAAAACCCCAAGTTTTGTAAAATTTTCAAAATACCTTTGTTTTATATAAAAAAAATTTCCAATCAACCCTGTTTCAAAAAAAAAAAAAACCATCAACGTTTGAAAAATTACCCTTATTTTACAAAATTACCTAAATGCCCTCAAATTTCTAAAATTATCGAAATACCCCTAAATTTCAAAAATTATCGAAATACCCCCGAATTCTAAAATTATCGAAATACCCCTAGATTTCTAAAATTACCAAAGTACCCCTGAATTTTCAAAATTTTTGAAATACCCCCAGAATTAAAAAAATTACCAAAATACCCTTACTTCACAAAATCACCAAGGACCTTATTTTGAAAAAAATTATGAAAATACCCCTAAAGGATAAAATTACGAAAATACCCCTGGGTAGTAGAAACAACAACAACTGCAACAACGATAACACTTTTACGTAATGAGCGAGTTCATGAATGTTGATGATTGGACTTGAGACTGTATTGTGAATGCGAATTGAAAGAACCACTTTTAAAACTATTATTCATAAGATCGTTAGTGGTTAACTAGTGGAAGAAAATTAATAATCCATAAAATTCTTAATCGGATAAGCGTCAATCGGAGGAATGAGTTCAAGGGTCGAGGGCGTCCACCACGTGGGCAGAGAGGGTAGAATGACGCATCGAGCCGGTGGGGTGCAGCCACGGGTTCGAGAAATGAGATGTCGAGCCGCTATTTGTAGAAGAAGAATTTGGGATGAGGCGCCTAGAGATGATCTTGTATCTCGAGGAGATGTTGAGGGTTTTAGAGAGGGTTCTTTGGAGTAGGGATGGGCACAGGAGCAGAAAATCTATGCGAGCGGCTTAAGGCCAATGGAGCGAAGTGTTTAGGGAGTTTCGGGTAGCTCTAACACGGTGAGTCTTGGATGGAAGCGGTCGAGCGCATAATGGATGGCTTAGACTTCACGATAGAGGAAAAGTTGAAAGGGTCGTGTCTCTCCTCGAGATGAGGCCTACCGTGGTGGCTCACGGTGAAAGAAGGCACCGCTGCAGACCGGATTGATTGGGACTTCTTTAAGGAGTCATTTGGGGAAGTATGTCGGGGCCGACTATATAGATGCCCAAAGGAAGGCATTCTGAACTGGTACAAGGAAGTAAGCTCTGTGGCGAATATGAGGCCGAAGCCAACGCTTGAGCCGTTACGCTCGAGGAATGGTAGCAAGCGAGTATGAACATTGTATTCGGTTTGAGGATAGGCTGAGAAATGAGTTAAGGGTTACGATAGCACTACAACGGAAAGGGTTTTTTTGTTTTGGTAGATAAGGTTAAAAAGTGAAGAAGTGAAAGCGGGTTGAGAGGCAAGAAAGGGATAAGGATCGGGTAAGAATGGGTTTTGGGCCATCAAGAATAGGGAATTTTAAGGATCGGGCTAAGAATAAGAGGAGTTTTGGGCCATCAAGAACATCGGGGAATTTTTAGAAGAGGCCTAGGGCTGATGGGCCAGTTCGTGCTCCGACGAGTTAGAACCAGACATGTTCTACATGTGGCAAGGCGCACCATAGGGAATGCAGAGTGAAGGCAAGTGGGTGCTTTAAGTGTGGATCCACAGAACACGATTAAGGACTGTCTCTAGATGGATCGGGGCGACCCAGTGGGGTGAGTCTTGATCAAGTGAGAGAGGTGATCACTGGACCAAGGGTCGTAGTGCGGAAGAGGAGGAAATGGGCTGGTCGAGGTCGTGGAGCACTGGCGAGGTGCGAGTAATGTAGAGGCTAGGCGGTCGGGTCTAGTTTATGCGGTTAAATCGATAAGAGGATGGTGGCCTTGCCGGATGTCATAACCTCAGACGTTTCTTATAGTGATGACTTTTTTGCTTTGATTGATATTGGGTCAACCCACTCCTATATTGCATGTTCGATATCTGAGACCTTAAGTATAGATCCTGAAACAACTACTAGGAAGATGACTGTGGTTAGTCCCTTAGGACAATCTAGGGTAGTGAACAAGCTGTTTAGGGATATACCTTTAGAGACTCAAGGGGTAGTGTTTCCGGCAGACTTAATAGAATTGCCATTCGGAGAGTTCGATCTTATCCTAAGAATAGATTGGTTATCAAAGCATCGTGCTAAATTGGATTGTGGGACTAATAAGTACCCCGAAAGGCGGGGAGATGGTTGTGTTAGGAGAAAGAAGAAATTATTTGTCCAACGTAGTGTCGGCCTTGAAAGCTGTAAAGATGATTCAAAAGGGATGTAATACTTTTTTAGCTTTTATTAGTACTTTGGATGCTAAAGAGGTGACTGTCGATGAGGTTTGAACAGTCAAGGATTTGAAAGACGTCTTTCCGGAGGAGTTGCCAGGATTACCCCCGGATCGCGAGGTGGAATTTGGAATAGAACTACTCCGATGCGAAACGGTATCAATTGCTCCTTATTGAATGGCACCGAAGGAACTAGTGGAGCTCAAAGCTCAGATTCAAGAACTGTTAGACCGTGGGTTTATTCGATCGAGTGTATCTCCATAGGGAGCACCGGTCCTATTCATGAAGAAGAAGGACGAATCCATGCATATGTGCGTGGATTATCGTCAACTGAATAAGTTGACGATTAAAAATAAGTACCCATTACCAAGAATCAACGATTTGTTCGACCAACTCAAAGGAGCTTTGGTCTTTTCTAAGATTGATCTCAGGTCGGGATATCATTAGTTAAAGGTGAAGGAAAGAGACGTTCATAAAACTGCATTTCAAACACGCTACGGTCATTACGAGTTCTTAGTAATGCCGTTCGGTTTGATGAATGCGCCAGCAGCATTTATGGATATGATGAATCGGGTGTTTCAGCCATACCTTGATCGGTTCATCGTAGTGTTTATCAACGATATATTGGTTTATTCTAAGTTTGAGGAGGAGCATGATGCACATCTTCGAGTGGTGTTGCAAATTCTAAGGGAAAAGTAGCTGTACGCAAATTTTAGTAAGTGTGAGTTCTGGCTGAATGAGGTGACTTTTCTAGGGCATGTAGTTTTCGTAGAGGGGATTAGGGTAGACCCTCGAAAAGTCGAAGCTGTGTTAAATTGGAAACCGCCGAAAACTGGGGCAAAAATTTGAAGTTTCTTAGGATTAGCAGGATATTACCGAAGGTTCGTTGAGGGGTTCTCTTCAATAGCGGCACCATTAACTAAGTTGTTGAGGAAGGGAATATCTTTTGTGTGGACTGACAAACAACAGGAGAGCTTTGAGAAGCTGAAGAGAATTTTGATGAGCGTCGGTGTTAATTGACCCGAGGCGGGAAAAGAATTTATCATCTCATTGTGATCGTCACACGGGTTTAGGGTGTGTGTTGATGCGAGGATGGAAAAGTTGTGGCATCTGCGCTCGATAGTTGAGACCGCATGAGTTGAACTACCCTACGCATGACTTGAAATTAGTTGTGGTAGTGTTTGCTCTGAAGATTTGGAGGCACTACCTGTACGGGAAAAAGTCGATAATTTACACCGACCATAAAAGTTTGAAGTATCTTCTTACTCGGAAGGAGTTAAATTTCACGACAACGTAGGTGGATCGAGCTCTTGGAGGACTATGATTGCTCGATTGAATACCATCCGGCAAGGCGAATGTGATGGCGGATCGTTGAGTAGAAAGGTGATAGCAGACCTAAGGCGATGTTCGTTCATCTTAGTTTGTATGAGGATGGTAGCACGGTATTTGAACTACAAGTAAGACCTATGTGGACGAGTAAAATCAAGGAGAAGTAACTTTTGGATGATGTCTTGAGTATTCGAATCTGACAAGTGTAGGAGGGTGAAGTAGAGGATTATAGTATGAACAATGATGGAGTTTTGTGTTTTCGTTGGAAGGTTTGTATGCCAAGAGATGAGGAGCTAAGGCAGATGATTCCTCGAGAATCGTATAGTAGGCCCTATGCTATGCATCCTGGAGGAGTTAAGATGTATTGGGATTTGTGAGAACAGTTCTGGTGGTCAGGTTTGAAGCGAGAAGTTACAGAATATGTGGGAAAGTGTTTGACTGTCGGCGGTGAAGGCGAAACATCACCGCCTTGAAATTATTGTTGTAGATAAAGATCCATAATGGAAATGGGAGCGAATCACAAAGGATTTTGTTAGTGGGTTACCCTTTCACCCACCAAGAAAGATGCAATTTGGGTAATTGTGGATCGGTGACGAAGTCTGCTCACTTCATCTTGATTCGGGTTGACTACTTTTGTAAAAGTTGGCTAAGTTGTACGTGGTGAGGTTGTAAGATTACATGGTGTGCCGTGTCGATCATATCGGATAGGGACCCTAGGTTCACTTCACGATTTTGGAGGCTCTTCATCAAGCAATGGGAACAAGGTTAGACTTGATCGCTTTTCACCCACAGATTCGATGGTCGATCGAGAGAGGTAATTCAGATCTTGGAGAATATGCTAAGGGGTTTCATCATCGATTTTAAGGGTAGTTAGGAGGAGCATTTACCCTTGGCTGAATTCATGTACAATAATAGCTATCAAGCTAGTATTCAAATGGCGCCGTATGAAGCATTATATGGAAGGAGATGTCGTACCCCAACTTGTTGGACGGAGTTAGGTGAGCGTCGGTATTGGGTCCTGAACTAGTTTCAAAATGGAGGAAAAGTTAAGTTAATCTGTGCTCGATTGAAGGAAGCGTCGATTGGCGAAATCTTATGTGGATCTTAAGCGGAAGAAGGTAGAATTCGCAGTAGAGATCAAGTCTTCTTGAAGGTTTCTCCATGAAAAAAGGTAATGAGGTTTGTACGAAAGGGTAAGCTAAGTCCTCGATTTATTGGGCCTTATCGGGTGTTAGAACGTGTGGGCCTAGTGGCTTATCATTTGGAGTTGCCTTCAGAGTTGGAGCAGATACATGACGTGTTCCATGTCTCTATCTTTGAGACGTTATCGATCTAATCCATCGCACATAGTGCCAGTGGAAGAAATTGAAGTAAGGCCAGATTTATCTTTTGAGGAGGAACCAGAACGAATTTTAGATCGAGACGTAAAAGTGTTGAGAAGGAAGTTCATTCCTTTGGTCAAAGTCTTGTGGAGAAACCACGGCGCAGAAGAGGCGACGTGGGAACCGGAAGAGGTTATGCGACAGCAATATCCCCATCTTTTCTGATCAGGTAAATTTCGAGGCCGAAATTTATTTTAAGGGGGGTAGAACTGTAACATCCTAAACGTAGGCCTGCGCATTAAGGTGATAGTTTAATATGTTAAATTGAGATTCTAAGGATCGGGCTGACTTTTTGATTAAATATGTGAATTAGGGTTTAAATTAGTGCTCTGGATATTTTAAAGTGATATATTGGGCTTTAAAAATATGGGTTAGGTGGCTAATACATGGTGTTAGCTTATAATTTAAGTAGATAGTTAATTAAGTTAGCTTATAATTTAAGTAGATAGTTAATTAAGTGACAAGCTGGGCTTGTGGCCCAAGGATTTGAGGAGCTTTAAGTGGGCATAAGGTGACATCATAAGGGGGAGGAGTTTGGGCCTAGTATGTCCACTTAGAGCCCAAATTTTAAGACTAAAATTCGGCACTTACAAGCCCCAGGAGTGGACGGAACACTAGCTACAAAATAGGGATTTTAATTCTTTTATTTCTTGATAAATAGGAAGATAATGAAGAGAAAGATGAGGGCTATTTTTTTGAGAAGATAAGGATTGGGTTATCGGGTGAGATAAAGGCTATCAAGAGAAGGGAAGAGTTGGCGAAATTTCAACTCGTGTGTGGATGATATGTCAAATTTCTCTATAAAAGAGGAGTAGTATTCTTCAATTTTGATATTCGAAACCCTATTTTTCTCTCATTCTCGTCGAAATTTCCAAGCCTTTCCTCTGCTTTCTCTTTTCTTTTCTAAAAGCAATTCCATTTGATTCATACTCTCATCTCACATAACCGAACCTACAAGGAGGTTTCTGCTTCCCGAAGGTGCACCATAAGCCACATACTCCTTAGTAATTTGGTAAGTTTCGGGATTTTATGCGATTTCACTCTTTCTTTTCATTCAAATCTAACCCGAAACACTTATATAAGGCCTTTCAATTTTCCTCTCTCGCTTTTAGTAGCGAATCATCTCATTAAAAGTCTCCTGTGCCGATTTGGTGGAAAAGCCAAAGGTAGGAAGGTGACGTTGTCTTAGGGATTTTCGGGATTCGACAAATAAGGCTCTACGTTAGGGATAATAGATTTTCACGGTAACCAGGTGTGTAATACCTCCCCACCATCTAGATCTGCCTATTATTGTATGTTCATGTATTTTTTTATGTTTTGATAAATGCCGAAATCTCGGTTTATTGATGCAAGCCCAAGGAGGGAAAAAGCGGATCCCCAGGTTAGTAAATAATCTGTTTAAATGTTATAAGTAAAATGCTTGTATGTGATTGCATAGGTTGGGTTGATGAAAGGAGGAAGTTATCGTTACATGTGTAGTGGCTAATGCCGTGAATCATTATACTGAGCTTGACCATTAAATGTTATACTGAGCTTGACCATTATATGTTATAAGGGCGGCCATCATATGTGAATGAGCGACATGACTACCATCATGGTGTTTAGTGGTGTGGGTCGATTGTAGAAATCCCCAATGGTGTGAGCGGTTGGTACGGGGTGTGTAGCGGATGGAAACCTAGGCAAGCAGGTTGGGCCTTGCATATTAATTGCTATTAATTTTATTATGATTATTACTTTGTTTATTTTGTTTAATGGGCTTAAGGCCCAAACTCTAGTGGTGCATGAGGGTTGCTGCGAGTCTTGCGACTCACCCTTTAATTAACATTTCGGTGATACCTAGTGATTCGGACCGGTGGAGAGGAACACAAGGTGGCCATCTGAGAAGAATATGTAGATTTGGCAAAAGAGACTTAAGTTTTATTTTATATTTTTAATTAATGGACTTCAAACCTTGTTGTAATAAGGCCATGGGCTATTATGTTTTATTATGGGCTTCTATTACTTTAAGTCATTTAAGCTTTTATTTTAATTAAAAGGCATGTATTTAAGTTTGGATTTTACTTTACTTAAGCAGATTCTATATAAAACATATTTGGGCTTTTAGAAAATGCGACATGTTTCGATAAAATTTTCTTGGTGACATACCAGATCCGGTTGTAGTGTTTGGGCCGGGTGTGGGGTGTTACACCAATTTAAGTTCCGATTGATGTTTTAGAAACTAAACTCACATATCTTCTTACCATAAAATTTTTAGAATTTTTTATTTAGCCAATAAGTACAGTTTCTTCTTTAAAGTCACCCTTGTTTAGCTGTCTGACAATTCCGACCCCTCTTCACTAAAAATTAATTATCTCATTGTAAAGAATTTGGATAATGTTAAATTTTGTTTCTTTTCAAAATATACTCATTAAGGATTTTAATCATATAATTTATAACCCATAATTATTTTCCTTAAATTTTTTATGATTTTCCAAAGTTGGAATAGGGGAACCCCGAAATCATTCTGACCTTGTCTCACAAAACCTATTATATCTCATGATTTATAATTCCATTGCTTACACCATTTCTTCTATAAGAAACTATACTCAATAATATTTAATTCCATATTTTAGTAATCCTCTAATTCAATTTCTACAATTATTGGTGATTTTTTAAATTAGACTACTGCTGCTGTCCAAAACTGTTTTAGTGCAAAATGTTAATTACCAAGTTTATAACACCTTTATTTCCTTTCTCTACAATATTTCCTATCACTTTCTTTTATTTTCCTTCACTAACATATCAAGAACATAAAACCTTATATAAGAAAACTCTACATTAACATCATTTCCATGCTTTTTCCACAATATCAAACTTAAAAAATATTGAAATCTTGATGTTCTTACCTTGTCTTATTGATTTCAATCTTTAACTTGATTTTCTCTCTCCTCTAGCTTCTATTTCTTGAATCAAACTTGATATTCTTGCTCTCCATAGTCTCCTTGTCATCTTTCTCTCTTGATGGTTATGGAAATTCTTTTTGAATTCTAAGTGAAAATGGTGGATTTTTGGTGAAAGGACCAATTTGTAAAGAAGCAAAACTTTCTTTCTTTCTATCTTCTTCTCACATTGGTGCATGGGAAAGAAGATGATAGTTCTTCATCTTTCCTTCCTTATATTCTAAATAAATAATAATAAAATATCTCATTAAAATATTAATAAAATAATATTTATCTAATTAAATAATTATAAAATATCATTAACATCATCATTACTTTCTAGATTTCTCTCTCTTCCAATTGACCATTTTGCCCTTTGTGATCTTTTAAAATTTCATCCTTACATAATTTGGTAAAATTATGATTTAGTTTATCATAATTCTTTACCTATTCAATTTGATCCTAATTCATCCATTTTCCTTAGTTTCTAGATCATTCCACCCTTAAAATATTTTCACTATTGGTCCTTCAACTTTTTCATATTTACACTTTAACCCTTCAAGTTTTGAATATTTAATCTTAGGCAACAAAACTTTTCTCACTTTTACCATTTAGTCATTTCTTAAATTGATATATCATAATATACTTCTCAATGTTGTCATAACTCCAAAATTTCCCTTTTTGTCGCTTTATTTCCTTATTTTACCATATCAAAGATAATATCTTCTTGTAAAATTTTTTGGGTATTACAAATTTGATAGTTTTGGGTTTAGGATGAAATTACATAAAGCGTAAAGTTTAGGGTAAATTTATAAAATATGATTAAAAGGACTTAAATGCATAAATTTGATTTTTTATGTGGTTTGAATTGACTTAATTAAACTAAACTATATTTTATGATCAATAACCTCAACAATCAGAGGACGTATGAGGAAAAGGAAAATTGTTGATTAGTCCCTAATAGTTGAATCACTTAACAAGTAAGTTCATACTACCTTCCATGGTTACAATTTGTTATTAAATGTTGTTAATTATATATATTTTCTTTTGAAATGGAAATCGAACTTTATGGTAATAAATTGAATTTCTGAGATACTTTCGATGGAACGAGTAAAACTATCATACACAAGGTTTCTGAATGATTCTCATTTTGGACTGAGCTTTAGCATTTTTTGCGGACTCAGATATACATGTGACACAGATTTAGCCTGGACTGATAATTTATTGTCGTTTTAAAGGTTTAGCCTGAACTAGTAACCTTACATGTATATATAGCCTTGGCCAAGTTATTTTTCTGTGTTGTCATTGGCTTAGCCCGGACGGGTAACCTGACACATATTTCTGTATCTGATTAGCTCATACGAGCATCACTTGTTTCCGGACTTGTGTATCGGATTCTTTTACAAAGTTCCATTAGAAAAAATTAAGAATGTGCAGTGTTAAACTATATCATTAAAATGGATAAAAAACGAATTCTGAATATCTGTATATTGTTGTTTATTGACTTGGAATTGTTGAATCATGTTGTGTTAAGGTTAACACTTTGAATGGCTATATGAAATTAACTATTAATTGAGTATGGTAAGTTATTGAATTGAATTGTATGAGCTTTCTAAGCATTTCATATACTTATTAATGTTATTATTCTCTGTAGATTTTTGGATACTTGGAGCGTGTCGATCGGATCAACGGAGCTCAAAGCTATCGTATTCTATTTCGTTAAGTTTTGAAGTTTTGAACTATGGTTACTTGTGGAATGTATATAGGGTGTTTGTTTTGCTAAGGTTGAACATGTTTTGACATCTTGGTTGTAATATCCATATGCCAAATTGATGTATATATTGTACGTTTGGCCTTTTGGTAGTGTGTGATAATTGTCATGTTGAATGGTATTTTGGTTGATATATGGTATCAAGATATGGATGTGAATGTTGTTAGTTCATGATTCTAGAATAGGTGACATGAATAGACTTGGATAGTTGTTAAATTTTTTGTTGTAATGTGGTGTCATTGAGGGCACATTGGTTAGACACATAGGTTGAGTGTTTTTTACATGTTTTGGTTTGTTTAATTGTGTTTTGAATAAGTGAATAGGGTTGGAAATGGTTTGGCTTGATATCTAAGAAATGAATGTTGTTTTGCCTTGTTTTGGAAGCCATTTTAGGTGCACATGGCCTAGGACACGGGCTGTCACATGGCCGTGTGCCACACACGGTCACACCACACAGCCATATGGATTATTTAATTTTGGTGCAGGATTGTCCTACACGGTCACAAGTTGTTACACGGTCTGAGGACACGGACATGTGACCTTATTTCGAATCGTACATAGTTTGGTACATGGTCTGCGACACGGCCGTGTGACCTTATTTTCAGATTGTGCATATTTGGCTACACAACCATGTTCCTGAGCCACACGGCCTAGGCTCTATTACAAGGCTTGGTCACACGGGCATGTGACCTCTATTTTCAAAATTTTTAAAATTTTCTTCATGTTTTTTGTTTTGTTTCGAATTAGTCTCTGATTGTTTCCAAACTATTTTTAAGGTCTTATAAGCTTGATATAATGCCTGTAAATGTGTATATATATATGTTATGTTTAATGTGTGGGTTGAATATTGATATTTAAATTAATAATTGAATAGTTTTATGATGTCATTTGTTTCGATATGTGTTGAAATGTTTGTAACCCTAATCCGATGACGGAGATGAATTAGGGTGTTACACGTGTGACCAGCCCTTTTTCGTTTTAAAAGTTTTAATTTGGTCCTTATTCAATTCCAGACTTGATTTAGAGCTTTCATAAGCTCGATTAAAATTGGTATTACTTCGTAAATCATGTTTTGTATGGATTATGAAATGATTGATTTATTTTAAGTCAAAATTGCTTGTGATGTTCTCTATTTTCAGTGATAGCATTCTCGTAAACTCGGATCCGGTGACTGGATCGGGTATGGGGTATTAAACCTTCAAACTCGTATAACCAGTTTACATGGTCTTTCACATGCCATCGATATCCATATATCGTAAATATGCATCTATAGTATTGTCAATTCATATTTCCAGTTCATTTTGAAAATCCTTTCAACCAATTTACATTTATATTCCCTATTAACATGACTCAGACTCAAACGGATACACGGAATCCAACCAACGTACTAATTTGATACCCAATGCCTCATTGGAACGTCCAAAATATATATATTGTGACTAGCACTTATCAATATAATCAAAGTAAAAGTTGTGCACAATACTTATAGAAATGTTCGAAGGAAAATGCACCCAACGCTTATCAACATATAGTCGAAGTAACCCGTACTCAATCTATAACACCTCTAACCCATATCCCTTGTCAAAACAGGGTTTATGAGCATTACCGAGTTTACAAAACCTTTACAGTTAATCCATGTCAATCACTATTTATTTTTCAAGATTATTCATAACATCCCTTAAATGGACCCTCGAGGCCCAATACGAGCATTAGAATCGAGCCAGGACTTAATTGAAAACTCTAAGAATTTTTCGCAAAATTTTAAAAATTTTCTAAGTTACAGGGCTCACATGCCTGTGTGATCCATGGACATGCCCATGGTATAGGCCGTGTTCGACCCCGTGTAACTCTCTGACTTGTGCAGACGGCCATGCCACACGCCCGTGTGCTAGGTCGTGTGGTTAAATAAATTATTTCGAAATTAGGTGCAGGTTTCACACGGCCAAGACACACGCCCGTGTTCTAGGCCGTATAGCACACACGGCTGAGACACACGCCTTTGTCTCTGCTCGTGTGCTCAATTCTGAGCATTCTATTTCTCAAATTTAAAGTGCAGGGGACACACGACCTAACTACACGCCCATGTACCTGGCCAGTGTCTCATACATGGTCTAGACACGCCCGTGTGTCTGCCCATGTGGACAAAATAAAGACATATCTAGCTTCATTTCTCACCCAAAGTCACACCAATGTCCTGATCTAAAACTCACATCCATAAACCAACCAATTCAAGCATTCTAATTAAGAAATTTCCATCATTCACATGACACTTTATTACATGCATACATGTTTATAATCTTACCTTGGTTTAATCTATATATTAGACATAATTTGATGAAATATTTAACATATATGAAATGACCATGGTATGACATTGCAAGTATATTAAAACAACCAATACTAGCCATTCCAATGGCTAGACTACAAGTATCATTTTCAAGCCAACAATGGCCAAGTTATCATATATATGCCATTATACCAAAATGATTTTACTATATATACCCAAAATAATCTAGTAGATAGTGTGACGATGTTCCAATGATCTCCAACCTTCGCGAGCTTCCAAGCACTATAAAATAGGGGAAAATAAAATGGAGTAAGCATCACATGCTTAGTAAGTTCTTATAACGGAAAACTAAACTTACTGATCCTGTTTATTAAATGTAAGCATACAATAATATGTTTTCCATCAACTTGACAAAATTGCCTAAATACAAACATTCAATCAAACATGTTAGCCACAAAATTTTCATTTACATCAAGTAAACATAGATGAGCTCGCCATGCCATATTCTTTCAAGCAATTATCATTCCTTCTCATAACTCTCTCATCTTACCAAGAGTTTTGCCCGTTGAACTATTGAAATTTCGATGGATGCTCAAGTGGTACACTCGAGGTGTACGATTCAATAACCCGTCAATTCTTTTTCAAGACTACTCGTTAGGGCACTTAACCAAGGAACACACTCTCGAGCCACATATCGTATAACAGGATTACCAGTCTAGGCTAAATCCTTTATTTAACGTATGCTCAGAAGAGTACAATTAGGATTACCAGTCAAGGTTAAATCCTAATTGTAACGTATAATTGAGAGGTATTATATCAGGATTAGCTATCCAGGCTAAATCCTTTCAATAATGAGGTCAATAGGATTACTCGTCCGAGCTAAATTTGTCAGCAACAAATGCAGGACCTCATGCATTTTGGGAAAGCACACATATTCATCGGAATTCAATATTCAAACGGAACTTAACCCCTTTTTCAACCAATTCAAGCATGTATTCATTCTTATATCGTAACATCCAAGCAATTTACATAAATAGTAATCACATTTTGTACAACACAACATTTAATTTAACATAATTACATGCTTGATTAAGTTACACGAACTTACCTCAACACTTGTTCGCGCATAAAATCTACTAATCTGAAACCTTTTCTTTTCCTCGGTCTAACCTCGAATTTGTGTTGTCCGGATTTATGTAAATATCTTTAATCATCAATTTCACATATTTCGTATTCATTTGGACTCAATTTATGTCCTAGAAAAAATTACCATTTTACCCCTAACTTTTTCATAAATTTTAATTTCGTCCCTAGGCTCGGAAAAATGAAATTTATGCAATTTATTCCTATTCCAAGCCTAACCAAAATTTCAATATAGAATTTACAGAACATATTTTCTATAAATTTTAGAATTTTTCATCAATTTTTACAACTTTACATTTTAGTCCCTAAATCATGTTTTCATCAAAAATCACTTTGTAAAAGTTGTTTATCTATCAAAAACCTTTCATTTTCTACCATATATTTCAAAATTTCAGCATATTCATCAATGACCCAAATTTCATACTTAAATAACTCTTCAAATTTATCTCCCAAATAGATAGATTAAGTTATCTCGGTTTTAAAAATATCAAAATTACTAAAAACGGGACAAGAAAACTTACCCAATTAAGCCATGAATGTTTCCTCTCTCTCCTAGGGTTTCCATGTATTTTAGGTTGAAGATGACATAAAAATAAGATGATATCTTTTATCATCTTTTAATTAATTTAATTATTTCAATTTCTAATTTAGTCCTTGCCCTTTTTCTAAATTTCCATGGATGAGTCACCAAAATACCTACATACTTTTCTTTAATGGTCAAATTACCATATAAAGACCTCAATTTTTCAATTCCATAGCTATTTAATTCTTATAGCTACTAGAATTCAACTTTTGCATTTTATGCGATTTAGTCCTTCTCTTAATTAAGCATATAATCAATAAAATTTTCTTATCAAAATTTTCACATGACATCTTTATCATAATACGGACCATGTAATAAAATAAAAATAAATTTTATTTTCGGATCGAATTTGTGGTCCTGAAATCACTGTTCTGATTTCACTGAAAAATGGGCTGTTACAATTCTCCCCCTTAGGGATTTTCGTCCTCGAAAAGCTTACCAGTAAAGAGATTCGGATATTGCTTCCTCATAGTCTCCTTTGATTCCCAGGTAGCCTCTTAAATACCGTGTCGTTGCCAAATAACTTTTACTAATGCTACCTTTTTATTTCTTAACTCATTTCTTTCACTTGCCAGAATTTTGATTGGTTCTTCACTGTAAGTCATATCAGGCTGTATCTCAACTTCTGTCGAACAAATAACATGTGAAGGATCCGATCGATACCGTCGTAACATAGAAACATGGAAAATAATATGAATCCGATCAAGTTTTGGTGGTAAAGCTAATTGATATGCAACCAGTCCAATTCTTTTTATAATCTCATATGGCCCAATGAACTGTGGACTCAGTTTTCCTTTATGACCAAACCGGAGAACTTTCTTCCAAGGTGATACTTTCAAGAATACCTTATCACCAAGTTGAAATTCTATTTCTTTTCGTTTAAAATTAGCATAGGACTTTTGACGATTAGAGGCTACTTTTAAACTGTCTCGGATTACTTTCACCTTTTCCTCGGTTTCACGGACTAAGTCAACTCCGTGTAACTTTTTCTCATTAAGTTCTATCCAATATAATGGAGTTCTACATTTGTGACCATACAAAGCTTCATACGGTACCATTTTGATACTGGAATGATAACTGTTATTATAAGCAAATTCAACTAAAGGCAAATATTTTTCCCAGTTACCTTCAAACTCAAGTATACAACATCAAGCATATCTTCTAAGATCTATATTACTTGTTCAGATTGGCCATCAGTCTAGAGATGCAATTCAGTGCTAAAATATAACTGAGTACCCAGAGATTCTTGCAATTTGCTCTAGAATCTAGATGTAAACCGAGAGTCTCTATTTGAAATAATGGAGAAGGGCACTCCATACAATCTGACAATCTCAGATACATATAATTTAGCCAATCTATCCAAGGAAAAATCCATACGTACCGGAATAAAGTGTGCTGACTTTGTCAATCAATTGACAATTACCCAAATGGCATCTTTCTTCTTTGGAAACAGGGGTAACCCCGATACAAAGTCCATGGTAATTCTTTCCCATTTCCATTCAGGTATCGTAACCGGCTGTAATAGTCTAGAAGGCAACTGATGTTCAGCTTTTACTTGCTGATATATCAAACATTTAGATACAAACTCAGAAATATCCCGTTTCTTTCCCAGCCACCAGTACATCTTTTTCAGATCGTTGTACATTTTATTACTACTAGGATAAATAGACATGTTACCATTATGAGCTTCATTTAGAATCTTCTGTACTAGTTCTGAACTTTTCGGTACACATACTCTGCCTCTGAATAACAAACAACCATCAGTCTCGATCTGAAATTCTGAGTCAGGAGTCGATTCACTTTGTATCCGTTTTGCTTGCAACTTACTATCATTTTTTTGAGCTTCAGAGATCTGCTGCAAAAACATTGGTCTAGTTTTTAACTTAGCTATGATTAATCAATAATCAGATAACAACAATCGGGTATTCACTGCTCGCAAGGTATATAGGGATTCTGCTCAAAGCATCTGCCTCTACATTGACTTTTCCTGGATGATAGTCAATCACAAGATCATAATCTTTCAGTAATTCAAGCCACCAGTGCTATCTCAAATTCAAATCTTTCTGTGACATCAAATATTTCAAATTTTTATGATCAGTGAATATGTGACATTTTTACCAAACAAATAATGCCGCCAGATTTTTGATGCAAACACAATGGCTGCTAATTCAAGATCATGTGTCGGGTAGTTTCTTTCATGTGGGTTTAGCTGTTTTGAAGCATAGGCAACTAATTTACCTTCTTGCATCAAAACACGGCCTAAACCATTTAATGATGCATCACTATAAATTATAAATTCCTTACCCGATTCAAGTTGAACTAACACTAGTGCTTCTATCCATAAACCCTTTAATCTCCTTTAATCGTCAAAACTCTACTGGCATTTGTCAGTCCACTCAAACTTTACATCTTTCTATAGTAAACGAGTCATCGGAGAAGCTATCATTGAAAAACTTTTCACAAACCTCCGATAATAACCAGCTAGTCCCAGAAAACTTCAAACTTCAGACACATTCTTCGGCGGCTTCCAATTAGCAATGGTTGAAATTTTATTCGGGTCTACCCTGACACCTTCAGCAGATACTATGTGCCCAAGAAACTAACTTCCTATAGCCAAAATTTACATTTACTGAATTTGGCATACAATTGTTTCTCTCGCAGAGTTTGCAACACTATTCTCAAATGCTCAGCATGTTCATTTTCATCTCGGGAGTAAACCAAAATATCATCTATAAATACTACCACAAACCTGTCTAAATATAGGCTGAAAATTCTATTCATCAGATCCATAAACACTGCAGGTGCATTTTTTAAACTGAATGGCATCACAAGAAACTCATAGTGTCCATACCTGGTTCTGAAAGCTGTCTTTGGTACATCTAAATCTTTTACCTGTAATTGATAATAGCCAAAACAGATATCAATATTTGAAAATACAGTGGCATATTTTAACTGGTCAAACATGTCATCAATACATGGCAATGGATACTTGTTCTTTATTGTAACTTTGTTGAGATTTCTGTAATCAATACACAGCCTCAACGATCCATCTTTCTTCTTTACAAATAGAACCGACGCACCTCAAGCTGAGAAGCTAGGTCAAGCAAAACCTCTGTCAATGGACAGTTCTTATAAACTTTATCCACCGTAACACTCTAGCCCAGGGGGTTTGAAACTTTAACCATAAATTCAGTGAATTCAACAGGTAAATTTTTAACAGACACTAAGTTTGTGCATATGTATGAATGTGTAGAACCAGGATCAATCAATGCAGTAATATAAGTATCAAATAAAGAAAATGTATCAGTAATGACGTCTGGTGTAGAGACATCTTCTCTAGCACGAATCGCATATGTTCTTGCAGGTGCTCATGCCTCAAATCCAACTGCTATATCTCTAGTAGTACCTCGACTACCACTAACATTGTCGGGTGACGGGGTGGTCTACCCCTCGAAACATGATTACTAGGCTTTGAAGTGGGTTCTATTTCTTTTTCAATTCTTTCTAGACAATCTATGAGAAAATGGTCAAGTGACCCGCATCCATAACAAGCTCCACTTCTAGACCAACATTCCCCATGATGAAATTTGTTACAATATTTACATTTCTGTTTGGGATTACCAACACTACCCACACTAGTCACAGATGGGGATGAAGACCTCAAGTTAGAACGTTCACTACACCAAAACAGACTTTTAGCAGCGTTTTTTAGGCTTTTAGCGGCGTTTATAAGCGCCACTAATAGTATTTGCAATGCTTTCAAAAGCACTGCAAAAAACGCCGCTAAAACAAATGCCATAAACTTTAGCGGTGTTTATGAGAAAAATGCCGCTAAAGATCATGACTTTTAGCGGTGCTTTTCCCACAAATGCCGCTAAAGGTCATGTTCTTTAGTGGCTTTGTGAGAAAAGTACCGCTAAAGGTCATGACTTTTAGCGGTGCTTTTCCCACAAACGCCGCTAAAGGTCATGACCTTTAGCGGCACTTTTCTCACAAACGCCACTAAAGAACATGACCTTTAGTGGCGCTTTCCCAAAAACGCCGCTAAAGAACACGACATGTAGCGGCGCTTTTCCTAAAAACGTCGTTAGAGAACATGACTTTTAGCGGCGCTTTTCACAAAAACGCCGCTAAAAGTCATGAAAATTAAAAAATTAAAAAATTATAAAAGAGAATAAAATTAAAATATTATAAATATTAAAATATTATAAAAAATTTAAGGGAAATATAATAAAAATTGAACATTTTTCAACCCATAACATTTAAACCAAAAAAAAGAAATCGATAGCAAACAATATTCAACAAGAATTTAAAAAAAAAAAAGAAGCAAAATATATGCAGGATGAATTTGTTTTCTAATGCTACAGTCTCAATTCAACACACCCAATTTTGCAAATTGATATGCAGGAGCTTGGTAATGGAAAATGCTTAAATTGATATGCAAATTGTCCTACGAAGATTTACAAGATTTGTCTCTGTCTCATCCTTTATTTTCACCTGCTCTTCATCTTTCTCATCACATTCATCCTCCTCCTCATCACTTGAACCTGCATCTGAACCCTTTTCATCCTCGGACTCCTCACCAAGGATGGATTTCTTCAACTCTTCATATCACTTTTCATTCTCCAAGTATTGAGGATCTGGTTTAAAAATGTCTACAAGAAGGACAAATAAATGCATTCATGATCATGCCGGAAGGAATTAACCAAACATGTAGAGTTCATCAATAAAATATAACTAACAAAAATGTAGTGAAGGCATCTTGAAACATACCAATGGTTATTTTTGGATCGATCTCATCTTGAGAGATATGAGTTAATTGGTCATCTTCCTCAACAAGGTCTAGTTCGACGTCGTGCCAGGATATCCCCGCAAATGTATAAATGGCAAATAGAATTATAAGTTGTCCCTTTTGTAATAGTGAGAAGTTCCAAAGCAATAATCTCATGAGTGACTTGTTGGTTTACAAGATGAGCTATAAATTTAATAGCGACTAATAATTAAATTTGACGACAAAAGAAATAGTCAAGAATGCATCCAACCAAACAAAAGAGGGTAACCTTTAGCAAATCATAAATAAAGCGATAGAATGAGTGAAAAAAGGCAATTCCTAACCTTGTCATTTCGCTTATATGCTCTTTTCAAATTGTAAAATAATCCTTCTCAACAATAAATCCCCACTTGAAACTTGGTATTAACAACACCACCAATGCAACGAAAACATCAGTGAAACTTGGGGATGCCATCTAAGATTTCATACACGAACGACAAAATAGACCCCTTCCTCGAATAAGATAGGCAATAAGAATGTTTGACCGCTCTTCTCTATATAAAGCCATGCAAGTCTAAGTATGAATTATTCTGCAAATGGCTTAGAATATTTTAAAACAACACAAGGCTTAGAATATTTGCACCAATCATCCATGCATTTGCACCAATCAAAGATAAAAATTTGCTAAGGTCAAAACCACAGGAAACAATGCAACTGTGAAAAGTTGACATGAAAACATAGAAAAATCCTTTCTTTTCTCCTACTTAGAACTAAGAAGGAACTTAACAGCGGAAAATTGAAGTTTCTCCATTTTCTTTCTCACCAAATACTACATTAACTGGGTATATAAAAGATAGTAACAACAGTATAGAATAACATATCTCATCTAAATCTTTTCTTCCCTTCCACCAATTTTCAGAAATCTACCAAAGCAAGGCAAAGCAAAGCAATAAAATTATGTAAAAATATAAGTTGGACTTGGAACAGGATGAACACAAAAATTAGATTTTTTTTTCCTTTTTTAACAACAAAGTAAATTGGAGTCCATGAAACCGACTTGCCTAAAATAATACATATTTCTACATTAGTTTAACATAATAAAGCAATAAAGGAACAACACGTTCTAAGACAACTTATTACGTTGGCTGCTAACACTAAGAAATTGATGTTATTGGAAGAAAATAAAAAGAAAAAAAAAAACTGGATTTTCCTTTTATTTTTTGGGCGTTTGTGAAATTAAACCTAGCTCGCTTCATTACAATCATGGAATAATTATAAATTACAGAAAAAAATCAATAGAAAGTCGGGATGAAAGATTTTTTCGCTTAAAATCATGTCGAGGCAGAGAATCGAAAAACCCTACACAAAAACTAAACAAATCCAAAAATACCTAACCACATACAAACCAAAACCCAAACAACAAATAAATAAAGAAATCGAATTATTTATTAAGATTACCTTTGAATTGGTAAAGGCTTGGATTTCGGACAACGTTTAATCTCACGTGCGATGCAAAATCAAGATGGAAATCTGCATGAAGGAGAGGACTAAAAAGCCAGAGCTCAGAAAAAAATCAGTTATGCAGTACGGCTTGCACGCTTGCAAGATAAGGAAGAAACCAAAAAGTAAAATGAAAGCAGAAGGAGATGAGGGAAACTAGCGAAAAAGGAAGGGAAGGGTCTTATGTATCAACTATTCATCCTGGTGATGAACAAATATATATAATCCAGCAAACAAGGGTTTGTAAAATATCGGTTAAATTGAATACAAAACTAAATCGAAATAACTTGATAAGGAAACAACTTCACCAAAGCACAAAGTAGTCATTTCAATCACCCAAAAAATGTAGACTGAATAGGACTAACCTGTGAGCGAAGGTTCTCAGTTTTATCCACCAGCAACTCAATCTTCAATTTAGGGATTTCAAAAGAAGGGGGAAATGAAATTTAGAAGAAGGGGAAATTGATTCAATCGGGTTTAATGGTTGGGGGAAATGGAGGAGAGCAAAACGCGATGTTTTGCCTAAAACAATTCAAGCATTGCGGCGTTTAACAAAAAAATGCCACTAAAAAAATATAAAACTACTCCATTTTAATTAAAATACAATAACATTTTTGTGGCGTTTTTGATTAGTGCCGCAATATCCCACCTTTTGCTGTGTTTTTGATAAAACGCCACTAAAAAATAAACAATAATTTGCGGCGTTTCTTAACAAACGCCACTATAGCATATACTATTGCGGCGTAATATTTAAAACGCCACTAAAATCCTGATAAAATGGCTGCGTTTTCAATCTCGGAGAACATATTCGCGGTGTTTTTTATGAAAACGCCACTATTCTCAATTTTAATTTTTTTCATTTTTTACTTATTTTTTTCTTTCAAAATTTTTGTGCCGAGATTATCATTTTTTAGAATTTTTATTTTTTAAAAATTTTGAATATTAAACTTTTAAGAAAATTTCAGATTTTTTTGAAGATTTTATAATTTTTAAATTAACATATAAAAATTTAATTTTACTTTTTTCCAATTTTAATTTTAATTTTAATTTTTTCAATTTTAATTTTAACCTATATTTTTCTAAGTTTTTCTTTCAAAATTTTGTGCTAACAATCATTTTTTCAATCTTTATTTTTATTATATTTTGAGTATTGAACTTTTAACTAAAATATTAAATATCAAACTTTTAAGTTTTTTTTAATTTTATTATTAAAATTTAAAATTTAATTACCATTATCAACTCAATTTCTTTTTCTTTCTTTTTACACCAACATTAGTTGTTTAGATTTTTATATAAATGTCATTTAATTATATGTATACACCTAAATTTTGATATAGATTAATCTCATAATTATATATGAATTTTGGTTTAATGTGTAATTCTAGATGTGAATTTCTAATTACGGTTTAAATGTATAGTTGAAACTTTAATTTTCATTTAATCATATACATTATTTTAAAATATAAATACATCAATATATTTTTATATTGAATAAATATAACTTTTATATATGTATGCAATATATAATAAAAAATGATGTTAATTATATCAATAATTGTGTTAATATTTTACAAGATCCGGATCAAATTAAAGTTCATGTATACAACTGCACACTAAACCATTGTTCATGTATGTTTTTGGGATTTAACCCATTTTGATATATATTTTTTTAAAATAATAATTTACATTTATCTTATTTTGTTTTATATTCTAAAAATTCAAGATTAATCCCTAAATCATAAACTTTAGACCCTAAACTTTAAACCCTAAATCACAAACACCAAGCTCTAAACCTCAAACTCAAAACCCCAAACCTTAAATACTAGACCATAAAACTCGAACCCTAAACTCTAAACTACAAACCTTAAACCATAATCCGAGACCAACTTTTTGGGAATTCATGTGGCCAATGTTAGTGTAGTACAAAACATATATTTTAATAGCTAACACATTAACCATAAATCCCTCATGAGGGATTTCGGTTTTCGAGATTTTGGGTCATATAGCTAACACCTTAAACCTTAAACCCTAAAATCTTAAACTTAAACCATAAACCCTAAACTCAAAAACCTAACACATTAACCATTTCCCTCCAAACCCCTAACCTTAAACCTATAAACCATAAACCATAAACCCTAACCCATTAACCATTTCCCTTTAAACCCCTAACCCCTAACAGTTAAACCTTAATACCAGTAAACATTAAGATATTAAACACTATACAATAAACCCAAACAACAAACTTTAAAACACTAAACCCATACACCAAAATAACAAACCCTAAACCATGAAATTAACATACTAAACATTAAACCCTAAATCAATTTTAATAGCTTAATTTGTAACTTAAATGAAAACTTCTAAATTGTTCAGTTAGCAATTTGTAACTTTTCATAATTAAGTAACTAAAATGAAACTTTCTCATTGCTTATAAGTGAATGTATCAAAATAAAATATAATTCAAAGCAAGAATAAGAAAAAAATATGAAAAACTTTTAGCTGCGTTTTTTTAAAAGTGCCACTAATGCTCAGATCTTTAAAAACGCCGCTATTTTTCCTTTTTAGTGGCGTTTTGGAAATTAACGTCGCTATTGCTCAACTTTTTACGGTGTTTTCTTTAAAACGCCGCTAATGTATAATATTTATGGCGTTTTTCATTAAAACGCCACTAAAAACGCCGCTAAAAGTCTGTTTTAGTGTAGTGGTTGAGAGCCCCGCTCTCTTCCAGAATGTCCCGTAGAGGTGGTAACACGATCATAATACTTCTTGAATTTCTTAGAAGCAAATGATTTGGACTGTCCCGTAGAGGTGGTAACACGATCATAATACTTCTTGAATTTCTTAGAAGCAAATGATTTTGACTTACTCATAGTTCTTTTTCTAGAAACCTGAGCCTCTCTTTCAGTCTATTTCTTCTCTTTACTTAATTCTTCAGCTTTATGTGCTCGTTCAGCCAGTACCAAAAATTTCCTTATTTTGAGAATTCCAATCAACAATTTGATATCTTCATTTAAACACTCTTCAAAGTGTTTACACATCTTGACCTCAGGCTGGATCCATTCTCTGGCGTATTTTCTCAATCGAACAAATTCTCGTTCATACTCGGATACAATCATATTTCCCTGCTTGAGGTCTCAAAATTCTTTCTTTTCATAATCCATAAATCTCTGACTAACAAATTTTTTTCTGAATTTAGCCTGGAAGAATTCCCATGTAACATTCTCCCTCGGTACTACTGAAGTTATGGTATTCCACCAATGATAAGTTGTGTCTTTCAGCAGAGATACTGCACATTTCAGACATTCGGTAGGTGTACAAGATAATTCATCAAAAACCCGGATGGTATTTTCCAACCAAAATTTAGCCCTTTCTGGATTATCATATATGGTAGCTCTAAATTCTTCTGCCCCATATTTATGAATTTTATATACCGGAGGCTTACCAGTCCTAACGGGTTCAGCACCCTGTGGTACCTCAAGAACCGGTTAAGGAACAGGTAGGGAGGTCATTGTACAACAGGGTTTGTTCTCAAATACTGTGTAAACCATTCATTCATCATTTGAAAAAGGTTTGTTTTGCCCCTTCACTTTGGCCCTTATATACGGGCCTATCACTACCAGATGCAGAAGCAACTCTTTGAACTGAAGCTGAAGCATTGCTCTCAGCTTCCTCAGATTCAGCTCTAGCTTAGTTGGATGACATTACTATATGAAAATCATATTTAAAATGGTCAGGAGACATCACACTATTACAATTTATATAATGGCATGTATAGCTAAACTCGTGTTTGCTACGTTCAATCCGAGAATCGGCTAAACCGTAGCTCTAATACCACTAAATGTAACACCTTTAACCCGTATCTGTCATCAAAATAGGGTTTCTGAGCATTACCGAAGTTTACAAAACCTTTACAGTTAATCCATGTCAATCACTATTCATTTTTCGAGATTATTCATAACATCCCTTAAATGGACCCTCGAGGCCCAATACAAGCATTAGAATCGAGTAGGGACTTAATCAAAAACTCTAAGAATTTTTCGCGAAATTTCAAAAATTTTCTAAGTTATAGGGCTCACACGCCTATGTGATCCATGGGACATGCCCATGCTACAGGCCATGTTCGACCCCGTGTAACTCTATGACTTGTGCACACGGTCATGCCACACGCCTGTGTGCTAAGCCGTGTGGTTAATTAAATTCTTTCGAAATTGGGTGCGGGTTTACACGGCCAAGACACACACCCGTGTTCTAAGCCGTGTAGCACACACGGCCAAGACACACACCCGTGTTCTAGGCCGGATAGCATACACGGCTGAGATACATGCCCGTGTCTCTGCCTATGTGCTCAATTTTAAGCATTCTGTTTCTCAAATTTAAGGTGCTGGGGACACGCGACCTAACTACATGCCCATGTACTCGGTCATGTCTCATACACGGTCTAGACACATGCCCGTATGTCTGCCCGTGTGGACAAAATAAAGCCATTTCTAGTTTCATTTCTCACCCAAAGTCACACCAATGTCCTGAACTAAAGCTCACATCCATAAACCAACCAATTCAAGCATTCTAATTAAGAAATTTCCATCATTCACATGGCACTTCATTACATGCATACATGTTTATAATCTTACCTTGGTTTAATCTATATATTAGACATAATTTGATGAACTATTTAACATATATGAAACGACCATGGTATGAAATTGCAAGTATATCAAAACAACCAATACTAGCCATTCCAATGGCTAGATTACAAGCATCATTTTCAATCCAACAATGGCCAAGTTATCTTGTACATGCCATTATACCAAAATGATTTTACTATATATATACCCAAAATAAGCTAGTAGATAGTGTGACGATGCTCCAATGATCTCCAACCTTCGCGAGCTTCCGAGCACTATAAAATAGGGGAAAATAAAATGGAGTAAGCATCACATGCTTAGTAATTTCATATAATGGAAAACTAAACTTACCGATCCTATTTATTAAATGTAAGCATACAATAACATATTTTCTATCAACTTGGCAAAATTGCCTAAATACAAACATTCAATCAAACATGTTAGTCACAAAATTTTCATATACATCAAGTAAACATAGATGAGCTCGTCATGCCACATTCTTTCAAGACATTATCATTCCATCTCATAATTCTCTCGTCTTGCCAAGAGTTTTGTCCATTGAACCATTTAAATTCTGATGGATGCTCAAGTGGTACACTTGAGGTGTTCCCGTCAATTCTTTTTCAAGAGTACCCATTAGGGCACTTAACCAAGGAACACACACTCGAGCCACTTATCTTATAACAGGATTACCACTCCAGGCTAAATCCTTTATTTAACATATGCTCAGAAGAGCTCAATTAGGATTACCAGTCCAGGCTAAATCCTAATTGTAACGTATACTCGAGAGGTATTATATCAGATTACCCGTCAGGGCTAAATCCTTTCTATAATGAGGTCAATAGGATTACTCGTCCGAGCTAAATCAACCCAACAAATGCAGGACCTCATGCATTTTGGGAAAACATATTTATTCATCGAAATTCAATATTCAAACGGAACTTAATCCCTTTTTCAACCAATTCAAGCATGTATTCATTCTTATATCGTAACATCCAAGGAATTCACATAAATAATAATCACATTTCATACAACAAAACATTTAATTTAACATAATTACATGCTCGATTAAGTTACACGAACTTACCTCGACACTTGTTTGCGCATAAAATCTACTAATCCGAAACCTTTTCTTTTCCTCGGTCTAACCTCGAATTTGTGTTGTTCGGATCTATGTAAATAACTTTAATCATCAATTTCACACATTTCGTATTCATTTGGACTCAATTTATGTCCTAGGAAAAATTACCATTTTGCCCCTAACTTTTCCATAAATTCTAATTTCGTCCCTAAGCTCGGAAAAATGAAATTTATGCAATTTACTCCCTATTCCAAGCCTAATCAAAATTTCAATATAGACTTTACAGCACATATTTTCTATAAATTTCAGAATTTTTGATCAATTTTCACAACTTTACATTTTAGTTCCTAAATCATGTTTTCATCAAAAATCACTTTGTAAAAGTTGTTTATCTATCAACAACCTTTCATTTTCTACCATAAATTTCAAATTTTCAGGATATTCATCCATGACCCAAATTTTATACTTTGATAACTCTTCAAATTGATCTCTCAAATAGATAGATTAAGCTATCCAGGTTTAAAAATATCAAAATTACTAAAAACGAGACAAGAAAACTTACCCAATTAAGCCATGAAAGTTTCCTCTCTCTCTCCTAGGGTTTCCATGTATTTTAGGTTGAAGATGACATAAAAATAAGATGATATCTTTTATCATCTTTTAATTAATTTAATTATTTCAATTTCCAATTTAGTCCTTGCCCTTTTTTTAAATTTCCATGGATGAGTCACCAAAATATCTACATACTTTTCTTTAATGGTCTAATTATCATATAAGGACCTCAAGTTTTGAATTCCATAGTTATTTAATCCTTATAGCTACTAGAATTTAAATTTTGCATTTTATGCGATTTAGTCCTTCTCGTAATTAAGCACATAATCAATAAAATTTTCTTATCAAAATTTTCACATGACATATTTATCATAATACGAACCATGTAATAAAAGAAAAATAAATTTTATTTTTAGATCGGATTTGTGGTCCCGAAACTACTATTTCGATTTCACTGAAAAATGGACTGTTATACAATATATCCTATGACATGCTAACTATATCTAACTCTACCCAAACAGTTAATAAGGTACCAATGTTCAATTACATTATACAATCCAATATATTTATATCATCATCTCATTTACATTTCAATCTATCAACAAAACACATCCATTTTCACTTCATATTTCATATCTCAACTAAATCATGCAATTTTCTGTTTTATTCAATTCAATCTACTGTCTCGATATTCAATATTAATCATAGCAATTCAATTCAAATGACAATTATCAACTCACCTCAATACCACATTATGCAAAATATCATGAATATGCAATAGTTAAATTGATCTCAAATCAGAAAAATACAAACCGAAATATCTCTTCATTCATCGTCGGTTCTCACTTTTCCTTTCCTCTCGATAGCCCAATGTCATCTTTAGTTGCAAATGATAAATCAACAAATAAACAATATTAAATTTCATCCAATTCAAATTCAAATACGAAGCCAAACATATTTTTCATTTTATTCAATTTAGTCCTTGAACTCAGGATTTGCATAACTTTCAATAAATAACTTCGGATTAAAATCCAATTTCACATTTACTCATTAGAGACCCTATACTTTATATTCCTAACATAATTTTGTAACAAGTTTTAACTTTATTCAATTCGGTACCTAATGTAACAAAGTTAACAACTAAGGTTATTAAGCTTTACAATTTAGTCTTTTTCATAATTTAAGCTTAATTTCTATCAATTTCAAGCCTAATTCTTTAATTTCTCAACAATGACAAATTATCAAAATTTCAACAATTGAACAAAGTGATACATGAGCTAGCTAAATCAAGCTCCCATAATCATAAATCTATAAAAATCAAAGAAAAATGGACTTACTTGAAATTGATGGCCGAATGTTGAAGGGTTTTTAAGCTTTCTTCTTCCTTTAAAAAATGGTGAACAGTAGAAACAGAGAAGATGATGACTTTTCTCCACTGAAGTTTAGTTTATATACTTAGGTTAGGTTATAATAAAACTTAGTTAATTAGTTTAATCTTAATTAAATTATACAATAATCTTCAATTAACAAAATCTAATGAAATCCACTATCATAATCATCCACTATTACCTATTTAAAATTGGTTTATTAACCATTTTAGTCCCTTGGATAATTACTGTTTAAGTCCTCAAGTCTTTTCCTATTTAAAACTCTATAACTATTGGACTTTTACAATTTACCTAACCAAATTTCAATATATTTTTATATTGACTTCGTAAATATTCGAAAAGAGAGGTTATGTCTATCAACCAATGGTTTTGTTGTTAATGGGAAAGAACAAGTCTACAAATTAAAGAAGGCTTTATATAGAGTAAAGCAAGCTTGGAGGCTGTGGTACAACAAAATTAACTCATACTTTCTTTTTAATGGCTGCGAGAAAAGTAAGAATGAACCTACCTTGTGCTTTAAAAAGCGAGGTAAAAATGACCTCATCGTTTGCCTTTACATTGATAACATGGCATACATGGGTTCTTCTTCTTTTCTTATTAATGAGTTTAAATTGTGCATGAAAAGAAAGTTTGGAATGTCAGACTTGGATTTGTTGCATTATTTTCTTGAGTTAGAAGTGAAGCATGGAATAATCAAGTTGCACTATTGTAATACAAATGAGCAAGTAGCTGACATTTTTACGAAGTCTTTGCCAGGGACAAACGTGTTTCTTTCAGAGATCAGCTTGATGTATGCAAATTTGAATAAGAGATTTAAAATATTTGACTGTTGCAACATTTACTTAGTTTGTAGTTTGTTTCTTTATTTTTCAAAGTTCGTTGAGATGTGATTTAGTGGAAGATTTTTTTTTAGTATGGCATATTGCTTTGTAAAACCTATATAAAGAGCTTATTTCACTTGAATAAATGTATCCATCTTCAAGAGTATTTCAACATATTTGTGCCCATCACCTGTTTGTTTTAATTCCTCTTAAAAATTTTCCCACTTCCTTTGCAATTTTAAACACTATTTTTATGTTTTTGTGATACTTTGAATTCTCTTCCTCAACAGGTACAACATTTTACAATTCCCGAAAAAGTTGTATCACCATGGTATGAACTGGAAAGTGGGGAGCCAAAAAATGGTTTCTCATTTTGTGGTGCCAAAAACACTCTTAGGGGCTCCATAATTTTGATTTTGACCCATATACATATTTAAAAGCGATATCTGTGATAGTATGGTACATTAGATATCAGGAACCTGTCTGGCTGTTGATGCAAAGGTTTAGACGCACTCCTGCTTTTCTAATGCTTCCTTTTTCAATATCAAGAACCCGATTAAAAGAAACTGCTCTTCTTCAAGTTCTGACTGACTTTCCCTAGAGACGAGGCTGTTGAATGCATCAGAGAATTCAATTTACTTTCATCACTCTTATGGTCTGCATGGACCCCAGAGTTGTTATCTGTTGATGTGATCTCTGGCACTGGGGCGAGAGATCTAGTGCCATGTGCTTTAACCGGAGCCACTACTTTTGACATCGGTTGGTTCTCAACTACGTCAAACTTGACCTTATTTCTCGTCGAGGCTCCTTTATCACCGGACAAATATCTCCTTACAGGAGGGGTAGGTGACTGAGGCTTTCCAAGACGTGAAGCTCTCTCTTCAGGCACCTTTAGTGATATCTCCTTCCCTATGAGTGCAGACGAAAACTTTGATCGCCTTAGCTTAGCTGAAGAAACAGTCCTCGCCTGGAAATCACATACAAACACAAGATATAGCATTAGCTTCTAAGTTTGCTTTGGCTTTATACAGTTTCATATTTCTGGTTACCTCAGAGCCTTTAGTATCATCATTAGGGCGTTGATATGTCTCAGGCTTAAAGTTGGAAGAGATTCCAAATCTAAGCACTTTTGCCTTTTGAGATGGTGTAATGCTTCCAGCATTTCCAACCTTGAATTGTTCTACTTCAGCTTCTTTCTTTTCCAATGCCAGCTTAAGATTTGTTATCTAAGATAGATACAAGAAATACTTAACAAGGATATGTTGCATTTAGAAACAAGCAAAAGGGATGCCATCCATTAAAAAGAAATGAGAGAAAGGAAACTTAACCTCTTCTTTCAATTCTAGTATGTCACCAGTTTCTTTGTTAGATCGAGCTGCTCCGAGTTCTATCGAGGCTACTCTTTCAGCAAACTTCAATGTGCTAATTGTCTCTCCAATGGCATCAGGTTCAGGGCTTATATGTACAAGCATTAATGTCTTAGCATGCCCACCTATCATATTCAAAATCAGAATGTTGAAGAAACAAGAAGAGAAAATGGGGAATTGTAAGGAGAAGAAAGCTGAATACTAGAAAAGAATAATACACCTAAAGAGTTCTGCAATATTTGAGTTAGCTTGCTGTTTCTGTAAGGAATATGTGTGCTCTTTTGGGCAAGAGCTGAGATGACATCTCCAAGTGCGGAGAGTGATCTGTTGATATATTGAGCTTCCTTCAGTCTATCGCCTTGAACTTTCGATTTATCCATTCTTTCACTCCCAGCCAAGTCCACCAAATTGAGGGAACCTTTGAAAATCGATCCAGAAACCAATTCTTTTCCATGAACGTGAACGGTCAAAATGCTGGCGAAAAGAAGGACGTAGACATAAACCATGCTTAACAAAGTATTCAACATGATTAACACAATTTTCCTGGATAAAATTCTACCTATGAGAACGGCTGCTTCGCTCATTAAATGCAGTTGGACCTACGATACGATTCTTTTGGCCAATTCTTATCAAATCAAGAACATCTTGAGTACTAGAAACTGGAACCCAACTTGCATCAGGAACAGTAAGGCCATTCAATTGTGTATTGTTATATATATCTAATGTAACATGTAGTTATGGGAACTTTATGCCTGAAGGAGAAAAAAGTAAATCCAAATCTAAACAAGATAGAAAGCATAGCAAGGCTTCTCTTAGATATAAACTGAATTGCAGATAGAAAGAAAATTCAAAAGGATATCTTTTAGTAGAGCCATCAATAACTAGCAAATCTCTCACTTGTTCATTGTATATTTCAATCATTTGGACCCCAACTTTGTATTCTATGACATCTTCTCTTGTCTTTGATATTTGAAATAAGTCACATATAGCTCGAAAGTTCACACCCCATGTCTCCTTAGTGTTCAAGTCATACCCGCTCTATCAAACACACACAAATTCCAGCAACATGTTTATACATCTGAATGATAAGCTTCTTGAGCATCATAGCAATATGCAGATTGTAATATCATCAAAAACAACTCACTTACCATGGTATATGTCTTGCCCGATCCAGTTTGTCCATACGCAAAAATGCATACGTTATAACCATCAAGTACAGACCTGATCAATGGTTGAATGTTTGTGTATATTTGTTCTGCACATATAGCAGGAGAAAAATGAATGATCACCTTTAGCTTATTCACGTCAAATCGAAAGCTGGAAGAAGAAGAAATCAAGAAAATACCTTGAGAAACAGTTGGTCCAAACACTTTGTCAAATGAGAATACTTTTTTTGAATCTTTTCCTTTCCTTAAAGAATTGACAATGAGGATACTTCCATTTTCTCCAACATAGTCTACAGTTGATTGATCTTTCGATTCCCCTGGTAAAATGGGCCTTACTCGACAGTATATTCTTATTTTTCCTACATGAAAGCATGGAAAATAAGTCCTCCACCTCTAAACTATATTCCAATTTAGTTTGTACTAACAAAAATAAAAGAGTATGCACCTTTGAGGTCTAACACTTCATTGAACAGCATTTGATTCTCTTGTAAGATCTTGAGGTAAGAAGAAGATGCCACTTCAAGATCTCTAACATGATGCTCTAAGGTAAACGGGCCAAGGTAATTCCAGTCAATGGAAAATGTAGCATTTTGATAGTAGGTGTAAGTTTAATGGTGACAAGTTTGGAAACTTTTACCTAATCTTTTAATATCTGCCTCCCAATATGAATGAAACTTTCTAACTTCTAACCTTGTTTCACGAAAAAATAATTTAAGATCCTGAAAGTTTCCAAAACAAGGAAGCAGCAGGAGTTATAAACTAAATTTGGTACTATCTTACAATTTTATTTAAAATTTATGTAGGTTGGTGGGAGACTTTTTACCTCGATATGTCGTTGTATAAGATCGGTAAGTATTTCGACACGGCCAGGAGAACGACAAACACTATTGAGAACAACCTCATTATTGCCAATACAGATGTAGGCTTTGGAGATATCAGTTGCTGCCTGCAGGTTACTTCTTTTGTCAATATAATCTGAGGTCGCTTCTATAAAATCAGATTTGGACACTGGACCATCATCAGCTTTCAATATTTTCTTCAAAAACAGTCCAAGCTGTAAATAAAGGTAAAGAATCAATATCCTCACATCAAATCAGCAATGTAATTAAGTTTTTATGCTAAAAAAAGTAACAATAAAATGCAGACCTTGATTCCTTGAGAAACTAGAAGTGTTGAGAAGTCATTAACTATCTTGCTGAGGAAAGCGTCAATCACCTACAAATATTCAGTGAATCAATGCAAAAACTCTTATGAAATCTAATACAACCAAGAGTATGAACTGATTGATATTAGAAAGTGTGGTTCTTGTTAAATGGATAGCAACTAAGTCTGCCACTTGCTATTAACTGGACTTGAACAGCTTGGCTTGAGCCTTGATTGAAGGATAATATGAATGAATAAATGTGAAGTGAAAATATGATGGATCTTACCTACCATTGCATTCAAGGGAAACTCTTCATCCATATTGCCATCTGTAAGATAAGCCTGTAGAAGCCAAAGGCCGAAGCGATCGAACAGGAAAGTTAGAGCATTGGTTGTTTTGGATTCTTCAATAGAGGCCTCGTTAGAGAGCTGGATAAACTCTCGTAGCTGCTCATATTTTGATAATTCCAATTCTTCCCCAGATTCATCAGCAGCTCTTTCAGTTGCAGTTAAGGCATTTGGTAATTCATTTGGGGAGGATGTGATCTTTACAGTTCCACCATACCTCCAAACCCCAACTCCACCTGCTTTCTTCCACTCATGATATCCTTTTAGACACAGAATGCAATCCACCACTTTATTTATTGACCCACCCTACACATATTAATTAACTTTTATATAAATATATATATGTATAAAGTTTATGGCTATAGTGTAAATGTGAAATACAGATAAAGTAAAACGTTTAAAAGAATCTAAACCTTTTCCATATCTGATGTTTCAAAGGCCAGGAGCTGCTTGTCTTTAACTGCAGCCAGAAAGTTCCTCATGTTCTCAGAATCCTGATTTGGGGACTCTGCTGCCTCAGAAGAAGTCATAGAAGCTTTCACCACCTACATTTATGTTTTCAAAAAAGAGAAAAGGAATTCTAATCAGGTTGTAGTATTGGTGTATTACATGCAACCAAGTTCATGTTAGAGTGTTTGAAAGAGAACCTTAGGAACAGCACCGGGATTGACTTTGTTGAGAACGTTGCAAAGAATGAATCCATTGCAAAGTGCACGGCGAAATTCTTCTTCAGAGGGATCTTTGGGCAGGAATTCCATTGCAACTTGATCCATCTGCCTTAACCACTCAGCTGCTTGGTACCTCCTTGAAGCTGATCAAGATAACAATAATTTTAGCTATATTTTTCATTTTTTATTAACTATTTTATCTCTCAATGATCTTAGTTTCAATAAGTACCTAAATTGCATTGCCCCATTTGTTCATTAACTGGTTGGTTGAAGGCATATGTTCAAATGGCCAGTCCAAGTAGACTGTGACCAGGTACAATAAACAGTTCCTATAAACTATTTTAGAGCAATAAAAACAAAAGTTACCCTACCCATGACTTGCTTGGCTTTATGAGGGGCTTTTTCCATCTCAGCTAAGGCCTTCATAGAACTGACACTTGGGTTGGCACGCATCCATGGCCCATATTTCGGCAGTGAAGGATCTGGAATGGACATCACTGTATCCTTGTCACAGTGAAATTCTACATGGCCTACGCAACCGCAGCGGTAGCAGAAATCAGCTAAATGTTCATACTTGAATGAGACCCATATATTAGATTTTCCAGCTCTCGAAGCCCAAAACCCTGAGGGTAGTGGTTTACTAACATCTATTAGTACCCGAATCCTGAAGAAACCCCTTCTTATTCCATGTGAAGATATGGGATCCTCAATTTCCAACACCTTGCCTATCTGATCTCCAACCTTCTTTGCATTTTTGGGGCTCATTTGGTCCAATGAGAGGCCATGCACCTGGACCCAGTAGGCCACTTGTGAGAAATCCAGCTCATCCAGAGTAAGCCCTGGTTGCCATCGGTGCAAACATATGCAATACCCCATTACTGACCATGGCCCATCCTCCAATATCTGTTCAGCTGCTCTTGCTTCCTTGAAGGTGAACAGAAAGGTGTTCTCAGATAATTCAGTGATAGTGAAATCTCTCCATTCTCCCCACACTCTTCTGAAAACACCCTGTACTCCTCCTTTGCTCAGCGGCTTGTCTGCTATGATTTTTCCCACCAAAGCTAACCTTCTTCCATCTAACTCTCCAGCCTCACTTTCATCAAGGGTCAAAACTTTTCCTTCTATCCAGGCTGTTTCCATTGTGTTATCAAACCACCAGATGGCTAATCAAAGGAAATGGATTCACTCTATTTCTGATAGCAAGCAAACTTGAAATAAGTAAATAGAAACCAAGAGAATGAGATGGATAGGATAGGATAGGATACAGAGAGATTTAAGTTTAAGTTTCTGAAAAGTACAGTTTATAGTGATGAAGATGAAGAATATGATCAGAGAAATGAAGGTGACAATATAAAAAGAGGCAACCAAAAAATGGTCATGGCCATGGAAGTAGGAGGTGGATGGTACAGAGACACCATCCACCATTAGTTGCAATGTCCATTGCTTTATACCAATAAGACATTTATAGAATTGGTAGCTCTATAATTCTCGTATCAAAATTTTCCTGTAATAACACTAGCAATCTAGAACAACCAGAAGCTGACAGTCAGGGAAGAAAAATGGTTTATAGGCATTAACTTTTCAGCCAAAGATACCAGCTTGAAAGCAAGCAACATTAGTGGAAATTCAATCATGGAGCGTAAGGTAAACATTAACTATTAAAATCACTATTCTGCCAATGAAAAACAATTTGATCATGACATGATTTATGTCTGCTTGCAAGCGAAATCCAAGCAAACTTGTTTAGCACTTATATGATTTTGTTATTTGATATACATGACAGACTTTTGAATAATTGCTATTTAGATATATTAGTTAGGTTTGAAGGTATCCTGGGGTTCAGAGGTAGTTTTCATTTATCCATATCTGTTATAGATAAATTATCATGGGCTCCATGCAACAAATAGCCAATTTTAGGTGGATTTTTTTTTTCTTTTTTCTTTCCTTTCTCAACATCAGCCCTTTTCTCTTCTATTCTTTTTGTTCCTAATTGGATATTCTGTGAAAATAAAGGCATTTTCTGAGGCAAGATTGCCTCTGACCCTGAGGGAAGAAAAGAAAATCGGATAAAACAAACCATCTAAGTTTTTTGGAGTATAAAGACATCTTGATCAATAACCTCCTCAGAAAATGCAACCACTGTACAAAATTTAAAAGGAATATTTCGAAGGGTAGGAAACTAGTTCCCATATAGTGTAGAATCCTCAAGGCAAAACCAAAAATTTTCCGCGAGGAGTAGACCGGCTCCTTCTAAATTCAGGCATCAGATTAGTGTTACTTCCCTCCTTCGGAGACCTGTCAGTTTTTCCTCCCTGCAATGGTACTAGCGCTTGCGGTTGCACTAATCCCCTGTACATGATGAGAATGCATTATTGGTTTATAACTAGAAATCAGGATACAAATCTTAAACTTGTGAAACACTTTAAGATTATGTCAGGTTTTATTTATACCTTTGTTCAAAGTTGTGTGGATACCTTGACAGGTTGTGCCCAAGCTTCTTCATCTTCAAGGCAGCATATATAGGAGAGCCAACAAGTGATTGCTCAGTTTCTGGCTCAGAGAAGTCACTTTTTGGAGGCTGCTCCATTTTCTCACCAGCATCCATTTCAGAAAGCAATGTCATTGCGACATCAGTTTTCTCAAGTGTTGCTGGCAGTTGGTGCTTTATTTTAGCCTTACTCTCAGCTTTGTTTTTCCAAATTCCACCTTGCCTAACATTAAGTGCTTGCCTAAACTGCTCATCTTCAAGTTCTGAGTGGACTTTCTTAATGCTAAGTTTACGGAGGTTGTATAACGCATCTGAGATATTCTCTTGTTTTGTGGTTTCTTGGAAACTGGAATGGACCCCAGAGGAGGTGGCATCTGAAGATGGGGTCACAATAGTTGTGGCAAAGGATTTGTTAACAGGTACTCTAGCCGGGAATGGTACTCTAGAGATTGGTTGATTGTCAACTGATTCAACCTTGGTCCTGCTTCTATTGGAGGCTCCTTTATCAGTGGATGAGGATCTCCTAACAGGAGGGGATGGTGACCTTGCCTTTAAGGCACTTGCTAATCTTTCTTCAGCTGGACTAGGCATCTTCGGCAACATCTCCTTGTCTGCGAATGCTGATGGAAATCTTGACCTCCTTTGCTTACCAGAAGAAGCGCTTCTGCTTGTGGCCTGAAAATCCAATAAATAAAATAGATAAAAAAAACATTCATTATTCAGCCAGGGGTGTAGGGGGGAGGGTCCCGGCCACCCCAAAATGAAAATTTTTTCATTTAGCCATTTTAATTTTTTTAAATTTTAAATTAATAAAAGTAAAATTAGATTTTAGTACTAAAAATTATAAAAATTTGATTTAATCTTTTAAAAATTATAAAGATATAAATAAAAATACATTTTTACTGTCAGTTAAAATTTAATTTCAGTCCCTTCTAAAGAAAATATTCGGACTTCCCCCTGTAATCAGCCAAGTTCAGTTGAAAGGCCATCATGTTTTAAAGTTACCTCAGAGGATCTATTTTCGTCACCAGGCTTAATGCTGGAAGACGTTCCATGTCTTGGAATTTGGAAAGGAGAAACCGCTCTTCCTCTTTGAGATTCGGTCATGCTTCGAACGTTTCCATCTTCAGCTTCCTTCTTTTCTAATGCAAGTTTAAGATTTGATATCTAAAACAGATTTTTGAAAGATAAAATCCAGGATAATGGAATAAGGTCCTATTGAAGCAAATAAAGTTTGCATCCAATCCAAAATATATTAATAAGAAATGCACTTGAACATGTTAGATTTTCACCTCTTCTTTAAGTTCTTGGATTTCACCAGTTTCCTTGTTGGATCGAGCTGCCCCAAGTTCTATGGAAGCGACCCTCTCGGCAAACTTCAGAGTGCTAATTGTCTCTCCAATGGCATTAACTTCAGGACTTATATGTACAAACATTAACGTTTTAGCTTGCCCACCTATCACAAGCAAGAATGATATGAATATATATCACTATTATCAAATGACTAAAAATAGGATATATATATATATATATATATATGTATGTATGTATACATATATATACCTAAAGAATCTTGCAATACTTGAGTAAGCTTGCTGTTTCTGTAAGGAATATGTGCACTCTTCTGTGCAAGAGCAGAGATGACATCTCCTAGTGCAGACAGTGATCTATTGATATGTTGTGCTTCCTTCAATCTCTCGCCTACAGCCTCAGATTTATCCACTCTCTCACTCCCAGCCAAATCAACCAAATGCAGGCAACCTTTGAGAATAGATCCCGAAACCAACTCTTTTCCATATACGTGAATAGTCAAAACACTGAGGATGACAAACGTGCCAACAAGATAATTTTAAATTGCTTTAGTTCAGTAGCTTGCTAGCTTGAAAATGAAGAGAAGTTTTACCGCAATGGCCCACCTGTGAGAACGGCTACTTCGCTCATTTAAAGCAGTGGCACCTACAGCACGATTCTTTTGACCAATTCTCATAAACTCAAGAACATCTTGAGTACTTGAAACTGGAACCCAACTTGCATCAGGCACATTTAGGCCATTCAACGGAGAATTGTTACGAATATCCAATGTAGATGTTGTTAAGGTGAACTAAACCCCAAGATAGAAATTAAGCATTAACTTAAACAGTAATAAGCTAGACTCCTTCTGAAGTTGCAGTTCAACTATGTAAAGTAAACTAGAAACTAAATGGAAAAGGATATCTTCTATTAGAGCCATCCATGACTAATAAATCTCTCACTTGTTCATTGTATATTTCAATCATCTGCACCCCAACTTCATATCTAATAAAGTCTGATCTCTCCTTGGATATTTGAAACAGGTCACGTAAAGCACGGTAGTTTACGCCCCATGTTTGCTCGGTAGTCATATCTGGGCCACTCTATGAAGAACACACAACAAGAAATCAAGAATAGCAATTTCCAAGTTGAATTGATAGAATATTACAGAAAAGGTTTGTCCATCGAAAGAAAAGAAGACTCTGTGCATTTGCATACGCAAATAGAGTGGATGAATATACCATGGTGTATGTCTTTCCTGATCCAGTTTGTCCATATGCAAAGATACAAACATTAAAGCCATCTAGGACAGATCTGATCAGTGGTTGAGTGTCGATATATATTTGTTCTGCACATTACATTATCGATTATGCAAAATGTAAGTACAAACAAGTGAAGGATAAAAACAACTTAAGTGAATGGATAGGAATAGGAAATACCTTGTGAGACATTTTGTCCAAACACCTTGTTAAAGGAGAATACTTTTCTTGCATCCTTGCCCTGCTTTAAAGGATTGACAATCATGATATTTCCGTTTTCTCCTATATAATCTACAGTTGATTGTGCATTTGTTTGGCCTTGCAGAAAGGGTCTCACTCTACAGTACACTCTTATCGTTCCTGTTCGAAAACCATAAGAGTCAAAATGTATAAATATCCAACACGAAGAGTAGTAATAACAACAAAAGAACGAAAAAGTGCACACCTTTGAGGTCTTGAACTTGATTGTAAAGCATGCGGTTTTCTTCTAATACCTTGTGGTAAGATGAGGATGCCACCTCAAGAACCTTGATATGATGCTCTAAAACGGCAGAATATATTGTTAAACAACCATCGGAAGTCTATGGTAAAACAATGCTATAGATTCTTACCAAGCCTCCTAAGTTGTTCCGCCCAATTCGAGTGAATTTGTTTGACTCCAAGTTTTGTTTCTTGAAAATCTAATTTGATCTCCTAAAATGATATAAGCAAAACATAATTGTACAAGGTGTATATTGTTGAGAAACTTCACAAACTACCAAATGGTAGCATTTTGGGTATAAGGGAAAATGTTTAAACCTTGAGCTCTCTCTGGTGAAGATGAATAAGTTGTGCATATGCAGTTGAATGGTTAACTGTTTGGTGAATAACCTCACGTTTACCACCACAGATGCAGAACTTGAAGAAATCATTCGATGCCAGGCTAGTCCTTTGACCAAGATACAGTGAGATGGCTTCCATAAAATCAGATTTTGATAGAGAATTGATGTCAGTTTTCAAGATTTTCTTCAGAAATAGCCCAAGCTGGAACACAGAAGAAAAACAAACTATTAGATCACTACAATGGCAATAAGGTCTTCATCTTTGCCCCCCAACAAGAATCTCACTCAGTTGCTTGAGTGGTAATAGCAAGAGTGGCAACTGAAACTTATCATTACCTGAGTACCCTGAGAAACAAGCAATGCTGAGAAGTCCTTAACTATCTTGCTGATTAGTGTATCTATTACCTGCAAAGTTTAACCAATCAATTAATCAAACAGGACTGCATTATATAAGATATAATGAAGAAACGACTCATTGTTTGCTTTTCAGTTTAGACAGCAAGAATATTTCATCATTGAACAACAATTCGACATGGATCTTACCTACCATTGCATTCAAGGGAAATTCTTCAATCTCATTGCTCTCTCTAAGGTAAGCTTGTAGAAGCCAAAGCCCAAAGCGGTCGAAAAGGAAAGCCAGAGCATTGGCAGTTTTGGATTCCTCAATTGCAACTTCATTAGAAAGATGGAGAAACTCCAATAATTGCTCATATTGTGATGACTCTGATCCATCCAAAGAATCATCAACACTTTCACTTCCAACCAAGGAGGGTGGTGACCCTTTCGGCAAAGCTGTAATCTTCACAGTTCCTCCATACCTCCAAACTCCAATGCCTCCTGCTTTCTTCCATTCGTAATATCCTTTCAGACAAAGAATGCAGTCTACAACTTTATTCATAGACCCACCCTGCCAATTAAAGCCTTTCATGTTCATAAAACAGCTAGCATAGCTACTAGATACCATTGAGATAGAAAGGGAGAAATTATGCATCTTAATGACATATTTGTATAACGAAGTTTAAACTACTTGGTTGCCAAGGAGGCCATCAAACGAGTATTGAAGATTGAAGGTGCAGTAGTCCATTAGAACATTTAAGTTTCTTAAGGTTCATTTTGATCTTTCTGAAAAAATGCAATTATGCTTCTTAATGACATATTTGTATAACGAAGTTTAAACTACTTGGTTGCCAAGTAGGCCATCAAACGAGTATTGAAGATTGAAGGTGCAGTAGTCCATTAGAACATTTAAGTTTCTTAAGGTTCATTTTGATCTTTCTGAAAAAATGCAAAATTTTAACACCGCCCGTTGTTATGTGATTCTGAAACTGAAATGTTGTGTCACGACCCATCCTAGCTTGCTAGGCCATATCATGAGACACAAACAGGAATTTTCCTCCTTGGTATCCACAAGTAACCCTTGCCAATCTCAGGTGCACCTACACTGCAACTACACAGATTCGAATATACGTCCTCATACAAAAAGTAGGTATCCATTCCACCCAGTGTACTCCTCTGTGTGTGAGAATGTCAATTTGAATCTGGAGAGACATACTTGATGGTGGCAAAACCTTTAGGGACCTGTGGATAACCAAAGAGGAGAATTCCGATTTGTGTCCAACAATATACCCCAACGAGCTAGGTTGGGTCGTGCCATGTTGAGTTTCAGTATGTGTAAAGACTGTGGCCTTTAAAATGCATCTTTTAGGAAAAGTCAATACCTTTTCAACATCGGAAGCTTCAAATGTCAATAGTTGCATATCTTTTACAGCTACCAGGAAATTCCTCATGTTCTCGAAATACTGGATTGCAGACTGTGCTGCCCCTTCTGTTGACTGCACTGGGATTACTGGATTTTCCACTATCTGTATTAATTACAAAAAGAAAAAACAAGTTTCATATTTCTCAAAAAAGAACAATTTTGGAGGGTAGAAATTAAGAAATGTAAATGAGTTGCAGCAACAAATTCCATTTAGAACCTTAGGAATAGCTCCAGGATTGACTTTGCTGAGGACATTGCAAAGAATGAGACCATTGCGAAGTGCAAGGCAAAACTCTTCTTCAGAGGGTTCTTTGGGCAGGGATTCTAAAGCACCCTGGTCCATCTCTCGTAGCCATTCTGTTGCTTGGTACCTCCTTGAAGCTGATTTGACATAAATAAATCAAGGATTAATTACATTCTTTAAGCTCTGAATTAAATTCAATTCTATGTAACTTGATAAATGTCATCATTCTTATTTTTTATCTGCCCTAGTCACAGTTATCATATGTTTTCAAGGACAAACTTTGACTCGTAGATAATAATTTTGAAGAATACAAAGTTGTTTTTGAGCTAGATAGGATGTGATGATTAGCGGATCATACTACCACTTCTTTACCACGTTCTTAGCACAACAAGAGTTTCTGTCACAATCATGATATCACTGTACCAAACGCTACTATTGTGGGAAAGACTATAGAAAATAACTTTAAAAAAAACTTCCTACAAAAATTGATGTTATTTTTATGTTTGAATGATTCTGTTTCGAAACTATTTTTTTTTTTTAAAAATGGGGTCAATTTTAAAAATGAAAATGAAATTATTACCATTTTTTTAAGTGTGATCGGGTCATCTTGAAATTAATCATTTTAATAAAACATTTTGATTTATTAAAATAATAATTTTGGTCTACAAAATTTGAGAAAACTAACTTGGGAGTCGATCTCGTAATGCCCAAAAATTGGTACTTAATTGATTAATTAATGTCCTAATATCAAAAATTTGAAAAGATTTTAAAACACTATCCTTTTTATTTTTAAAACTTATGTCCTTCAATTTTAAATGGACATTCAATTATTTGGATTTTAAAAAAAAAAAATCAAAACTCAAGTAAGTTATAGCACGATCTTTTAAATTTTCCAAACACCGAATATCATTTGCTTTTTAGAAATCCTTGCCTCGAGATGATAAAACGTCGCATCTAGTGAGTTAGGACACAACATCTTAAATTCCCGAGAATAAGTTTTTTATTTAAAAATTCATATGTTTAATTTCAAAAAGGGTACTCAATCATTTGGACTTAATGAGAAAAATCGAAACCCAGTAAGTTAGGGCACAGTTTTCTTAAAATTACCAAATATCGAATATTGCCTTAAAATAAATAAAATAAAAGTTTGAAAATAAAATAAATCTCTATACAGAAATAATAAATAAACAAATGAAATAAAAAGAATAATTAATAATTAAACAATTAAGTGGATAAATAAAAAGGTTGAAAAAACAAAGATGAATGAAGAATAAAATAAGAATAAACCATAGAAAATAAAAAGGCAAAAGGAGAGAAATTTAAGTGAATGCTCTCAAGAATTCTTATTGCTTCCCCAAAACTCAAGTGTCATTTAAGTGTGTCTACAATGAAGGGAAAGACCTCTATTTATAGTTGAGCCTTCCCAAATCCAACGGTACAGATCAATTATATCAACGACTAAGATTAAAAGGTATCTACAAATTAAGTCTCTAAGATTACAAAATTATATCTTTTAATATTACATATTATATCTTATAAGATTGCATACCATAACTTTTAGGATTGTATATCATATCTAAGATTTGCATATCATATCTAAGATTGCATATCCTTGAAGATTATACTTTCATATACGTCAAGTTTATAGATAGATCTTCAATCTTTTTAAGTAATGGGTCATTCTAATCGGGCCAAATGATATATTTTGGATTGGACTTAGACTTTATTTTATTATTTTAGGTTTATTATTTTTTGTATGGGCCCGAGCTAAATTGGCCTATTACAATTCTCTTTAAAATATTTTTCATTTACAAATTTTGCATAAATCATGTTTTGAAATTGTTTTTGAAAATATTTTATAATAACTAATATATTATATAATTTTAATAATAACCAATGCTTCATTAAAATTTAAAGTTATAGTAAAGTTTAAAGCGATAAATGAAGCTAAGTAGGATGTAAAAATAATCATATCTATATTATTAAAATATTTTAGTTTTATAATATAAGACATTTATTATTAAATATTTAGAAATTATTATATATTATTAAAATTAATATAATTTTTTCAAATATGAACATTATTGAAAATTTAAATTTTAAAATGATTATTAATGTTACAATTTATTTATTAAAATATTATTAAATAATTTTATTAAAATAATGAATTATATTAATAATTTATTATATGAATAAATATATATATATATATATATGTTTAAAGTGTTGAAAATTATAATATTTGAGATTAATATTTTAATATTTTTACAATTAAAATTAAAAGTTTGTTATTATAAAATATTTGGCTTTATTAAGTTAATTTTAATATAAAATCAAATTACCCATGAGTTTCTTTTCAAAAGTAACATACAATTTTCAAAAGGAAAATCATAGTCATGGTTTTTTATTTTCTATTAACCAGCAAACCATTTTCTGTTATCAAATTATTTTTCATGAAATAAACACAAAAAAATTATTTCCATAAAACAAACATATCCTCACAGCATCTACCCAACACAAGGCAAAATAGTGACAATACCTTACTGGTCTAAAGATGGTGACATAGTATGTACTTAATGAAAAATAAGTTAATACAATTGTTGTCCAACTTGGCATTTAGCCCCAGCAATAAGGAAAAGAAAAATAAAGCAAAGAGGGAGATGGTGCTTTATTAGTTGTAACACCAAATATAAAAGTGATTGTAAAGGTGGGTCTAAGCTAAATCAGAATCTTCATAATCAAGAACTAAACCTAGCTAGCTCTCCCTTTATCATGGCATTGGAAGTGGTGACTGCACTATATCATTTTCCACACCAACATCATGCATGTACCATATATGAAACCAACAGAGTTAAATAATGATAGTAATAATAATACAAGAACTAGGAGTCCTCTAAGTTATCATAGGATGTAGTTTGAAGGATTGTTGTGGAGATGGTACCTGCTTCTTCAGCTTTTCTTTGAGCAAAGTCATAATAAACATTGAAGGTATCTTTAGAGAGTGGATTCTCCACATTGTTAGAGGGTAAAGCCTTTAAGGCTCTGGGATTCCTGGAAGGAGAAGGGGTTTCCTGTGGCATTTTTCTCTCTGATCTCTGAAACAAAAAGAGAATGAAATTGCATCAGAAACAGTGGTATTGGTAGTCATTTCTGCATTATCGTCTATTTAAGACAGAATTTTGGTGGTAGCAGTTACCAGCAACATGGAAAAAGAAAATAAAAAGAGGCATGCGGATGGAATCAAATAAATAAGAAAAAGACGAAGAAAGAACCAGTCCTTCCCACAAACAAGCTAGACATTCTTCAAGAAAACAACTTATTCGTTTATATATAAGCACAGAACAGTAAACCTGTGAAGGGTGTGGCAGAAACTCGAAATAGGATGAAATTGATCCGTTTAATTATTGGTTGGATCCAAAATTATATATGCATCTGACGAAGAAAGAAATAAACCAAGAAAGGAAGAAGGTGAAGCAGGTTTCCCGTGTGGCGTGAAAGACATACATTCATCAAATAAAAAACTCAAAATATAAGGTCTTATATATAATGGCTATACCTACTTTAAGGTATATGCTTGTACTATTTTTTTATTTTTTTTGACTAAATGCTTGTACTATTTTTATCAATACTATAAACTGCTAAAAAATTAATTTTAAATTATAAAATGGTTTGATATATTATTTAAAATTAATTATGGAATTAATTAGATTGCTTGATAAATATAAACTTTAAATTATAAAAATAAAATAAAATTTTCTTTTTATCATTAAATTTTAAACACTTCGTGTTATTCTAAACAAAAATTAAATTTTAAATGCGTTTTATAGGATAATATAATATTAAAATAAGTAAAATAGAATTAATTGAAAATATTCTTCATTAAGTGACAAGTCGCTCTTATCTACTTATTATTTTTCACATTTTTATGGAAAAATTCTATTAGGTTATTTTTATTTTGGATTATCAATCTTATGAAAAATTAAATCATTGAAAATATTAATTTTCAATTGATTTAATTTTTAATGTTCTATCAAACAAGGCCTTACTTAAAAATCAGAATTAGAAAACTATACGAGTATTACTATTCAAATCCAAAATAAATATTATTATTCGTCGATTTTGAATCCTAAAAAATCAAATTTAACATTTTTAATCATATGTTATTTATCTGAATCTAATATGTTAAAATTAAAATTTTAAAATAATTTTAAATAAAATTTATTCATAATTAACAATAAATAAATGCAAAATAAATTAACAAAAGTAGTTAAACAAAAATCCAAACAAATTAAACATAACAATTTCACAATAATTTAAATATACTTAACAACTTAAATATTAAAATTTATCCTAGAGCCACATTTAAGGTTTAAGCTCACGTATCATTATGTAAAATGTACATTACAATATCATAATTGTGTATAATATTTCTTATCATTAATAATCTACCCTAATTATATAATGCTAATTGTATATATTATAACTTATCATAAAGTTTTTTATTATAGAATATTAATTAAATTTTTGTTTAAAGTAATTTAACTAAATGAATTTATCAAAAGGGATACGGGCAAATCCAGTGATTCTATGACTCATTTCATTGTTTAGTTAGGTTTATAGATTAAAAAAAAAAAAAAGATTTAAAAGAAGTTACATGAGATTTGAGAGAAGAACATGTTAAAAGATAATTTTTTCTAATAAAAATTAAACATTTAAAATAATTACTTTAATTATTAATTATTATATTTAATTTTATTATTAATTTATTTTTATAAGTGATTTTTAATTTTTACAAAATATGATTAAAGTTTAAGGGAAGCATTGATGGTTGAATCATGATTTTATATATAAGGTCTTGAATTTAAAGTTTATTGGAAGCAAAATTTAAGTATTTTGTAATTAATATATTTGAATTATTTGCGGAATTCAAATAATAAACTTCGAATTCACAATCGATAGTAATTTTAATATCTAAATTCGTAAAATTTGAACAAGATGCATTAAATACCGGTATTAATAGAACATGGCGTTCTATTCTAAATAAACTGGTTTTATATGTATGTGTGAGGCACAATTTCTTTGTTTCTTTTTATGTTGCTTTGTCTCTTGTGGGACCATTTTAATGGTTGGACCGGACGGCAAGATTTGGCCAAAATGATGAATGGGGAGGGGAGGGCAGGCAATTAACTTTTGTTTGCTTTTAAAAGCCTTGAAATATGATGTTGTTTAATGTCTAATCATGCCTTTTACTTTTCATTTTTCTTTCCATTAAGCATGTATATGTGTAGACTGATTACGTGTCTTGATTAGGATTTGTAATGATTATTAGTTTGGCATTGAATTCAATTGAGCCATCCATGCCCATACGAGTTACAATTCTTCATTTTTATATTCAGACCACCATATTTTGACTCGTACAAGTCTGAATTTCCTTTTCCAAGAGTGGTTCAAGCTATTTTTCATTACTATTTTTAGGTAGGATCATGATATCACTTCCATAAAATTTGTTTTGTCCGATGTATTTTACTAAATGTATATTTTTTAAATTTTATAAGTACTTTTTTGTCTATATTATTGTTGATACTATGTACAACAAGAGAGGAGTATTAAAGAGAGGGGAGTGATTGTTATGGAGGTCGGTTCACCTAGTTGAGGCGAAGAGCTGGAGGTTATGGAGAGTGGTCATGAAGAGAATGTAAAGGTCGAGAGTTGAGACTATGTTGGTAGATGGTAGACTTAATATTCTTAAAGAGTCCCCCTTTCTTCATCGTTCCTGAGGGTATTTATAGGTAGGAGTCCCATGTAATATGGTGTTAATGTGTTGAACTTTTCATATAGCCATCATTACAAAGCGTGTGGGAGAGATGTCTTCGGTGAGACGAGGATGTTTGTAGCAAGACAGATCTTTCCATTTGTTCTAAGTCTAATGGGATAAAATAGTTGAGACCACATGATGTTTGATTACCAAACGACTCTATGTTCACAATGAAGATTAGGTCATTTGTCACCTAGGTAGTGATCCCAAGAGGGTGAGTTCACAGGTGACCTCCGGATTGTCGGTGGTAGGTTTACTGTTTAGGCGTCTTCTACGCTTGCTACTTGCCTTAACACGAATGGGGTTATAACAATATCCCCCCTTTGAGTGGATAGGAGGGTTATAAAGTAGCCTTCCTCAAGACACTTTGATATGATAACTTTCTCTTTTCCAGTTGTTTTAGATGGTGGCTTTATTCTATGGTGAAACATTATATCCAAACATTTACAATTCTGCCATAAATGTACTTTGAGGATTGCACTTCTGAAGAGTCATGATAATGATGAACGACGACCTTTTGGAACAGGTGGTAAGTTGCTATTAGGTGTCGTTTGTTCTTCGAAACGATGCATTTTGAGAAAGAGGTCTATATATTCTCTCGGTTTTCTTCTTCGAGATTTCTTTTTCTCCTCTTCTTTTTGAAATTTTTGCAACTTTTTTTAGCGATTTACTAGTCTTTGTTGATTTTCTGGAATGGTTTCTGCATTTTTGAAGTTCTTTTGTTTCAATTCTCTTTACCATTTTTGTTCTTTACACTTATTTTCACCATTTTGCTAAAAATTTGTTAACAAATGGCTAGAGGAGATGAACAATCTAGCAAAACTTAGGGAAGATGTGGTGGTCGTATTGGTCGTGTTTTACCAAAGAAGTGGTAAAAAGTCAGAAAGCAGCCACAGCGAAGTCTAACAGAGCAACTACCATTAGATCCAAAGAGGGGTGATGATCCTTCTATTAGTCTCAACTATCTGTGTTCCATGACCCATCAGGAGATGAAAAACTTGAAATTATGTCGTGGTTTCCTCACTAAACATCACAAATATGAGTTTAGTATCCCAGAAGGGCCGTATCATCTAAGTGAGGTTTTTGGCCCTAATACTACTAGTGGAAGGCCCAAGTTCTTCTGTTTTTTCTTCTTGAAGTAGGTTTTACCCTTCCCCTCCTGAATTTCATTGAAGATGTTCTGTAAGACTTTCACGTAGCACTAGGTCAGCTAATGGGTCTTTCTTGGTGGCTACTTGTTAGTTTTTTCATCATGTCTTGTAAGGAAGGAATATATTCTTTCGATCGATCATTCTGATACATGTTTTTCTTATAGGAAATGAATAAGGATTGTAACAGTCGTTTTCAGTAAAATCAAAACAGTGGTTTCAAGATCACAAATTCGAGGTTGGAAGAAAATTTATTTTAATATTTTTTATGGTTTACAGTATGATAAAAATATCGTATTAAAATTTCGTTAGAAATTTTACTGTTTACATGCCTAACTTGATAAAAAGGACTAAATTGCATAAAGTGCAAAAATTGAATTCTAATAGCTAAAAGTATCAAATAGCTATGGAATTTAAAATTGGAGGTTTTATATAGCAAATAAATCATTTAAAGGAGTTAGTGGATAAGTATCATTATTCATCATTGGGAATTGAAGAAAATATTAAGGTTAAATTTGGAAAGTAAAGGATAAAATGATGATAAATAAATTAAATTATTATTATTATCATCTATTCTCATCATCTTTCATCAAAAATATGGAAACCCCGGTCATAGAAGCTTGATTTTTTAGCAAGCTTATTTTGCTCATTTGGGTAAGTATTCTTGTCCCGTTTTTAATTATTTTATATTTCCAAGATTGTAATAGCTTAATCTAGCTATTTCAGGATTAATTTGCAAAATTGTTAAAGTAATAGGGTATTTCCATGGATGAGTATAGTTGAATTTTGAAGTTTTATGATAGAAAATGAAATGTTGTTGTTAGATAAACAACTTTTGTAAAGAGAATTTGATGAAATTGTCAATTAAGGACTAAATTGAAAAGATAAAAAATTTATGAAAAAATTCTAAATTTTGTGAAATACATGGGCTACTATTGATATGTATAAAAATCGGCTAGGCTTGAATAAAGATTAATTTGTATGGATTTCATTTTTTGAGCCTAGGGACTAAATTGAAATTAATTAAAAGTATAGGGACAAAATATTAATTTTTCCAAAGATGTGTGTTGGATTAAATTGAATATGAATTATATTAAATTGAGTTAAATTCATTCGTATAGATCCAGATAGACCTAATAAGGAGTTAGATCAAGGCAAAGAAAAAGTACCGGATTAGTAGCCTTCGTATCTACATATACTTATCGAGGTAAGTTCGTGTAACTAAATTGTATATTTAAATGTTTTAAATTGAATATTGTTGTGCGTGATTTGTACAAATTGTCATGTGTAATTATGATCACATATCCGATAATTATCGAGTCATGTTTGAACCTTAAAAATTCGAAGGATACAAATAACATGTCATTAGGGTTTCCGATATGGCTTTAATCTTGCATGTGTTGCGGATACACCACAGCTCTTTTGAGCTTCCCGATACTTGGCTCTCATGTGCTTCCCGATATTTGGCTCACAAGAGCTTCCTGATATACAGCTTGTATGAGCTTCCCGTTACTTAGCTCATATCAGCTTCCCGTTATATGGCTCAAAAGAGCTTCCCGTTTACATACTTGTATAAGCATACAAGTACATGAATTGACAGATTACAGAATTGTACACTTTGTGTGTACTACACGTGTATCCAACGATATTTTAAATGGTTCAACGTGCAAAGTTCTAATATGAAACAATATGAGTTTGAAATGAACAATTACGGGTATATACTTGAATTACATGGAAATGATATTACATGATATATTGAAATATGAGATGGATAATACATGTATGTGAATCTTACCTAGTGATTATGTACATCCATGTTTATTGGTTATGGAAAGTGTTACATGGCTAACATGTTGAGGATATGTGTTAAGGCTTTTGACCAAATTAGTTTGGTAATATTAGCATGCTTACCTTAAATGTGATTAAATGGTAAGTTAATTTCCTTGTTATATGAACTTACTAAGCTTAAATGTTTACTCTGTGTTATTTTTCATGTTTTATAGTAATTTGAAAGCTCATTTTGGTTTGAAGCTGGTCGGAGTAACTTCACACTATCCAACAGCTCATTCGGTATAAATAGTAAATTAATTCTGGTTATAATGGCATGTATAGGATATTTTGGCCAATGTTGGTATATAAGGGTTTTGTTGAGACTAACCACTTGAATGGCTTGTGATGGATATATTTTGATGTGTGTATAATTGGTCTTACCATGTTTGATGTATGTTTGAAATGGTTGAATGAGGAAAATCCTATAGGTATATTGATGGTTGGTTTAAATTGGTATATATTTTGGTAAAATATTCATATATGTGTATTTAGTCAATTAGGTAAGTTTGGATATTTGGATTTATGTGATGATATCTCATGTATAATAATTGAGTTTGGCTTGTTTTAGGTATCTTGTTAAGGCTGGTTATTGTACAAAAATGTTGAGTTAGGTTGATGCCAAATTGGATGAGAAATGTGGCTAGAAAAATGGCACATTTCGTCCACACAAGCAGAGACACGGGTGTGTGTCTCAGCCATGTGTGACACACGGCCGTGTGTCCCCTGTATCTTTAATTTGCACAAAACAGAATGCTCACACGGCCTAGCACACGGACGTGTGGCTTGGCCGTGTGACCCAAGTCAAAAGCTCACAAGTTTGGACACAGGTTAGGACACGCTGTGTGTCCCAATTTGGAATGCCCACACGACTGAGACACGGGCATGTCTCTTGACCGTGTGAGACACACGGCCTGGCCACACGAACTTGTGTCCCCTGCACCTTTGAAAAATTTTAATGTTTTTTGAAAAATTCTTTGAGTAACCAATTTAGTCCTGACTTATTTCCAATGTGTATTTTGAGCCTCTAGGGCTCGCATAAGGGACAATATAATTGATTTTGATTGGTTTCTAATATGTATGCTAGATGATATGAAATATCTGTTAATTAATCTGTAAATTTTGGTAATACTTTGTAACCCTATTCCGACAATGGATACGGGTTAGGGGTGTTACAAGGATCAATTTCACAGGTTGTTCAAATTCAGGCCTCAAACATCCACTCCTTAAATGGTGAACTTATTCTATGGTGGGAAGGTGACAATGCCAATAGATTACAACAAGTACATCCTCGTAGAGTTGAAGTTTCGGAAGAGATTCGATTTTCCTATCGAAGGATACGCCCTTCTATCGATACTTGTTATTACCATCCACGCTTGCAGGATATTCCTAATGGTTCTCATCACTTCAAATTGATGAACCAAAAGGAGTCATTGGTGTTCAAGCTAGTAGAAATACTTGGGATAAGTGGTATAGAGGTGTCGAGTGGAACGAAAAAGTTGACTTGGTCATTTGGGTTGTTGGTTTGGTTGGTTTGATAATTTTGAATGCCATTGTGGGATTGAGAAGCCATGTCTTCCACGCTCACCGCACTAATTGTTGATACTATGTACAGCGAGAGGAGTACTGAGGAAGAGGGAATGATAGCTATGGGTATCAGTTCACCCAGTCGAGACAGAGAGCCAGGGGTTATAAAAAGTGGTCGTGAAGAGAACATAAAGGTTAAGAGTTGATAGTGTGTTAACAAAGTGCAGACTTGGTATTCTTGAAGGGTCTCCCTTTTTGCATCATTTCTGGAGATATTTATAACTAGGGGTCCCATGTAATATGGTATTTACGTGTTGGACTTACCATTTAGTAATCATTACGAATCACATGAGAGGGATGTCTTTGATGGGGTGAGGATGTTTACGATAGGATAGATCCTGCCATTCGTTCTGACTTTGATGGGATAAAGTAGTTGAACCCACGTGATGTTTGATGATCAAACAAATTCATGTTCCCAATGATGATTAGGTTATCCATCGTCTGGGTAGCCATCTTGGGTGGGTGAGTTCACAAGTAACCTCCTGGTTTACTAGTGGTAGGTTCCTTGTTCAGGAGTCTTCTATGCTTGCTACCATCTTAAAGCGAATGGGGTATAAACAATTATTATTAAAAGTTTTGATTAAGTTGATGTCACTTCAATTGGGAAATTATCAAAAGTAGAATATTTTTATAAAGCAACAAATACAAATTTGAGGATATTTTTTTCTTTTTACATACAATTTAGAAAAACATATTCACATATTTGAACATCGAAATCTCAAAATCTTTTTTCCTTAATTTTATCATTTCAAACAAAGTTACATATAAGTTTCATATTAATTTTTTAGATTTATTACATGATTTTTTTCACTCATGTTGTAGGTATATTATAATCTAGTATTTGAAAAAATTAATTTTATAAATTTATAATGAATATTTTATTTTTATTGTTGTTTTATATGTCAGTTACAATTAATACCATGGTTTTATAAAGTTTTATAACATTGATAATAATAATAATAATAATAATAATAATAATGATAGTGGTAGTGGCAGTGGTATAGAGGTAAAAGAGCAAGAGAAAAAGTCAAAAGAGTTTATTTTGGGGACATTGGATCCCATAATATAAATGATTGTAGAGGCAAGCCTTTTTGTTTTTGGTTAACATTTTGTACCCACTGGCCAATGCCATTTGATGGACCACTGATTAAGAGAAGGTTCTCAGTCCCACTCTCTCTTTCTCTCAAAGTATATAAACTGTACATTTGTAAATCACTTTACTTGCTTTTGTGTTTTTGGTTTATTAAAGAATTACTACAATGCATATGTAAAGTTAGGTTCTCCTTGCACATCAAATATATAGATATACGCGTGTATATATATATATAGGTCAATATATGTTCTAGGTCCTCGTACTTTTTACACATTTGGGATTTAGTTCATTTATTTTATTTTAAAAATTTAATATTTTTACTTTTTTATTTAAAATACAAGATTGAAAAAAAATGAGTTCAATTAGTAACATAGTTAAAATTCTTCTGTTAAATTCAAGTTCAATATAACGTCCTTTTTCTTTTGTTACATGGTTATTATGTGAGTATTTCTTTCAGATCAAAGTGTCACAATACAAATTTAACAAATAGATTTTAACAATGTTAACAATTGAACTTAAATTTTGAAATATAAAAAGTAGGAGTAAATTCCTAAGGTGATATTTGGTTCGCCGAATTTTAAATTACATTTCGTAATAGAATTACGGGAATGTAACATTATGGGTGGAATATGAGATTATCTTATTTGGTTCAGCTGGCTGAAATATAAGATTCAAGTATTTAGTCAAAGGAATGTAAGATTACCTGGAAGCACATTTTATTCAATTATCCTTATTATAGAATTTGTTTTTCTTTTAACAATTTTAGTTCCTTAATAATTTTTAGTCTCAATTTTCATAAAATTATGATAAATTATTACATTTCATACTTTTTCTATTACAATTTATATATTAATAAGTAAATATATTGTGAAATAAATTTATAAATCATATTCACAATAATTCATGAAAAATTATTGAAACACCAACCATAATTATAGTTATAACCATAATTAATATATTAATAAATAAAATTATTAAATAAATCATAATTATTATAATTGTAATGTAAAAAAATATTTTTAATGAGTGTTAAACATTATTAAAGACAAAAGCCTAAATTGATCAGGATAATAAAAATAAAGAACAAATTGATCTTAAATTTTAGATTATGCTCGTAATTTAAGATTACTTAAAGACTAATTTATAATGAGATTATATTTTATATTATGAGATGATCATAATGTGAGATTATGAGATAATCGAGATGTCAAAATTCAAACACTGAAATTTTATTATGTAATGTTAGATTCGAGGAATCAAATAACTCATTTCCAAATGTATAATGAGTATAGAAAATCGTGAGCATATTTTAATCCAATTATATATATATATATATATATATATATATATATATTTAGTGTATCTCTCAAAATATGATTAATTGTTGCTATGCATATGCAGGGCTTAGATTCTAAATTCTCGTTCGACCGAGTAGAAAAGCTTATTTTTGTCAGTGTTAGATCATCTTTCATGTCTGTAGAGATGTATTAGCTTTGGTGACATACCCACGTGATAATATTAATCATAATATCATAAATTAATTTAAGAATTTTATAAAATATAATTAAAATCATCTTTTATTTCGTTATATTAATATAAACTTCTAAATTTAAAATTAAATTTTAAATCAATAAAAGTCAAAACGTAAAATTAATTTGGGTACTAAATTAATAACATAAGAATGTTAGTTAGTCCAAATAATTAATATCATTCACTTTTTAATTAAAATATTATGTAGTTATAAATAATTTAAATATTTTAAGAGTCTCAGATATTAACACCTGAATTGTCATTTCTTTTAGATTTACGTCTATTTTTTTTGACATTATATGACAACATTCAATTTTAATTTTGACTTTTAAACTATGTTGAAACTTGAAATTCAATCTATATACATTATTTTTATATAATTTAGTTAATCTATGTTTATAATGTTATCAATTAGTTATTTCAATCAAGACGCTAAAGTCAATTCTTTTAAGAACAATATTCTAACAAAAATAAAATTATTTTATCATGACAATTTTAAAGGGATGTTTCTAAGAAAAAAAATCCTAATTTGCATTTTTAACATTATTTTTATTATTATATGACTATCAAGTGAATAATTTTTAATTCTAAAATTAAAAATATAAGGTCTAAATTTCTGAAAATAAAAGTAGGATTAGAGCACGTTTTAACCTTCAAATTTGTACTCCATAATTTGACATAAACAAATAATCAACCCAATTCAAGCGTGGAGATCATACTAATTACTAACATATTTAAAATTTTCTATAATCAATTACTTTGATCTTTTGTTATTTATATTAGAACATTTTGGGATAATAATCAAATTTTGTAGAAATAAAAATATAAGTCTCCAATATTTTACTTAACAAAACTAATAGTAGATTTTAACTTTTAACTAGACTCTTATCAATTTGAAATTTTGATGAATAAGATATGTATTTCATCTAAATAAGTACTTATCACAAACTATATCAATTAAGAAATCTTAACAAAAATATGAATTTTTTTTATTTTAAAACAATATATATATTACAAATGTCAATGCAAAATTTAAATCTTTTAAAGTTTAAATGGAAATTTTAGAAAATTCATTTTTTTTAATTTTAGCGGTTAAATTCATCATTCTAATAGTTTGATGACCAAACCATACTTTACCTTTTCTTTTCCTATCAATCATGTATTACTATTAATATTATTCATGATAAATTATTTTTTTATGATTATTAGGCTTTTTAATTACGAAATTTACTAGATTTAATGTTTCAGACTAGTGGCGGAGTTAAGAGGGCTGGAAGGGTCTGGTCTCCCCAAAATGAAATATTAAATTAGTAATTATAAAATTATATTTTAACTCTTAAAAAATAATAAAAATTTGATTTAATTTTTTAAAAATTATAAAATTATAGATTATTAAAATGATTAAATTACATTTTTACGATAGTAAAAATATACGATCTAATCCCAATCCTAAAATTTTTTTTTATAGATCTGCCAATATTTGAGACGGATATTTGTTCCAAGTCCCAACTAAATCGTTACCCTGTTTACAACCAGAAGGAAAAAAAATGGCTAAAAAAAGAAAAGATTATCATTTCATCATTCATCACTACTTTTGACATTCTGTCGTTAAAAAGAGAGAGAGATTATTGTCAGAATTCTGCGGCATGTAATGTGGAAGAGAGAGTGTCATTCCCCATTCTGAGACGATTTCTGATAGCTTAGCAGCAGAATGAAGCATGCATTGCATTACCACCAAGAAATTATAATCAATATATATGTCTTAATTTGCTTTTAATTAATAGGTAGAGCAGAGATAAGCAGAATAAGGTAAATAGAGAGAGAACAAAATGTAGACAGCAACTATTTGGTTAATTTGCTTTGAGTGTGATACACATATCAGCTTTTTCTTTTTCTTTTGTCTTTTGTCTTTTTCCTTTTTGACTTAATTAAAGATTGCATTTTGGCACCATACTACCATCATTATTTGGACCCCTATCCTAATCCATCATTCACGCATGCACTCATGCAACCCTCGCTTTATTACTAATACTAATACTATATATATATTCTTATACGTGGGTATCTATCGAACAACAACAGTATCCATTCAAGTCTAAATCTTGAAAGGATTTTGATAAAAAGATTTAAGTCGAAGTTCAAGCTAAAGAAGGTGCCTAAGTTGAAGCTTAAGTCGATGTGATCTGAAAAAAAAAACTCACGTTTAATTTGGCCTAAGCCTTAGAAAAAACAATATGAGCAAAGCTTAGAGGTGTACAAAAATTCTGTTAATCGAATTGAACCGAACTAAACTCAAATATAAATCCACTTATTCAAATAACTCAATTCAGAATTTTAAATTACAAATTATAAATTACAATTAAATTAATCAATACTTTAAAAAATAAAAGAAAAATTGAAAACTCGATCAGACCAAAGCAAAATTTTTAATTTGGTTTGTTTAGTTTTGATACAAAGTCGATTCATTTCAAGTTAGTTTTAATAGGTTAATCGATTTATTTTATTCTTGATATATAAAAATTAAATTGACCGAATGCATACTCTTAAGCAAGTCAAGTTAAGCATTAAATAATAACTTTTTATATGAGTATTAACCTAGCTGAGTCAAGATTGGATAAACAGAAAAGTTGTTGACATTTTACATAAACTCAATATGTATATCTAGTTCAATCCTCCATGATTGTTTGATGTTACAACTCTTTAAGATCTTTGCTCTTCCAATGGGCGCGTAGTGTGCTAATATGGTGACTCACGCCCTTGTTATGGTAACCTTATTATATGCAAACCACATTGGGTGAAAGCTTTTCTCGCTAATATTTGTTTTATTGTAGTTTCAAATCTTATTTTCTCTTTGAATTATGAAGGCGAGGGACTTAGTACGGGATGTACGAGATAACCCTATGGTTTGGGTATAGTTTGTCCTCCCTTTAGAAATTCTAGTTTTACCATTTTTTTTGCTACCATTAATGAATTACGCTTTACCTTAAAAAACGTTACTTTATTTATAAAACATATAAAAGTAAGATACACACCAAGCACATTTAGGGCTAGTTTGACAATCTTTTGAGAAGTCTTTTGAAGTCTTTTGAAGTGTTTTGAAATCTTTTGAGAAGTCTTTTGAGAAATTTAAGTGTTTGGCATTCTTTGTCAAAAAAATCTTTTGAAGTAAAATGTCTATTTTAGACATGATATTATAAAGTAACAAATATGTATTTAAATAATATTTAAATTAGTTAATATTATGATATTTTAACAAAAATATAAAAATAATTTATTATATTTATTATTAATATTTTAATAAATAATATTAATTTTAAATATTTTGAAGAATTAATATTAATTATTTATTAAATTTAATTAGAATATATAAATTATATTAAAATATTTAAATATAATAATTAAATATTTGTAATTAGATATTGACACAATTGTATTATTTTAAAATTATTTTTAAATTTTAATGCTTTTAACACATTTTGTAAAACTAATATTAGATATTAACATAACATAAAAAACATAAACGTAAGAAATTAAAATATTACATATATTGGGATTAAAGTTTCAAAAGGGATAATATTTATATACCAAATATAAATACTAAAAATTTACAATAGCATTAAACTGAATTCATTAAACTAGAAGCTATAGCATCTCTTGTTAATTCCATTTCGAACCACTTAAATTGCTTGATTCACCGTCATCATCACCACCATCATCGTCGTGCGTCATCATCATCACTTTCTCGACCATCGCATTTTCCGAATCAATAGTATTCTCATATGCCTAGTTAATATCTTCGTATTCCATAAAATCGCATCATTTAAATCGACATGTTTTGGATAAAATTGTATATCATCATTGTAGCAACAACAATCATCGTTTGCTTTTCAAAACTATAACTTGGCATATCCCTTAAAATGACCCATTTTTTTTTTCAAAACACCAAAAGTTCGTTCAATCACACTACGTAATGATGAATGTGAATGATTGAATATCTCTTCTTTACCGGAATCTTGGTCTACCTCTACGAAAGTCTAGTAAATGATATCACGACCTCTATATGGTCCAAGATAACCTTTCATTTGAGGATATCCGAATCAACAAGATAATATTTTCCTACATGTCATAATATAACAAACAATTAGTTCAATATTTTTTTAAAAAATATCAATTAAAGAACTTATACTTTATTTTTTAAAATCACATATAAATAAAATATCTAACCATTTGGTGGGTGCGAAAATTTGTATTTTGGATCTCGAATTGCATCAAGAAATATTCTAGTGTCATGTGCCGATCCTTCCCATCCAAAGAATGACAAAGGTGAAACACATATTAAAATCACATCGCCATAACATTTTGAGTAGGGATACCTTTTCTTCCAATATAGGAATTTGTTCACTTGGTGGAAGAATAGCGGCAATATGAGTACCATCAATTGCACCGATGCAATCTGAACAAATAATCATATTAGTCTCGTGTATATTTTAGTCAACCAAAATATTAAAAATATAATAAGATAAATTAAATTTTAACCTTAAAATGCGGCATATATCTAGAATCATTACGTATTTGTTCGGGTATTGAGCTAAAAAAGGATCTTGGTGCAATTAGATCGGTGGCCATCCTTGAAACTTTCTCAAGCACAATTGCAAAGTATCGACTTATTGTTGATCCGCACCTTTGAAATCTTTCTCGACATTGAGAAACTTTTGCACCTAAGTGCCCAAGATGTATAAAAAATTCCCAACATTGCGTTAGAAGATATGTGTCTTGAAGTTTGCAAGTTGTATCTTGTCTCCAAAACTCTCAACAAACTTGTGAATACCATTTTAGACATCCTAAAATTAATCATACAACGTGATTCGTGACCGTCAAGGATCTCTGGATCCATGTCTCACCGACCTATTTTGAATGCATGCATGGTTGCTTCAATATATACTTCTCGTGATATAATTGCACGGAAGAAGATGCAAAAAGCAGATAAGCGGGTAAAACATTCCACGCGTTGTAAAATCCCTTTCTTTTCCGTTCATCATCACTTTCATCACATTGTAATTTTCAACTATACTCATCACTGTAAAAAAATTGAACATCCAAAATCATATATAAACAACTATTAATAAAATTAATTTAGTAAAAATAAGTAGAACATAAATTCAATATCCAAAGACCAAATATAGACAACTATTAATAAAAGTATATTACACATAAATAAATAGAACATAAATTCAATATCCAAAACCAAAGATAAATAGCCATTGATAAAACATAAATTCAATATCCAAAAACCAAACATAAACAACTATTGATAAAACTAGTTTAGCATTTTTTTTTTTTGTCACATAATAGATATCTCTAAACACTAGAAGATCAGAAAATTTTCAACTATCCTTCATTTCCGTCTTAAGCCACAAAGCTCTAATCTTGGGATTAATTGATAAAAACATAATTCACTTGTCCTTATTGAGCAATAATCTAAGTGCGAAAAAGTATAGCGGACTAGCTTCGGAACTTCTTGACATCTTTGTCGAGCACTTTGACTGCTTCTAGAATACCATATGGATCCATAACAGGAGTCAAACTAGCTGTGGTTTGACTCATATTGTCAGCTGCATTGCATAATTTTTCTATTTGATTGGACAATCTTGCAGCCCCTCCAATTTGCTTTGAGGATTTCTTTCTTCCGAGTTTAAAATGTGAACCTGATATCTCAGGATTTTTCTTTTTGCCCGTTTCCATCAATTTGAACATCATTTGAAATGTGAACATCGTTTAAAATACGAACATCATTTCTCACATTCTCATCTTCATTCTCCTCAGGTATTTCATTGTTAACATCCTCAAAAAATCGATCTGAGTGTACCGGAAAAAGGTGCCCATGCTTTATCACTGTTGCAACTATCCCCATGAACATTTGGTCCAACTTCCTTCGAATTCGGGATCAATGCCCGATGTTTTAAATTTTGAGCTTGAGCACAACCTACATATAAAATGATAGTTTAATAAGATAATTATCAATAACCTCATTAAAAGAAAAAAAATTCAGAATTATTAATGTACCTTTAGCCTACTCTCCCACCAATCATCGATGCATCAACGGTTCTTTTATAGGATCCCACCCTAGACCAAGTATCTTCGCCTTTAAGTTTTTCCAAGCTTTCCATTATTTTTTAGGCGTCCCACCTATTTTAAGTTGTCTTTGTGAAAAACCTTTGCCCGTTTCTTTCTCAAAGTTTGTCATTATTTTCAACCATCCATCTTTTGTGAAATGAGTACTGGCCTATTGCCTTTCAATATTTCTTTAATACAAATATCACAAAATATTTCATCAATCTCTTATCCCACATTGCTTTCACTTTTCACCACTAACTTCAATCGCCAAGTACTCATCTATTGTGTATACAAAGCAGATTCGTTTCAACCAAGCAATCAAGAAAATCAAATGTCACATAATGAATTATGATTATGTATTATGATTATGTAAGCATGTGTAATTAATGTAAGCACAAATAATTAATGTAAGCATGTGTCGTTGCTTGACTAGTTGAAAAGTTACTAATATATAGAGCATGCATGCATATTAGTGTTAGTGACACACACTAAAATGGGAAAGGATTGTGTTCATACAATGGTAGACTCAATCCAACATGGATTTATAAAATTAGGGCATGGTGTTTGGTCATTAAAACAATTATAAAAGTATTTTGATATGTTTTATCTTGATTTAATTTTGTGTTATAATTGTTGTAAATGTATTTTTTATATAATATTAAAATTAAGTGATTCAAATTAGTGTTAAATGAATATTTGACAAAAATTTAAAATAAAAATATTATAAAACTAATTGCAATATTATAGTACATTTTATTTAACAAAAACACTTTAAATAAGAGAAACTTTTGTTTTAAAGAAAAATAAAAAGTGGGGTAAAAGGAATCGCATTCCACGACTATTAATAACATGTGAATCAGATATTCTTTTTTTGTTGAAATGTCTTTAACCCTTTTGTTTGATTAATTATTGAATAGTAAAAATATGATTAAAGAAACAAGGTAGCTTTTGTAAAGAAGCAAATGTTTCATTTTAAAGACAGAAAATTCCAACTTTTCTTTTCATAAAATTCTAACTTTATTTAATTACGTAAAATGATTGCCAACAACAAACTTTGGATGCCTCAAAAAGAAAAGAAATTACGGACAAAAATAAAAGAAATTTCTTTTATTTATAAAAAAGATCGTTCATGGCCAACAAGGTGTAAATTAGAAAGAAAAGCTAACATTCCTTAGAAAATAATCATAATATGCAAATGAATCGAGAAAAGTGCAATAGAATATATGAGAGAACTATATATGTCCCACTTTGGGGTTTTGGTACATTGATGCAATAGCTTCAACCGATGTCCGTAGTAAAAGAAATCTAACCTAAGTATTAAAAAATACAGTTGAATTTTCTAACCATCCAAATCTATCAATGTCAATGTGATTATCACTCAATGCCAAGAGATATCTCTCTGGTTGCAAAGAAATAAAAGTTTTACATAAGACCTAACTTATTGCTTATTGCTTGTATAACTCCTTCAAATAATTATGGAACTTTTCGTGCCACTTTGTGGACGATTCCAAGTTAGAAGCAATATAAGTAACAAAATATAAGTCTATCTCAATCTATAATACTCATAATATAATCACGAATACTATTACAAGTATTAAAACAACTTTGCATTAATAATGATAACATTTCTGATTTATAATAAAAACAATTTAATCATAATATAGATTGTGTATAATAAAACAATCAGTAAACTATATTTTTCTCTATTTTATCGTGAATGATATCTATAATGAAAAAGTAGGGATGATATTATGACGAAAATTAAAGGGAATGCATATTAAATACATAAAGTACTTATAATGAAAGTTTATAAGCAAAGGCGTAGAGTATTTAGGCGTACATACAATATTTGTAAAGCATCAAATCACCTCATCCAATAGATATAAATTTCATGCATAATATGTATTTTAATCATGCTAACATACGATTATAATAATCGAACCAAATTAATATATGAGGATTAATATATGCATAAACCTCAATAGTTTCAGTATCAAAGTCCGAGATTAAGGTATTCTACATTTCTTAAATAACAATTTAGCATTCACATAAACATTAAGTTCAACATAAAAAAATATTTTGACACAAACACTCCACTATTTCAAAATATATTTTCTTTTGCAATTAATAATATTAAATATTTGAATTTTTTTTACCAACGTTTGAGCATTAAAGACACAATAGTTTCCTTGATTGCCTTGCACAAAATATCAACTACGATTAAATTATTCAATTTTTTAATAATTGTAATAAAAATTCAGTAGGAAAATGATCAAGATTAACTTAAAGCTTGGGTGTGTAGATACCATAACTGAAGTTGCAAGCAGATATTATGAAAGCGCTATTGTGGACGATCTCCATGAAGCTACATAGAAAAGAATTTTGAATCTTAAATTATATAGCAACATTTAGTTGGACTTGGATGACGGGTCCTCCATCTAAGGAGCCTCAGGTATACAATTAAATTTTAAACCTAATAAGATAGTTTGATGAAAGACTTGAAGGACTAAAATACTTTAAAACTCATCTTCTTTTACGGTATCTTGACACATTTTCATCTTGCCAGGTGACTCACCGAGTAGGTGACCAATCATTGACTCATCTTGTAGACTATAAAGCATAAGGGACACCAACTCACTCAACAAAATACTTTTAGTCTTTGCCTACCTCAAGTTCCCTTACTTTCCTCCAAGAAGTGCAGATAGGGAAGGGTAGGCCCTTAGGTTTTCTACATGTGGTTTAGTTCTAAAGAAAGGGTACTGAACCAGATTCCTCAATCCTCACCCATTATAGGCTCATCTTGATTGAGTTGATTCGGGAATACATTTCCCTATGGCCATGCGAGGTGAAAACCTCACGAACCATAGGTACGGATGTATTCAAGGCGATCCCCTAGTCCATGCGAGGTGAAAACCTCACGAAGGCATAGATTTTGCTCCCACTTAAGGGTGTGACCACAACGGTCATGCAATATGAATGCAGAGATATCCCATGTGTCTCAAACCAAAACAAATATATGACGCAACACAAACTCATGCAAATGGAAAAACAAAAGAGAAAAATATTTTCTATAAAAGAACATTAATCAACCAATTTTACGACTTGACTCTCTTATTGGTCCCCAGTGGAGTCGCCAAGTTCGAACCATTTTTTTGTTTAACGGCCGACTTTAAAAAGAAAACGAGTCGCCACCAATCTTTTGAAGTGTGATTGGGTCACTTTAGAAAACATTTTAATCTCAATTTTAAGAAAAGCGGGCTCGATTGAGTTACGCATACGAGGAAGGATTAGCACCCTCATACGCCCAAAATTGGTACCGTGTTGATTGATTAATGTCCTTAATATCGAAAATTAGAAAATATTTTAAAATATGAATCTTTAAAATGTTTGGATAACTCGCATTGGATATCAAAACTCTCTTGTTCTGAAAAGATGAAATACCACATCCAGCACGATAGGACACGATGTTTCAAACCCTCAATACCAAGATCATTCCATAATTTTCAAAATCCATGCATTCGATGTAAAAAAAAAAAGGGTATTCGCTATTTGGTCAAACTAAAAATCGAAACCCAAGACGATTGAGCGCGAATCATCGAACTTCCAAACACGAAACATTGCCTTATTTTCAAAAACATGATCAAAATCTTTAAAGAATATTCGAGTGATCAGACGAGCGAAAAATCGAAGCCCAAGCGATTGGGCACAATTTCTGAACTTTCAAACACGAAATATTACCTTTGTGAAATCCTTTTTTATGAATTTTGAAAAAAGCAAAATAAAAATATCAACTTCGATTAAATTATTCAATTTTTTATACTGTAATAAAAATTCAGTGGAAAATGATCAAGATTAACTTAAAGCTTGGGTGTGTAGATACCATAATGAAGTTGCAAGCGAGATATTATGAAAGCGCTATTGTGGCGATCTCCATGAAGCTACATAGAAAAGAATTTTGAATCTTAAATTATATAGCAACATTTAGTTGGACTTGGATGACGGGTCCTCCATCTAAGGAGCCTCAGGTATACAATTAAATTTTAAACCTAATAAGATAGTTTGATGAAAGACTTGAAGGACTAAAATACTTTAAAACTCATCTTCTTTTACGGTATCTTGACACATTTTCATCTTGCCAGGCAGCTCACCGGTAGGTGACCAATCATTGACTCATCTTGTAGACTATAAAGCATAAGGGACACCAACTCACTATAGGAAAACTAAAGTTCCTAACAATTTGATAACTCGGAAGGAGTAAATGCTTGTAAAATTGTTATGTAATAACCCATGCCATTTTAAGTAGTTCAATGAAATAAAATCACATTAGCAAAAGACAGAAAGGGATTAAAGGGGACGATGTGATTTGTTTTTTTTTCATCTTTCATGTCATTTTACTCTCCATATTCGAGTTCAGAATCGCTCCCAACAATATTATCTCTAAGATTGAACATAAGTCTCCCCATGTCTCCTAATATTGCACTCAACACTTGATGGTAAAGGAGACATGGATAGATCAATATCACCTTCAAAACCCTCTCGATAGATAGAAAAACTTAGAAAAATTTGAAACATAGTATCACCCTACGGTGATCTTACATGAGTTTTGAGGGTGCTTATTTTGGGGAAATGTTTTTTCCTTATTTACTTTACTCTAAATATGACAAATGAAACAAGATAAATACTAAGTAATTTTTTAATCTTTGTAATAAAAATTCAGAGGAAAATGATCAAGATTAACTTAAAGCTTGGGCGTGTAGATACCGTAACTGAAGTTGCAAGCAGATATTATGAAAGTGCTATTGTGGATGATTCCATGGGTTGACTCAAAGTAACAAAATCTCTACAAATATAAGTCTATCTCAATCTATAATACTCAAATCCAGTTTGATGAATTCTCAATACTTTAGTTACTTTCATGCATTAAAATCCCCACAACCACAAATTGATACCAAAAAAGAAAAGATTATTAACATCCAAACATCAATTTAAATAGAAAAGAACAATTTTTGTGCATGCACCATGAGTAATTTAACCAAGTTCATTCCATACTACCTTTTTCAAGAGGAAATGGTTATGTTGCCTGGATATGTGAATACCGATTAGCAATGAGTACCGTGTTTCACCAGAGAAAAAAAATCAATAAGGCGGAGAACACCACTTTGTCATCTAAAATGTGGAAGAAAAATTAGAGAATAAAATAATTGGAAAACAAATTCCATGCCCCAACTCTAAAACTCCTTGTCGATTTTCACAAATTCGGCAACTAATGCCGGTGGATTGGTGCTGACTGGTGAAAGATATGGTGGTGGCCGATGGGTGTTGGAGTGAAGAAGGGGAGAAAGGAATTGGCTGCTAGGGATTAGAAAATGGAGGAGTCGGTGGAAGAGGAAAAAAAAAAGAAAAAAAGGTAGTAGCTTCACTTCAGGGGTTTCCCAGTCTCAACGATCGAAGAAAAATCAGAGAAAGAAAAGAAAAATCAGAAGAAAGGCAATGATAAAAAAAAAAAATAGAGGACAATCAAATAGGAACAGAGGAATAGAAAAATCTGAGGGGAAAATCGAAGGGGAAAGAAAAATCATATTTCTTGCTAAATTAGCTCCACTTGAGAGATAATTTCTTGCTAATAAATCGAAGGGGAAAGAAAAATCAGAAGAAAACTCACCAGAGGAACAGAGGAAAAATGAGAGAAAGAATAGGGGAAAAAAAGAGGACAACGTCTAATGGGAAGAAGACATAAAATAAGGATAAAAAAGTAAAATATCATGTAAAAGTCCTTCTCACTGTCAAAAAAGCTAAAATTTTGGCGTTTTCATCCAAAAAAAGAACTTCGAAAAGTTAGAAATTTTTCTCCACCGGTCCTTGTTACGTAGTGCTTTTTTTTGAAAAGTACTTTTGGTTTTAAAAGTTCATCCGGATGGATGAACGTAGTAAAAATAAATGTAATTATAATAAGTATAATTGTAGTAATAATATATATGTAATAATAGTGATAAAAATAATAGTAATGAAAAATAGGAATAATAAATAGTAATATAAAAGACGATTTTTATAATAATACATGTAAAATAGTGGCAATAATAAAATGATGCTAATAATGCTAACGAACCTCGTAATAGTAATAAAGTAAAAGGGAAAAATATTAAAAACAATAATGGTAATGGCCACATTAAAACAGTAAGTTCAAGAATATATATTTAGAGATAATTGATTTGAAAGTAAAGCGAATAGGGACTAAATTGAATTTAAAAACAAGCATAAAGGGTAAAATCGAAATAAAATTAAAAGATGGACCAATTAGAACTTATGAGTAACAAGGAGGGCTAAAGGAAAATATCCCCACCCTCCAAAGCGAATTCAACTGCACCACCAAAGACACAATGCAGTATTGAAACTAAAAAAGCTTCTTTTTTGACGATCTCAAAATGGGTGCTTCTACCTCTTTTTCAGTATTTTCGCGTTTATTCTTAAAAACAAGTGTAAAAAATGAATAAAAAGAACAAAATAAAAAGAACACCTTGAATATTTTGAATCTATCTCAAAATTCTTTTCTTTTTGTGTACTTGATTTCTCGTGTATCGTGAATTATCAGAAAATGGCGGAAAAAAAACCTCCCCTTTTACAATGGTTTTGAATGGCTTTTATAGCCAAATTCTACAACTTATGCATGCAAGTGGGGTGATAGAGTTAGTGGGATGGTGGAGTTAGTGGAGTGGTGGAGTTAGTGGTCGGTTTAGTGGGGTGGTGGAGTTAGTGGTCGGTTTAGTGGTCTAGTTGGGTTAAGGTTACTTGGGCTTGGTTAATTGGACTTGGTTTGATTTTTTTTTGGTTTGTTGTTTGGGCTTTGGTTGGGGTAAAATTGGGTCATACACCTATGGTTTAGGTATAGTTTGTCCTCCCTTTAGAAATTCTAGTTTTACCATTTATTTTGCTACCATTAATGAATTACGCTTTACCCTAAAAAAACGTTACTATATTTATAAAACATATAAAAGTAAGATACACGCCAAGCACATTTAATGTGCTTAGCTTAGAGGTAAGGAATGAGTAAAACTTGATTTAAACTCAAATTTTTTTTTTTAAAGTTTGAGTTAATTTAATTGAGTTTTTCGAGTAAATTCGAATAAGTAGTTTGAGTTTCGATTTCAAGTCAAGTTAAATTTTACAATTCGAATAGCTCAAATAATTTGAATAACTCAAATAACAAATTCGTGTAAATGCCCCTTTGATCCCTGCTCAATTTTAAAAATGAACAAATTAGTCTCTCTCTCAACAAAATAATTAAAATTACAAAAAAATCAAAATAATTTTAAAAATCCAAATATTTATAAAATTTCTAAAATTTATATTTTTAAAGTATATATATATAAATTTAAAAATAAAAATCTAATTTTTTAAAGAAAATATAAAAAGTTCTAAAAATATAAAACAATAATTTTAAGAACCTATATAAGCAAATTAACAATTCAAGTTTATTGTATTTTTGTTTTCGTCTTATTTTGCTACTTGTGGGGAGCTCAATTTATATAACTTTTAAGTGTACAAATTTTGATATATACATACATTTATATTGTGTCATTTTAATTATTTTAAAAATATTCATATTTCAAATCCCATGTAATAACTTGATAGTCAAGAGTGTTCACCACCCTAAATATAAGTTTATTTGAATTGCGCTAATTTTATTTTGTTATTATAATTCACCAAAAAATATATTCATATTTCAATTTATTTTTATATTAATTTATCACAATGATTCAATAATTGTTTATTTAAGATAATAAAATGCAACAAAAATTCATATAATTTATCATATTTATTTGCAAAATTTTGCTTTGTTTATTTTAAGTAACATAATACATATATAAAACTAGAAAATATTTGATCATTCACTTGAGAAAAAAAAATTTATGTTTAAATGATACATATTAGACTTAGGAATAAAATGGCAAAAAAAAAAAAAAACTTAGAATCCAAAAAGTTTTGATTCAATCCGTATTTTTTTTTTTGAAAAATTAGGTTCGTGAAACTAAAAAATGATCGGATCAAGTTGATGTCGAGTTTAAGATAAATCCGTCCAACTTAAGATATTAACAAAAATACCTCTAATATATGTATATATAACGTTTTTGCTTTTAATAAATAAATAAATATCAATTCTAAAATTTAAAAAAAATCTTATTTGCTTCAAAATTAAAAATAAAACAATTAAATTAAATTTGTGTTGGATCAGAATTGGGTCTTCTATTAATTTTCAAGTTTGAGGCAAATTGATTAAATTTTGGGTCAAGGGTGAGGTAGGGTGGGCAAAAATCTGCCTCGTTGCCATCCCTACTTAGAAATTAATTTAAAATTTGTACTAATCCTGAACCATTATCACAAATTTATTTTTTTTATAATTAATAAAACTAATAAATAGTATTTAATTTAAAATTAAATTTAAATAAGCAGAAAACCATATATTATATATATTTAATATAACAAGGTATATAGACTAAAATTGTAACAAGTGTCACAATTATGTTTTTCTATTTATTTTAAAAAATTAATTATCAATTAAATTTATTTATTTTAATAAAACACATATTATAGAAATATTATCAATCTTTTAAATAAAAATAATATGACTTTAACCAATTCCATTTCAAATTTCATTTTAAAATTATTTTGCATTTCTACTATATCTTTACTCTTAAGAAATTATGCATCATATATAATAATTATTATTTAAGTCATTATATTTATCAAATAAAATATTAAATTAGAAAATCCATTAAAAATTAAATTTATTTTATATAATATTAATCATAAAAGTTGTAAAAATGTGTACAATGATTTGAATACATTTTAATGTGGATATAAATTATTATTTGGACGGATTATTTATCAATTAAAAGCTTATTAAACATTATATTTCATCAAAATATAATAACCCGTATAAATAATAAGTTACATTTTAAAAATAATAATGTGAAATATGATAATCAATTTTCTGCCTCTAATATACTCAACAAATAGGATATATTTTTAATATATTGAATTACATGTTAATGATTAACCCCTGCATAATATATTTTAATTTTAAAATCTAATTTCTTTATTTATCATTTAAATACTTTTAAAATATTTAATTGTAATTTTAAAAATTATATTACGAATTTAAAATTAAAAATTATCTTAAAGCTTAAAATATACCTAACCAAATTCATTTTCAAATTCCAAATTTATATTTTTACTTATTCAAAATTAAAATCTCATCTCTTTAGTTAACTTTTAAATACTTTTAATATATTTAATTTTAATATTAAGAATTTATATTTCAAATTTAAGATTAAAAATTATAATAAAACTTAAAAGATACCTAACAAATTTATTTCAAATTTCAAAATTTCCTTTTACTTATTTAAAAATAAAATATCAAAATTGAAAATATTGTTTTTAGAAATAGAAAAAAATTGGTAAATTTAGAGATTTAAATAATAATTAATGAGATGAAATAAACAAATTTATTTAAATTTGTTAAGTTCAAGGAAGTTATGTCTACTTTTGCACGTTTTCTCTGTCTGCCCTTTGGCACGCATATCGTTTATTTCATCTTCTTTCTTTTATTTTTGACGATCCTGGATACTTTATTATCCTTTTCTTTTGGTGTTGTGCGAATCTTCAAACTTTGTAATGGAAGAAAAATTGGCAAATCTGAGTCTTTTAGATGATGAGGAGGAAGCTTTTCATGAGGAAGAAGCAGTTGTGGAACAATCCTATCAATATTGTCTGGTAGGTCGCTATTTAACAGATAGTGTTGTCCATTTTCCATCACTTCGGAATACCATGGCAGACTTATGGCATCCTATTGGAGGCATCTGCATTACGGATTTAGGGGAAAAGCGGTATCTATTTCAATTTTTTCATGATGTTGATTTACAAAGGGTTCTCACTGGTACTCCATGGTTTTTCAACAACCATCTGCTTATTTTTCAACGAATCTCTAATGGAGAAAACCCATTAACAATGCCGTTAAATTTTACGAGTTTTGGGTACAAATCCTTGAATTACCTCCTGGTTTGATGATTGAGATGATGGCTAAGCAATTTGGGAATTTTTGTGGGAAATTTCTTGAATATGATACTTCATCTATTTCTTCGGGTTTTAAGCAGTTTATTCGCATTCGTATATGCTTAGACACAACTGTCCCTCTGAAGCGGAAAAAAATATTCAGATTGGAAATTCGATGACATCTATGCATGTTTTAAATACGAAAAATTGAGTTTGTTTTGCTTCATATGCGGACAATTGGGTCATGGAGAGAGTTTCTGCCCTTATTGGATATGAATCGAGCCTTTCAAAATTGTTTTTGGTTGGGATCTATCTTTACGAGCGAAGCCTCGACGGAGGTGCACGGGGGTGAGCAGGTGGTTGCGAGAAGCGGATGGCTCACAGTTTGCTGACAGAAAATTGAAAAGAATTAATTTTAGCAATTCATTAAAAGAGGGAAAAGATTTTACGCGAAACATGGAAGGCAATCCGGGTAATCTGATTGAGAATCCCAACTTTGTTCCCTTAGGTATTAATAGGCAATTTTTCCCTAATGGGCAATTTCAGGGAAGTAATTGGAGTAAAATGAGTTTGACTAATGAGGAGATAAATGATGGGCTAATGGACTTGGTTTTGGAGGATGAACATGACCCATTTACAATTTTGGAAGGAAAAAAAAGACAGAGGATGGTGGAAGGCCCTTCAGCGTCATTGGTTTCAAATGTTGGGATTGGTTCGCTCCTTTTATCGACTAGCTCTGGTGACCAGAGCAGCCGGGAACAATGAAAATCCTAAGCTGGAACGTTCATGGTTTGGGGAGACTACGGACGGTTAATAGGCTCAAGAATAAGTTGAGAGCCATTTATCCCGAATTTTGTTTCTTATTGAAACAAAATTGAGTGCTAAGAAGATAGAGATGGTTCGATTGAAATGTGGTTTTGAAAATGGAATTGACATTAGGGAAATGGGCTCTAGAGGTGGATTGCCATTGGGATGGAGAGGAAATTCATTGATCAACCTTAAAAGCTTCTCTTCTTATCATATTGATGTAGAAGTTCAAGATAAGGAGTGTGGTACAAAATGGCAATTAATAGGGTTCTATGGAAATCCGGATGAACGGGGGAGGAGCAAGTCTTGGAATCTGCTTAGAAAACTGAGTAGCGACCATAATATCCCTTGGGTTGTCATAGGGGATTTTAATGAGATCACTAACTCTTTTGAGAAGGGGATGTCGACGATCAGACGGACAGATGATGGCTTTCAGAACAGTGTTGGAAGATTGTAAGCTCAACGATCTCGGGTTTAGAAGCCACTGGTTCACATGGGAACGGGGTAGACAAAGATCCACTAATATAAGAGAACATTTAGACCGAGGAGTTGCTACGCTTAATTGGATAGAACTCTTCTCAAATCATCAAGTTGAACATTTGAGCCATTCTTTTTTTGATCACTGTTCGGTCCTTCTGGATACTATGGGAGGGGAATGAAATGCTCAAGGGCATAAAGCACAGAGTTTTCGGTTTGAGGCTAAATGGTGCCTTGAAAGTAAGTTTGAGGAATTGATTAAAAAATGGTGGGCAGATTCTGATGACAATTTACCGAGTCGGTTAGAGTTTATGGGGCACAACATGTAGAAGTGGAGTAAAGACAAAAATAAAGAAGAGAAGAAAAATCGGGTCTGTTTAGAGGACAGATTAAATTGCCTCTATAATGAAGATGTCTAAGACAATAATTTAGCTGAAATTGCAAAAATCCAGTTAGAGCTCAATTTAGAGGCTGATAAAGAAAAATTATTCTAGGAGCAACGGGCTCGTGTTAATTGACTAAAGATGGAAACTGTAACACTAGTTTCTTCCATAAGATGTCAGGACAACGTCAATTTCGAGGTAAGATTTCTGAATTGGAGGATGAATTTGGCATACAGATTACAGAGAAGGAAGAGATGGTCAAAATTGCCTCGGATTATTTTGAAAAACTTTTTTCAACATTCAAAGTAGGGTTGGATGAGCGCCTTTTTGGACTTGTGAAAAGAAGAGTCACAACAAGTATGAATGAGTCCTTGCTTAAGCAGTTTGCGAAAGAGGAGATTTATCAAGAGGTAAAGGTGATGCCACCTTTGAAAGCCCCTGGGGTCGATGATTTTACTGCTATTTTCTTCAAAAAATATTGGCACATTGTTGGAGCAAATATTTCTAATTATTGTCTTGCTATTTTGAATGGACGGATAGAAATTGGGGATATTAATAGGACACGCATTGTGTTAATTCCTAAAGTTGATAAGCCGAAAAATATGTTGCAGTTCAGACCCATAAGCCTTTGTAATGTTTATATAAGATTATTGCAAAGGTCTTGGTCAATCGTATGAGTGATATTTTGAGTGATATTTTTCTAGGAAGACTTCTTTTCGATAATGTGTTGAAATGAATTCTTCATTCCTTAAAATGAAAAAAGTAAGATAGGGCACTTTGCACTAAAGCTAGAATGGGATTTGTGGAATGGGATGATGAATTCCTTGGGGTTTCATAATGAATGGATTGTGCTTGTTATGATATGTGTGTGTTCAGTATCTTATTTAGTTAGTCTTAACGGTATGAGTAGTGATTGGTTTTTACCATCACGTGGGCTGAGACAAGAAGATTCGCTTAGTCCTTATTTGTTTTTGATTTGTGTGGAGGGATTCTCTACTCTTTTGGAAGATGTCAAACAAAGAGGTTGTATGGGGCGCACCTATTGGTAGAGGAAGGCTTTCTATTAACCATTTGTTTTTTGCAGATGACTGCATTCTTTTTGGAGATGCTACACTAGAAGAGGCTAGAACGGTCTATGAAGTCATTAAAGAGTATAAACGTAATGCATGGCAGAGGGTGAACTATGAAAAGTGTTTAATCTATTTCGGTGCCAATGTGAGCGACGAGGTCAATGGGGAAATTATAAGTCTTTTGGGGGTTCGGGTGGCGTTAAGTCCAGAAAAGTACCTAAGTTTACCGATGATGGTGGTCAGAAGTAAGATGTGGGCTTTTAATACTTTCATCAATAGATTCAGGAAAAGAGTTGAAGGATGGAAAAGAGGTTTTTATTAAATCTGTGTTACAGGCCACGCCCATCTATGCAATGTAATGCTTCCTCTTTCCGAAAAAATTATGTGGTAAGCTTGAAAACATCATGAATAGGTTTTGGTGGACTAATAATAAAACTTTGAGGGGTATACACAGACGTTGCTGGGATATGCTTTGCATACCGAAGTATGATGGTGGTATGGGCTTTAAAAATTTGTTTCTGTTCAATAAGCCGCTTTTAGCTAAACAAGTGTGGCGCATTCTGGTCCAACCTCAATGTCTATTAGCCAGAGTTTTAAAAGCCAGGTATTATCCGCTTACTGATGTTTTAACAGATAAAGTTGGCTCTTACCCTTTATTTACCTGGCGTAGCATTTGCAATGCTAGAGAACTGATTGAAGAAGGGATGGTGTGGCGAGTTGGTTCGGGAGAACATGTAAACATCTAGAATGATCATTGGCTTCCTGGAAGAGAGCATAACAGAATATCAGGTCATGACATAAGTACAAGGTGGAAAATAGTCAATCAACTCATGGAAGCTGACAATTATACTTGGAACAGGGAGCTGATTGGTAGACTTGTCGATGAGAATACTGCTTCCAGAATCCTTGCTATCCTAATTTCTAGAGGTAAAACGGAGGATACTCTAGTGTGGAAATATGAGGGATCTGGGGAGTATACAGTTAAAAGTGGGTATCGAGTTTTGGCTTCTATCCTAGGGCAGTCTAAAAATTACACTCCTGTAGAGGATGTTTACAAAGTTTTTTACAAAGCTCTCTAGTCGCTGAATATCCTAGTAAAATAAAAATACATAACTGGCGGTTGTTTAATAACATGCTCCCTCACTATAGTAATCTGGCCAGAAGAAGGTTGTCAGTGGGTTCTATTTGTCCGCTGTGTAAGGAATATTTAGAAGACTCAAGCCATCTGCTGTGGAATTGTAGCTTGTTGCGATGTGTGTGGGCGAACTTTCAGATTCCTTTTCCAGTTCTTGATGACTCGCTTGGGCCTAAAATGCACTTTGCTCAGACGTTTGTTGGAGCTGAAGAACATCAAAGAACATTATTGCCATTTCATTATGGAGTCTATGGCATCGAAGAAACAAATTAATCCATGAGGGGGTTAAGTTCCAGTTACAAGAGATACTGGGTTTCATTAGGGATTATGCAACAGAAATAGAGCTATCTCGTAAGAATTTACAACCACATGTCAAACCTCTATCGAAAGAATTATGGTGGCCTCCGGATGAAGGTTTCATTAAGGTTAATTTTGATGCGTCATTTCAAGGAGAGGAAAGATTAGCTACAACTACAGTTATTGCTAGAGATGCTACAGGAGTTATTTTAGAGGTAGAGACTTATCTGTTAGAGGATATTGCGGATCTATTTGTGGCAGAAGGAAGGGCGTGTGAAAGGGCTATGCTTTTTGCGAAAGCCATGGGTTATAGACGACTGGTTGTGGAAGGCGATGCTCTATCTGTCATTAAATGCATAAAGAGGGTGAATCATGATAAATCGGTACTCAGATCGATTACCCAGCATATCAACCAATTGGGTTTGAGCTTTGAGGAGATTTTTTACCTATTTGTACCGCGCTCGTCCAATGGAGTGGCCCATACTCTGGCGTTAGAAGGGCGACAAAACAGGTTCTCTGGGTGTTGGGGCGATGGATTTCCAGAATCGGTGACGATGCTGGCGTTGAAGGAAATATTGGAGTGGAATCTGGGTAATGAAGGGGTTTTTTTATTTGCTTTGTTCTAGGAGAAGGTTCATCGAATCTCCAGGCGCTGGTTAGGCGTTGTGCAAAGCTACTGTTCGATTCTTCATTTTTTGGTTTCTTGATCTCTGATGAGAAGGACAATTTTGGCTGATGGTTCGTCTTGCTGAAGATGAAAGGGTTTGGCTCAAGTTTCCTGTTGTTTTATTTTTCCAAAGTTCATTTATTATGTTTGTTGATGCTAGCTTTTATTTTTTGCTTTGTCTTTTCGATAGCAGTACTTTTGTTGGTTTTCTTTTATTTTTGAGTGAGTCAGATCTAATAATAATATCAACCCATTATTATTTCAAAAAAATTTGTTAAGTTCAAAGATTTAAATAATATTTAAGGAGATGAATATTGGTTTAAATTTTGATTTGAAGTTTGTATAAATTATAAATATGCATACTCCCATTCATAATTTTTTTTAACCTGGCAAAATTTTTTTACATATTTTTTTCAAATCACATGAAAAAAAAAATGCTTTTTGATTTTTCAAAACACGAAATGGAAAGTTCTAGAACCAAAATGGTTTTTTTTTTTTTATGTTCAAAGTTTGGAGGGTCTTCTCTATATTTGAACGGTTAATAGCTATGTGGGACGATTAGAGATCATGGTTAGAGTTGTGTGACTATTGAACCATTAACGGTGAAGATTCGGTCAAAAAAAAGTTTGAACTTGAGGGATTTATTTTGGGGTAATTTACCAAAAAAAGCCCAAAAATTTGAAAAATTATGGAAATGGGCCAGTTTGTAGAAAATTTACGGGAAATGGCCATTTTCAAAAAAGCGCGTCCACGTCGGCGTTTTTTTGAAGCCCGAAAAGCGCGCCTTGGAGGCGTTTTGTCCACCTCAGCAAAAGCGCGTCCACGTGAGGCACGCTTTCTGAGTTGGACAAAATGCCTCCCGAGGCACCTTTTGTCGATTTCCAAAACGCTACCGAAGGGAAGCGTTTTTTACCCTCCCATGAAATTTTTTTGAAGTTTTTTACCAATAGTCTCCGCAAAATAATTTTGATAAGACATTTTGAACAAACAGTAGCTAAAAACGCTTCCAAATAGGCGCCTTTGTCAAGATGTGTCTTTGAAAAGCGCTCCACGTGGACGCGCTTTTGCTCTGATTGTCTCCGGAAAAATAATTTTGAGGAGACGTTTCAACAAACATGGCAAAAATGCTTCCAATAGGTGCTTTGTCAACATGCGTCAAAAGCGCTCCCATGGGCGCGCTTTTGCTCTGATTGTCTCCAAGCAAAATTAGGCTAGAAATCGGTCAAATTTCATTCTCGGGTTGCATAAGGAAAATTGAGGCAAAAGGAAAAAATTGAAAATGAGTGAGCGTATTAATCGTTGTTATTTACTACGACGGTGAAGTTCGTGACACCAAAAATGGCGTTGTTTTTTATCGGAGAACACAGTATGATCGAGTTTTAATCGGAACATCGATTTGGTAGAACTCATAAAAGAATTAGGCGTAAAATATTCAAACAACGCCAATAAAAGTTCGATGTATTAAGTATAGATTTTGCGCCTCGGTTGATCCGGTGAGATATGAGTCGTTCGACATCAAAGGTGCTCGGGCTTTGAGGCAATGGTGGAGACTCATCTTGCCGATGGATCACCCTATATCGAGGTATATGTAGAATTTTCATCTCCAAGTGATCTTCTGCGACCTCGACATCTCGCCATTCGAGGGAATACACGACCCCAAGCCGACACTGTAAGTGGGAGGCAAAACACGAAGTGCCCGTGTGCGATCGTAGTATGGAAAACATAACCCTTGCATGACACTCGATTGGTGGATGGGACATGCATATCCGTCATTTGACGTCCGATGATAGAAATATGTATTGGAGGACATCGTCAACTTCTAGTGGTTGGCAATCCACATACGATTGGAATCTTTACGAAAGATGTTTAAAGAGGATGATGTACTCGACGACATCCAGGAGAGGGGCCTCGTTTGTTGCGAGTTATGGAGGGTCGGACGATGAATCGATGTGGATCCATCTCGGGAGGCGGGCGAACTGATGCGAAGTTGGATTATTTTCTGAATCGGAGCCCGTTCTAATTGTACCTAAAGACGTTGAGGGCAGTTCAGACGAAGAAGAAGAAGATCCGCTATTCGTATGCGTACTCGCCTCCAGCCCACATGCATAATGTCGATCTATCTCAAGATGATGCATTAGAGTTTCTGAACTACCACACGGACGCGTGACCGTCTGATTCTTCGTTGGATTCGGACCAATTAGAAGTTGGTAACTAGTTTTCCAACAAGAATACTTTTCTTGCTGCATTGAAACAGTACAGCATTAAGAACGGGGTTAACTACAATGTGGTTAAATCCAAGCTCAATAAGTTTGAGGCGAAGTGTACAGTGCAAGATGACACATGTTCATGAAAAATCATGGCGTCGTTGAGGAAAAGGGCGGGGTTGTGAGAGATAAAAAAGTACAAAGGTCGACATACATGTCTTGCCGTCTGATACCACTATGTGTTCAGTGATTTCAAATAACAGTAATAATATGTAATGTTGCATTGTTTAACGTACTTCGTTGATAGATGTAACACAAGATCATTCGAAGATGGAATCAGACATGTTGGCTGAACTAATAATCCCGACGGTGAAGGTCAATCCTAAGACTACGGTGTCGGCCTTAATTGGCAATATTCGTAGCCAATTGGGGTACACGCCTCTTATAGAAAGGCTTGGATAGCCAAGCGTATAGCGTTAGAAAAGTTACGGTGGGTGGGACACTTCATATAATGAAGTGTGGCAGTGGTGTCAGGTGCTGGAGAGATATGTCCCAGGCAGCACGACAGACCTTGAAACGGAACCTTCGTACTACAACGATCGTCTGCTCCGTGGATGTTCAGTGTTCAAGCGTCTGTTCTGGACATTTAAGCAATGCCGAGATGCCTTTAAATACTGCAAGCCATTGGTACAAATTGACGGTACCTTTATGTATGGTAGATATACGCATCGGCTATTGCTAGTTGTGGCACAAGACGGTGTGGGAGAATCCTTCGATTGCATTATAATAACACCGTGGAGTCGGTGATGATCGGGGAAAACGAAAAAAAAACTTTAAATAAGGGTTTAATTTTTTCATCGAAAGTTTATAGAAAATGTTAAAAGGGATGTTCAAAATAAGAGAAAAGAAAAGATTACAGATATTTTATTATACAAGAATAAATGAGAATAAATGAGTATCTTGGTGTAGAAGATGCTGAACCATGGTCATAAGATCAATTCCGGCTTGGATTTGATAATGAGAAAAATTTTTATAACACTCGTCAATGGTTTTTGCCAAGTGTTGTTGATTTTCTTATACTGATGAAAGGGATCTTCCCGAAAACATAGTACTAATATTCCAAATTTGATATGGCTGATAAAATTTTTCTTTTTCAGCGATACCAATAAGGCTATTTATTTCTATATGAAAATAATAGACAAAATCGTCGATATCTATAAAATTTGATAATCGAGATTTTACTATTGCTGGAAAATCTTTTAATAAATGAAAAGAAAGATTTTGGACTGTTATTTGTTTAATAAATCCCCATTCAATCTGGTTATATCAAATGGATCATGATTAAGTCGAAATTTGATAGTAGGAAATTTTCTCCTATATCATTTGTAAAATATAAGCTTGTAGAAAATATTTTGAAAAAGATTCGAAAATTGAGCTTCTTTGGTTGCAAATAGCTCGATCTATTTTGAAAAATATCGGAGGTAGAATTTGTCTACATTTGTTATATAGACATATTTTAAACATCTTATTAATAATAGAATTTGTTTTTCCGTTATTAATAAAATCTTGGAATATATCAAGAAGATTGTTTATCTCCTTAATATCTATATATTCGATTAGGATTTCATCCCAATCTTGATATAAAATAGATTTTAGTAATAAATCTTCGGCTTTATTTTCTTTAGTTGTTTTTTCAACTAAGAATTCCGAAAATTGTGTAAGAGCTTTTCGAAAATTTGCTCTTTGTTCAGAAATATGGTTTTTCCATATTCTGTTTATGAAATTGTAGTAATCCATGGGTAACCCTGGATTGTAAAAATCTTTTATTTAGAGAATTCAAGATTTTGTTATTTTTCAACAAATCTTACGTATTTTTATAATTTGAATAGTTTTTTGATATTCGAATATGGATTTTGTGAAAATTCAAAATAACTCACGGGGTTGGTGGTTGTGTTCCAAATGGTTGTTTTACCATTGGATATGGTACATAATATCCTGGTTAGGATAAAATTGTACTTGTGTAGCAAAAGAATAAATCCTTGTTTAGGACTCATTGGTTTTCCCTTATTGGGTTTTTATGGACGGTTGTCCATTCTCCCAATTTTCTAGAGCTTTTTACCTCTATCCATAAGGCACTCTAAGAAAATCAACAATCATTAGTACAAATAAATTTAGAATTTTCTACTAATGGTGTCTCTATAGCGTTTCTCCTCTGAGATAACCTAAGCGATTTTTATCAATAGATAATGATAAATATTGCTTTATAAAATTATTTCCTAATAGTATATCTCCACGTATCGAGGAAAACATAATATTTTTGGAATTATAAATTTAGTAGTATTAATATAGATTGGTATATTTTTGCTTTATAATAAATAGTGGTTTTTGCACCATTTGTACCATTAATATTTATTTTCTTTTTACAAGTTCCCAATTTTCTTGAGAATAGCATTCTTTTTACAACTACTTGTTGTAGCTCCCGTATCTAATAAAGCATGTAAAAAATATATTTTATATTCTTTATTATATAATATAATTTTAATATATGTATTTTTGATAAAATTTTCTTTTAAAATTGTATATCTTCTATTCTAGTGTTTCTAGAATTTCTCTTTGGTGAAATAGGAAAAATAGGAATATGAACTGTTTTCATTCCTATTGGTGTAGAAGTACTTATATCTTCCTTGTTTTCTTCTCGTTGAGAACTTGAGGGTAATACTAAATTATCATACGTATTAGTAATTAAATTATTTTTGAAATATAACTTATCTCCGGATGACATATACTCTATAGTACTTCTTGGTTTAGAAGTACTAGCATTATTAGTTTTTCTATGATCCGGTCTTTTGGAATCGATAGATCTTTCAAATGTAATAATTTTGGTTGAATTTCTATTGTAAATTTATTAGGCTCAAAAGCTCAATTATTTTATTATTTATTTCTTTAATTTCTACTTCATTTGTATTAGCATATTCATTAATAGCAGTCCGACTTATTGCTAAATCTTCCGCCAAATCACTAATATCGAATTTTTATGCGAATTCTAAGGCATAGACACTCTTCTATTAGAGGTCATTATGGATATAAAGTAGTTTGGTTTTACCTTAAATCCTATAACACCGTGTGTAAATTAGATTGAATTCCTCCAATAAGTGCTTTTATTGGATTTTCAAATCTTTTATCTAATAATATCGCAATAATAGGAACATCATGACCTTTTTAAATAAAGCTCTAATTGTTATCATAATGACTCCTAAATGTATATATCGGACCGAGGATATTTTTCCTAATCCGTTTTATTTTTCTTTAGTAAATAAGGGATTTCATTAATCCTCCTTTAGTGTCTTTAGCATTGTATTACGCTAATTTTTTCTATGTGTCTTTGTGACCATATTTTGAATTTAGATATTTTATAAATTTCTTCTTTAGAAATATGATTTTATTAATTTTTTCTATTATATCATCGAAAAGTCATTTCTTCTTGATTACATTTCCTAACTTAATATCTGTTGTTCGGAATAAGGAATTTCTTCTAATTGATTTTAGAATTATTTCCTAGCATAAAAATATATTCATCGAACACATGTCGACTGCTTTTGGAAATTAATTCATATAATATTTCAGAGGATTTATGTTCTCACTCAAACATATTTCTAAATCTTGTTCTTCAAGATTTTTGATCATTTTCTTGCATATTTTCCTTTATTAGGACAGTTTGTTGCAATATGACCTTCTTCCTCACAAATAAAGCATTTACAAATTTGTTTTTTAGTATTATTAGAAGTTTTCTTCTAACAAATTTTCTCTTTTATTTTTATTATTATTTTATTATAATTATCGGGTTTCCATCTAGATAACTTATATTTTTATGTTTTTTATAGGTTTTTCTTTTATTTTTGTATTTTTAGAAATTTTTTCTAATTTATTAGGATAAATTCTGGTTTTATTTCTAAAGGTAAATATTGATTTTTCCAATATTCTTTAATTTCATTTTGTTGATTCAAAACATTTTCCGAGCAATCTTACATTTGAAGATCTAACCTATTTTCTTTTTACCATAAGGATCTCGTTTGTCAATTTCCCTAGGTTTAGGTGTTTCATACTCATATGGATCTGGTTGTTCAGTATCCATAGGTTCTGGTATTTCTATATTTTCTTACATTGAAGTGTTTTCTTCATCAATTATGACTCGTAACATTAATATCTACATACGTATTATTAGAACTCTCGCTACTTTACGTAGTTTCATAATTTAACATATAGTGATAATTATACTTAGTAAATAAATCTTTATGTTTTCATAAAGTTCTTCTATTAATTTTAAATATTCTACTTTTCATACTTATCTTCCTGTTTTAGAAAATTGGTTTTCCAATGTTCTATTAAAGTCTTATAAGATTCAAAATCATATTTTTCTTGTTTTTAACATTTTTGTTTTTGTTTTTTTATTATTATTGTAGGTAGAAGAATCATCCAAGAATCATCTTCATCGACAAAGCTAAAATAACGTTACTATTACCGTAATATAAAGGACCTAAATCTAAATCGATTCTATATTATTACTATTATTAATAACCTAATCTAATTTATTATTAACATCATATAGTAATTCTTTATACTTGTTATTCAAATCTAAATTAGTAACTTCTCCCATATTTTCTACTCTTTCTTCTATTTTACTAACTTTAGTATATAATTTATTAAAATATATAAATGTTATATCTATTAAACTATTAATACATTTACTAAGAGCCGACATATTATTTTCATTCTTAGAGTCAATATGCATAGTATGATTACAAGTTTTATCTTTGTATAAACAATCCATTTGTTCCATGTTATTATCCCTGGTACCTAAGACCGTCTGTGTCTTTAACGTCTTCACTCAACGCCTACAACGTCCCACTCGGACTTAACGGAAAAACGAAGACAAACGACAGATATATGGGTTTTGAGATAAAAACAGTGAAAGAAACATAATTGAAGATAAAAGATAGAAACTTACAATGATAACTACGATATTGGAACTCGTAAATCGTTACTCAGGGCTCTCGATACCAATTCTGGGGGGAGGGAGGGACTATGCACAAACGAAAGGGTATGATAATATCGTAGGCTTTTATTATACAAGAAGAAAGTAGATAATATACAAAGGATTTACAAGGGTTTTCTTGAAGAGAGCAAGTATACAAGAGAGTTTGTATATTGCAAATTCTATTCAAGTGATTCTAAAACCCGATGCCTTCTTTAGGCTACATTAATGCCTATTTATAACAAAATTTCTAAATTCTAATTTAATTACAATTGAAATCCTAATAGTATCCTGATAAGGATAAGAATTCTAAACTCAAATCTATTCACAATTGAAGTCCGAATAGTATCCTGATAAGGATGCTTTAAATGTCAGCTTCATGGTTGCTTCCACGTAGCTTCTTTGATGTGATGGTTGCCATCATGGTTGTTTCCACGTAGCTTCCTTCATGTGATGGTTGCCATCATGGTTGTTTCCACGTAGCTTCCTTCATGTAATGGTTGCCATCATGGTTGTTTCCACGTAGCTTCCTTGATGTGATGGTTGCCATCATGGTTGTTTCTACGTAGCTTCCTTGTTTGTCTCATTTGTTTATGGACATCATTTTCCCACGTGTTGTCTTTATCCTTCCTGGATATTTCTGAGATTCATTTCTTCGATTTCATCCAGGTGTAGTGATTTCGGTGAAGGTACTGGTGTGTTCCAGTTTTCTAATGCTTCTCTGATTTCCGCTGCTAACGGATAATCTTCGATTTCCTGATATGTACGAAAATATACTATTAGGAAATAATTTTATAAAGCAATATTTACCATTATCTATTGATAAAAACTCAGTTAGGTTATCTGTAGGAGAAACTGCTATAGAGACACCATTAGTAGAAAATTCTAAATTTATTTGTACTAATGATTGTTGATTTTCTTAGCAGGCCTTATGGATAGAGGTAAAAAGCCTCTAGAAAAATTGGGAGAATGGACAACTGTCCATAAAAAACCCAATAAGGGAAAACCAATGAGTCCTAAACAAGGATTTATTGCTGCACCTACACAAGTACAATTTTATCCTAACCAGGGATATTATGTACCATATCCAATGGTAAAACAACCATTTGGAACACAATCACCAACCCCGGTGAGTTATTTTGAATTTTCACAAAATCCATATTCAGAATATCAAAAAAGCTATTCTGAAATTATAAAAAATACAGAAGATTTGTTGAAAAAACAACAAAATCTTGAATTCTCTGAAATAAAAGATTTTTACAATCCAGGGTTACCCATGGATTACTACAATTTCATAAACAGAATATGGAAAAACCATATTTCTGAACAAAGAGCAAATTTTCGAAAAGCTCTTACACAATTTTCGAAATTCTTAGTTGAAAAAACAACTAAAGAAAACAAAGCCGAAGATTTATTACTAAAATCTATTTTATATCAAGATTGGGATGAAATCCTAATCGAATATATAGATATTAAGGAGAAAAACAATCTTCTTGATATATTCCGTATTTTATTAATAACGGAAAAAAAGTTCTATTATTAATAAGATGTTTAGAATATGTCTATATAACAAATGTAGACAAATTCTACCTCTTGATATTTTTCAAAAATAGATCGAGCTATTTGCAACCAAAGAAGCTCAATTTTGAATCTTTTCAAAATATTTTCTACAAGCTTATATTTTACAAATGATATAGGAGAAAATTTCCTACTATCAAATTTCGACTTAATCATGATCCATTTGATATAACCAGATTGAATGGGGATTTATTAAACAAATAACAGTCAAAATCTTTCTTTTCATTTATTAAAAGATTTTCCAGCAATAGTAAAATCTCGATTATCAAATTTTATAGATATCGACGATTTTGTCTATTATTTCATATAGAAATAAATAGCCTTATTGGTATCATTTGAAAAGAAAAATTTTATCACCATATCAAATTTGGAATATTAGTACTATGTTTTCGGAAGATCCCTTTCATCAGTATAAGAAAATCAACAACACTTGGCAAAAACCATTGACGAGTGTTATAAAAATTTTTCTCATTATCAAATCCAAGCCGGAATTGATCTTATGACCATGGCCCAGCATCTTCTACACCAAGATACTCATTTATTCTCATTTATTCTTGTATAATAAAATATCTGTAATCTTTTCTTTTCTCTTATTATGAACATCCCTTTTAACATTTTCTATAAACTTTCGATGAAAAAATTAAACCCTTATTTAAAGTTTTTTTTTTTTTCGTTCTTCTCCTTCAGCTTGAAGGAGTCCAATTGTCGTAATTCTTATTTCGGTTGACACCTTCGATAATAGATACTACCAATAAATTCATTTTCCTTTCTCTCTTTTGATTTCTTGATTTAATATTTGAGAATAAGTCTTTAAACACTCAAAATAAATGGTAATTTACCAAAAAAGCCAAAAATTTGAAAAATTACGAAATGGGCGGTTGTAGAAAATTTCTTTGGAAAAGGCCATTTCCCCAAAAATGCGCCCACGTCGGTAGCGTTTTTGAGGATAAAGGGCTAAAAGCGGCATACTGTAGGACGCGCTTTTGCCACCTCGAAAAAACATGTCCACGTAGGCGCGCTTTGAGGTGGAAAAAGCGCGTCCTTCGTAGCGCTTTTAGCCCCAATTCATTAATTTTTTGACCGTTGGCTCCCTAACAGTTAGGAAAAAAAGTATAAAACCCCCACCCTTTATTTTTTTCACATTTCAATCCCTTCTCAATATTCTCTCAATTTTCTCTCAAATTTCTCTCAAGGTCCTTGAAATTTACGCTCAAATTTCAAAAATAGTCCTTTACTATTTACTGAAAAAGCCCTTTATAATTTTTAATATATTTTTCAAAAATTTTAAAATTTTTATCGGATTACAATGGTAGGGAATTACTTCAAGATGCATAACAAGCACATCTCTGTCGAGCAAATGCAAATGGTAAGTTTTAATTTTAATTTTTAATATTATTTAATTTTTTTCCAATTATGTAATTTTAATTAATTGTTAATTTTATAATTTTTAAATAGTCGTAGATCGGGTGTTGGAATGTTATATTCGAACATGCATGGTCCCCATCGCCCTTGATCGAGAATTACCTGCGAAAAGCGGGTTTTTGCACGTGGCCACGATAAGTAGGGGTTCAAGTTGGAGCCGCCTTTGATCGGTAGCGTTGATTGAGAGGTGGAGACCCGAGACCACACTTTTCATCGCCATGCGGAGAGTGTACCATCACTCTAGAAGATGTGCAATTGTAGTTGGGATTACCGGTGGACAGGTCGGTAGTCACCGGGTCCGTAACATTTACCGATTGGATGGCCGTATGCTACGAGCTTCTGGGTGCCATTTCAGATAGAATTCAAGGAGCTCAGATCGATATGGCGTGGTGACGAGACACATTCCCGGAGCCGAACGAGGGTTCGACCGAAGTAGAAAGAATACGGTATGCTCGGGCATGCATTCTTCAAATAATTGGAGGCTATCGATCGGACCTCTAGAAACCTCGTCCACGAGATGGCTCTCAAACTTGTTGATTTGAGCAGTAGGTGAATTGAGTTGAAAGTCCGCCGTCTTTGTCGAGGTTGTAAGGAGATGTCTTGAGCAACGCGCCGAGTAAAGCAAAAATCGGAGGTTGCCTATCACTACTGCATTAATGGGCATGGTTTCGATTTCCATTTTTACGCCCTCGACTCGACCACCCATAGTCGAGATTTTACTATTGCTGGAAAATCTTTTAATAAATGAAAAGAAAGATTTTGGACTGTTATTTGTTTAATAAATCCCCATTCAATACTGGTTATATCAAATGGATCATGATTAAGTCGAAATTTGATAGTAGGAAATTTTCTCCTATATCATTTGTAAAAATATAAGCTTGTAGAAAATATTTTGAAAAAGATTACGAAAATTGAGCTTCTTTGGTTGCAAATAGCTCGATCTATTTTGAAAAAATATCGGGAGGTAGAATTTGTTTACATTTGTTATATAGACATATTCTAAACATCTTATTAATAATAGAATTTTTTTTCCCGTTATTAATAAAATCTTGGAATATATCAAGAAGATTGTTTTCTCCTTAATATCTATATATTCGATTAGGATTTCATCCCAATCTTGATATAAAATAGATTTTAGTAATAAATCTTGCTTTATTTTCTTTAGTTGTTTTTCAACTAAGAATTCGAAAATTGTGTAAGAGCTTTTGAAAATTTGCTCTTTGTTCGAAATATGGTTTTCCATATTCGCTTATGAAATTGTAGTAATCCATGGGTAACCACGGATTGTAAAAATCTTTATTTCGAGAGAATTCAAGATTTTGTTGTTTTTTCAACAAATCTTACGTATTTTTATAATTTGAATAGCTTTTTGATATTACGAATATGAATTTTGTGAAAATTCAAAATAACTCACCGGGTTGGTGATTGTGTTCCAAATGGTTGTTTTACCATTGGATATGGTACATAATATCCCTAGTTAGGATAAAATTGTACTTGTGTAGGTGCATCAATAAATCCTTGTTTAGGACTCATTGGTTTTCCCTTATTGGGTTTTTTATGGACAGTTGTCCATTCTCCCAATTTTTCTAGAGGCTTTTACCTCTATCCATAAGGCTCGCTAAGAAAATCAACAATCATTAGTACAAATAAATTTAGAATTTTCTACTAATGGTGTCTCTATAGCGATTTCTCCTCTGAGATAACCTAAGCGATTTTTATCAATAGATAATGGTAAATATTGCTTTATAAAATTATTTCCTAATAGTATATATCCGTACATATCAGGAAATCGAAGATTATCCGTTAGCGGTAAAATCGAGAAGCATTAGAAAACTGGAACACACCAAGACCTTTTACCGGAATCACTACACCTTGATGAAATCGAAGAAATGAATCTCAGAAATATCCAGGAAGGATAAAGACAACACGTGGGAAAATGATGTCCATAAACAAATGAGACAAACAAGGAAGCTACGTGGAAACAACCATGATGGCAACCATCACATCAAGGAAGCTACGTGGAAACAACCATGATGGCAACCATCACATGAAGGAAGCTACGTGGAAACAACCATGATGACAACCATCACATGAAGGAAGCTACGTGGAAACAACCATGATGGCAACCATCACATCAAAGAAGCTACGTGGAAGCAATCATGAAGCTGACATTTAAAGCATCCTTATCAGGATACTATTCAGACTTCAATTGTGAATAGATTTGAGTTTAGAATTCTTATCCTTATCAGGATACTATTCGGATTTCAATTGTAATTAAATTAGAATTTAGAAATTTTGTTATAAATAGGCATTAATGTAGCCTAAAAAAGGCATTGGGTTTTAGAATCACTTGAATAGAATTTGCAATATACAAACTCTCTTGTATACTTGCTCTCTTCAAGAAAACCCTTGTAAATCCTTTGTATATTATCTACTTTCTTCTTGTATAATAAAAGCCTACGATATTATCATAGCCTTCCGTTTGTGCATAGTCCCTCCCTCCCCCCAGTAATTGGTATCAGAGGAGCCCCGGAGTAAATATTTCTGGAGTTCTAATATCGTAGTTATCATTGTAAGTTTCTATCTTTTATCTTCAATTCTGTTTCTTTCACTGTTTTTATCTCAAAACCCATATATCTGTCGTTTGTCTTTGTTTTTCCGTTAAGTCCGAGTGGGACGTTGTAGGCGTTGAGTGAAGACGTTAAAGACACAGACGGTCTTAGGTACCAGGGATAATAACATGGAACAAATGGATTGTTTATATAAAGATAAAACTTGTAATCATACTATGCATATTGACTCTAAGAATGAAAATAATATGTCGGCTCTTAGTAAATGTATTAATAGTTTAATAGATATAACGTTTATATATTTTAATAAATTATATACTAAAGTTAGTAAAATAGAAGAAAAAGTAGAAAATATGGGAGAAGTTACTAATTTAGATTTGAATAACAAGTATAAAGAATTACTATCCGTGTTAATAATAAATTAGATCAAAGTTATTAATAATAGTAATAATATAGAATCGATTTAGATTTAGGTCCTTTATATTACGGTAATAGTAACGTTATTTTAGCTTTATCGATGAAGATGATTCTTGGATGATTCTTCTACCTACAATAATAATAAAAAGAAAAACAAAAAATAAAAAATGTTAAAAACAAGAAAAATATGATTTTGAATCTTATAAGACTTTAATAACCAATTTTCTAAAACAAAAGATAAGTATGAAAAAGTAGAATATTTAAAATTAATAGAAGAACTTTATGAAAAACATAAAGATTTATTTACTAAGTATAATTATCACTATATGTTAAATTATGAAACTACAGAAAGTAGCAGTAGTTCTAATAATACGATGTAGATATTAATGTTACGAGTCATAATTCTGATGAAGAAAACACTTCAATGAAGAAAATATAGAAATACTAGAACCTATGGATCTTTGAACAACCGGATCCATATGAGTATGAAACACCTAAACCTAGGAAATTGACAAACGAGATCCTTATGATAAAAGGAAAATAGGGTTAGATCTTCAAACAGAAGATTGCACGAAAAATGTTTTGAATCAACAAAATGAAATTAAAGAATATTGGAAAAACCAATATTTACCTTTAGAAATAAAACCAGAATTTATCCTAATAAATTAGAAAAAATTTCTAAAATACAAAAATAAAAGAAAAACCTATAAAAAATAAAAATATAAGTTATCTAGATGGAAACCCGTAATTATAATAAAAATAATAATAAAAATAAAAGAGAAAATTTGTTAGAAGAAAAACTTCTAATAATACTAAAAACAAATTTGTAAATGCTTTATTTGTGAAGAAGAAGGTCATATTGCAACAAACTGTCTCTAATAAAGGAAAATATGCAAGAAAATGATCAAAATCTTGAAGAACAAGATTTAGAAATATGTTTTAGTGAGGAAATAAATCCTCTGAAATATTATATGAATTAATTTCAAAAGCAGTCGTCTGATTTCGATGAATATATTTTATGCTAGGAAATAATTCTAAAAATCAATTAGAAGAAATTCCTTATTCGAACAACAAGATATTAAGTTAGGAAATATAATCGGAGAAGAAAGACTTTTACGATGATATATAGAAAAATTAATAAAATCATATTTCTAGAGAAGAAATTTATAAAATATCTAAATTCAAAATATGGTCACAAAGACACATAGAAAAATTAGCGTATGTCAATCGCTAAAGACACTAAAGGAGGATTAACAAATCCCTTATTTACTAAAGAAAAAATAAAACGGATTAGGAAAAAATATCCTCAGGTCCGATATATACATTTAGGAGTCATTATGATAACAATTAGAGTTTTATTTAAAAAAGGTCATGATGTTCCTATTATTGCGATATTATTAGATAAAAGATTTGAAAATCCAATAAAAGCACTTATTGGAGGAATTCAATCTAATTTACACATAGGTGTTATAGGATTTAAGGTAAAACCAAACTACTTTATATCCATAACAGACCCTCTAATAGAAGAGTGTCTATGCCTTAGAATTCAGACAAAAAATTCTGATATTAGTGATTTGGCAGAAGATTTAGCAATAAGCTGGACTGCTATTAATGAATATGCTAATACAGCGGAAGTAGAAATTAAAGAAATAAATAATAAAATAATTGAGCTTTTTGAGCCTAATAAATTTACAATAGAAATTCAACCAAAATTATTACATTTGAAAGATCTATCGATTCCAAAAGACTGGATCATAGAAAAAACTAATAATGCTAGTACTTCTAAACCAGTAAGTACTATAGAGTATATGTCATCTGGAGATAAGTTATATTTCAAAAATAATTTAATTACTAATACAGATGATAATTTAGTATTACCCTCAAGTTCTCAACCAGAAGAAAACGAGGAAGATATAAGTACTTCTACACCAATAGGAATGAAAACAGTTCATATTCCTATTTTTCCTACTTCACCCAGTAGAAATTCTAGAAACACTAGAATAGAAGATATACAATTTTTAAAAGAAAATTTTATCAAAAATACATATATTAAAATTATATTATATAATAAAGAATATAAAATATATTCTTTACATGCTTTATTAGATACTGGGAGCTACAACAAGTAGTTGTAAAAGAATGCTATTCTTGAAGAAAATTGGGAACTTGTAAAAAGAAAATAAATATTAATGGTATAAATGGTGCAAAACCACTATTTATTATAAAGCAAAAATATACCAATCTATATTAATAATACTAAATTTATAATTCCAAAAATATTATGTTTTCCGATACGTACGGAGATATACTATTAGTAAATAATTTTATAAAGCAATATTTACCATTATCTATTGATAAAAAATCAGTTAGGTTATCTGTAGGAGAAACTGCTATAGAGACACCATTAGTTGAAAATTCTAAATTTATTTGTACTAATAATTGTTGATTTTCTTAGCAGGCCTTATGGATAGAGGTAAAAAGCCTCTAGAAAAATTGGGAGAATGGACAACTGTCCATAAAAAACCCAATAAGGGAAAACCAATGAGTCCTAAACAAGGATTTATTGCTGCACCTACACAAGTACAATTTTATCCTAACCAGGGATATTATATACCATATCCAATGGTAAAACAACCATTTGGAACACAATCACAAACCCCGGTGAGTTATTTTGAATTTCACAAAATCCATATTCAGAATATCAGAAAAGCTATTCTGAAATTATAAAAAATACAGAAGATTTGTTGAAAAAATAACAAAATCTTGAATCCTCTGAAATAAAAGATTTTTACAATCCAGGGTTACCCATAGATTACTGCAATTTCATAAACAGAATATGGAAAAACCATATTTCTGAACAAAGAGCAAATTTTCGAAAAGCTCTTACACAATTTTCGGAATTCTTAGTTGAAAAAACAACTAAAGAAAATAAAGCCGAAGATTTATTACTAAAATCTATTTTATATCAAGATTGGGATGAAATCCTAATCGAATATATAGATATTAAGGAGATAAACAATCTTCTTGATATATTCCAGTATTTTATTAATAACGGGAAAAACAGTCCTATTATTAATAAGATGTTTAAAATATGTCTATATAACAAATGTAGACAAATTCTACCTCCTGATATTTTTTCAAAAATAGATCGAGCTATTTGCAACCAGCAAGCTCAATTTTCAGAATCTTTTTCAAAATATTTTCTACAAGCTTATATTTTTACAAATGATATAGGAGAAAAATTTCCTACTATCAAATTTCGACTTAATCATGATCCATTTGATATAACCAGTATTGAATGGGGATTTGTTAAACAAATAACAGTCCAAAATCTTTCTTTTCATTTATTAAAAGATTTTCCAGCAATAGTAAAATCTCCATTATCAAATTTTATAGATATCGACGATTTTGTCTATTATTTTCATATAGAAATAAATAGCCTTATTGGTATCGCTGAAAAAGAAAAATTTTATCAGCCATATCAAATTTGGAATATTAGTACTATGTTTTCGGGAAGATCCCTTTCATCAGTACAAGAAAATCAACAACACTTGGCAAAAACCATTGACGAGTGTTATAAAAATTTTCTCATTATCAAATCCAAGCGGAATTGATCTTATGACCATGGCCCAAAGATCTTCTACACCAAGATACTCCGGAAGATGGAAAACGTATTTTAGCTTACGACACTAGAAAACCCCAGGTCGAAAGAAATGAAGAAGCCATTTCGTTATTAACAAAAATAGCGGAAATGAAAATTGAAGATTATCCGTTAGCAAATAAAATCGAGAAGCATTAGAAAATGGAACACACCAAGTACCTTCAGGAATCACTACACCGGATGAAATCAAGAAATGAATCTCGTAAATATCCAGGAAGGATAAAGACAACACGTGGGAAAATGATGTCCATAAACAAATGAGACAAACAAGGAAGCTACGTGGAAACAACCATGACGACAACAATCACATCAATGAAGCTACGTGAAAATAACCATGATGGCAACCATCACATCGAGGAAGCTACGTGAAAGCAACCATGAAGCTGACATTTAAAGCATCCTTATCAGGATACTATTCGGACTTCAATTGTGAATAGATTTGAGTTTAGAATTCTTATCCTTATCAGGATACTATTCGGATTTCAATTGTAATTAAATTAGAGTTTAGAAATTTTGTTATAAATAGGCATTAATGTAAGCCTAACAGGGCATCGGGTTTTAGAATCACTTGAATAGAATTTGCAATATACAAACTCTCTTGTATACTTGCTCTCTTCAAGAAAACCCTTGTAAATCCTTTGTATATTATCTACTTTCTTCTTGTATAATAAAAGCCTATGATAAATTTTTTTATTACATTTTGATCAATTGATTTAAATTTAATTTTTAAAAACTTATATACAATTTTAATTAAAATTTTGAAAAAAATAATATAAAATAATGATATTGATATTTGTAATTAATATCATTTGTTTGGTCTTAGTTTATACAACTCATAATACAAACTTTCATGTAATTACATAAAAAAATCACTTAAAGAACTGAAATTTTGAAATATTCACAATAATTGTTTTTTATTATAAACTTTTAACCATAGTTTTCCTAATTATAAAAATTACAAATTTTGTATAAAAATTTAACAAATAAATATATTATATTCTAATAAATATACATAATTAACCCGTGTATCGTACGAGATAAATAAACTATTACTAATAGAAAATAAAGAGGGAAAAATCAGTAGGATTAGTGTTAGCAACTGCAAGGAATGATTAATGCTGTGTTAGTGTCAACCATGTAATTAACCGAGTTTAGCGCAACATATATGCTACTGTTCTCTGTATAATGGTGAACCTTTTTTTTTGTATTAATAGAAAATAAACTGACCGGCTACGTCTCTTATAAACCATAGCCTAGTTTGAATGACAGAGGTATTACTTTATTATTGATTTAATAAATTAATGCCGCGCAATGTCAACTGGCCTATTAGCTCAGCTGGTTAGAGCGTCGTGCTAATAACGCGAAGGTCGCAGGTTCGAGACCTGCATGGGCCATTATTTTTAAGATTTCTTAAGATTTTCTGAGCGTGTGTTCTAGTTTTGGACTTGATGTCCTTAGTTACTGGCCTTGGCCCAATCACTCGGCATTAAAATTTTAATTTCACCACTTGGCGATGAAAATGGTTCAGAATTATGGGCTAATTCTCAATCATCACCTCTGCCTTCGGCCTCACTTCACTTCAAATTTCACTCATGGTTCTACAACAACATAAATTAATGTTCTATAACTTAAATAGATGTTTGTGTATATATACTAACATATTAATTTTAAAATTCTTAATTATGTCCAATAACTTAACTAAATGTTTATATATAATTATAAAAAAAGTATATATTAAAATATTGTGTAAATCAATATGGCTAATATAGATTGAAATTTACATGGAATAGAAATTAAAATTTGTTGTCTAGTTTACTACCAAAACGAGTTACACTAGGATGAAGTTAACTTTCTTACTCCATACCATGCCACAAATTGGAATACATCACCAATATCCCTTGATCTCAAAAAACTCACTTGTATAACCTCTATTTTGACTAAGAAAGTAATATTTGGATATGCTTCGATAGCTATACTTTGTCAAAACATGCCTTATCAAATATCAAAAGCACACCAAGTAAATAGTCTTTGCTAAGCTCACCAAGTTCACTAATTTCGCCCAACAAGACTACTGCCACTAATCACTTAAATTCATTGTCCACATCCCATTGAATCATATCACCGACCTAGCAAGAGAGATTTAGATTACAAGACTTTAATGACAATCTACCAATCAATAGAAGACATGTAACCTATGAATGTTCCCTTTAAATACCACTTTGAAGCGCAATTAAGGCGGACAACCACTATCTTCTTCAACTCTTCTCTTAACCTTCAACTCTCTCAATCATCTGAAGCCTCCCTATTGCTCTCGATTCTTAGCTCACCAACAAGACTAAATGTTATGTTTTAGTATAACAAAAGACCAAAAGCAGAATTTGACAGAAAAATAAAAGAAAATTCCTTTATTTATAAAATCTCGGTGTAATTATTGTCTATTAGATGTAGGGTTGTGTTCGATGTTGATGATTCATGAAGACGTAATTATTGAGAATCTATAGAAAGTAAATAAAGAAAAAAAGTTATTTGAGGATCAAGTTGCAAAGATTGAACAGTGTACGATTTTTCACATTTATTAACTTGTACTGTATTGGTTGGTGAGGAAGAAAGAAACTACTAAGAACGGAGTATTTATGGTAATTCATTTGTTTTCCCATAAAGAAAAGTGGAAAGATAAACTCATCGAGTATCAAAAATTAAATTAAACTATTGCTATAATCAAATCTAAAAGCAAGTCTGCTACCCTAGCACGTTACTGTCTGTCTCCTTTGACAGGGTCTTTAGGTTTATTCTATTTTTTTGTGGCGACGTTTGCTTTGGCAATTAGATTTTATTCAATTACTTTCTAGATTGTATGAAATTTAATTGTTGTCCATGGAATTTAATTTTGTTGGTTTAACTCTTAATGAAGAAGAGGAGGCGATTTTACAAATATCGTCTTTTCCGAATCTAGAGAATGAAGAAAAGGAATTTCGTCTGGTAGGGTGCTTTCTAATAGCTAGTGTTATCCACTTTCCTGCTATGAAGAGTACGATGGCGAATCTGTGGCATCCGGTCAGAGGTGTTCGAATTTTGGATCTTGGGGAAAAAAGAATTATGTTCCAGTTCTTTCATAATATGTATATGGAGAGGGTTTTGAAAGGCTCTCGCTGGACATTCAATAATCATCTGTTGTTATTACATATGTTGCAGTAGGGGGAAGATCCGTTAAAAGTCTCTTTAGTTTTATCGCCTTTTTGGGTTCAGATTCATGATGTTCCAGCAGGTTTCTTTTCTGAGGCTTTGGCAAAGCAACTAGGTGATTTCATAGGTACTTTTATAGAGTATGATGGTGCTAATATGGGGAAAGGATATAAGAAATTTCTACGAGTTAGAATTCAATTGGATGTAAGATATCCTTTAAAGAGGAAAAAGTAGATTATGTTCTATGAAAATAGATCATATGTCAGATTCAAATATGAAAGATTAACACTTTTTTGCTTTTACTGTGGTCGCTTGGCACAGTGACTCCTTTTGTGAGGCAAAAATGGAATTAGGAGTGGAGACTACTGAAATGGGCTGGGATCTTTCGTTAAGAGTACAAACAAGAAGAGCCCGAGTACAAAACAGTGTTTGGCTTCGTGAGGATGAAGAAGAAGCAACGGGAGCGAACCTCGATGAAGTAGGCCATTTGAATATAGAACTTGGGGTGTGACAAACAACTCTAGAAGTGGGCTTTTTGTTGATCCCATTTTAGGGTTTAATTTGGAAGAAAATTTGTCTACTATTTCTAAAAGGGGGGAAACAACTAGTTGATGAAAATCAATTTGCAATGGATCATGATGTGGAGGAAGGGATTCTAATAGGAGAAGAAGGGAAAAAAGCGACAAAGAGGAGAATCTGAAATATATATCGTCTGTAATGATTCTACAAGTTTGGCTATAAGGAATAAGAGCATGGTGAATAGCAATCTTTTCATATCGGCGGCTACCAAAATGCAAGCCGACCTGGAACAATGAAAATCTTAAGTTGGAATGTTTGTGGTTTAGGAAATCCACGGACAGTACGAAGACTTTGGCATTCACTGAAGATATATAAACCCCAAATGGTCTTTTTCATCGAAACTAAAATAAGTGAAAATCATATGGAAATAATACAAATGAGTTGTGGTTTTCATAATGGTATTGATGTAGAAGTAAGCGGATCTAGAGGAGGTTTATGTTTGGCATGGCGTGGTGATACAACTGTCATTCTTCAAAGTTTCTCAAAAAGACATATTGATGTGTGTAAGACCCATAATTTTCCCGGGGCCCATTAAGTCCCAACTCAATCAGGCGGCCCATTTTACAACCCAAAAACCCAACAAAGCTAAAACTATCCAGACCCAATTAAATCCCAACCCAAACAAGCCTAAAATTAAACCCAATTTACCCCTAGCCCATAGCTATCAGAAAGAAAAAAAGAACAGCAAACCCTAGGTGCGCCGCACCTAGGGTGTCTGTCTAACCCCTCCACTTTCCCTCTGCGCCGCAGGTCTTGTCCACCGCCACAGTGCTCAGCACAACCCAAGAGAACCTGCAACAATAAAATAGAAGTGACAGAAAGCATTTGTAAGAAAATGGCTATAAAAGCCGATTTAAACCTTTGTAAACGGGGACTTTTTTTTGGAAATACAATACAAAAAGATTTCAAACACAAGCACAAAGAAATTCAAACACGAGAAAAGCGGAAAAAACACTAAAGAATTACTAAGACAAAAAAAACAGAGGCCGAAAAAAGGTGATCTTTTTATTTTCGAAGCCTTTTCTTTTTTTTTTTTTTGGCATAAATATACATTTAAAAAAAGGGGTAGAGGAAAAGAGACTCCCTAAGAAAAAAATTGCTGAAAAAAAGTCGACTTTTCGACTTTCGACCGTCGCATACGGCGACGTCGACGGCGACGCGTAGTGGTTTGGTGACCGGACCGGCGCCGAGACTCTGGACCTGCAGAGAAAAGCAATGAAGAAGCAAACCTTTTTTTAAAAAAAAAAACTGAAACCAAATGAATTTTTTAGTTTTTTAAACTTATATAGGCATTGTAAAACGACGCCGTTTTGGTCGGCGCCCATAAGCCCCAAAACGATGACATTTTATCCCTAACCGACCCGATCCAACTCGACCGCCTCAGGATCCGCGTGTTTTCTAGCAATGGGGTTTATTGCACTTTTGGTCCTTCGCCTTTTTATGGTTTTGCGATAAGTTTATGGTATTTTTTTTAATTTGGCCCAACAATTTATTTCGAGTTTCAATCTGGTCCCCTTGATGCGATGTGTTTTGGACATGTTATTCACGCGTTCAATGGGGTCCTTTTTCTTTCTATTTATTTTGAATTAGCCCCAAACTTCTGTTTTAAATTCAATTTAGTCCCCTTTTTTAAAGTTATTTTGCAATTTTTATTATCATCACTATTATTTAGTATTATTATTATTATTATTATTATTATTATTATTATTATTATTATTATTATTATTATTTAATTATTAGTATTATTTAACATTATTGTTTATTACTATGACTATTATTTTTATATTTTTTATTATTTTATTTATTTCTTTATATTTGTTACTATTTTCACTATTATTTATTTAAATATTTTATTATTATTATTAATCAACGTTATTTTTGTCACTATTATTTCTTTACCATTATTATTGATATTAGTATTATTATTATTATTACCATATTTATATCTATATTTATCTTCTTAGTTTAATACTATATTATTAAATAAAATATATTTTTAAAATTACTATATTTTATCTAAAGGTTTTTTTTTTTTAAAAGGCAATGTTTTGTATTTAGAAATCCAGGGAATAGTGCCCTAACGTGCTAGATTTCGATTTTCGTTTGACTAAATAACTAAATATCCTTTTAATAAATTTCGTAAATCATGAGATGATTTTGATTACGAGGGTTTAAAATATCATATCCTAACGTGTTGGATGTGATGTTTGTATTCTTTCGGAACAAAGAAATCTCAAATGTTAACTCAAATTGTTCAAGTTTTTAAAGAAATCATGTTTTCAAATCTTTTCGAATTTTCAACATTAAGACATGAAATTATCAATTAGGCACTAATTTTGGGCGTTAGGAGGGTGCTAATCCTTCCTCGTACGTAACCGACTCCCGAACCCATTATCTTGGATTTGGTAGGCCAAAATTAATGTTTTGAAATAAAACATTATATAAGGTGATCCGATCACACCTAAGCAAAAAGGATTGGTGGTGACTCTATTTTTGTTTTTTAAAGTCGACCCCATTTTCTAAAATCTATAAAAATGGCTTTGACAACTTAACGACTCCACTGGGGACACCAAGAGAGTCAAGTAGTAAAATTGATTATTTCATGTCCTTTTGTTCAAATTTTAAAATATGATTTGAAAAACTATGATTCTTTTTTATTGCATGTGGTCCTAATTTATAAAATGTCTCTGTATAGCACTGCATGACTGTTATGGTCACACCCTTAAGTGGGAGCGAGAAGCTATGCCTCCGTGAGGTTTTCACCTCCGTATGGGCTAGTAGATTGCTTTGGGATACATCTGTACCTATGTCTTCGTGAAGTTTTCACTTCGCATGGCCATAGGGAAATGTATTCCCCTGAACCAAACTCGGTCCGTATGAGCCTATAATAGGTGAAGATTGAAGAATCTGTTGGTTCGGGTACCTCAACTTTAGAGCTGAACCACATATAGAAAACCTAAGGGCTCACCCTAAATAGAACTATACCAAGCCTTAGTGGTTACCCAAATAGGTGTTTGTTATTTTATTTGCTTTATATTTTATTTTATAATACTAACTTGTTGTGCTTTATTTTTCTGGTGCTTGTCATTTCATATTTTAGAGAGGTATCGATTCATAGTCAGTTTCTAAGTTAGAAAGTGGTTATGGAGAACGAGTTCCTTGATAAAGTGGAAGACAATGCAGTCGTCCGCATATGGTCAGAGCGAACACAATTAGAGAAAGGGAATAGATTAGTCGATGGGTATGTATTTGAACTATGGGATTTTACTCGTATTAGTATCACGCAAAATGAGTTCTGTGAGTTGAAAGAAATATGGAACCAGTGGGACGATGAGGCAAAGTAGTTATTTTATCGTAGTTATGGTGATCTACGCTACTTGCTCGACATCAAGGTAGATAAGCATCTATTCCGGGCTATGACTCAGTTTTAGAACTTTGATTATAGTTGTTTCACTTTCGGGAAAGTAGATTTAGTGCCTACGGTGGAGGAATATACAACCTTGCTTCGATGTTCAAGGGTCCAAGTTGAAAAAGCTTATTTTAGGGCTGCCAATGTCCCAACTTTTGTGAAGAAGTTAATGAGTATCACGGGGATAAATGAATAGTGAGTTGTAGCCAGAATCCAAGAGAAATGTGATGGTAAGTGCATACCCTGGGTGAGTTTGAGGGACTTGATCCTAATACATCCAGATGTAAAGAAGATCGACGTCTTTTCTTTATGTATTTATGGTTCGATAATTTTCCCTAAAGCTCTAAAACATATAGATGAAACAATTACTGATTTATTCGACCGACTTAAAAAAGGGGTCACACCTGTACCTGTGATCTTAGCCGAGACGTTCAGATCATTGAACGCATGTTGGAGAATGGTGAAGGTAGATTAATTGGATGCGCACAGTTATTGTTGGTTTGATTCTACAATCATTTTTTGAGGGTTGACAAGGTTCCTTATCAAGTGTTCCTTGAAAGTTATTCCCCTTTAAAGGAGGCCACGGTTATGACAAGGAGGGACGATATATCGGAGCAAAAGTGGATGGAAATTCTTCAAAACCTCCGAGAGGAAGATGTTGAATGGAAAGCCCTTGAATGGTTCCCGATAAAGTCCTTTATCGATGTGGAAATTTTAATTAGGTACCTCTTCCTGAAATCTGGAGAGCTGTTGGATATACATCGTTGCTTGTACTAAGGTAATACAAAGCAAGACAGTTCATACCGGTGACATATGAGTTAGTTTAAAGTGAATTCTTATAGAAGGAGGATAATTATAAGAAAAAGATTCGAGAGATTTTTGAGGCTTGGAAGCGGGCTCGCTGTATGAAGATATTAACTGAAAGACCGATGACAACCCTAGAATACAAAGAGTGGTCGAGCAAAATGATCAATGATAACATCCCTAGGCCAAGCTTGGAGGGCGCTCGATCGATAAAAGAGTATTTACAAGTGGTCCCATCGGAGTTAGAGTTTATGAAGCAAGACTTCGAGAGGCAAAGTTTAGATCTCGAAAAGAGGATAGAGAAGTTAGAAAAGAAAAAATGCACCTAAGATTAGATGCGGATGTTCAGAAACTAGAGACCGAGAAATTAAGAAAAGAAAAGTGAATGATAGAGGAAGATCGAGATAGTTTAAAGACAAAATATAAGAAGATCCGTCTGACAATGAAGAATGCTGGATTGGGAAAGACTTCGGAATAGTGGCAACAAAAGATTCAAGAGGAAAAGGTCAAAGTCAACTATTAGGAGAGGAAGTTTCAAGAAATGCAGGCACGAAACGAGGCCTTAGAGAAGAATTTGGCCGATAGCCAAAAAGAGAAAAGTGGATTAAAAGTTAGAGTGGCTGAACTTGGGCAGTCTCTTCATCACCAACGAAATCATAATTCTGAAATCGAACTAAAATTAAGTTTGAATAAGATCGAGAAAATGAAGGGTAAGATTGAAGAGAATCAGCATTGCACAGTTGTGAACTTCGAATTGAGCTTCTTGAAACAAGAGAAGGGCGTTGGAAGGAAGAGTTTCACCATTCTCATGATCAAGTTAGAAATCGGGATTACCTCATGGGGAAGCAATAGTTCAGATTCAAGAGGTAGCTGATCACCTACAGACTTTGGCAGCACAGGCTGATAAATTGAGCATGAAGTATGAGCTACAGTCGAATCATAGTCAAGAGCTAACCTCTTTGTTTGGGAAAATTAAAACTTTGGGCCTTAGGGCGAAAGCATATTTGTAGTCCGTTTTATGTAAAGGATTTATTTTCTAATAAAGTTTTCTAAAATGAAGTTGAATCTGAATCGACCTCTTTTTGCATTCATGCATTTGCATTACATCACATCATATGCATTTAAGACCATAGAGAGAGGCTAATTAGTTAAAATTATCAAAGAGAGAGAAAAAGAAGGAAAAATCTAAAAGTTGAACACCGTTACGGTACACGTGCCAAAATAAAGAAAATAGATCAAAGACTTGAACAATTCCAGAAGGACATGCAAGACCAGATGCAAGAGCAATTGGCAAAGCTCCAACAAGAAATGAGAGACCAAATGTTGGAAGCTCAAAGGAACATGATGGCTCAAATGACCTAGATGCTGAATGGGGCGATAGATAAAGGAAAAGGTCTCATGGCTATGGTGAAAAAGATAGCAAAGGCATTCCCCCAGGTTTTACCCACCATATGCACAAACACAGCCTGAAGAGTATCCCCAAAGGCCATCTGTCATGATTAGGCCTCAAAAAGGGCAAGTTGATACTAGACCGCCCATAAACTTCCACGTTAGCTCAGAATCCAATCAAGAGATAACCCAGCTAATCATGTTATTCCTGATTTAGATATAGCAGAAAGGAACGAGACAAGAATTAAATCCTTGAAGCAGTTAGAGGATCGTTGTAGATGGTTGGAGGAAAAGTTCAAGGCTTTGGAAAATGTCGATCATCACCATGGTATTGACATAAAAGACTTGAGTTTGGTTCCAGATTTGGTATTTCCTCATAAATTTAAGATGCCAGAATTTGAAAAGTACAATGGAACTAGCTGCCCTGAAGCCCACATTACCATGTTTTAGAAGACGCATGACCGGCTGTGTTAATAATGATCAACTCTTGATTCATTGTTTCCAAGATAGTTTAGTGGGGGTAACATCCAGATGGTACAATCAATTCAGCCGTACTAGCATTAGGTCTTGGAGAGAACTAGCCCAAGCCTTCATGAAGCAATACAATCATATCACGGACATGACGCCTGAAAGAATTACCTTACAAAACATGGAAAATAAGTCAAAAAAAAATCAGGCGCAAGGTAAAATTCTGAAAAGCTCCAATTTACGCCAATCCTAATGACGTATAATAAGCTATATCAAAGTTTATTTGACGCGCATGTGGTGTCCCCATTTTATCTAAATCTGTTACAGCCCTCATATCCAAAATGGTATGACTCAAACACTCAATGTGATTACCATGTGAGAATAATAAGGCATTCAATAGAACACTGCACTGACTTCAAAAAGTTAGTCGAGAGATTTATCAAGATGGGGATTGTGAAGTTTGATGATACACCTAGTGTGGAGAACCCATTACCCAACCATGGGGATAAGAGGATAAATGTGATTAGTGAAAAGGTCGTGAGAAATATCAAGGGGGATATCTCAGAGGTGAAAACCCCGTTGAGAATGGTTTGGAGAGAAATGATGAGAAGAGGATTGGTAGAATTAGATTCTGTGAAAGGATGTGGAGGAATAAGGGACTACTATGAGTTCCACAAAGTAGAGGGGCATGAGATCCAAGAATGTGTTGAGTTTAGGATCCTGGTACAAAGCCTTATGGACAACAAGGAATTGGAGTTTTATGAAGAATGCTTGAGAGGAGGAAGCATCCATGCAACTGAAGGAAAATTGACGAAGCAAAAAGTCAATTATTCAAAGATCATCTTCCGATCAAGAAACACGGAAGGCAGAGCACAAGTGGTGCCAAAAGTTGTTATCCAGTGTCGAAATAATTTTTTAAACGGGTTTGAAAAACGGAGATCGACTTTAACATGACAAATGGAGTCGCCACTGATCTTTTTATTCGAGGTGTGATCAGATCACCTTGAGATGGATTATTAAAACATTTTGATTTATTAAGACGATGACTTTGGTCCACAAAATTGATAAACTAGATTCAGGAGTCGGTTACGTACGAGGAAGGATTAACCCTTGTAACGCCCAAAATTGGTACCGAATTGATTAATTAATGTCTTGACGTCAAAAATTTGAAAAGATTTTAAAATACGATCCTTTTTGTTATGGAAAACTTGAAGAAATTAAGCCTGATGCCGAGACCCGCTTATTTCGAAGGAACAAAGTATCGTACCCAGTGAGTTAGGATACAACATTTCGAATCCTCAAAAATATGATTATCTTTCGACATTCAATACTCGTACATTTAAAATTAAGAAGGATATCCGTTATTTGGGTCAAATGAAAAATCAAAGCCCGATAAGTTAAGGCACTATTTCTCATAATTCCCGAATACGGAATATTGCCTTTGTTGTTTTGAAATTCTTATCTCGAGATGATAAAATATCACCCAGTAAATTAGGGCACAATGTCCAAATTCCCGAGAATAAGTTTTTTATTCGAAATATTGTTCATTTGGATTTAAGAGAAAAAAAGGTACTCGGTTGCTAGGTTTTAACAAGGAAAAATCGAAACCCAATAAGTTAGGGCACAATTTTCTCGAAACCCCCCCAAACACGAGCATTGCCTTATTTCAGAAAAACTTTAAGTAAAAATGATTTTAAAACCGAAATGACATTAAAACACTACATTTTCCAGAAGATATAATAGAATACTAATATACAAAGCGAGGTATTAATCCATACATCAAATATTACAACGATGAATCACAAATAATTAATAGTTACAAATTAACAATTTATCATCCATACAAGAGCAATAATCATATAACACAATTTCGATATTAGCAATTGAAGAAAATGGAGCAAAATAATATATAACCAATCATAAGAAATGAACTTAAATCTAATAATAAATAAGTTTAAAACAAATGATGCAATAATAATAATAAATTAAAATAGATAATATATGTAAAAGTTTAGAGTAAATATGTATATAATTATTTTAAATAAATAGTAAAACGAACTTTAATAAACCTCATATTAAAACATGTTAAAATAAATAATACATATAAACAATAATTTAAAAAAACAATATAAATATTTTTATGTCATTATGATAAAATAGTTTAAAATCTAATTAATAAATGAGTCAAAAATGCAAGGAGTGTATATGAAAACAAAAAAAAGGCACTTAATTGAAACGAAATAAAATTAAAAGACTATTTTAAAAAAAAATTACATATGCGGGGATCGAATTGAAAAACGCATAGGCTATCAGGGACTAAATCAGAAAATATTTTCAAAGCTCAAAACGCAACACTCAAGTCGGACTAAATTGAAAACACGCTTAAATTATTGAGGCTAAATTTTAAAAAACAAATAAGAAATAGTTAAGGTCTAATCGAATAACAACTCAGAGAGGGGACTAATCGCGAAAATTGTCCATCACCGCGAAAATACGCGGGTCTTGTGGACATCAGGTCAGGTCGATTTGAATCGAGCCTCTATGGCGTCGTTTGTGCGGTTTTAAAAGGGTACTAAAAGCCTAAAAACCATCCAAAAATCAGCCTTTCTCCTCTTATCTTTTGACTTTCTCCTCTTATCTTTTGAAATCCAAATCCTAACCCCTCTTTCACCCTTGCCCTCAGCCGCAATGTGGAGCCTCTTCGCTCAACCACTAGAATGCCACCATAAACGGTGGGTAATGGCGCAGAAGGCCAGTTTACCCGACCCATGTCTTCGCCTAGGCCCAATCGCGACAGAGAAGACGAGGATGGATCTTACGAAGGTAACCTATTTTTTATCTTTTTTAGTTTTTCTCGTTATATTCTCTATATGCATATATTTGTGAGCATAACCCCCGATACAAGGACTTTTATTCGATTTTTATATCCGAAAAGCCTAAGTCAAAACCTCAAAAATAAAACAAAAATAAATACATTTTTTTCTGTTGTCATTTGCTGTTGTTGTCGTCTAGTTTGTAGGTACGAAAGCGATGTGGCTGTACGGAGGCTACGTGGGGGCAAGCGTGGTGGTGCGCGTAGGGGCATGCGCGTGGCGCTGTGAGGTTCTGGAACCCTTAGGGTTTCAGTCTAAAAGAATCATTTGGGCCATTTGGGTCGGTTCTAGAATTGGGTTGTGTATTTGGGTTCAGTTTACTGATTGGGTACTACTATTTTGTAAATAAGGACTATGGACTTTTTATTGGATTTTGCTTAAATTCTACTTTGGTTTTATTTTGGTTTAATTTGACGAGCCCGGGCAAATTTGGCCCCTTAAATCCAGAAACCTGTTTCTTTTCCTTACAAGGATAACAAAATAGTACCATAAAATTACGACTGTAATGTGACAATATCGAGAGTGGAAAGCTCAGTTAGCAGTTCCGATGAGGTCCAAAATAAAGGGTTCTACACACATAGTGGGAAGCGTTACGATTCAGGAAACGTTAGAGAAGAACCAGTGAAATTAAAGACTATGGCAGTTGAACGAGAAAAAGGACCTGGGGCCCTTATCAACGAACTTGTGAAGGAGGAAGAGGCTAAAGAATTTTTGAAATTCTTGAAGCACAGTGAGTACAGCGTGGTGGAACAATTGCACAAACAACTGGCTCGCATATCAATGCTAGCCTTGCTTTTAGGCTCAGAAGTGCATCGCGAAGCACTGATGATAGTGCTGAATGAAACTTACATTACTAAGGATATATCCATCAACAAACTAGATCATCTGGTTAGTAACATAAGTGCTGACAATTTCATTTACTTCAGTGATGATGAAATCCCATCGGGGGCATGGGATCAACAAAGTCTTTGCACATCACTACTCGTTGCAAGGGATACACTCTGCCAAGTGTGTTAATAGATAATAGATCGGCTTTGAATACCTTACCGTTGTCTACGTTGAAGAGGTTGCCTATAGACAGTTCTCACATGAAGACATGCCAGAACATAATGAGAGCATTTGATGGCACTGAAAGAAGAGTGATAGGAAGAATTGACATACCATTATTGATTGGCCTAACACATACGAAGTAGACTTTCTAGTGATGGATATTAAGCCCTCCTACAACTGCTTGTTGGGAAGGCCCTGGATTTATTCGGCAGGGGCAGTGCCCTCATCGCTACACCAAAAGCTGAAACTGGGTGCAGAAGGTCGGCTGGTAACTATAAACGCAGAAAAAGACATCATAACGACTGTTACCAATGAGGCGCCATATTTAGAGATAAATGAGAAGGCCACTGAATGTTTCTTTCGATCTTTAGAGTTCCGTAAATACAACATTCATCTTGGAAGGGAATGAAATTCCAGTGCCTAATATATCTAGAACCACAAGGATGGGCTTACAAATGATGATAGGGAAAGAAGCCCTATCAGGAAAAGGATTGGGCAGACATCTCCAAGGGAAGTTCAAGTTTCGATACTGAAAGAGAAAAGAGACCGTTTTGGCTTGGGTTTTAGGTCAGATGCTAAACAAAGGAAAAGGGAAATAGAGAAAAAGTAAAAGAGAAGAAAGGCACGGTTGAATGGGGAAGACGTCAAGTGGGAATCAATGACATTCCCCCACATATCCCAGACTTTTGTATCAGGAGGGATAATTCACCCGGAGAGAGGATTAATGAAAAATGAAAATCCTCACATCAATGCCATACACGATGAAGAAACCAAGCAAGGAAACCTGTTGGGCATTCGCCCGTATGAACCTGGAAGTGTTTTGGACAATTGGACTACAAAGGAACTTCCTGTAGTTTTTAGAGATTATACAGAGTAATATTCAAAACACACTTGTTGTTTTTAAGCCTAGGAACAATAAGACTTCTTTTGTGAAATAGGCTCATGTTTTGACATTTTGTTTCAATAAAATACATATTTAATGACCAATTCTAGCAAACACTCTCTCATTTTTATTATTTGGATTTTCTAATTTTATTCCAAATTTTTTATTCCTATTCATATCATGTGAATAGTTGTCCTCAAATTCATTATTCTTTGTATATTCTTTGGTGCCCATCACTGGTCCCTACATATCAATGATATGAGCAACGATACTACAAACCTAGAGGTCCATTTTGAGCAAGACATGTGTTTAGAGGAATCTCTGGATTTTGAAGGTGACAAAGATTGTGACTTATCTCCAAATTTGTTAAAAATGGTAAAGCAATAGGAGAAACAAATTTTACCCCATGAAGAGGAGGTAGAGAACATAGCCTTGGAGGAAGGAAAGGTTGTGAAAATTGGAACACGTATAGTTAAAGAGACGAAACAAGATCTTGTTGAGTTGCTACAAAAATTTAAAGATGTTTTTGCTTGGTCATACCAAGATATGCTTGGTCTAAGTACTGATATTGTAGTACATCGTCTTCCCATAAGAGAAGAGTGCAAGCCAGTTCAACAAAAGTTACGAAGGATGAGGCCTGATGAGATGTTGAAAATAAAGGAGCAAGTCAAGAAATAGTTTAATGCTGGTTTTTTACGAGTGGTCAAATACTCAGAGTGGGTTACCAACATTGTTCCTGTCCCTAAGAAAAATGGAAAGGTCCAGATATGTGTAGACTATAGGGAGTTAAATAAAGCCAGCCCAAAGGACAATTTCCTTTTGTCGCATATTGACACATTAGTGGATAATACAGTAGGATATTCATTGTTTTCCTTCATAGATGACTTTTCAGGATACAATCAGATCAAGATGCACCATGAGGATATGGAGAAAACTACCTTCATAACTTTGTGGGGTACCTTTTATTATAAGGTAATGCTATTCGGACTGAAAAATACAAGGGCGACATATCAAAGGGCCATGGTAACTTTATTCCATGACATGATGCATAAAGAGATTGAAGTATATGTTGATGACATGATCGCCAAATCTCGAACAGAAAAGGAACACATTAAAATTTTGAAGAAGTTATTTTGGAGATTAAGAAAATTTCAATTGAAGCTCAACCTGAAAAAGTGTACTTTTAGGTCTCGGTCAGGGAGGTTACTAGTTTTCGTGGTCAACGAGAAAGGAATCGAAGTTGACTCAAATAAGGTCAAAGCTATAACTCAAAAGGAAGTTTGAGGTTTTCTTGGAAGGTTAAATTACATTGCTCGGGTTTATTTCACAATTAACTGAAAAATGTGATCTCATATTTCGTCTTTTCAAGAAATATAACCAATGTGTATGGGACGATGAATGTCAGAGAGCTTTTGACAAAGTCAAACAATATCTTTCAAATGCACTAGTACTATCTCCGCCTAATCTAGATAGACCGTTGATACTGTATTTATCAATGTTCAATAACTCTATGGGATGTGTGCTTGGTCAACACAATAAGTCAGGAAGAAAAGAAAAGGCGATATACTATCTCAGTAAAAAGTTCACTGAATATGAAATGAGATATTGGTCGATTGAAAAATTGTTGCGCTTTGATTTGGACAACCCGAAGACTAAGGCAATATATGCTATATCATAAAACCTGGTTAATTTCGAAGCTTGATCCGTTAAAGTATATGATGAAGTCAACTGCTTTGAATGGAAGGATAGCAAGGTGGCAGATTTTGCTGCCTGATTTTGATATAGTCTACGTGAACCAAAAGGCTATAAAAAGGGAGCGCAGTAGCAAAATTTCTAGCTAGCAAAGCTTTAGAGGATTATGAACCTTTGAGCTTTGATTTCCCCAATTAAGAGTTGATGTATGTGGCAAATATTGAAGAATGTCCGTGGAAGCTAAATTTTGATGGAGCGTCAAATACTGTGGGAAATGGAATTGGGGCTATCTTGGTATTCCCTAGTGGTGATCATTGCCCATTTACATGCATATTGAATTTTGATTGCACGAATAACATGGCAGAATATGAAGCATGCATCATAGGAATTCGAGCAGCTGTAAGATCAGAGTGCTAGAAGTATATGGAGATTCTGCCTTAGTAATCTACCAGCTTAAAGGAGAATAGGAGACAAGAGATCCCAAGCTAAGTGATTACTGAAAAATAGTTTTGGGATTGATTGAGGAGTTCGATGAAATTACTTTTAATTGTCTCCCACGTGATGAAAACTAGATGAAGGATGCTTTGGTAACCTAGCTTCTATGATTAAATTAAACAGACCAGAGGATATAAGACCTATTCAGATGGGTATTTTCGAAGTTTCAACTTATTGTTATAATGTGGAAGAGGAGGAAAGAGATGATCACCCTTGGTATCATGATGTATTACGATACGTAAAAAATCATGAATACCCAAAGCATGCAACTGAGAATGAGAAGAGGACATTAAGAAGATTGGCCTCTATCTATGTTTTAGATGAGGATACCTTGTATAAAAAGAGAAAAGATCAAGTATTTTTGAGATGCGTTGATGCTGTAGAGGCTAGGAAAATCCTAGAGGAAGTTTATATGGGCGTTTGTAGAACACATGCTAATGGATTCATAATGGCTAGGCAGATAATGAGATTTGGATATTATTAGTTTACCATGGAAGGAGATTGTATCAGTTATGCCAAGAGATGTCATAAATGCCAGATTTATGGAGACAATTCATGTGCCTCCGTCACCTTTGCATGTTATAACTTCCCCGTGACCTTTTTTATGTGGGGCATGGATGTTATTGGACCGATCTCACCAAAAGCTTCGAATGGGCATCGATTCATCTTTGTGGTAATTGACTACTTCACGAAATGGGTAGAGGCTACTTCATATGCTAGCATCACTAAGTCAGCAGTTAGTTGGTTTTTAAAGAAGAAGATTATTTTTCGATATGGAATGCCTGAGAGGATCATATCAGACAACACATTGAACTTGAACAAAAGTACGATAGCAGAAATTTGTAGTCAATTCAACATCAAACACCACAACTCGTCTCCTTATCGTCCAAAAATGAATGGGCCAGTGAAAGCGGCCAATAAAAATATCAAAAAGATAGCAGGAAAGATGACTAAGACTTATAAGGATTGGCAAGAGAAACTACCATTTGCACTTTGTGCTTATCGAACGTCTGTCTAAACCTCTACTGGGGTAACGCCTTTTTTGTTGGTCTATGAGATGGAGGTAGTTCTACCTATTGAAGTGGAAATACCTTCTCTTCGAGTTTTATCAGAAATAAAACTGGATGACGCTGAATGGATCCAGGCTCGGTATGATCAGTTGAACTTAATTGAAGAAAAGAGGCTAAGGGCTATTCGTCATGGTCAGATGTACCAAAATGAATGATGCTAGTCTGCGATAAAAAAGTTCTCCCAAGAGAGTTTCATGAGGGGGAAGTTGTACTGAAAAAGATTCTTCCCATACTGATTTTGACCGAAATGGATGGGAAAAGTCTACCCAATCCTGTGAACTCGGATTCAGTCAAAAAGTATTTTGCTTAAAGAGGAGAAGAGACCAAGATGAAAACCCACAAAAGGCACTGAGTTTCTTAAAAAAAACGGAGAGGCCAAGGCGAAAACCCACAAAGGGCACCTTGAGACCAAAAGGGTTTTGAGTTGAAAACCCGAAAAGGCGGCTCAAATTTTGAATAGACATGCAGTCATCTTGCTATACTTGAATCAACAAGAAATGAAGTATGTTGCATATCGGGGCATCAACAAAGTACTTTGGGTCTTCTAAACACAGGTTAAGCGTAAAGTAGTCTTCGTGGAGTTTGTATATAGAAGCCCAATTTGCTATATCTAAGGCATCTAATCTTTTTCCTATTCATTTTACTATCTTTGGATTTTTTTTTCTTCTCAAAGATATGTTCCCAATTAATATTTTTTGTATTTTTGATAATTCATTTAACTCTTTTTGAGATCAATTTATTTGTTACCCACTATTCATAAACATGTTGCATTGAAATAATGATTGATGAACTAATAATTTTACAACAGAAGTTCTATATATTACTTTGGAAATTTCTAGATAAAATAAGAAATCGAAATAGGATAATTGTCTAGAATTTCCATATGCATAGATTGGAAATATTTGAGAAAGAAAAGTCTGGATAGAGACTATTTCTCTGAATTCTGTCCAAATGATAATTGGACAAAATAATGAGTTGATGTGACGAAAGAAGTGATGTCATTAGGTCATAACATTCGGGGAATGATGTAACAAACTAAGTTGATGAAAATTCAGAACCCCTGAATTGTGATGGAATGGGTTGATTTTGAAATAAATCTTATACCCTAAAAATTACAGGCGGGACGGATTGAAAAAGTCTCAATTCCTATCATGGTAGGATGGTACAAGCCTTGTGTCCTCAAGTTTCAAGCGGAGTTGACTATGAAATTACAGTAAGGCAAGCTTGTTGAGCGGAATATGATTGGTGTTTCGAGAGAAACAAGGATGAAGAACAAATGGATGATGACACCAAGAGTAGGAATCATACTCATAATATTTTTTCACATATCATAGCAGATCTCATTAGGAGCATTTGATTCATTCCGATCATTGCATCCTAATCCTTGAAACGTTTAAAAAGGAATCATTTTCATGACATGTTGCATTCAAGTCACCCATAACACATGTAGCTAGAAGCATTTGATTTGTTCTGATCATAGCATCTTGGTCATTTGACATAAACATATGGAACCGAGTCTATAGCACATGTCCTTCAGAGGACGGTGTAGGAATATCAATGAATTTATAGATCTTATCTCCTTAAGCAGTAATGGAGCAGATCAAATTTGGCGAATCTTATCTTCCCGGGGTAGCAGGGGAGTAGATTTTAGCCACCAGCCTTATCTCCCTCAGGTAGCAAGGGAGCATGCTGAAGTTTGTAGTCTTATCTTCCTGAGGTAGCAAGGAAGCAGACTAAAGATTGTAGATTTTGTGTCCCTAAAGTTGCAGTGGAGTAAATCAAAGACGATGAATCTTATCTTCCCGAGGTAGTAAGGAAGCTGATTTTAGCCATCAGCCTTATCTCCCTGAGGTAGCAAGGGAGCAGGCTGAAGTTTGTAGTCTTATCTTTCTAAGGTAGCAAGGAAGTATACTAAAGATTGTAGATTTTGTCTCCTTGAAGTTGCAGTGGAGTAAATCAAATACGGTGAATCTTATCTTTCCGAGGTAGCAGAGGAAGCAGATTTTAGCCACCAGCCTTATCTCCCTGAGGTAACAAGGGAGCAGGTTGAAGTTTGTAGTCTTATCTTCCTAAGGTAGCAAGGAAGCAGACTAAAGATTGTAAATTTTGTCTCCCTGAAGTTGCAGTGGAGCAAATCGAAGATAGTAAATCTTATCTCCCTGAAGTTGCAGTGGAACAGATTAAAGCTATAAATCATAAATCTTATCTCTCTGAAGTTGCAGTAGAGCAGATCAAAATAATCCTATCTCATTGCAGTTATAGGGAGCAGATTGAAGCTACTAATCCTATCTCCCTGAAGTTCCAATGGAGCTGATTAAAGCAACAAATCCTGCACCCCTGAAGTTACAGTGGGTGGGATTAAATCTACTATAACTACAAATCTCGTCTCTCAAGGTTGCAGTGGAGTAGATCGAAGTAGCAAGATGCAGTGGACTGGAATGAGGCTACTTGAAGAATAGGAGCACTGAAGAATCAAGACTCAGCGGGACCGGGCAAATTTAGATCTTTTAATGTCTTTGCTCTATTCTCGTTACACGACAACGAGCAAAGAGGGGCAGCTGTAAGACCCATAATTTCCTCGAGGCCCATTACATTCTAACTCAAAATTAGGCGGCCCAATTTACAACCCAAAAAACCCACCAAAGCTAAAACTACCCAGACCTAATTCAACCCCAACCCAAACAAGCCCAAAATTAAACCCAATTTACCCCTAGCCCACAGCTATTAGAAAGAAAAAAAGAACAGTAAACCCTAAGTGCGCCGCACCTAGGGTGTCTGTCTAACCCCTCCACTTGCCCTCTGCGCCGCAGGTCTTGTCCACCGCCACAGTGCTCAGCACCGCCCAAGAGAACCTGCAACATTAAAATATAAGTGACAGAAAGCATTTGTAAGAAAATGGCTATAAAGGTAGATTTAAACCTTTGTAAACGGGGAATTTTTTTAAAAAATAAAATACAAAAAGATTTCAAACACAAGCACAAAGAAATTCAAACACGAGAAGAGCAGAAAAAAACACTAAAGAACTACGAAGACAAAAAAAAAGAGGCCAAAAAAGGTGATCTTTTTATTTTCGAAGCCTTTTTTTTTTTTTCTTGTTCAGCATAAATATACATATTAAAAAAAAGTGGCAGAGGAAAAGACTCCCTGAGAAAAAATCGCTGAAAAAAAGTCGACTTTTTGACTTGGCCGTCAGCGTCTGTTGTCGACGACAACGACGCGTGGTCGTCCCATGAATGGAGGCGCGCTGAACTCTGAACCTGCAGAGAAAACCAAAGAAGAAGCAAACCTTTTTTTAAAAAAAAAATGAAACCAAATGAATTTTTTAGTTTATTTAACTTATATAGGCATTGTAAAACGACGTTGTTTTGGTCGGCGCCCATAAGCCCCAAAACGACGACGTTTTACCCCTAACCGACCCGACCCGCCTCAAGATCCGCGTGTTTTCTAACAAAGGGGTTTATTTCACTTTTGGTCCTTCTGCCTTTTTATGGTTTTGCGATTAAGTTTATGGTATTTTTTAATTTGGCCCAACAATTTATTTCGGGTATCAATCTGGTCCCCCTGATGCTGTGCGTTTTGGAGAAAGGAAAATTTCCTTTCTAGTCCATTCATGTTATTCGCTCATTCAATGAGGTCATTTTTCTTTCTATTTATTTCGAATTAGCGCCAAACTTTTGTTTTAATTCAATTTAATCATTTTTTAGTTATTTTGCAATTTTATTATCATCACTATTATTTAGCATTTTATTATTATTATTATTATTGTTATTTAACATTATTTTTATTTTTATTTACTATGACTATTATTTTTATATTATTTTATTATTTTATTTATTTATTTCTTTATATTTGTTACTATTTTCACTATTGTTTATTTAAATATTTTATTATTATTAATCAACGTTATTTTTGTCACTATTATTTCTTTACCATTATTATTGATATTAGTATTATTATTATTACCATATTTATATCTATATTTATCTTCTTAGTTTAATACTATATTATTAAATAAAATATATTTTGTAAAATTTCTATATTTTATCTAAAGATTTTTTTTAAATTAGGCAATGTTTTGTATTTTGAAATTTGGGGAATAGTGCCCTAACATGCTGGATTTTGATTTTTTGTTTGACTAAATAACTAAATATCCTTTTAATAAATTTCGTAAATCATGAGATGATTTTGATTACGAGGATTTAAAATACAATGTCCTAAAGTACTGGATGTGATGTTTGTATTCTTTCGAAACAAAAAAATCTCAAATTTTAACTCAAATTGTTCAAGTTCTTAAAGAAATTATGTTTTCAAATCTTTTCGAATTTTCGACATTAAGACATGAAATTATCAATTACATACCAATTTTGGGCGTTACGAGGGTGCTAATCTTTCCTCGTACATAACCGACTCGAACCCGTTTTCTTGGATTTCGTAGGCCAAAATTAATGTTTTGAAATAAAATGTTTTATAAGGTGATCCGATCACACCTAAGCAAAAAGGATTGGTGGTGACTCCATTTTTGTTTTTTTAAAGTCGACCCCATTTTCTAAAATCTATAAAAATGGTTTTGACAATGTGTGCATTGAGAATATTGCTGATATCAACAAGTGGATATTTATAGGGTTTTATGGCTCCTTTTATATACAAGATAGGTATGATACGTAGGATCTTCTCAGAAATTTGAGTAATGTTGATACGCTCACATGGTTTGTTTGTGGGGATTTCAATAAAATTATGTATGGTCATGAAAAGAAGGGAGGTTTACCTCGAGAGGAGAGATGTATGGCTGCTTTTCGCACTGCCTTGGCATATTGTCATTTATTTGATGTGGGTTATATTGGAAATTGGTTTACTTGGGAAAGAGGGAATCTGCCGGAAACGAATATTCAAGAACGTCTGGACAGGGGAGTTGCTAATGAAGATTGGATATCTTTATTCCTTGAGGCTACAATTCAACACTTCCACATTCTTTTTCGGATCATTGCCCATTGCTTATCACTACGGAAAAAAAAAAGATAATAAGCGACATAAAAGGAATTTCAAGTTTGAAGCTTGGTGGGCTTTGGAAGATTCATTTGGTGAGAAGGTAAAATGCATTTGGGAAAATTCAATAGGAGACTTGTTACTGAAATTGAAAAGGGTAAGGGAAGGGTTGGATAAATAGGCTAGTCAAAGTGGACAAAGCAGAAAAGCAAAAAAGAACGTGTTAATTGCTAGATTGGTTGAATTGATGGAATTTGAGAGGGATGATGAAAATTTGGCAGAATTTATTGATACGAAGATTCAACTTAATTTTGAGATAAAAAAGGATAAGCGATATTGGGAACAAAGGACAAGAGTTAACTGGTTGCAATTTAGAGATAGAAATACCGCGTTTTTTCATAAACAAGCAACATAACAACGACGAAGAAATGTTATTCACAAAATGAAATACTAGGATGGTAGGGAAACAGAAGAGGTTTGGGAAATGGAAGAAATTGCGAGATCTTACTTTCAAAATCTGTTTGCAGTTGGAAGGAGAGGAAATTATGAGTACCTGTTGATAGGAATTAGTTTCTGTATTTCAGAAGAGGATAATTTGTAACACCCCTTACTAGTGTCTGACGCCAGGACAGGGTATAAAGCATTACTTATCTTAAACACATGCATACACACAATTCTGAATCATAAAAATCCGTTCAAATTTAAAACTTTTCAAGCTTCCTCCTAACATCCTTAATATGGGCCCAAGAGGCCCAAAACACGTCTTAAAAATGTTTCGAGATCAAAACGAGTTCTTTGGAAAAACCTTGGCAAATGTCATTAAAAACAAGGGCACACGCCCGCATGACTTGATAACATGGCCATGTTGACAGATCGTATGATTCACACGGCCTAAGCATATAAGGACATACCCGTGTCCTACTCCCGTGTGGATTTATTATCTCAATTCGAATCTACAGGGGTTTTCACACGGCCAAACACACTCATGTCCCTCACGCGGCCATGACATGCCTATGTCTTAGCCCGTGTGCAAAAACCTTAACATTCTATTTCTGACGTCATCAACCTAATAAGGTCACACGGCCAAGGCACACGCCTGTGTCCTTAAATCTTGTGGAGAATTAAATTTCTAAATTTAGGTACAGACTTCACATGTCCTGGGCACATGCCTATGTCCTATGGCCGTGTCCTCCACACGGTTGAGACACACGGTCGTGCCTCAGTTCGTGTGGTCATTACTGGGCATTCTATTTTTCCAACCTAGGTTGTAAGGGGACACACGACTGAACTACAAGCTCATAGGGCAAACCGTGTGTCACACACGGCCTAGATACATGACCATGTGTCTTTCCGTGTGGACAATAATAAGGCTATTTACCAAGCTTTTTTGTCACCTATACTTACACCAACATAAACCACATCAAGCAACCTATTCATTCATGCATAAATTATACCAATTGCTCAACCTTACAATTTACATATCTATGATAAACATCATCATTTTTATATATTAATAAGAATTAGCCATCAACTATGGCCTTATACAAAAAGAATTCATCTTCAAAACAAGTCAACATATTTGGCAAAATCAATATGACACTTGATAAAAGACTAAGTTCCTACACATGCCATACTCAAAAAGATAAGTGTAACTATACCAAATATTCCAATTGATAGTGTGATCGAGCCTCCGACGTCCTTTTATCCTCGAGCTAGCTTGGCAATACTATAAGAAAATGGAAAGGAAAGAGAGTAAGCATAGAGCTTAATAAGTCATAGTAAATAATTATCAACAATTACCATGAATTATCATGCTCATAGCATTTTATAAACTTGCACATGATTCTCGAGTTAATAAAGGCATAACTTATTCATTTTCACCCTTACTAATCATACATCATAATTTGAACTCATTTCTCATGAATCTCATGTAGGTACCTGTATCACTCACAATATAATCATAAATTTACTCACTTTTGATACAAACTTTAACTTACCCGTTTAACCAATTGGAATACTAAAGGATACCCGACAAGTCTCACACATGAGGGTAAAATACCGATGCCATGTCCCTAACATGGTCTTACACTGGCTCGCATGTCGAGGCCGATGCCATATTCTAGACATGGTCTTACACTAGCTCCCATCTCAATGCCAAAGCCATGTCCAAGAATGGTCTTACACTGGCTCTCATATTGTGGCTAACGCCATGTCCCAGACATAGTCTTACACTAGCACACACATCAACGCCGATGTCATGTCCCAGACATGGTCTTACATTAATGCACATATCAACATCGATGCCATGTCCCAGACATGGTCTTACATTGGCTTCCATAATGTGGTCGATTCCATGTCCCAGACATGGTCTTACACTAGCATACATATCACTCAAATGTCATGACTTAGGTATCCCATCTATTTCTAAGGATTCAACCGGGAGTATATCACATCAACTCTAATCATGCATAATCATAGCAATAATAAAAAATTTCATGCATTATCAATTTTTTAATGCATAAATTTAATAACATTGTGTTATTTACATATAACTCACCTCGGTATACAAAAATGAGTGACTAAATGGAATTAATCTACTAGCTTGGCTTTTCCCTTGTCTAGGTCCGAAATCCATTTTTCTTGACCTAAAATGATAAAATTCACTCATTTAATCATCCCATAAATCAAGGCGTTTCAAAGTTCCTACTTCAAAAAATTATCGTTTTGCCCTTAAACTTTCACAAAATTATAATTTTAGCCTTAGACTCGTAAATCAATTTTCATCAAATTTTCTTATTCACCAAGCCTAGCCGAATATATAATAAGCTTATAGAAAATCATAATTCCAATTATTTCATGCATTTAATACTTATTTTACAACCTTTACAAATAGGTCCATTTTAGGAGTTTTCATGGAAACCCATTTCACAAAAGTTGTTTATTTAACAACTAAGATTCATTTTCTTCCATAAAAATTCAGCAAACATCATAAATTTTTTCATGGAAAAACTCTAGACTCTCAACCATATTGCAAAATAGTCCACTCATTAGCTAGATCATGCTACAAGGGTCCCAAAAATATAAAAATTATCAAAATGATCACCAAAATCACTTACTTGTAAGTAGTGTAAATTGCTGAAAATTTCAAGCTTCCAAACCCCTATTCTTGTTGATATCTTCGGTGGAAGAAGAAGAAGAAGGAAAGATGATAGCTTTTTTTATTTTATTTTATTTATCAATTAAGTCACCAAATATTTTACCTACTCTTTGAAATTGTCATTTCCTTGTCCCTATGGCCGACCATCCCCCTAAATAAGGCCTAATTGCATATTAAGGACCTCCAATTTAATATTCTATAGCTATTTTACACCTTTAGCTTGTAGAATAAAACTTTCGCACTTTATGCGATTTAATCCTTTTTCAAAATTAAGCATGTAATCACTAAAATTAATGCACCAAAATTTTCATGTACTCATATAATCATGCTATAACACCCAAAATAATATTAAAATAATTTCTCTGACCTCGAATTAGTGGTTTCAAAACCACTATTCTAACTAGCCCCAAAATCGGCCGTTACAATTCTCCCCCTTAAAGATTTTCGTCCCAAAAATCTTACCAGCAAAAAGGTTCGGGTATTGGTCTCTCATGGTCTCCTCGGGCTCCCTAGTGGCCTCTTCAACCCATTGTTTATGCCATAGTACTTTCACGAGTGCTATACCTTTATTTCTGAATTGCTTGACCTCTCGATCTAAAATCTTAACCGGATCTTCACCATTGGTCATGTCTGAACAAATCTCAACCTCTGTTGGTGAAATCACATGCGATGGGTCAAAACGATAACAGAGCTACATAGACACGGGGAATACATCATGGATCTTTTCTAAATTAGATGGCAAGGCTAATCGATAAGCTACCGATCCAATCCTTTCAATCACCTCATAAGGTCCAACAAAACGTGGACTTAATTTGCCTTTCCTACCGAATCGACTTTCTTCCACGGGGATACTTTCAAGAACATATTATCACCGACTTGGAACTAAATTTATTTTCATTTCAAATCTGCGTAGGATTTTTGTTTATTCGAAGCGGCCAGCACTTATATCCATACAAAGCCTCATAAGGCGCCATTTTCAAACTCGACTGATAGCTATTGTTGTAGGCAAATTATACTAACTACAAGTACTTTTCCCAACTAGCTTGAAACTTAAGAACACAACACCGCAGCATATCTTCAAGAAGTTGAATTACTCTTTTCGACTGATCGTTGATTTGCGAGTGAAAAGCCATGCTAAAATTTAAGTTTTTCCCAAGAGCTTCTTGCAACTTTTTCCAAAATCATGATGTGAAACTCGAATCTCTATCCGAAATGATCAACAACGGTACTTCGTGAAGTCTTACAATTTCAGAAACATATAGATCGGCTAATTTCTCAAGTGGGTAGTCGGCACGCTCTGGTATAAAATGAGTCGACTTAGTTAGCCTATCAACCACAACTCATACAGTATTTTCTTCTTTGGCATCAACGACAATCTAGACACAAAATCCATGGTAATACGGTCCCACTTCCACTCGGGAACCATTACGGGTTGAAGTAAACCCGAAGGTACTTGGTGTTCAGCTTTCACTTGTTGACTAATTAAGCACTTAGAGACAAACTCTGAGATGTCTCTTTTAATTCCCAACCACCAATACATTTTCTTCAAGTCATTGTACATTTTCACACTACCTGGATGGATACACAAACAACCACTATGGCCTCTTCTAAAATTTTCTTGATAAGATCTTTATCCTTGGGTACACAGATCTTCTCTCGAAACATCAAATAATCGTCGGTACCAATCAAAAATCCGATTCAATACCCGTCTCACACTAAGTTATCTTGACTTGCAATTCTTTATGACCTTTTGAGCTTCATAGATCTCTTGCAAAAATGTTAATTTTGCTCTCAACTTGGCTAAAATCAAACCATCGTCAATCACAGACAACTAAGTATTCATAACCGTCAAGGCAAACAATGACTTCCTACTCAAAACATAGGCGGCCACATTCGCCTTTCTAAGGTGATAATCAATTATCAACTCATAATCATTTATCAGCTCTAACCATCTCCGCTGTCGTAGATTTAACTCCTTTTGAGTCATCAAATACTTTAGACTCTTATGGTCGGTAAACATTCGAAATTTTTTGCCATACAAATAGTGTCTCCAAATCTTCAGTGCAAACACTATAGCGGCCATCTCTAAATCGTGAGTTGGATAGTTTTTCTTATATGGCTTCAGCTGTCTCGAGACATAAGCTATTACATTGCCTTCTTGCATAAGCACACATCCCAATCCATTTAAGGATGCATCGTTATACACCAAAAATTCCTTTTTCGATTTGATTGCATTAAAATCGAAGCTTCAGTCAATAATGCTTTTAGTTTCTCAAAACTTTGTTCTCACTTCTCTGTCCATTCGAACTTGACATCTTTCTGTAACAACCTTGTCATAAAAGTAGCATTCATGGAGAATCCTTTGACAAACCGTCTGTAGTATACCGCTAAGCCCAAAAAGCTTCTAATCTCTGATACATTTCTCAGCGATTTCTACTCAACAATAGCCAAGATCTTTCTCGGATCAACTCTAATTCCATCCTCCGACACGATGTGTCCTAAAAATACGACCTCTAGAAGCCAAAACTCACTTTTGCTAAACTTAGCATACAACTCTTATCTCTTAAAGTTTGCAAAACAATTCTCAAATTCTCCGCGTGCTCTCTCATCCCGAGAATAAATTAGTATGTCATCAATAAAAACAACTACAAAATTATCCAAGTACGATCGAAAAATATGGTTCATAAAATTCATAAATACGACAGGGGCATTTGTTAAGCCAAAAGGCATGGCAAGGAACTCGTATTGGTCATACCTCATCCGAAATGTAGTTTTAGTACATTTTGTTCCTTAACTCTCAACTGGTAATAACTAGATCGTATGTCTATCCGAGAAAACACTGTGGCTCCTTTCAATTAGTCAAACAAATCATCAATCCTTGGGAAAGGATACTTGTTCTTAACTGTGACCTTGTTGAGCTATCTATAGTCTATACATAACCTCATCGACCCGTCTTTCTTTTTCACAAAAAGTACTGGTGTACCCCACGGAGAATAGCTCGATCTTGCAAAACCTTTATCCGTCAACTCTTGTAACTGAGCCTTCATTTCTTTTAACTCCAACGGTGCCATCCTATACTTGGAAATCGAAATAGGTGTTGTACCAAGAACCAACTCAACTTCCCTAACTGGAGACAATCCAGGTAACTCTTCCGGAAACACATCCAGGTACTCGCATACCACCGGCACTGACTTAATCTTTACTTTCGACTCTTGAGTATTCAACACAATTCAAGATAGGACTCATACCTTTTTCTCATACATTTTTCAGCTGCCAAAGAAGAAATCACTACAGGCAAGCTATCCGATTCACCTGATTTAACCCAAATAATATCCCCATTTTCACATATCAGTTCAATAAACTTACTATCATAATTTACTAACACATTATGAACATTCAACCAATCCATGCCAAAAATTAGTTCAAATTCATCAAATGGTAGTAGCATGAGGTTAGCCGGAATATAATGACCTCTAATCATCAAGGGACAGTTTACACACTCTGTCAACTATCACATACTTGCCTAATAGGTTTCACACTTTTATAATAAATTCTGTAGACTCAACAAACATATTCATACTAGACACCAATTTCATATAAATATAAGAATGAGTAGACCCCGGATCAATCAAAGTAACAACAGAGGTATCATGAAAAGAAAAAGTACCCGTAATCACATCTGGTGACAATGCCTCTTCGCGAGCGAACAGCATATGTCCTTATAAGAGCTCTACCATTTGATCTCACAGTGGAGTTTTAAGCGCACCTCTACTGTTAGCCCCACTTCCTGGGTTCTTCTGTGGTCTACCCCTCGAAGGTACATTACTCGCTCGTACTTCTTATTTTTCGTCTTTCTCATTCATCTCAGGACGATTTCGAATGAAGTGATCTAATGAACCGCACTTGAAGCAGCCTCTTTCATTTCCTTAGCATTCCTTGAAGTGACGTCTACCATACTACGAGCATTACGGTCTATTAGGTCGGGCACTACCAACACTCACAATTGAAGTGGTCTGGGCCTTAGACGTTATGTAGTATTGCTTATTCTTATTTCTTTTCAAGAATCCAACTGAAGCATTGGATTGAATAGTGAACTCTCTTGATTTCTTAGATGAAGACTGAAACGATTTCCCCAACTGTCTTTTCTTTGAGTCACGAGACTCAATATCAGCTTTCCTTTTCTCTTTGGCCAATTCTTTGGTCTTACAAGCTCTCTCAATAAGCACCACAAACTCTCTTAACTCTAAAATGCCAACTAATAATCAGATGTCTTTATTCAATCCATATTAAAATCTCTTGCATATGATGGCTTCGGTAGATACGCACTCTCTAGCGTATTTGCTGAGGCTAATGAACTCACGCTCATATTTTGTTACTGTCATTCGGCCTTGCTTCAATTCTAAAAATTCCTTCCTCTTCGATCTATAAAACTCAAACTAATGTACTTCTTCCGAAATTCCTCTTGGAAAAACTCTTATATAATCCTTTCCCTTAGTACAATCGACACAATGGTATTCCACCATTGGTAGGCAGAGTCTTGGAAGAGTGACACGACATACTTTATGCACTTTAAGATGTGCAAGACAACTCATCGAATACTCTAATGTTATTTTCTAGCCAAAAATTTACCCTCTCTAGGTCATCATCTATATTGGCTCTGAATTCCTCAGCCCCTTGCTTTCAAATTCTGTTTACCGGAGATTTTTCTCTTCTAATCGTTTTTGCTACTTGGGGAGTTGTAGGGGCAGGCTAAGGAATTAGAGTAGGTAGAGGAGGTGAAACGTTCAGGTTCACATGAACATACTCTAAATACCAAATATTCATCATATGAAGGAAGACTTCTCTAGCCCCTTTGCCCTGACTCAGTGTCACGGGCTCATTTTCAATTGGCACGGTCCATTCTGCGGGAGCCGGCGTGTTACCCTTGACATCTTCGCTACTGCCCCATCGGGATCCATTTACTATATGAAAACATATTTTAAAATGTCAAGAGTCGTCACACTATCATAATTCATATATGTCATGTGTATCTAGACTTATACGCATGCTAGGTAGTCCGAGAATTGACTAAACCATGGCTCTAATGCCATTAAGTATAACACCCCTTACCCGTATCCGACGCCAAGATAGGATACAAGGCATTATTTATCTTAAACACATGCATGCACAATTCTAAATCATAAAAATCCGTTCAAATTTAAAAATTTTCAAGCTTCCTCCTAACATTCTTAATATGGGCCTACGAGGCCCAAAACACATTAGAAACGTTTTGATATCAAATCGAGTTCTTTAGAAAAACCTTGGAAAATGTCATTAAAAACAGGGGCACACGCCCTTATGGAAGTGTGACACGCCCGTGTGACTTGATAACATGGCCATGTTGACAGATAATATGATTCACACGGCCTAAGCATATAGGGATACACCCGTGTGGATTTATTATCTCAATTCGAACCTACAAGGGTTTTCACACTGCCTGACACGCCCGTGTCTTAGCCCGTGTGCAAAAACCTTAACATTCTGTTTCTGACGTTATCAACCTAATAAGGTCACACGGCCAAAGCACACGCCTGTGTTCTTCGACCTTGTGGTGAATTAAATTTCTAAATTCAGGTGCAGACTTCACACGGCCTAGGCACATGCCCATGTCCTATGGTAGTGTCTTCCACATGATTGAGACACATGGTCGTGCCTCAGCCCATGGTTACTATTGGGCATTTTGTTTTGCCAACCTAAATTGTAAGGGGACACGGTTGAACTACACGCCCATAGGGCAAACCGTGTCACACACGGCCTAGACACGACCGTGTCTACCCGTGTAGACAATAACAAGGCTATTTACCAAGCCTTTTTGCCACCCATACTTACACCAACATAAACCACATCAAGCAACCAATTTATTCATGCATAAATTATACCAATTGCTCAACCTTACAATTTGCATATCTATGATAAACATCATAATTTTCATATATTAATAAGAATTAGCCATCAACTATAGCCTTATAAAAAAAGAATTCTTCTTCAAAACAAGCCATCATATTTGGCCAAATCAATATGACACTTGATAAAAGACTAAGTCCCTACACATGCCATACACAAAAAGATAAGTAACTATACCAAATATTCCAATTGATAGTGTGACCGAGCCTCCGACGTCATTTGATCCCCGAGCTAGTTTAGCAATACTATAAGAAAATAGATAGGAAAGAGAGTAAGCATAGAGCTTAGTAAGTCATAGGTAAATAATTATCAACAATTATCATGAATTATCATGCTTATAGCATTTTATAAACTTGCACATGATTTTCGAATTAATAAAGGCATAACTTGCTCCTTTTCACCCTTACTAATCATACATCATGATTTGAACTCATTTCTCATGAATCTTATGTAGGTACTTGCATCACTCACAATATAATCATAACTTTCCTCACTTTTGATACAAAATTTAACTTACCCGTTGAACCAATTGGAATACTAAAGGATACCCGACAAGTCTCACACATGAGTGTAAAATGTCGATGACATGTCTCAAACATGGTCTTACACTAGCTTACATGTAGAGGCTCATGCCATGTTCCAGACATGATCATACACTAGCTCTCATCTCAATGTCGAAGCCAAGTCACAGACTTGGTCTTACACTGGCTCTCATATTGTGACTGACGCCATGTCCTAGATATAGTCTTACACTGGCATAAACATCAACGCCGATGCCATGTCGTAGACACGGTCTTACACTGACTTCCATAATATGACCGATGCCATATCCTAAACATGATCTTACACTAGCACACATCACTCAAATGTCATGACTTGGGTATCCCATCTATTCCTAAGGATTCAACCGAGAGTATATCACATCAACTCTAATCATGCATAATTATAGAAATAATCAAACATTTCATGCAATATCAATTGTTTAATGCACACATTCAATAACTTAACTCGGTATACAAAAAGTGGCGACTAAATTGAATTAATCTACTAGCTTGGCTTTTCCCCGATCTAGGTTCGGACTCCCTTTTTCTTGATCTAAAATGATAAAATTCACTCATTTAATCATCACATAAATTAAGGCATTTCAAAATTTCTACTTGGTAAAATTACCTTTTGCCCTTAAACTTTCACAAAATTACGATTTTGCCCATAAGTTCGTAAATCGATTTTCATCAAATTTCCTTATTCACCAAGCTGAGCCAAATATATAATAAGCTTATAGCAACTGAAAATTCCTATTATTTCACACATTTAGTACTTATTTTACAACCTTTACAAATAGGTCCATTTTAGGAATTTTCACGGAAACCCCTTTCACAAAAGTTGTTTATTTAACAATTAAGATTCATTTTCTTCCATAAAAATTCAGCAAACATCATAATTTTTTTCATGAAAAAACTCTATACTCTCAACTATATTGCAAAATAGTCCCCTCATTAGCTAAATCATGCTTCAAGGGTCCCAAACGTACAAAAATTATCAAAATTGATCACCAAAATCACTTATTTGTAATGAGTGTAATTTGTTAAAATTTCAAGCTTCCAAACCCCTATTCTTGTTGATATTTTCAGTGGAATAAGAAAAAGAATATGGAAAGATGATAGCTTTTCTTTATTTTATTTTATTTATCAACTAAGTCACAAAATACTTTACCTAATATTTGAAATTGTCATTTCTTTGTCCCTATGGCAGGCCATCCCCCTAAATAAGGCCTAATTGCACATTAAGGACATCCAATTTAATATTCTATAGCTATTTGACACCTTTATCTTGTAGAATAAAACTTTTGCACTTTATGCGATTTAGTCCTTTTTCAAAATTAAGCATATAATCACTAAAATTAATGCACCAAAATTTTCATGTACTAGTATAATCATGCTTTAACATGCAAAATTATATTAAAATAATTTTCTCTGACCTCAGATTAGTGGTTTCGAAACGACTATTTTGATTAGCCCCAAAATCGGGCCATTACATAATTCCTAATTGATGGCGAGATATACAAAGGAGGAAATTCGAGAGGCCTTATCCGAATTAGGCCAAACAAAAGAACCAAGAGAATATGGATTTCTGAATTTATTCAAGAAATGTTGGTCAATTATTGGAGAAGACGTTACATTCTTTTGTCTACGAATTCTAAATGGAGGTATGGATATCAGTTTAATTAATAAAACTAATATCGTATTAATTCCAAATCCTTCAGCCATTATTCATTTCAGACCTATTTGCCTATGTAATGTGCTTTATAAGTTGATAGCTAAGGTCATTGCAAATCGTCTTCGGATAGTCGTTGATAAATGTATAGATTTAGCATAAAGTGCATTTGTACTAGGGAGATCGATTTCAGATAATGTGTTACTAGCCTATGAAATCCTTCATACTTTAAAATAGAAGAAAACAGGGAAAAAAGAATTTATGGCAATAAAATTAGATATGAGTAAAGCGTATGATAGAGTTGAATAGCTTTTTGTTGAAGAAATTATGAAACGAATTGGTTTTGATCTAGGATGGGTTGATTCTTTAATGAAGTGTCTTTATAGTTTCTTATTCGGTGGTATTCAATGGTCATGCAGGAGATGGTTTTCGCCCTACAAGGGGATTAAGACATGGTGACCCTTTGAGTCCGTTTCTTTTCTTAATTTGTGGGAAAGGTCTTTCTAGTCTTGTGCGATTAGCTATGAGTGGAAACATACTTAGAGGAGTCAAGGCAAGCAGAAGTGGACCGCAGGTTTCACATTTATTATTCGCAAATGATTACATACTATTTAGGGAGGCTACAAGCTCATTCATTAAAGCAAATTTTTTCTTGAATATGTGTGTTGTTCTGGTCAATGTGTTAACTATGGAAAATCTAAAATTTTATTTAATACCAATACACAAAAGGGAGAAAAAATAATAATTTCCAGGGTTTTTAGAGTACGAAGTTCAAATAACCCGAAAAGATACTTTGGTCTTCCTAATATGGTAGGCAGAAGAAAGACAATGGCATTTCAAAGTTTGAAGGATAGAATTAAACAACAGATTGATAGCTAGAGTGTAAGACATCTTTCTCAGGGCGGAAAAGAGGTATTTAAAAGGCCATTCTTCAAGCCATTCCAACCTATACTATGGCATGTTTCTTATTCCCTAAATCTTTATGTGCTGAAATAGAAGGCATAATTGCAAAATTCTGGTGGCAAAAAAGTTGAGATAAAAAAGACATCCATTTGTGTACTTGGAAAGATTTATGCTCTTCGAAAGAAGATGGTGGATTAAGTTTTCAAAATCTCGATAAATTTAATATTGCGTTATTAGCCAAACAAGGGTGGCACCTTATTAATTTTCTGGTGATTGACTGGACATTAATTAGGTTTCCTTTTTTATTATTTATTTGAATTTTGTTTTGTTTATGGGTCTTTCCTGTTCGGTTGGGCCTGATTATTTAGTTTCTTTAAGTTTATTTGTTGCTTTCTTTTGAATTTTCAACCCATTATGGGTGATAGTCCTTTTATGTAATTTCTGACTTAGCTTATTATAAAAGTCCAATTGATTTTTCAAAAAAAAAAAAAAAAAGCATAAGGGTTATATTGAATAAAATGTGTATTTGTTTTAAAAGTGGATCTGGATTAAATTAAAAATATTACAAATGAAGAAGAGGATTACTTGATAAAAAGGTAAAGTGGTAGGTGAATATATAACAGTCCGATTTAGATCCTAATCGAAACGGTAGTTTTGGGGACCATGAATCCGAGTCCGAAAAATATTTAGATACTAATTTCCGTGTTAATTATATGTGAATTAGCATGTATGAAAATTTCTGTATAAAAATTTGATTGTTTGTGAGCTTAATTTAATAAAAAGGGCTTAATCGCGTAAATTATAAACTTGATAGTTTAATGTGTTAGGATCAAATTGAGGTTATCTTTTTAAATGGGAGCATTTAAAATGCAATAAACCCATTCTTATATTTTAGTGCACGGCAACAAGGTTTTATTATATGTTTTTATGTATTATTATGTTATAATTATTATTATATTATATTGTTACAATAGTTTAAAAAAACAAAATGATAACATTTTAAAAGCCATTATTCTTTCCTCTTAACCGAAACAAAGAAAAGAAAAAGAACATAGGAAGGCTTTAGGTTTTCGGCATCAAATTAGCTTGATCAAGGTATGTTTAGTTTTCAGTTTTTGATAATTTTTACGTTTTTGAGATCGTTGCTATGAGATGCACAAAACCCATGTTTTAATTTTTGATTTTGATGAATATTTTGAGTTGAGCCATTGATGATAGCTTGTTGTTTATGTTGTTTGATGGTGAAATATGATATATATGTGTTAGATTAACAAGTTTTGTTTTTTGAATTTTTGATGAAATTGAGTATGTTGGACTAAATTGCAAAAATAAATTTTTGAGGGACTAAAATGTGAAATAAATGAAATGTATGGACTTGTATGAGGACTAGGGACATTTGGCCCTTAAGGTGTATAGTAAATTTTTGTGTATTTTGTGTTTTGTGCAAATAGGACTAAATTGTAAAAAGTGTGAAATGTTAAGGGCAAAATGGTAATTTTCTTATTTATGTGTTTTTTGACTAAATTGAATGAAAATATGTTTGAATGAGCTTAATTTGAATATGTATAGATCAAGAACCAAAGAAATCAGACTTGGATCAAGGAAAAGCGAAAGTAGTTGAATAACCGATTTTTGTCGTTCGACGATATCCGAGGTAAGTCTATAAGCAATTAAACATTGTAAATTGTGTATGTTATTTAGTAATATGCTGATTTGGAATTTTTGGAGATTGTATTGAGATAGCCGAATATGATTAAATCAAGAATTAATATGATTAAGTTTAATTTGGTTGAGTTATAATAATTGAAAGTTCGTATGAAGATTATGAAGTACATGAAAGTTTCGATATATGATATATATGTTGGACAGCTTTTAAGTATCGTTATTCGGGCTTTGGGCCTAGCAAGCTTTGAGCTGGTGAAATTAATCGGGCTTCGTACCTAGCAGGCTTATTGCCGGTGAATAAATATTAGACCTTGGGTCTAGCAAGCCTAGTGCCGGTGTGTGATTCAGGCTTACGCCTAGCAGGTTTAATACTAGTGATTTATTTTCAAGCCTATGTCTATAAGATTTCATATTGATGTGGAAAAATTGAGCAAGTAAGTTGATCCAACTAATCTTATATGATCGGCCACATAGGTATATGCACATGTGATGTTATATTAAATTTGAATATATGAGTACATGTGATGACTTAATTAATTTTATATGTTCGGTCATGTGTGACAATGTAATGCACTAGTGTATATTCGGCCATATGTGATAATATAATGAATTATGTGTATTTGGTCGTATAAGTAAGCAATTATGATAGGATATTTGGGAATTTGATTATTCGGTCAACTAGGTATGATTGTGAATTAAATTGAGATAGTGTAATTTTGGGAATGAAAAGTTGTATAATATTATGCTTAATGAGAAATATAAGTATTCGACCAAAGTGAATTATTGAATTCTAGTTTAATATTAATGATACAACTTCGTTTGATAGAAATGTTTGATTGTTCAGTTGAATTGTTTAATTTGCTTATAACTTCCTAAACTATGACAGCTTACTGTGTGTGTTTATTTGATTTGTTTTATAGATGTTGAAGTCTAGTTACGAGCTCGGGGATCATCGTCAAAGTCTATTACACTATCGACCAACGTTGGTATTTTAAAAGTTAAATTTTCTGAACTATGGCATGTATAGGCTAGTAATATGATGTTTGGTTTTGAAATTTGTATATATATATATATATATAGCCATGCGGAATTCGCTTGTTCTTAAAGTTAATGTTTAGATGTTTAAATAATTTTGGTTATGATATATGTGTGTGGTAAACTTTGATATATGGATGATGGATATGTTTTGGTTGTGGATCGCTTATGATGCTAATGGTAGTGATTTTTCAGTCATGTATTAGCTTAAATTGTAAATATAGATAATGGTTTTAATTTAATTTGTGGTTTGGCAATGGTGATTTAATCATGTAGTTAAATGCTTAGTTAAATGTTAATAATGGAATTGGTTGTATTCATACGTGTAGACTATGCTATACTATAGATATTTGTTAATTTGAAATGGTATGCTAGCATTGGTGAGTTGGTCTAGAAATGGTGAATAATGTATATATGTATTTTCGATCAAAGTATTAGACTCATATTAATGAGTAAGTGATATGGTATATGTTTTAGGTATTAAAGTTATCCTGGATAACCGAATTTGTAGTTAAGTGATTGGTTATGTGTATGTATTTTATTTTAGAATGTGAATCGGGTGTAACTTTAGTATTATTTGTGCTCAAAATGGTTCAAATCAATATGGTTATATGCGCATATACTTGTGTTAAGAGAAGAGGTATATTTAATCTTGAAATGATGCATGCTTAAATGAGTGTATGTGTATGTATAGTTAGCATGCCGTGTGATTAATTTATCTTAGATTAAGGTGCATAGCATGTGAAATGGTAAAGTCATGTATTGATTTGGTAATTATGTTTGGATATGTTTTTTTTTTTTACATTAGGAAATATGAGCATGGTATAATGGTTCGTTTGATGTTTAAATTTGTACCTGTGCAGAAGCTATATAATAATATGGTTTGATAGATGCTGGATTATGTTTTTAATTATGAAATGTTATGTATGTTATGATTTTAAGACTTGATATTTGATTAAGTTTCAAACATTAATGTGATTAAATATTGAGTTGTGGAATTAATAATGAATATCTGTGTGAACTATGTTATGTCCGTAATGTCTTATAACCCTAATCTGGCGATGGATTCGAGTTAGGGGTATTACAGAATATGAAACAGAATGGGAATTGAAGATCCCAATGGACCTACCAGCATAAAAAGAAATTTTTTATTACTTTTTATAAAATAATATTAAAAATTAATTAAATATAAAAATAGGATGAAAAATAAATTAATTATGAAAATGGAATGTTTGATTCAATTATTTTAGGTGTTATTTAACATATTGGTGGCACTAATATTTTTTAAAAAAAGTAATATTTTTTTGTAGAGTCGACTGACACATTAACAGTACCGATAAATTTTTAAAGAAAGTTTGATAAAAAAGAGGTTGAAAGTTATGGTTACAATACTAGACAATTAATGTTTTACTTTTCAGTAACCATTGCCTCACTTTCAGACTTTTAATATTTTTTCCTACATTTCTATTTACCAAATTAGATTACAGGGAAAAATCAAGTTTATTTATTTATTTAATTAAAGGGTTATGGCCTCATACATTAGTGGTATCAATTAAAAATATATTTTTCAGCTTTTTTCTTATCAAACTTTTTTAAAGTTCATCAGTACCTTTAATGTGTCAGACACTTAAAAAGTATTGTAACAAACACTCTATTTTTATAATTAATTTGTTCTTATTTATTTTTATATTTAATTTTTAATATTTTATTCATAAAAACCAAATAGGGCCTGCTGATTGGTTTTGGTTTCGGCCACTGGGGCCAACTCCTTTACCAAAGTATTGATTTTAATTATCATTTTTTAAAATTTTATTTTAAAATAATTTAGTAATTATCTTAATTGTTTAAAATTTTGGACCAATATGCTGTTTTTAGAAGACTTACGGATGGTATTGATAAAATAAAATAAAAGCACGGAAAAAGGTGTAGTTATTTAAGGAGAGACGTCAGGAGTGGAGCCCAGAGTTGATTGGGTACTTACGTGAAAATCTAAATCTAAATTTTTAATCTAATCCAACTGCACACACACAGACAGACAGATGTCACGTGAATGCTAAAATCTCTTTCTCACTTTTTAGAAACACATTTTTTTAAAAGGGTAAATTATGCCTAAAATTATTAAACTATTAATAAATTTATATTTTAATTATTCAATTTAATAAAGTAATAAAATAATTACTAAGTTATTAATTTTATTTAAATTATTAAATTGTTAAAATCGTTGTTATATAATTTTATTTATTTACAGTACAAATTTATAATTATGCTTATAATTTTTAAATTTTATTTACAATGTAATAAATATTAACTCATTTTATGTAATGCACATTTAATTTTAATTTTCACTATCATTTTAATTTGTAACGCTTTATTTTTATATATTTTAATTGAAAATATTTTTTTCTTTCAAGCAGACTTAATATTATTTTCTTTCAATTTGTTCCTCTACTTTTCCATTATTCCACTTTTGAATGCAACCAATAATACCTAAAAGTAAAAGATATACTTTTTTTTTTCAAAAGAATGAAAATAATTACTGTTTCTACTACAATTCTAATAATAATATTGCTACAATTTATATATATTGGTATAATTTTCAATTATGCCATATATATATATCTATATATATATTAGACATGGCTAAGAACAGCAATAATGCATATTGTTGGTGGACATCTTATCTTTAATTTAATATATGATCGTATATCCTTTTTATACATAAATTGTTGAATTATTAGTAGTAGTACATCATATTGAGAAAGTTATGGAGGATTAAATTTTAATTATAAAAATTTAAAAGGATTAAATTAATATTTTATTATTTTGAGGATTAAAGTATAATTTTATTATTGCATATAATTTCAAAAATTTTAGGCCTTTTTATTAAACTAACCCAAAAAATTAATTAATTGTCAAAATAACCCACCTTTTAATTAAATACAAAAATGACCCAAAGCTACTGATAAATTTGGTGGAGCCAAATTAAATGGCTCCACCAAGTTCCACGTCGGCATAGGGATTAAAAATAATTTTTGGTGGAGCCATTTTGAATGGCTCACATAATCTCATCTGAGAAATCTTGTAAAATCTAAAAATTGGAAGGCTTTAAAATAATTTTTTAATTTTTGGTGGGCCATTTGAAATAAAGCGACCACCTTCTGAACTTTTTTTTTTTAATTTTGTCTTTTTTTTTTACTTTTTCATGTATTTAAAAATTAAAGGCGCAAAAAGTAATTTTTCCTTTTTGGTGGTGCCATTTGAAATGGCACCACACCTCCTCTAATTTTTTTTACTTTTATATTAATTTCTTATTTTATTTTATTTATTTATTTTATATTATTAATTTTAAAATATTTGTAATATGTATTTAAAATGTTTTATAATATATTTTAAAAATTTTAAATAGTATTTTAAATAAATTTTTAACTTTAGATATATTTTAGTAATTATTTTAAATATTATATTTTTTACTTTTTTCAAATTTTGAAAAGTTTGAGGACTTAAAAGTAATTTTCCTTTTTGTGGTGCCATTTGAAATGGCATACCACCTCTACCCTTTTCTTTTTTTTACTTTTCATTATTTTATTATTTTATTTTATTTAGTTATTTTATATTATTAATTTTAAAATATTTGTAATATGTATTTAAAATATTTTATAATATATTTTTAAAAATTTTAAATAATATTTTAAATAATAGAAAACCGTCACTTTGATTTAAATAGTTTTTATAGGCTAGCAACCTTAATGCCAAAATGGGGTTGAAACAAGCAAAAGCAGTTAGAAATTTGAAAAAAGCATTTAAAATCGGCAAGTGGCGTGTTTTCTATTATTTAAAATACTATTTAAAATTTTTAAAATATAAATATTATAAAACATTAAAATAAATAATAAATAAAATAAAATATTAAATAAAAAAAATATTATTAATCAAAAAATAATTAAAAAATAAAAAAAAATATATTAAAATAATTAAAAAATTTTTAAAAATTTAAAATGAAAATTTAAATGCCAATACAAATTATTTTAATGGTAATCTTAATAACAAAACTTTAATTTTGAAAATAAATTTAAAATTATTTAAATAAAAAAAAGTTATTTTGACAATTAATTAATTTAATTTTTTAATTTAATAAAAAACCAAAATTTAAGAGGTGATTAAAATTCTTGTGAAATATCTGTTTGATAAGGACTCAAACTATATTATCTCATCTCTACTCATAATATTATATATTTTTGAAATTGTGTAGTTTAAAGATTGCATTGACAATGTACTAAAATATTTTCCCATAATGGAATGACTATTATTGAGTAAATAAATCCTAACTATTATTTAATAAATCCTAACTATTATTTTTAAATTAAAGTATTCAAGGAATTGTCATTTTCAGTACCTTTGTGCAAAGTTCGAATTTGAATTCTCTTTCTTAAATATAATATATTTTATCATTACACTTAATTTAATATTCTTAATTTTTTAAAAATAACTGATTAAGTCTGAACTTAAGTGGCAGAGGCATTGTTGTCAATGGAGGATGACGTGGGTTGGGGAGGCTACGAGTAGTTCTAGTCATTGTGTTAAAAAAAAAAGTAGATATTTAAGAATACAATAAACGAGGTTAAATTTTGCTATTAGTCCCTGTACTTCACAAAATTTATAGATTTAGTCCTTATACTTTATTTTGATCAATTTTAGTTCTTGAACTTTTTGAAATTTAAAATTTTAATCTTGACCAAAACAATACTAGTTAAATGTATTTGGTTAATTTCAATTACTAGTTTTGTCCTATACGTATAGTTGTGATTTAATTCATATTCTCTAATTGCATCATTCTTTATATCTATACTTTTTCAAAATTTAAAATTTCAGTTTTGATGCAATAGGCCATCGTTAATTATTAATTGAATTTTAGTAAGTAATATGTAAAAGTAACAAACTGATATAGCGTTGCACTTCTAATAATCTTTCAGCTGCACCAGCTTTAGAAATAGCAAAACTTAATTTAATGAATTTAACAATTATCGTTTGGTGATGACTGAAATTTTAAAAATTGAAAAGCATAAGGACTAAAAATAGCAAATTAAAGTACATAAACTAAATCCAGAATTTTTTGTAAAGTACAGGGTCTGATAGCAGAAGTTTAACCAATAAATGAAATGCTTATTTTACAGGAGGCTTAGGTCTCCCTCACTCTTAAACTGTATAAATACCTCGAAATCAATCCTCTCCGTTTTACCGACCTCTTTCTCTCGCTCCTCAAAAATATTGAAAAAAATTCGATATTTTTCTTAATCAGGTAATTTAACTCAATATTCCTCATTAAATTACTATTTAAGCTCTTTTTTTTTTCTTTTTGCATTAGCTGATGTGAGAATTAGTAGTCTTTGCTTAATTCAATATTAAATTGATTTTTTTTTTTTTTTCCGGGTATTTTTAATTCTTCCCAAAGGTGTTAGATTTAGTTTTTACGTGTGCTTTTTCATTGGTGATTTTGAAGGGAGTAGATAGATTTTAGCTTCAGATTATTGGATTATTATGTTATAATTGGGAGCTAATACGAGTTCATATCTTGGTAATTTTCACTTGAATGCTGCTGAGTATTACTCTATTTTGTTGTATGAGAGGTTTGATTCACGTGGCTTACCAAAAAGTCGGTGCTTGTTTCTCGATGTTTGTGATTTACTGGAAGTACTTGGACATATGCTTTTGTTGTGTTAGTTTGTAGCAATCAGTTCAGTTGAGTGTGATCGGTAATGTGGAAAAATGGAGAAAGAAAGGAACTTTACTGGACTAGTTTCCACCATGATTCTACTTCTTAATGAATATTCTGTGATGGGATCGCAATGCGCATGAATCGTTTTTCTTTTTAAGTTGGTTGAAGTTGAATTGTAATCGTAAAATAGAAAAAAAAGGGACAACTTTTATGGGATTTGGTAATAAGCAGAGAACTTTGCTTTCCTATGAAGTGAAGGGGATTGCTGCATCTATGAATGTTTTCTTTCTTCTTGGAAGGGAAGAGAAAATTTACTAAGACCACGAATCAATCAAGCGGGTGTCCATTCAGGATTTAACTTCTATCTTATTTTTATGATCTCATTTATTTGTTTTCTTAACTTGTAAGTTTTATGTATAGGTCTTAGCATATGGGTTCTAACTCAGTTGAGGATATGATAGAAGCCTCATCTGGGGTCCACTTTTCTGGATTCCATATGGATGGTTTGGAGTTAAACAATATTGAGAAGCCTCCAACCTCACCAGGTGCTGAAAATGTGCATAAACAACCTTTTATTATTGGTAAGTTTGAACAAGAGTAGGGTTGTTAACCTGCTACTTGCATCATGTTTTGGATGAAATAATGATCAAAATTAGTTAATGAAAAAGTTTGGATAAGAATGCTGACTTGACGGCAATCCAGGCTCTTTTTCCTTTTTCGTTGAAGAAGAATTGCCATAATATAATATTTTACCACATAATGGATCTTTTCGGTTCACTGTGCTTGAGACACAAGCGTTGTTTGTATAATGTACTTTTCTTCAATTTTGTTTGAATTATAGTTAAGAAACGACATTCAAAACTACATTCAGGCACTGAACTAAATACTTATTTGGTACTAGTTCTGTTATTAAATTGGTTTCTTTCAACTATATTTTGAATTCTTTTGTCTTTCTGATTTTCACTTTTATCTAACTTTGGCTATTATTTTGTGGGCCAGGAGTTGCCGGGGGAGCAGCATCTGGTAAGACTACAGTCTGCGATATGATTATTCAGCAACTTCATGATCAGCGTGTAGTATTAGTTAATCAGGTAATCAGTCTTCTCTTAGTTTCAAGTCTGGATTTTATTAAGGGTTATTTAGAGAAAAGAATTTTAAAAGTAAACTTGTAACTAACATGAATTTTCAAAGCTGAATAGTTAAAGCTCTAGAAAATGTATGGAATTTGAAATGCAGTCTTCTCCTCTCTCCTGTTTTGAAATTTATTTTCCGCTGAAGTTCACTTTAAACTTGGGTTTATGAATGTTTACTCAGTCCATTGGTTCTTTGATTAACCTAGCTATGAGGGTGAGAATGGATCATTGGCTTCCTTCCATTTTTTTTCCTGTCTTAAATTGGTTATGCATTAATCGATTATGAATTTGTTGGTCATTATTCATAAAAAGAAAAGGAAGAGAGGGTAGGCATTTGTCATTTGAACATCATTTGCAGAAGGAAATTGTTCAACATTTTGATCTGACAACTTCTGTAGCTTTTTTTTCTGCACTGCTAAAAACAATTAGTCTCCTCTCTCCTGTTGGTTAGAGTTTTAATCTGAACAATGTGCCAGGATTCCTTTTATCACAATCTCACTGAAGAGGAACTTGCTAGGGTTCATGAATACAACTTTGACCATCCTGGTGAGAATATTTCTATAACAGAGATCCAAAATATTAAGAAACCCATGACATGCTGGATCGTTGTGCTTATTATTTGACAAAAACTCATACTCTCTCTCTTTCATCATTACTTAATTGTTCAACAAGTGTTTTCTATGAACTGTCTTGGTAACAAGGGCACTATCTGAATTTAGTTTTTCTTATTCTGAACTTTTAGGCATTTGATATTTTGCACATCTGGTAAATTTTGAAGTATTTAATATTTTCTGAGAGCATTTGAGTACTATTAATGGGCAAATGTCAAAAGGCATGTTTTCACTAATTGATCTTAAGGAGATGTGAATGTTTTATGTGAAAGACGTTTGGTTCCACCATATGTTTTCTTTGAATTTTAATGATACAGTACTGTTCCTTTCTGCAGATGCATTTGACACAGAGAAATTATTAGATTCTATAGAAAACTTGAGGCATGACCGAGCAGTAGATATTCCAAACTATGATTTCAAGAGTTATAAAAGTAATGCTTTTCCTGCAAGAAGGGTAAGGTCTCACAATGTTCAAATGTATGTTAATATGACATGGACCCATGTTATTATATCTTTGATACAGGCACTTTTTGGTTCAAGGGTTCCCTAAATCATTTTCAATGCACTACACCGAGTCCAATTATTAAAACATCTTTCGCCTTCTTAATCACCTAGAATTCAATTATAATTGTATATATGTACAATGTCCTAGCTGTTAATGTCTTCTTACAATTCCTTATAACCGGTAGACATGTCTTTCCACGACCCTTTTGATTGCTTTTTTTTTTTTTTTCTTTTCACAAAGGAACTGTAGTAATAAATTTCAACTGATATTTGTTGTTTTCTAGACTTTTAGAAACTCACTGTGATAAAGTTTCTGCAGGTTAATCCTTCAGATGTTATAATTTTGGAAGGGATACTCATTTTTCATGACCCTCGTGTGCGAGAGTTGATGAACATGAAGATATTTGTTGATACAGGTTAAATAGTTAAACGTTTATTTCAGTTCTTTGGCTTATCCTATTTATTTGCATGCTGCTTACAGCTGGCATGAAACTTTACTGTTACCTAAATTCTGTTGTGGATGATGAACTGATGAAACGGTGCTATTATAATGTTGATTGTGGTATGGTAATTTGTTTTCCAACTCCCCAATATTGCTATTCCTTTTAAAGATCTGTAGCTGCCTATTGCTAGGGACACTTTAGATTGGTTGTACTGCATTTTGTCAATATGCATCATTAGATTACCAAACTGTTTTGGTTGCGTGCTATTCTTAATACGGATGCAATAATAGTTACTATTAAGAAAAAGAAATCAGTGATGACTTATTTATTATTTATTACTGAAAGCTTTAAGTGAATAACTTGCATATATTGGAGAATGTATCCTTCATGTTGCTTCATTGGTGTTACTAAGTTGGGCTGTCACTTCACATTGTAAAATTTTCAGTGCAGATGCTGATGTACGTCTGGCTAGAAGAATAAGGCGTGATACTGTTGACAAAGGAAGAGATATCGGTGCAGTCCTTGATCAGGTCTAACTTTTCTTCACCACTCACATCCACATGATAAATTGGCATAAGGTTTTTGAATCATGTTGTGTTCTCTCTCCCACCAGAAACAATAAACTGCAGCATCACTGCATTATGAAGCTTGGATTTGATTTGTTTCCTCAATGCAAGAAACATTGGGCTCAATAATTTATGATCTTTTATAGTCTCATTTACTAACTTTTCAGCTTTCTCTTCTTTTGGAGGTGCTTCCTTTCAGCTGATATTTATATGCAGTTAACTTTTAATGCAGTATTCAAAGTTTGTGAAGCCTGCCTTTGATGACTTTATACTTCCAACAAAGAAGTATGCAGATATTATCATTCCCCGTGGGGGAGATAATCATGTAGCAATTGATTTGATTGTGCAACATATCAGGACAAAGCTTGGACAGCATGATCTTTGTAAAATCTACCCAAATTTATATGTCATTCAATCAACTTTTCAGGTATAACACTTTTGTTTCCTTCAATTAATTAAGGGTGAACTATTTGTTCTGCATGTATTGAGCTCCAATAGCTACTTGAAAAAGATCAATGTACATTTGTTAAACGAACATGATCTTTTTATTTATGTAGATACGAGGCATGCATACCCTCATTCGTGATTCTCAAACAACGAAACATGACTTTGTTTTTTACTCTGATCGGTTGATTCGTCTGGTGGGTATATTTTGGATTAGATGCAATATTTATCCTTTGGTTTCCTTTGCATGTTAATTAATGCAACAAAAATTCCCCCTTAGGTTTCTCAGTCATTTAAGATAATCTTTTCTAGGTTGTTGAACATGGGCTGGGACATCTGCCTTTTACAGAAAAGCAAGTGATCACTCCAACTGGTTAGTTGATGTTACTTCGTCTAGTCTGGACATTATATGAAGTATTATCGGGTTATCACATCATTATTATGTTTTTATCACATCCTTATTACACTTTATTAAGGTTATGTCTGTCAGATATAGTTGTATAGATTTGTTATCTGACATCATCTGGAATTGAGTTTTCTACTTTCTAAAAGCACGTAGCATGTATGATTGCTAATTGCTTCTTTAATGTTCTAAGTTGTCATGTTTCTTAATTTCATTTGCTTATACAGTGCTACTCAGTCATAATTATTAATATTGTTGTTATTGTGGATGCAGGGTCTGTATATACAGGTGTGGATTTCTGTAAGAGGTTATGTGGTGTTTCGGTTATTAGGAGGTACAACTCTGGTCTCAAATCTTAAGGAACTGGATCAGTAATGTTGAGAATCTTTGATTTATTTGACAGCATTGAATGGCTAATCTTTAGGGATTATGGCTGATTTTTAGAGATTCTAATTAGAGATATTCTTTCCTTACATGATTCAATGCTTCATGTATATATATCTGTACATATTTCTAAGAAATACATAGTTTTGAGTTTCCTCAATATATTAGAGTATTCACCTCTAATTTCATCAAATAATTGCATGGTTTCCTTGATTTAAAACTTTCTTGGGGATATTTGAAGGAGGTGGGACGTTTCTAAAGAGTTAAATCATAGGGAGTGATGATCAGAAATTAATAAATGACGACTTAAGTGGTCGAATATTTATTTCTAGTGCTGATGTCATAAGAATAAACCAAAGATACTTTCGGTATGCCATGGACATGTGAACTTAAAATTAATACGACTTAGCTTACCATGGTTAAGTAGGTGTGAGTTGGAAGATGTTTCAGATAGCTCTAGACCAATAGGGAGATGGTTGAGTGACTGCAATTGCTTTTCCAATAAAATTTGAATTTATCATGGTTGTTAACTTATTGATACTATTACCACACTATCCATGCACATTATTTTAAAACATTAGCTACCATCTCTTGAAACTAAACTAATACTAGTGGTGAGAGTATGGAGAATGCATTGCGAGCATGCTGCAAAGGTATCAAGATTGGCAAAATTCTTATTCACAGGGAAGGTGACAATGGTCAGCAGGTTTGTAAACACAACTACTTTCCATATAAAAGTTGTGTTTTTTGCCTCCATTCTCACTTCTTCATTCATGCTTCAATGATTGAATAGCTTATTTATGAAAAACTACCGCAAGACATCTCAGAGAGGCATGTATTGCTACTGGATCCTATCCTAGGCACAGGTGCGTTTCTATTCATTGTTGATAATCATCTTGTGTTTGCTTTCATTTTCAAGCATCGTTTGGTTCACACACAGATTGTGGGCTGAGCTGGGTTGGTATTTATGCACCAGATGAAAAATCTCGGGATTGTCTTCATGGTCCTGAGTCATCCCATGTGTTCTAACTTAGAACTATAATCCCATTTGGGACATTGTTAAGTTTTTCTTGCTTAATAACTTTAGTCACAGAGTCTAAGACCTAGTAGTTTGTTTTGGACATTTTTATTCAACTCAATATCATAATCTTGTGGTTTTAAGATGTTGCAAACTTTTCTACAGGCAATTCAGCTGTTCAAGCTATTTCCTTGCTTATAAAAAAGGGTGTACCAGAGTCCAACATCATATTTCTCAATCTCATATCTGTAAGTTATTGTTGGTACAAGCCGTCGTGAATGGATTATTATCTCTCTTATAGCTTTCTTCTCTTAAGCAATTCCTGTTTAAAATTTACTGTCATCTTGCTGGCCAGGCACCTCAGGGGTTACATGTGGTGTGCAAAAGCTTCCCAAGAGTAAAGATTGTAACGTCTGAGATTGAAATTGGTTTAAATGAAGATTTCCGAGTTGTCCCTGGTATGGGTGAGTTTGGAGACCGATATTTTGGAACAGATGATGATGATAACCTGCAAGCGGTGGCCCCTATGCAATTGTCCAATCAGAGCTGCTGAAATTTCAATACCAAGATGATATACTGCCTCAACTGGAGGGTTCAACTAAGTATGTTTTAGTCATAATGAACTTGGAAACAATTTTGACTTAATCAGACCTAGAGTTCCCATAGTTGAATTGTTGTTATTATCATTATTATTAGTGCCTTTTTTTTTTCCCCTAAAATCTTTGGAGTCACATACTAGGGCTGCCATTTACAGAATCCTTGTCATCAGATGATAATACTTGAATGGTGTTATAGGGGACTAGGGCGTAGTAGCCTATTTCTTTTCCTTGATGGTATTATAGGGGACTGGGGAGTAGAGTTGCAGGCACAAGTAGTTTTATAGAATGATAATTACATGATATTTATGTGTACTTAAACTACCATAGTTGAGTTCAATATAATGAAAATCCAGACTTCCAATCCGCTAATTAAGAACGAAGGCTTTCACATCACCTGTTGCTTCTGCTGACCAACAATGTACACAACCGTTCAACAACAATAATTACTAATCGTCTAGTTTTATTCATTATGTATAATTATTCCTAATTATTCCACATAACGGGTTATTTTATCAATCTAACCTAAAATATTTTAATATTTACAAAAATGATTCAGGTTTAAAAATATTTATCAAAATGACCTGAAATGAACAATAGAATGGAGTTTTGGAAACCCAATGGCCGGCATCATCTAGTGTTTTGACCTATGATTGACTGATGATTGTGTCAAGCTTTAAAAAATTGATTTTTTTAACTTTGGGAACCCAATGGCTGACACTAGGGATATTTTTAAATCGTATTATATTGATATATAAAAATATCAATATTTCAAAAAAAAAAATTTGAGTGCTGGTCAGCACTAGAGATGTAAAAAAAATAAAAATTTGAGTGTTGGCTAGTAGATGACTCGCATCTGGTACCTTTTTTGTGTCCCAATGTAATTTTTTTTTACTTTGGTACATTGATTGCTAGTACCAGAGATGTAAAAAATAAAAAAAAATTTTGGGTGCTGGCCACTGGCACTAGAGATGTAAAAAAAATAAAATTGGGTGTTGACTAGTAGATGGCCGGCACCAAATATTTTTTTCATGTCCAATGCAATTTTTTTTACTTTGGTACACCGATGGCCGACACCATAGATGTAAAAAAATTTTTTTGGGTGCCGGCCAGAAAATGGCCGCCACTGGGTACTTTTTTTGTGTCTTAATGCAATTTTTTTTTGCTTTGGTACATTGATGGTCGGCACCAGAGATGTAAAAAAAAAAATTTTTTGGCTGCTAGCCATGTGATGGCCAGGTCCAGAGATATAAAAAAAATTTTCTGCTGGCCAGTAGATGGTCGGCATCAGGTACTTTTTTCGGTCCCCAACGCAAAATTTTTTAACTTTGGGACACTGATGACTGGCACCAATGACATTTAGAAATTTTTTTTTTTTGGTGCTGGGTAGTAGATAGACCTAATCATGGGTCGGGTCACCTGACCCAGCCTGAAATGTGGGAGGGTTTGGGCAAAAATATAGGCTCGAAAAATGGGCTTGGACAAAAAAAATAAAGCCTGTTTAAAAACGGGCTGAGCCTCGGGTAAGGTATTTTTGACCCGGACCCGGCCTGACCCAAATTCACTAAAAGACAAAAAAATTGCTCTTTTTTTGTTTTTGAATGTTATTTTCTTATTGTTTTCTCCCTATTTTGCTACCATTTTACTATTATGTTGCTACTATTTTATTGTTATTGTTTGGATATTGTATAAAACTTATTTTATTGTTAATTTTGTTATTATTTTAAAGGCATTTGTTAATTTTTTTTATTATTTTAGAGACATTTGCTTGTTAAGTTTGTAATACCCGAAAATTTTTATAGTAAGAAAATAAGATATTATCCTTGATATAGTAAAACAAGGAAATAAAGTGACAAAAATTCTGAGTTATGTCAACATTGGGAAGTATATTATGATATATTAATTCAAGAAAAGGACTAAATTGTAAAAGTGAGAAAAATTTTATTGCCAAAAAGTAAATACTCAAAATGTGAGGGGTTAAAGTATAAATATGAAAAATTTGAAGGACCAATAGTGTAAATATTTTAAGAGTGGAATGATCTAGAAACTAAGAAAAATGGATGAATTAGGACCAAATTGAATACGTGAAGAATTATGAGGGACTAAATTACAATTTTACCAAATTAACTGATGACTCAAGGATGGAATTTTAAAATATCATGAAAGGCAAAATGGTCAATTAGTAAGAGAGAATTCTAGAATGTAATGATTATGTTAATGATATTTTAATTAATTAATTAGATAAATATTATTTTATTAATATTTTAATAAGATATTTTTGAATATTTTATTTAATTAAGGCTAAGATAAAAAGAAAGGAAGATGAAAAAAATTCTTCATCTTCATTCAAGGCTTCCAACGGCTATGAAGAGAGAAAGAAAGAAAGTTTTGCTTTCTTTACAATTTGGTCCTTTCACAAAAAATTCACCATTTTTACCTAAAAATTAAAAGAATTTCCATGGTTACCAAGAGAGAAAAATAATAAGGAGACCATGGGGAGCTAGAATATCAAGTTAGATTCAAGAAATAGAAGTTGGAGGAGAGAGAAAATCAAGTTAAAGATTGAAATCAATATGACAAGGTAAGAACATCAAGATTTTAATATATTTTTAAGTTTGATATTATTGAAAAAGCATGGAAATGATGTTAAAGTAGAGTTTTCTTATGTAAGGTTCTATGTTCTTGATTTTTTAGTGAAGGGAAATAAGAGAAAGTGATGGGAAATATTGTAAAGAAAGGAAATAAGAGTGTTATAAACTTGGTAATCAACATTTTACACTAAAACAGTTTTGGACAGCAGCAATAGTCTAACTTTGAAAAATCACCAAAAATTGTAAATATCGAATTATTGGTTGAATAAAATATGAAATTAAATTTTATTGAGTCTAGTTTCTCATAGAAGAAACGATATAAGCAATGGAATTGTAAATTATGAGTTATAATAAATTTTATGAGACAATGTCAGAATGATTTCGAGTTCCTCTGTTCTGAATTCGGAAAATCATAAAAATTATAAAAAATAATTAGGGGTTTAAATTTATATTTTTAAATTCTTAATGAGTCTATTTTAAGAGAAACAAAAAAAATCATCATCTAAACCCCGTATTAAGATATAATTAATTTTTAGTAAAGATAGGTCGAAGCTGTTAAACAGCAGAACATGGATAAATTTGAAGATTTTACTGTACTTATTGGCTAAACTATAAATTTTGAAATTTTTATGGTAGAAATATATTTGATTCTAGTTTCTAAAACATCAAACGGATCTTAATTTAGGATTCTTTAGCTCAAGATATAAAAAATTTAGTGACTATGGCTCAAGTGGACAACTTGATATGAACATATAAGTAAATAGTGGAATCATATATATACATTAAGGATGTGGATTGGATAGGAGGAGGAGGAAAATATATGAATATTCAGCTAGTTTGGGTTTACATTAAAAATGACTAATTTGCATGTTTTAGACTTAGGGGCTATATTGAATAAAACTTTAGGGGTAATTTTGTAAAAATGTCAAAAATGACCAAATTGAAGGAAATGAATTGTTTTTTTTTTTGTCTAAATTAATTAATAAATTGAATGAAATTATTAATTTAGATCAAGATTGGGTGAAAAATTGAGGAAAATAGAAATTTCCAAAATGCCCCTAAATAGTGGTATTTTTGCAATTTAGCCAGGTAAATTCACATGGTTGAACTTTTATGATTATTTGTTAACTTAGAAATGATATAATGCATTATTTCATGTGTTTGTCATTGAATTGTGACTATTGAAAGTATATGAAAATTGATTTGAACGTTCAAATTGAGTAGAACGCTGGATTGAGTACGATCATTCAGTGACAAGTGGAATGATAAGTGATGAATTGACGGATAAGACCATGGTTGGACCATGGCAAGTGTGTAAATGTAAGACCATAGCTGGGCTATGGCATTTCAGTGAAAAGACCATAACTGGGTTATGGCATCGTGAATGTAAGACGATGGTTGGACTGTAACACCCCAAACCCTACCAAACGTTATGACCGAATTTGGTATGCTACAGAGAAAACATTTTGAAAAATCCTTTAAGCCGATTTAAATTTTTGATAAAAGATATTGTTTTAGTTTAAAAGCAGTTGAGGTGTTATGAAGAAAACATTACTTAGTGTTGTTTAATAATATATTAGGTCGTTGTTATTCTGATTCAAGTGTACCCGATGGCACAATAAAACATTTTATATTAATTTGAGAAAACATGTGTACCATTTTAATATCATAAAGTAGTTTAAGCAAATTATCAAAACATGTAAAATAATCCAAGTGCAATATTAGGAGGCCTTATTACAACTTAGACAAAATAAACCCATAATAAAATAAAATAGTTCAAAATCCACCTAGTCCACATTTTCATTGCATGGCCACCTCGAGTTCATCCGGCTCCTTATCCACGCCTCCGAGTCACTGAAAATGTTAAAGGAAAAAGGTGAGTCATCAAGACCCAATGTGTACCCCTTTTTCCCGGTTTAATGCAACAACATACACAATTTATAACAATTTAACATGCACTAAATCATGCACCCAACCTAGCCATCCAAACGCCTTTCTCTACCCCGTGTGGTACCAAACCACTGGTGGTACCAAACCACTGTGACGATAGTCACGATATTCATCAACATTGTGGTGCCAAACCACTGGTGATGTATAGTCACAAATCAAGTGATGGGGCCAACCCATCTTGTGATACCAAATCACTGGCGTCAATCCCATATCTCAAAGTGGGGCCAACCCACGGTGGTGTTAAGCCACCAGGGACGAGACGCTATGAGGTGCCAAACCTCGGAGGTGTCAAACCTCTCGGTGATCAGAGTCACAATGTGGTACCAAACCACCGTGTCCGTCGACACGAATATCACTCCCCTCCACTCATTTAATCCCACATCAATCAATAATATATAATTAATAATTATCATGCCAATAGATTTATTTAACAACATCCAACAGATCTATCATGAGCCATATATTATAAGCCACATATACCAAATATGCTATGCTTCCCAAAAGCATCAAAAGAAAGCTCATAGCAACAAAGACTTACCGAATCCTTGTTTATACCATGATGGTATTACATCGAATCTACACAAACCGATTAAGCATACATATAACACTTAGCATATTAAAAGTTATAAGGTGTGTATGTACACACCTGAAATTAACGAAAGCCTTAAATCCCGGAATAACCAATCGGCCACCCACAATATCCTTGCCCTATATTCGGCCAACTACAAGGTTAGTGCCATGGCCTATTCGGCCAAACCAAATTAATTGCAAAAAGGGTTCCTTGTGAACCCGAAACCTTACCCAAATGCCTTTGAGTACAAGCCACCACACTCCAAGCGCTTCTGTTTCCCTAAATCGGCAATCACATGTTAATAGTCTTCGGCTTAAACGAATACTAAAGAGATTAAACTACTAACACATTCTTACCACCACTTACCAACCAATCAATCAAAGGTGGCGGCTTCACTAGATTGCTTCCATCACCTCAAGGCCCTACAACAAACCGATTCCAAATCACGATTCACACTTGCAATCCAATACCGAAATCGGCTCTTACCCATTTAGAAGTCGACAAGAACAAGAGAACCAAAGAAAAGGCATTCGGCCTTGGACACTCACCTTGGAATCGATTGGAGGAAAAAGTAGAAGAGGCACCCTTGCTAAAATATTCGATCAAGGCTACACAAAATAGGAGAAGAGAGTTTCGGCACACCCAAAGGAGTATATTCGGCTAATAAAGAAAATATTGAGAAGAAAGGGAAATAGGGGCTTCGTTCTTGAGAAGAAAAGAAAAGAAATAGATAGAAGATGATGGTGTAGGAGATTCGGCCAAAGTCTAGAACAAAAAAAAATGGTTTTTGGTTTTGATAAAGGTTGAAAAGAGAGTGAAAAAGAATTGATCAAAAGAAGAAAAAGAGGAATGGGAGAAATGAGATTCGGTCAACACTAATTTTTACCAAAGAAGAAAATGCACAAAATACAAAAATGTAGTTTGGTTCAAAAGGACGAATGAAAGAAAGAAAGTGGTATTTATTTCAAACAAAATGAAGCTAACATCAAAAGAAATTTTGCACCAAAAGTACCCTAGACATTCGGCCAAAGGTGAGAGTTTTTTTTTTTTGGAGAGGGAAAACAAAATGTAAAAAGATGTTCAAAAGAAGGAATTGGCCAACTATTTACCCCCCAAACCACCTAACAACAATCGGCCATCCCCCTTTCCCACACATGTCGTCCACATTCAACCACTAAAGGCCTAGGAAAACTTTCCAAAACATCCACCACCCTTCATGCCTTTGTCCCCTCATCATACCATAAACTCAAGATTCTTATCCCCAATATCAAGCTTTCCTTAAACATATATTCAACTTACCAAAATAAATAGTCCAACTTATCATAAATAAGTTTGACCGTCCATCAATGCTAGATCACAAAAATAAACCTTCAAAATGCTAAACATGCTACTCGAACCTCTAACCTCAAGCCACCTTTCAAGCTCCTTAACCAACTTGCCACTTACTCCTCTTATGCTTTAATTAACACTTAAATTAACTTAAGTGCTAAGCTCACTTAATCCACTTCATTAAATAAACCATACTAAAATTATTCTACTAAACCGAGCCTACTCAAGACCCTTAATTAAGTCTTATAACACCACGAATAATATCACAAACAATTCAAACACAAGAAAAAAATTCAATCACAAATAACCCTATTTTAGGATGTTACAGTTCTACCCCCTAAAAATAATTTCGACCTCGAAATTACCTGGTCAAAAGAGATGGGGGTATTGCTGACGCACCACATCCTCGTGTTCCCACGTCGCTTCCTCCTTACCATGGTTTCGCCATAGCACTTTCACCAAGGGTACCGACTTCCTACGTAAAACCTTGACATCACGATCTAAGATTTGAACTGGCTCCTCCTCGAAAGATAGGTCTGAGTTAACCTCAATCTCTGCCACTGGCAAGACGTGTGATGGATCGGACCGATACCGTCTAAGCATTGACACATAGAAGATATCATGAATCTGACTCAACTCTGTCGGCAGCTCGAGCTGATAAGCTACCGGTCCTACTCGCTTTAACACTATATATGGCCCGATAAACCTAGGGCTTAGCTTCCCTTTTTTCCCAAATCGCAACACCTTCTTCCAAGGCGACACCTTCGTAAAAACTTTATCTCCACAAGATATTCCATTTCCTTGCGCTTGAGATCGATAGACTTCGCCTATCCGACGCTTCCTTGAGATGAGCCCGAATTACCTTAACTTTGTCCTCAATTTCACCACCAACTCCGGACCCAAAACACTGCTCACCCAACTCCGTCCAACACGTGGAGTATGGTATTTTCGTCCATACAAGGCTTCATATGGAGCCATCTGAATGCTCGCTGATAACTATTGTTATAAGCGAATTCGCCAATGGCGATACTCCTCCCAACTACCATAGAAATTCAAAACACAACCACTCAAAGATATCCTCTAAAATCAATCACTCTTTCCGATTGTCCGTCGGTTATGGGTGAAAAGTCGTCTTTGAAGTCCAATCTCGTTCCCAAGGCTTGATGCAAGGCTCTCCAAAACCTCGACGTAAACCTCGGATCCCTATTCGAGATAATCGACATCTTGGCACACCATACAATCTCACTATCTCGGCTACATATAACTTTGCTAGCTTCAAGTGAATAATCTACCCATCTTGGTATGAAATGCTGCGACTTAGTTAGTCGATCCACAATCACCCAAACCGAGTTCTTCTTGCTGGCGTGAGGGTAATCCACCGACAAAGTCCATAGTGATCCTCTCCCATTTCCACCGAGGGATCTTTTCCATGGATGAATTCATGAGCTTTGTGAAGTTTGGTGATGAATTATGAAATATATGTGTTAGATTAACATATTTTGTCTTTGAATTTTTAAGCGAAATTGAGTAATTTAGGCTTAATTATGAAAATAAGAAATTGGAGGACTAAAATGTGAAATAAATGAAATGTGTGGTCTTGTATAGATATAAGGAGAATTCGGTTAGGCATGGGTGAAATGAAATTTTGTGTATTTAATGATTTTATGAAATAGGGACTAAAGTGTCGAAATGTGAAAATATGAGGGCTATTTTGTAAAATACCCTAAATATGTGTGTGTGGACTAAATTGAATGAATTGGTGATTGAATAAGTTAAATTTGAATATGTATAGACCAAGAAAAGAGAGATTCGGATCAAGATCGAGGCAAAGATAAAGTACTCGATTGATCGACTAGTCTCGGTATTTCGACGTCCGAGGTAAGTTCGGATATAATAAAAGTTGTTTAATTGATATCTATCTGATGTGAAATGAATGAATGTATAGTATTTGAATTGGAAATGTTATATGTGATATTGAGAAATGTGGCACTAAGTGTGCGAAATAAGAATCGTGAAGCGATTAACCTTATGTTAATGCGAAATATTAGAAGCTACGGCTTTAATGATTGGCACTGTGTGTGCGATACCGAATTACATTCGGTTTTATATTGTGGCACTAAGTGTGCGATGTTATTTAAGCTTCAGCTACGAAATTGGCACTAAGTGTGTGATTAGATCAAATGAATAGCAAAGGTTGATCGGAATGTGGTATCAAGCATTGAATGGAAAAATTGTTTGTAAACTAGGTGTTGGCAAAGGTATGTATGAAACCTATGTGGTTGGTAAATTTGAAAGTAGATGAATGGATGGTTATGTGAGTATTGAATATAGTTGAGGTTGTGTATTTTGTTAAATTATCTATGTGATGGTTTAAATTGTAGATTGGTTTGATTCAGTCAGTTAACTGTATTATATTACGAACTTACTAAGCTCTTAAGCTTACTGTGTGAATTATTTCTCTTTTTTACAGTGTCAGTAAAGCTAGCTCGGATCTGGGAATCGTCAGCTACTCATTCACACTATCGGCTATCTATTTTGGTACTTTTGAAAGATGTACATATTTGGTATATGGCATGTATAGGCTAGTAGATATGGTGTGTTTTGAGATGTTGGACCTTGCCATGTGACATGGCTTGGAAGTTAGATGAATTTGGTTATTATGTGTGAGCTATGTAAAAGATGAATGTAGTGTGAAGTAGTGAGTGATGAATATGGTATGTTTCATGCTTGAATTGGTTGTTGAGAAATGAGGTTAAAATGTGGAATTATAATATGAATTGCATGATGCTTGTTTTGCATGATTTAGGATGTGAAATTTGTATTTTAGATGAACTTATTTGAGATAAGATTGAGTATGGTTATGGATGGTATAGTTAGTGATTAATTAGTGCGTGTATTGGTATGTTTTGGTTGCCATTTGAAGTATAAATGCATGTGATTTGAGGCTTGTAGGTGATCCTAAGTGTGGGAGGCAAGTTTGGCCTTGTAAATGGCCTATAATTGCCTACACGGTTGAGCACATGGGCGTGTGGCTCGACCATGTTGTTTAATTTTTCCAATTGAAATAATTCAGGCTCGACTACGAGCTGGACACACGGGCGTGTGACTGATCGTGTGGTGCAAGTCAGTGTCGACCACGGGTGAGGCACACGGGTGTGTCTCAGGCCGTGTGGATAACTTAGTATGTATGCCCTATTTTGCCACGGCTTGGACACACGGATGTGTCCAGAAGCCGTGTGACGTCTCTACCTACCCTGCTGGGCGTGTGACCTCGTAACTTAGAAAAATGTTTGAATTTAAAAATTTTCATATGTGTTTGATTTAGTCCCGACCCTTTGTAACATGTATTTAAGGTCTCGTAGACCTCATAAGGGACTATAAGTTTATATTTTGATGTATTTCAATGATGATTGACTATGTATTGTAAAATGTTATGAAATGCTCAAAATTATTAGTAATGCCTCTTAGCCCTAATCATGACGTGATTCTGAGTTAGGGGTGTTCTGACTAGTACATGGGCTTGAATTTTAGTTGAGCCTGAGTAGGCCAAACCATGAGCACCTCTAGCAGTAGATGGCCGACACCAAATTTATCATATATAAAAGTGTTTTATCTTCCATTTGAGCTTTTTTTTCTTTTTCTTTACTTTATTAGTTGCAAATATAGATTAAAAATATTAGTTTTTCTTTGTTGAGAAGGAAGCAAAATTTTTTTAAGATGAGTTCCCAAATTTTGTTTGTTTATGTTCATTTCGATGGAGAAATGATAAATACAACTGGAGAAGGCTTTGAATTTTAAAGTCGGATTAAAATAGGAATGAGATTCAACAAGCGTGTTTCGCTGGCGGATTTAAAACGAAAAATCAGTACAAAGATAGCAACCCGTTACGGAAAGCAAATGTTGAGACTGTTTTACAAATTTTCAATTTCAACTAATCTGCTCAAGTTCTCAGAAATGGAGGTTGAAGATGATGATGATCTAGTGACAATGATAGCACTTTATTGCCCCCTTGAGATAGAAAATCCGAGCCTGATTGAGTTGTTCGCGGAGATAGCTAAACTGGATCCCATTGAAGTCGTAATTCTAGCAAGCCAGCGCTTTGGAATTGATTTTGATCTTAACGTCTACTGGAAAGATCAATCGGGTTTTGAACGGTCAATGGCAACTCCCAAAAATCCAAACACCGGTGGATGTTCATATAACATCCCAAACTCGTGTACTTGTCTAGAGATCCATCTGGACGTGTTGTCCACCATAGAAGATGGTGATGTAGGGTCTGATAATGATGATCAGTCACACCGTGATCCCAAGGATGATTTCAGTGACCCCAATTTGGATAACATCCCTAAAGACATAGACGAGGAAAGGCCGGTGGAGGGTGAAAATGCAAACTCCCATTCGGCTGGGAACATGGCCCTGGTATTATTATAAGAAATAATCCATGGTCTTTCATGATTGATATGGATCTGATGCGGCTCTTGGATGCGAGTTCTCGAAATATACAAACATTGTGTCGAGTCACCTACTTGGTGGTGAATTCGGCAATGAAGAGTTGTTTGTAGGACAACAATTCGATAACAAAAAAGATTGTTTACATCCTATAAAACAACTTAGCTTGAAGTTAGGTGTGGATTATAAAGTAATGAAGTCGACGCAGTCTTTGTACGTAGGAGAATGTTGGAAAGTGTCAAGTGGTTGTAACTAGCGTGTCCGAGCCACGTTAATGCAGCGGGCACAGATGTGGATGATTAGGAAACTAGAAGGTCCACGGACATTCACGTCTGCTCCTACCATAGAAAGTTAGATGCAAAAACTATATGCAACTGCATCATCCCTCTGGTGAAAGGGTTGCCCATCATTCAAGTGTCGGTCCTTATTGCGGACATGTAAGCTTGATTCAAGTATAATGTGTCATACTGAAAGGCATAATGGGCAAAGCAAATAGTGATACGAGAGTTGTATGGTGATTGAGATGTGTCATACAATTAGCTTCAAGGGTGGATAGCCGGGATGCAGGAGTATGTGCACGGGACAGTGACTGATTTGCAAACACTACTGTATAAAGGCTTGGATGGGGAGATTCAATCGGGGAAATGAGTTTTTCACCGATTTTTTTGGACGTTCGAGCCGTGTGTTAAGGCCTTCCCTCACTATAAGCTGATGGTACAGGTGGACAGGGCATGGTTGTATGGCAAATACATGCAAATACTCCTGATTGTTATTGCACAAGATGGCAACCGAAATGTACTTCCGATCGCTTTCGCCATCATGGAGCGTAAGTGCTTCGAGTCTTGGGAATTTTTTCTCAAAAATCTGTGGAGGCACGTTGTTAGAGAAGATAACATTTTCCTTATATTAGATAGATCGAAAGGATTACTTGCTGTAATAAGAAGGTCGGGGGTTCCATGGAGGTCTGTTTATTGCATCCGGCACATCGCGGCAAACTTCCACAAAGATTATAAGAATAAAGATTGGAAAAAGAACTCGTCAACTAGGTAAAAAAATTTGTTTGTATTTATTGCAAGAATTACTTTTCAAAATTTTTTAGCCTGTAATTTTTTAAAATACTGATTTCAAATTAAATATGCAGCTCATGAGTTAGAACCACGAAGATTCAGGAAGAGGTTCGCGAGGCTTGAATCTCAGATGTCATCTTTACCAACAGATCTACGAACATGGTTGGGTAGCATGGAGAACTGACAATGGACTCAAAGTTACGATGAGGGGTTTCTGTAACACCCCAAACCTGGCCTAGAAGTTATGGCTGAATCTGGTGATGTCACAAGGAATGGGTTTTGAAAACCGTGTTGTCTTGGTAGACCATCAATGTTTAAAATTTATTAAAACCACAATTTAGTTAGTTTCTTTACCAAAACTTATTACAGCGGAAGCCTAAATCGTTATAGTTTTGACAACGTAGTCATGTTTTTAGGAAAACCTTTGTTTGCATAAAAATTGACTTTTTTAATAAAAATAATTTTACCCTAGCAATCAAATTGACAAGCAACCCAAAATAACAGTTAAAAACCAAACAGTCTAGAGAGTCCCAAAAATTACAAACTCTCAAATAAATCTCCAAAAATGAAAATAAACCATAAATACTAAGTTTAACAGTTATACAGTTGAGTGGTCATCGTTGAGTCTCTGCTGCATCGATTCGTCTAAGTCTGTGGATTACCTTAACAGAAACAGGTAAATAAATGTGAGTTTACGTAAACTCAGTGTGTAACCCAACAGAAATAGATATGCAATACAAACAGAGTCATATGCACAGTCAGATACAAATACAGATTCTGGCACAGACCCATTTCAGATACAGATTAGATAATCAGAATCCTACCCCCATCCTCTACACACCATCTCCGACCATCCCAACACACCGTGTGGGGTTAAAAACACCCACCCATCCCTACACACCATATTGTGTCGTTGTGACACGTATCAGATATAGTACAGCCCAGTTGCCAGATAATAGGCGATGACCTCCATACAGAACACTTCCTCCGCAGATAAATCCCACCCCAAAACAAATGCAGATAACAGATTCAGAATTACAGAATAAAAATGCTTAACATACTTAGGTACAGGTAACAAACATGCTTACATAGTACACTCAGACATACATTTAGTATCCTACTCAGATCAGTCTATCAGAATTCTATCGCATACAGAATAGGGTTTATTTAGCCCTTACCGACCCTACAGTAGGCCCACAGTCGATTGAAGCGACTCGTGTGACCATAGGAAAAATTACAGAAATATGAGCCCACATACCCGTGTGGTTTGCCTATGTGGACCCACACGGCCTGGCGTAAGAATCCACATGCCTGTGTGTCATGATCGTGTGGGCCACACAGGCACATTCAAGCTACCACACGGCCATGTCTTGCGCACGGCCATTCCTTCGACGACCATACGATCGTGTCTCGCACACGGCCATTCACACGGGCGACCACACGCCCGTGTGGCGTCGATAGTGCAGTTTTTTTACTTTTATTGAATCCTCGTTTTTTGCGTTTCGGGTACACACTTGGTATCGTTTTGATGCAAAAACAGTCCTGAGCCTTCCAAAGCCTAAAAACATAATACCCAACAATGATTTAGTGGATTGACTAAGAAATTTGATAACAAGGAATTGACACGAAACTAACTTATCGCCGACGAGCGAAAATCACCAATACAAACTAAACTATGTTGGAAAAATCCACAACCTCTCGATCTTATCCTACATAACACACACTCACTAAGATTATTTTCCCAAACCATAATACTAACATCCATTCAAAAGAACGAAAGCTACAGGTTGAATCTACAACTTACGAGATAAATGATGCAAAACCGCAACACCGAGCCCCAAGGATAAAAGCAAACGATTGGTTGAACAAAAAGGAAAAAAAGCAACCAAAAAAGAAAAGGCAGAAAAAGGAAGCAGAAATGTAACACCCCTAACCCGTAACCGTTGCCGGACTAGGGTTAAGAGGTATTACTAATCACATCTGAACATTTTATATCATTCCACATCCAAACATAGTAATTTACATTCCAAGAGTCCCTTAATGAGGTGTACGAGACCTTCATCATGCTTTAGAATAGGGTCGGGACTAAACCGAACTCATACGAAAATTTTTAAAATTCTAACACTTTTCTAAGTTACAGAGGTCACGCGCCCGTGTGGGTAGGCCGTGTGCCTCACACGGCCTCGAACACGCCCATGTGTCCAAGCCGTGGCAAAACAAGGCATACCAATTAACTTGTCCACACGGCTTGAGACACGCCCGTGTACCTCACCTATTGGTCGACATTGACTTGCTCTACACGGCCAGTTACACGCTCGTGTGTCCAGCCAGTGGTCGAGCTTGACTTGTTTCAATTACGCAACCACGAAGAACACGGTCGAGCCACACGCCCATGTGCTCAATCGTGTGGGCAATTACAGGCCATTTTCAAGGCCAAATTACCATCCACACTTTAGAATCACCTATATGTAATAAATCAATACCAATTCATATCTCAAATGCAACCAAAAGGAGGTGAGTCACAAGGGCGCTTAAATACCAAGCTCTTCCGGATCCAATCCTAGACATGCGCACCAAGGTTACCACACCCTAACTCGGCAACTTGGTCACAGGTTGGTTTAATTAGGCCATTAAAATCTTATGAGTTTTGTTGGGGTGGACTAGTCCTAAGGTTCAACACCTATCACACTAACTACATTCCCTACTTACCCTTCTACAATGATAATCCATACAAAAAGTTAGAGGTACTTACCAGGGCGGATTGGTGTCGGAGACTCGGTGCCATGCTTATTCAAAACCAAAATAATTCAAATAGGCCTACTAAAAACATTTTTGGGCCTTGGGCCCCACATGAAGCTTTGGCTGGCTCGATACAATTTGTAACACCCCAAACCCGGCCCAAAGCGTTATGACCGAATTTGGTATGCTACAGAGAAAACATTTTTAAAAATCCTTTAAGCCGATTTAAATTTTTGATAAAAGATATTGTTTTAGTTTAAAGCAGTTGAGGTGTTATGAAGAAAACATTACTTAGTGTTGTTTAATAATATATTAGGTCAGGTTATTCTGATTCAAGTGTACCGATGGCACAATAAAACATTTTTATTAATTTGAGAAAACATATGTACCATTTTAATATCATAAAGTAGTTTAAGCAAATTATCAAAACATGTAAAATAATCCAAGTGCAATATTAGGAGGCCTTATTACAACTTAGACAAAAATAAACCCATAATAAAATAAAATAGTTCAAAATCCACCTAGTTCACATTTTTATTGCATGGCCACCTCGAGTTCATCCGGCTCCTTATCCGCAGCTACGAGTCACCTGAAAATGTTAAAGGAAAAAGGTGAGTCATCAAGACCCAATGTGTACCCCTTTTTCCCGGTTTAATGCAACAACATACACAATTTATAACAATTTAACATGCACTAAATCATGCACCCAACCTAGTCATCCAAACGCCTTTCTCTACCCGTGTGGTACCAAACCTTTGGTGGTGCCAAACCACGGTGACGTATAGTCACGATATTCATCAACATTGTGGTGCCAAACCATTGGTGACGATAGTCACAAATCAAGTGATGGGGCCAACCCATCTTGTGATACCAAATCACCGGCGTCAATCCCATATCTCAAAGTGGGGCCAACCCATGGTGGTGTTAAGCCACGAGGGCGAGACGCTATGAGGTGCCAAACCTCCTGAGGTGCCAAACCTCCGGTGATCAGTAGTCACAATGTGGTACCAAACCACCGGTGTCCGTCGACATGAATATCACTTCCCCCTCCACTCATTTAATCCCACATCAATCAATAATATATAATTAACAATTATCATGCCAATATATTTATTTAACAACATCCAACAGATCTATCATGAGCCATATATTATAAGCCACATATACCAAATATGCCATGCTTCCCAAAAGCATCAAAAGAAAGCTCATAGCAACAAAGACTTACCTGAATCCTTGTTTATACCATGATGGTAGTACATCCGAATCTACACAAACCGATTAAGCATACATATAACACTTAGCATATTAAAAAGTTATAAGGTGTGTATGTACACACCTGAAATTAACGAAAGCCTTAAATCCCGGAATAACCAATCGGCCACCCATAATATCCTTGCCCTATATTCGGCCAACCACAAGGTTAGTGCCATGGCCTATTCGGCCAAACCAAATTAATTGCAAAAAGGGGTTCCTTGTGAACCCGAAACCTTACCCTAATGCCTTTGAGTACAAGCCACCACACTCCAAGCGCTTCTGTTTCCCTAAATCGGCAATCACATGTTAATAGCCTTCGGCTTAAACGAATACTAAAGAGATTAAACTACTAACACATTCTTACCACCACTTACCAACCAATCAATCAAAGGTGGCGGCTTCACTAGATTGCTTCCATCACCTCGAAGGCCCTACAACAAACCGATTCCAAATCAGTCGATTCACACTTGCAATCCAATAAGAATCGGCTCTTACCCATTAGAAGTCGACAAGAACAAGAGAACCAAAGAAAAGGCATTGACCTTGGACACTCACCATGGAATCGATTGGAGGAAAAAGTAGAAGAGGCACCCTTGCTAAAATATTCGATCAAGGCTACACAAAATAGGAGAAGAGAGTTTTGGCACACCCAAAGGAGTATATTCGGCTAATAAAGAAAATATTGAGAAGAAAGGGAAATAGGGGCTTCGGTCTTGAGAAGAAAAGAAAAGAAATAGATGGAAGATGATGGTGCAGGAGATTCGGCCAAATTCTAGAACCAAAAAAAAATGGTTTTTGGTTTTGATAAAGGTTGAAAAGAGAGTGAAAAAGAATTGATCAAAAGAAGAAAAAGAGGAATGGGAGAAATGAGATTCGGTCAACACTAATTTTTACCAAAGAAGAAAATGCACAAAATACAAAAATGTAGTTTGGTTCAAAAGGACGAATGAAAGAAAGAAAGTGGTATTTATTTCAAACAAAATGGAGCTAACATCAAAAGAAATTTTGCACCAAAAGTACCCTAGACATTCGGCCAAAGGTGAGAGTTTTTTTTTTTTTTGGAGAGGGAAAACAAAATGTAAAAAGATGTTCAAAAGAAGGAATTGGCCAACTATTTACCCCCCAAACCACCTAACAACAATCGGCCATCCCCCTTTCCCACACATGTCGTCCACATTCAACCACTAAAGGCCTAGGAAAACTTTCCAAAACATCCACCACCCTTCATGCCTTTGTCCCCTCATCATACCATAAACTCAATATTCTTATCCCCAATATCAAGCTTTCCTTAAACATATATTCAACTTACCAAAATAAATAGTCCAACCTATCATAAATAAGTTTGACCATCCATCAATGCTAGATCACAAAAATAAACCTTCAAAATGCTAAACATGCTACTCGAACCTCTAACCTCAAGCCACCTTTCAAGCTCCTTAACCAACTTGCCACTTACTCCTCTTATGCTTTAATTAACACTTAAATTAACTTAAGTGCTAAGCTCACTTAATCTACTTCATTAAATAAACCATACTAAATTATTCTACTAAACCGAGCCTACTCAAGACCCTTAATTAAGTCTTATAACACCACGAATAATATCACAGCAATTCAAACACAAGAAAAAAAAATTCAATCACAAATAACCCCTATTTTAGGATGTTACAGTTCTACCCCCTAAAAATAATTTCGACCTCGAAATTACCTGGTCAAAAGAGATGGGGGTATTGCTGACGCACCACATCCTCGTATTCCCACGTCGCTTCCTCCGTACCATGGTTTCGCTATAGCACTTTCACCAAGGGTATCGGCTTCCTACGTAAAACCTTGACATCACGATCTAAGATTTGAACTGGCTCCTCCTCGAAAGATAGGTCTGAGTTAACCTCAATCTCTGCCACTGGCAAGACTTGTGATGGATCGGACCGATACCGTCTAAGCATCGACACATGGAAGACATCATGAATCTGACTCAACTCTGTCAGTAGCTCGAGCTGATAAGCTACCGGTCCCACTCGGTTTAACACTGTATATGGCCCGATGAACCTAGGGCTTAGCTTCCCTTTTTTCCCAAATCGCAACACCTTCTTCCAAGGCGACACCTTCAGAAAAACTTTATCTCTCACAACATATTCCATTTTCTTGTGCTTGAGATCGGCATAGGACTTCTGCCTATCCGACGCTTTCTTAAGACGAGCCCTAATTACCTTAACTTTGTCCTTAGTTTCAGTCACCAACTCCGGACCCAAAACCTGTCGTTCACCCAACTCCGTCCAACACGTAGGAGTACGGCATTTTCGTCCATACAGTGCTTCATATGGAGCCATCTGAATACTCTCTTGATAACTATTGTTATAAGCGAATTCCGCCAATGGTAGATACTCCTCCCAACTACCATAGAAATTCAAAACACAACCTCTCAGCATATCCTCTAAAATCTGAATCACTCTTTCCGATTGTCCGTCAATTTGCGGGTGAAAAGCTGTGCTGAAGTCCAATCTCGTTCCCAAGGCTTGATGCAAGGCTCTCCAAAACCTTGACGTAAACCTCGGATCCCTATCCGAGATAATCGATACTGGCACACCATGCAATCTCACTATCTCGGCTACATATAACTTTGCTAGCTTCTGAAGCGAATAATCTACCCTTACCGGTATGAAATGCGCTGACTTAGTTAGTCGATCCACAATCACCCAAACTGAGTTCTTCTTGCTAGGCGTGAGGGGTAATCCACTGACAAAGTCTATAGTGATTCTCTCCCATTTCCACTGAGGGATCTTCACCGGTTGGAGCAACCTCGATGGCAATCGATGTTGACTTTAACTTGGCGACACATCGATACTCCACAATTTAATTACCTCACGCTTCAACGAGCCACGTAAGCTGCTTTCGCAAATCTCCATACATCTTGTTACCTCCGGGATGCATAGCGTATGGGCTGCTATGTGCATCTTGGAGAATCTTTCGCCTCAATTCCACATCTTTCAAGCATACAAGCTCGCCCTTGAAAACATAGCACTTCCTCACCGGACAAACTGCACCTTCTAAACCACCTTCTTGAACTTGCAACCTCCTCGCATTCAAGCTGTCATCCACCAATCGCTTTTCCTTAATCTCCTTGATCCAAGTCGATTTAACTTGTAGTTCGTCAAAAGACTTCCATCGTCAGATAGACCGAGGTGAGCAAACATTGCTCTTAAGTCCAAATCACGACCTTAGGCTCAACGCGTCGACCACCACGTTAGCCTTACCGGATAGTACTCAATTGAGCATCGTAGTCCTTTAACAATTCAATCCACCGACGCCTCAAATTCAAATCCTTCTGAGACAGAAGATACCTCAGACTTTTGTGATCCGTGTAGACTATCGACTTCTCCCCATACAAGTAATGCCTCTATATTTTCAAAGCAAAGACTACAGCCGCTAACTCCAAGTCGTGCGTTGGATAGTTAACCTCATGCGGTCTTAGCTGACGGGACGCATAGGCCACTACCTTCCTTCTTGCATCAATACACATCCCAAACCCAGTATGGGACGTATCACAGTAAATCGTAAACAACTTTCCGCCTCAGTACATTGTAAGCAAGAGCTTAGTGAGAATCTTCCTTAGCATTCACATATAGGCCAAGCATCATATAGCTATTATAACCATTCACATTTAAACCACAATTTACATCAACCACTTAAACATGAACAAAACATATTTATCATACACTTATCCCACACATATGTCTACTAAATCATTCAACCTTTAGGCCATGTCACATGGCAAAATCCAACATCTCAAAATACACCACATCAAATAGCCTATACATGCCATATACCAAATATGTACATCATTTAAAAGTACTAAAATAGATTGTCGATAGTGTGATTGAGTCACTGACGATTCCTGAATCCAAGCTGGCTTTACTGACACGGTAAAATAGAGAAACAAATCACACAGTAAGCTTTCAAAGCTTAGTAAGTTCATACATAATACATTTAGTTTAATTTCTCAATTACAATGCATAAAAATGAATCTATAAAATAGATTAACTCTCAAATGTCTACACTATATCATCCATAGCTAGTATGCTCACTCAACCATTCATAAATTCATATACAATCTCATCAACCTCAAAGGTTCAATACATACCTTAGTCAACACATAGTTACTCACCGTCCATGCTAATTCATGCCCAATATTGCATTTCTATCAACCTTTATCTTTCATTAAGTTTAATCGCACACTTAGTGCCCACATTATAACCAAAACTTAAATAACATCGCACACTTAGTACCTCAGTGTAAAACCGAACTTAATTCTATTTCGCACACACAGTGCCAAATCAATAAGCCGAAGCTTCTATTGTTTCGCACACACAGTGCTAATCATCTCTGTCTCGTTCCTAAATTCGCACACTTAGTGCCATATAACTCAATTCCTCACATAGCATTTATAATTTAATAATCTCATAACTATTCATTTCATAACATTTAAACATAGTTAAGTACACGTATTATATCCAAACTTACCTCGAACGTCAAAATACCGAGAATTATCGATCAATCAAGTACTTTGCCTTTACCACGATCCCGATCCGAATCCCTCTTTTCTTGGTCTATACATATTCAAATTTAACTCATTAAATCACCAATTTATTCAATTTAGTCCAAACACACATATTTAGGGTATTTTACAAAATATCCCTCACATTTTCACATTTTGACACTTTAGTCCCTATTTCATAAAATCACAAAATAAATAAATTTTCTCTTCACTTATGCTTAGCCAAATTTTACTTGTACTTATACAAGCCCATACATTTCATTTATTTCACATTTTAGTCCCTCAAAATATTATTTTCACAATTTAGTCCAAATTACTCAATTTCACGAAAAATTCAAAGACAAAACATGTAAATCCTTCACCTATCTTTCATATTTCATCATCAATTATCACAAAGCTCAAGCATTCATCAATGACATAACTCAAAATCACCATAAAATTCTAAAATTAAAGCATGGGCTAGCTAGAACACTAAGCAACGATCACAAAAACATAGAAATCATAAAAAACCGAAGCAAAACATACCTTAATCAAGATCAAAAGTGTGTTGAACCCTAGTGTTCTTTTTCTTTTATTTATCTTTGTTTTTTGGAAATGGTGATGAGAAATTAAGCATGAATTTGTCTTCATTTTCTTTAATTAAACTTATTATACCAAATACCAATTTTCCCTTTTATTAATTCATTAATATTTCCACTAACTATGTAAATATATGTCCATCTCCACTATTTATGGTCTAATTACAACATAAAACTTCTCATTTAATAAGCCAAGCCAAATAGACACTTTAACAATTAGCACACAGCTTTTGCATTTTATGCGATTAAGTCTTTTTTCATAATTCGACACACAAACGATAAAATTTTCACACATACTCAATCACATATTTTAAACACCAAAAATAATATTAAAATATTTTTTCGACCTCAAATTTGTGGTCTCAAAACCACTGTTCCAACTATGGTCAAAATCGGCCTGTTACAAGAAACGTCAGAGAGTTTGGATGAGAGAAAAAGAAATTTGAAAATAAAAAATCAAAAATAAAATATTTCGATAACCCCTTAAAATCCCAACTCATCATTATCCCACTACATCTCAACCACCTCAGAATCCCAACTCCACTACAATACTTGCCCATAACGGAGCCAAAAAAAAACATCCACGCTCGCGCAAAGATTCGAACTCAGGACCTCCAACACACCAACTCCTTACCACTCAAACCAATAGGCTCATTCTGATATGATTTTACAGACAATTTAATATAAGCCCACTGAACAAAGATAAGGCTTCATACCAAAAATAAAAAAAAATTGGCAGAAGTGGGACTTGAACCCAAGACTTCTCACACACTACCAGAAAACTTAACCACTGAAGCAGATACACATTTGTGTCAATTTTTACAGAAACAGAGATACATTATTCAGGGCGTTACAGTTTCGGTATGGGTAGATGACGACCAACCTGGTAGAGGTGATTAACTCTACATTGCAGCGCACACATCATCTGCCAATTTTTGCTGATTTCTCGACAACATTCTATAGTTTGGCCACATTGATGCCTAGGATGGGGTTGAGACAAGCTAAGCAGATCGAGGCCGGGCACATGTACGTTGAGGCCATTTGAAAGGCCATGGCAGTAAATAGTCGAAAGGCACAAACAATGAACGCAGAATTGTATTCGCGCGACTTCGAGACTTTTCGAGTTCAAGAGTACATTGGCCATCGTTCGAGTCTTCCACCTAGGTCGTACGCAGTTCATCTGCGAAAAAAGTGATGCGAGTGCGGGATATTTCAGACTCTTCGATATCCGTGTGCGCATGTTCATGCAGCGTGTGCGAGGGCAAACTTAAATGTTGAACAATTTATAGATGAGATCTACACGTTGCAACGCATATTGCGTATATGGGAGAACGAATTTCTGTAATGCCCGATGTCTCAAACTGGAAAGTTCCACCGCCTGCTTTCGAGATGGTGCTTGACCGTAGTCTCCATAAACATCCTAAAGGCCGACCACAATCGACGAGAATTCGAAATGACATGGATATCAGGGAGACGGGCGAACCCAAATTGTGCACTGTGTGTCGAACATCCGGACACAACTGATCAACTTGACCACATCGTGTCCATGTTTCCGGTCAATCGTCTAGTAATGCTGGACTCGAAGATGACAAATGATATATTATTGAGCGCATGTTCTTGTAAAAACATTGTAAAAATATGAAAAATTAGATAAATGATATACTTTATTCAAATTATACACTTGATTAAATATAATACAATAAACATACATATTTAATTTAAAACACATTAAAATGAAATAAATAACAATGAGAGAAAATTAATATGAAAAAAGTGTAAATTAAAATGGAAAGAAAGATAATTTAAATGAAATGAGAAAAAGAATTAAAATGGAAAGAAAGATAATTTAAATGAAATGAGGAAGAAATTAAATTTAAATGGAAAAAGATAATTTAAATGAAATAATAAAAAATTAAATTTAAATGAAATGAGAAAAATAAATTAAAATAGAAAGAAAGATAATTTAAATGAAATGAGGAAGAAATTAAATTTAATTGGAAAAAAGATAACTTAAATGAAATAAGAGAAAATTAAATTTACATGGAAAAAATAATTTAAATGAAATGAGAAAAAATTAAATTTAAATGGAAAAATGTAATTGAAATGAAATGGAAATGAAAATGAAATGAAATGGAGTGAAATGGAAATTCAAATGAAATGAAATGGAAATTCAAATGAAATGGAATTGAAATAGAAATGAAATGAAAAAAAAGGTGAAATGACATATTAGGCAGGCCTGCGCCAGGCCTAGGAAATGGGGGGTGTCATTGGTTGGCATCGGCCTACTCTTAAGATTTGACCCAACATTTCAAGCTTAAAAATCCCAAAAAATCCTAAAAAGAAATGAAATGAGAATTTTTTTTATTTTAGATGAAATTTAAAATTTTAAATGACACTGATATTAAGACTACTTCTACTTAATAAGAAAAAATATGAAATGAATTGAAAAAAAATGAATTGAAAAAGATAAATTGAAATGAGACTACTTGTGATTAATATGAAAAAAAATTTGTATATTAGGAAAAATAAATTTAAATGAAAAAATTAATGAAATGAAATATGAATATGAAATGAGATGAGGTGTTAAATGAATATAAGATGAAATGATGATTATGAAATGGAATGAATGTTTAAATGAAAATAATTTATAAATTTAAACGAAAACAAAAACTAAAATGAAAACAAAAATTTTGAAATGAGAAATAATTAAATTTAAATGGAAAAAATTAATTTAAATGAAATGTAAATGTAAATGAAATGAAATGAAAGGGAAGAAATGAAATGCAAAGGAAATATAAATGAAATGAAAAAAAAAAAAAAAGAAGGTAAAATGACATGTTAGGTAGGCTTGTGTCAGGCCTGGGAAATGAGGTGTCATTGGCCGGCACTAGCAGGCCTACTCCTTAACCCAATATTACATGGCTAGCACCCAAATTTTTTTTTTGAAATTCATTGGTGTCAACCATCAGTGTCCCAAAGTAAAAAAAAAATTGCATTGGGACACGAAAAAAGTATCTGGTGCCGGCCATCTACTGGCCAGCAACAAATTTTTTAAAATATTGGTATTTTTGTATTTTTGGTGGTTACAATTTGGTTCCCAAACTAAAAAAAAATCAATTTTTTAAAGCCTGACACAATCATCAAGCAATCATAGGGCCAAAACACTACGTAGTGCCGGCCATTGGGTTCCCAATACCCAAAAATACTGTTCATTTCAGGTTATTTTGGTGATTATTTTTGAACTTGTGTCATTTTTATAAATATCAAAATTTTTTGAGTTACATTGGTAAAATAGCCTCTTTTTTAACACTAGCTTTCCATAATCATGTCAAGTTATAATTGGTCACATTAAGTTAATTCAGGAATACTCTTAAGTCTCATCATCCATCACTTTACCTCTAAACTTCTATAGTAGGGTACTCATGTAGCAGGATCTACTTCAAGCTCTTCCTCCTCTAAATGAACTCTTCATATTACTAAAGAGGCTCTAATCTTGTACTAAATCTTTGCCTAACTTTCTCTATAGCCTTTCAAATCTCACCATAACCTTCCTAAACACTACTAGTGGTGCTCTCGGTTGTCTACACAACCACATGAACCATTGACAACATTTATCATCAAATCTTATATCAACAATTGGTGCCACCTGCGATAGGGGGGAGCAATACTCGGTTTTAACCGAAAAATTGACGCAATTGATTATTTCAGATTCGATTTAGTCGTGTGTAATGGGTTGGTCGATTTTGACCTCAATTAATTGGTTTTGTCGATTGGTTCTCAATTTTTGAATCTTGGAACCAAACCGACTCATTTTATATTATTTTTTAATTATTTAAAATATATTAATTTTTATAATATATGACAAGTATATTACTATATAAACCCAACCCAATAGCCTAATCACTTATAAACAAAAAATCTAATTAAACAACCCAATTAAAAAATAAAAAATAAACAAAAAACTTTTAGAAAAACCCAAATAATCAATCTAGCTCGTCCTATTTCCCCCAAAACATCCCCGATGTCGACGTTTATAACCAAAAATTCCCCTAAAATGATTGAAAAACCCTAAAACTTAAAATTGAGCCATTCCCAAGGGCCAAGTTATCATCGTCAATGTTCTAGAAGAATTTTCTTCTTCTTGCTTGGGGGTACGCCTTGCAAATTGAGAAAAACCCAAATTTGTATTTGTTCTTTCTTTTTGCTTGTGGGTTAAAACCCCAATTTGTTCTTTTTACAAGCATCACCAAGTTTGTCTTGTTTTTTACTATTGGTATTTAAAGCAATTGTGGGATGGTTGGATATTGGATGTCCTTTCTAGGTTTTCTCTATACTTTGAGTAAAAACAATTTTCTTTGTGGTTTAGGTTTACTTTAAATTGAGTTTATTAACTAAAAAACCTAATCGAATCAATGTTAGTTTGATTCGATCGATTTTCTCAATTCAAGTCGATTGGATCGATTTTATCATGTTAAAATCAGTTAAGTCGATTTGGAAAAAAAATCGATCGATTAAACAGATTGCTCTTTCCTAACATGTGGGAAAAAACACAAAAAAACTTCTCTCAACCCAAGGAAAACCATCATTTTTAGAACCGAAAAATCTTAGAATATACCCAAAACCAATCTCTAGTAGCCATTCCTCTCCACCGACTTTTGATATATTGATATGATATTATAATTAATGTGTAGCAATTTTAAGGATTGACTAGCATAAAATTAAGGGTGTATAATGTCTTTGATATATTTAACTTTCCTTCTTATTTGTATGTCTATTAGTATATATAGGTTATGTATTAAAGTTTATACATATATTGAAATATATTCAAAACATTATTCTTTCTTCTCCTCTCAATATTCCCTCCTATTTTCTTAAGGCTATAACAATAGTCACAAATTTCCTTCTTTTTTTTTCTTTTTATTTTTTATCTCTCTCTTGATTTTACATGGTATCAAAGCTAACCAAGCCTCACCCCTTATAATTAAGAAGCCTAGCCTTTGTTGACCTTGACCAAAAAATTGTCACCAAAAATTACTTTTTATCCTACTCTCATGCACCGATGTGTGAGGGTATGTAGGCCACCCTTCCAGCCACCGTTCTCCTCTACAATTCTTCCAGTCGTCCATTCACCTACGGTGGTGCCACCTACATACAGAATCAATCATAATTTCTATTTTTAGTTAATTTTCTTTCTCTATTGCTATGGATCCTTCAACTTTTACTAAATTCATCTTCTTAATGCTATCCAATTCTCTACTATTACTACTGTCAAGTCCTAAGGCAGTAATAATTATGTTACTTAGGCTGCTTTTGTGAAATTGTGGTTTATAGGGAAAGACTATAAAGACTATTTTGAAAAAGAAGTTATTGTTGTTGATGAAATAGGCAAAGATTCTTGGAATAAACTTGATGCCCAATTATGTAGCATGCTGTGGCATTCGTTCAAGCCAAAGTTACTTACTTTGTTTCAATCTTGCAAAACTTGTTACGAAGTTTGGGCTAAGGCCAAGAACCTATATACTAATGATATTCCACGTATCTACAGAGCATTTTCCAGTCTTGTCCATCAATGGCAAAATCAGCAAGATATGACTAGTCATTTGGTTTAAGTTGAATATTTGAAGGATGAGTTTAATATTTTTATGCCTCTTATTGAGAATGTTGCGGTTAGGAGAAGCAAATGGAGAAATTCTTTATGGTTCTTTCTTTGATTGGGTTGCAAATGAATTTAGCTCTAATGAGAGATCATATTCTTACCAACCCAACCATTCCTACTTTTGATGAGTGACTGCTTGACTACTTCACATCTCTTCAAACTAGGCTCAATTAGAGGAAGAATCATCTTTATTAGTGGCTTAGAAAATGACTCGCAAGGTGATAATAAAAAAGGTCAAGGAAAAGGATCTATAAAACTCATTGTACTTACTGTGAGAAAAGTGTCACATACGTGACACTTGTTGGGCTTTACATGGGAAACCCTCTCAAAACAATCGACCAACTACACATGTAACCAAGATTAAGGAGATAGGTTTCTTCCTCTTCCACTTGCTAATACTCAATGTGTTAAATTTACCATGTTGTTTGGATTGAATTATAATGAGTATTTACAGTTTTAGGCTTCGAGTCAACAATCTTCTACCGTTGCTTCTGTTGCTCAACCAGGTAATTCTTTTGTTGGTCTAACTTAGTCTTCTTCAAGTGAACCTTAAATATTTGACTCAGGTGCTTCCTGTAACGACTCAAAAGTCAATTGTGTCGAAAAATACAGTTTTGGGACCTTATTTATATAATTTGAGATTGTAAATATTTTTATTAAATATTATTTACGAAGTTATATTATAGGCGAATTGAATTTTGGATATGTAAATTTTTCTAAATTAGTGATTAATTAAGATACATGGATTAAATTGTAAAAGTGCTAAAAGTTCATTTACTATAGATTTTAAATTAGAAACATGGATCAAGGATTTAAATGACAATTATACCATTTAATATGTATAGTGGATGATAAGTTGTCTTATCTCATTAAAATTTTAATAAAATAAAATAAAATAAAAAAATAAATTAAACTATTGAAATGAAAACAAATAAAAGTGGGGAGAAAGAGAAAGAAGCTCCATCTTTCTCATTTTCCACCAAAAATACAAGTGAGGGAGAAGGAAGTTTAGGCATGGGGTTTTGAATTTTGAAGCTTTAATTGGTTAGTGCAATTTAGTCATTTTCTTGTAATTTTTATGTTTTTGAAATTGTAGGAGCTTAATCTAGCTAACCCATGTCTCAATTCGTTAAACTATTAAAGTTTTAAAAAGTTATCATTGATGATTTCTTGAAATTTTAGATATTAAATTGATAGATTTTAAGCTTATAGGTGAAAAAAAGACTAAATTGTGAAGTTAATTGATGGTTTTTTACATTAGGGACTAAAATGCATAAATTGTGAAACTTGCTATAGAAATGAGAAATAGGAGGTCCTAAATAGACTATAATGAAATCAAATTGACAATTTGTGTTCTTAATTGAAAGTTATGTTAGTTTTGATTTTAGGGACTAAATTGAATAAAATGTAAAATTTGTATAAATTTGCAATTGAGTGTGAAATTGATTGTGTATTGATGATTTTATGTGTTTATGTTAACCAGTAGCTAACATCAACCCGAATTCTTCAAAAAGAAGGAAAAGATAAAGCCGTCAACGAGTAGCTCGAACGAGTAGCTCGAAGTTTACAATTTGTATTTCTATAACCTAAATCACTTCAATTGATGCATTTATGAACTAATTTACATGATAATATCATAAGGTGAGTTAGAAATGATAAATCGAGTGAAATCCATTCGATTTGATTAGTTATTTGTGATAAAGATTAAATTGAATAGATTTAGAAATATTATGTATTGTTGTAAATGTGAAATTAAATTTGTATTGAGATGAATCATGATGTTACATTTATGAATTGATGATTGATTGATGAAATGGTAGCATTGAATTGAAATGACGATTGACTATGTTTATTGGACATACAAGGTTAGGAATTTGAAATGAAAATGTGACAACCATATGGTGTGACTTCAAATGCGATATGAATGATTTATGTTCTTATGATAGCAAATTGAATATGATTGAGTTAATGAATATGAAGAAATGGTATAATTTGGCGTATTAATTTGCAAATAAACCTTTGATTTTTTTATTTATGTCTTTGCATAATTTATGTTATGTTATAATATTAGTTATAAAAATATACAGTTTTATTTTCCGTGCGTAGATTAGGAGTTTGTTGGAATACTGAGCATCGATTTTCAGCATCCATTAAGAATCTTAAACTCAACAATATCGATGAATTTCCTTTTGTCAGTTAAGGGCATGCACCTAAGAGAGTCTTTTATCTATGTCTTAATAAATTAAAGGATGAATTGATATGTGATGGACCCTGTTTATATATAATGCTATTTGATACTGGTGTGAATCATGTATAAATATAAATGTAATGATGTTCTTGATGTGTGAATTTAGTAAGTAAGTTTTATAGATTGAAGGGTTGATAATGGGAAGGACAATTATACCTTGTGCAAATTTTGATATATGTGATAATGGTTAGTACCTTGATGCTATAGGTATGATTTGAGAAATGATTGGAAGGCTTATAAAGTGTGTGCAAAGTTTGCATTGATGCATGTTGTGAATTGTTGATGTTTATTTTAAAATGGTATGGTTGATTATGTTTGTTATGTTATAGAAGGTTGAATAGGTATGTAACGACCCTATAGTCAGGGGTGTAGGAAAGTGCATTCCCGGACCTCTGTTCCCGTAAAATGGACTCGTAAATATTTATTAAAAATATTTACAAAGTTAGTTGTGTAGTTAATTAGGTTTCACTTAAGTGAATTTATATGAATTAAAAGTAATTAGGTATAAGAGCTAAATTGATATAAGGAGAAAGTTGAATTATAGATTAACGATTAATTAAAGGGACTGATCGTTGTTTTGTTGAGTTTTAAAATTTATAAAGAGAATGATTGAACCTGGAAACTAACTCTGACAACAACTTAAGGCAAGTGCACCTATCGAACGAATGATCGAACCTGGAAACTAAGTCTGACAACGACTTAAGGCAAGTGCACCTATCAAACAGTAGTATAGCTTAGGCAAGACCGGATTGTCGAACCCAAAGGAACTAAAAGTACTAATACAAACCTTCTTTCTATTATTTAGCCTAAATATTAAGTGATTGGTTGTTTAATCTAAATTTAACTAACTAGTAAGCTAAAGACGCAAAGACAAAAAAGAATGAATTGGGGAAATACGGTTGGGAAAACTCAGTTGATTAAGATGATACCCTTAGGAAGAATCCACCTAGACTTCACTTGTTATCTAACACTGAACCAGACGATTTATTCACTTGACTTGATCCGTAGGATTCCCTAATTTATATTAAACCCTCCTCAAGGCAAATAACGTCTAACCTTAGGTTGATTAATTGAAATCTCTTTCTAATTAAAACCCCTAGAATTGCATTAACTCGATCTATGGACTCTCATATTAGGTTTCACCCTAATTTGGCAAAATCTCGTCACCCTATCTCTAGGCTCACGATCAACTCCGCTTAATTATGCTAGATCTACTCTTAAGTAGGGACTTTTGCTCCACCACCTAAGCACATTCAACTTGAATCAATATCCCGAAAATATTAACACAAGAATTAAGCTTACATAATTAAGAACAAATCAAGTATTTATCATATAGTTTAGACAACAATAACAAGATCCGTCTCAGGTTTCATCCCCTTCAGGTATCTGAAGGGTTTAGTTCATAACAATAAAAGAAAACATCTCAGAAGAAAAGATAAAACAAAACATAAGAAATTCCTAAAACTCCCTGAAGGAATTGAAGGAGAGATCCGCCATCTTGAGTATAATTTCATCTTCTTGAGATGAATCAACTGGCTATCTTCGAGAGATTCCCACAAATCTGACCTTTCTGGTTCGGCTCCTTGGCCTAGCTAACCGCCCACTTGAAGGCTATGCTTAGGGTGTTTATATAGGCTCTTAGAATACTTTACTTGGCCCCTAAGTATCCTAATCTGAGTGGAATTCCTACTAGGGTATTTGAATAGGCTTTGGAATGTGTTTCTTTGCCTTCAAGTATCCAAATCTGAGTAAAGCTCCTTTTGGCCGTGACAGGGACACGGTCATGGGACACGCCCGTGTGAATCGATTTCAAGCCATGGTCGAGTCTGCTGAAGAGACACACCCGTGAGTTTCGGGGTCCTGGCTATGTTAGTGTAAATTAGGAAGGCACAGCTGTGTGGTCTTGGGCCCAAGCCGTGTCGATTTCTTCTTTGGCCCAATTTGATCCGTTTTGAGCTTGTTTCTCGTTCTTTTCGTCCCTAGGTGCTTACCTGAGTATAAAACATGAAAAGAAAGGATTAAGAGCACCTTTTTACACAATTCAGGGAATAAATCATTCAAAAGTATGCTAAATGTGGGATTAAAATATGTTACTTTTACGGTTTATCAAATACCCCTACACTTAAGCTTTTGCTTGTCCTCAAGCAAAATTCTCAACTTACAATTAAAACGAACTTTCCACAATTCATAATATTCATCAATAATGTCTCATCATAATTCACAGACAATTCATACATGGATAATTTAACTCAAAGACTTCTAAAGATTCAAACAATTCTAAGTCACATATTTGTAGCACGAAAACATAAGTGTCTCCCCTTATCTAAATAATTACCTTTGATTCAAAACTGCAAGGATTGACATCCTTACTAAAGATTCAATCAAAGCACTCGAAGTGTTTAAGTTTCAAGAATAAGCACTCATAAGTCAAACCTGAAAAGTTAATCCCATAGGCTTGCCTGAATCAAATCTCCACCACTGTAATATGAGATGATACACAAATCAAAAGGTCTTTGACGGGGTTGTAACGGGGCTTGGGTTAAAGGTGTGGATAAAGGCTAAATTGGAAGGTTAAAATCGAGATTGAATTGATAAATTACCTAACTAGAAAAATGAACTAATAACCTGAATAATTACATCACATGAAAATTTAAAATACTAATAATACGAGCTTCTTCTTCAAGATGTTGAACGTATAAGCTCTTAAAACAAAGAACTAATAATGAATATACTTCATGTTTTTTTTTTTTTTTTTAAGAACAAATCAAAAATTTAATAAGAAAGAATTTTAACAACGGAAATAATGAACATAGTTAGGCAGCTGCTCAAATCAAATCTTGACAAAAAGGTAGTCAAAAGGAATGGTGATAACAAATACGAGCGGGTTTTTGGGTTAATATTAGCTGGTGAGTCAATAAAAAGGGTTGTTAGTACCAAAGGGTTCACTAAAGGTTAATTGTGAAGGTAGGCTTTTTAGTGGAGTGAGTGGGTTAAAACCTAGGTGCCTTAATCATCTCTATATATCAAATCAAATGTGTGGTCTCAACATGAATAATCGAGGCAAGTTCTAGAATAACAGTTCAATGTTGACACACTCATAATCAAAAAGTGAGCACAAAAAAGAATGTATGCTCTGTAAGGCTCAAAATCTCACAAAAATTATGGGTGTTTTTTATGTCAACCTCGTAAATTTCAAACTTCAAAGTAATATTCAAATTCAGGTAGACAACCTAGAAAAATTTTTTATTTCTGAAAAATGGACTTATCATGCTTGATTCTCTAGTATCTTAAAATTTAAATCATCAATGCACAATTAACTATGATTTACTAAAAAGCATATCAATAAGAATCATAAATCATCAGAAATTTCATCCTAATTAGTAATATGAGGAAATTACTTAAGAACTAGATATAATTCAGGGATTTGAGAATAATGCAAAAAGTTAGGCACTTTTACCCCCCACACTTAAGATGTACATTGCCCTCAATGTACAAAGAAAGATAAATAATTATGTGATACTGAAATCAAAAGAGAAGGTGAGAAGTGACACTTCTTGAATTTTTTCTGGGATCACTATTCCCGGCTTGATTTAGAGGAGGAGGAGGTGGTGCTGTGGTGGATGCCAATAGTCACTGTGCTAGATGAAGAAATTGGGAAACTCGTGACGGATTAGCCAAGAATTATTAAGGAACATTTAAAATAAACTAATTATGTATTTAAGGACAAGAAAACTAAGGGGAAAGAAAACAAAAAAACAAAATAAAATAAAAAGAAAAGATGAATGGACTGAGGGGTCCTTATTGTTGGATGGTTCCCAAGGTGGGTGTGACTTCTAAGGCTGCAGAGGTGCTGGTGGTGGCGGAGTGGTGTGATTCCCAAGCAGCTTGAAGAACCTAAAAGTAAAAACTAGAATAAAATAAACAAAATTAAGCATAAGAGAGTCAAAGAGAAGGAAATTGAAGAAAAAGAGAAAAGTAGAATAAAAGTTAAATGGTCTTAAAGACTTTTGTTTTGTAGAGTGGATGATGCGGTCGGCATAAACTTATGTAGAGTCGATCTCCCTCTGGGAGATTATGTTTGGCTTTTTCCGCTTCTTTGACATGGATATGTGTAGGCTCAAGAGTTTAGAGACTTGTTATGGAGAATTATGAAATTTGAGAAAAAGAAGGAAGGAAGAAGATGAGGAGTAGGTGAGAAGGAAGGGAAGAGGGGTGGATTTAAATATAGTTTCAAGTCTGGTACTTCCCCACGCCCGTGTACCATGGGCTGTTGAGTCACACGGCCGCCTGGCACGGCCGTGTGTCTAGGCGTGTTGGTTCACCCACGCTCGTTTTACAGATTTCCACGCCCGTTGGTGATAATTCAGTGTCGTCCATGGCCGTGGCATTTTTCGTGCCCGTGGAGTGGTGGTTGGAGTCCGTGACTCAAAGATTTGATTATTTTTTACTCGTACCTTTTCTGTCATTATCAGTATGGAGATTTTGTACTTCCACATGGCCACGACCACGATCGTGTGCAAGGCCATGTGGTCTGGAAATCTGCACTTTTGGTTAGTTTAAAACTAGGTGTTTAAGAAGAAGGAAGAAAAAAAACTAGAATGAAAACAAATGTGTAAATAAATAGGGTTAGTGCTCGGGTTTCCTCCCAAGAAGCGCTCGTTTAAAGTCTTAAGCTAGACTTTCCTTGTATTTGCAAAAATCAGGGTGGTTTAAAAGTTTGAATATCTCCTCTCATGCTATCAGTTCTATTTTCTTGATAAAGTTTAAGTCGAGAAGAGTTTACCTTAACAGTGTCGAATATAAGATTGTTTACCTCGACTGTTTTGTATGGGAAAATATTGTGTACCTCAAGAGGGATTTCTTCATTCATATTTAGGTCTGACGTGGTAATTCGTGGATCTTCCTTCTTTATCAGTACCTGATCTCCTATTTTAAAGTGGTTCGACGTTCCTATGATCTTTTTGAGGGCTCCTTTGGTTTTGCTTCGTGAGGTTCCGGTTTCTCTTCAAAGTGTGTCTTCTATGCTTCTAATTCGTCGACCTTAAGTCTTCCTTCCTTATACAGTTCTTCTTTATTTGCACGAGGTCTATGATCTGGCTTAGGTCTGTAGCTTTGTGGTGGATCCTGTGGTGAAAGGTGAACAAATTGGTCATCAACTGAATTTGCTTTCTCACATTCATCAATTGATGTCTTGGTCGAGTCAAGAGCTTGTAGACTGATCGATTCGTCACCTACACGAAGAATGAGTTCTCTTGTGCCAACATCGATTTTAGTCCTGGCAGTTGCTAAAAAGGGTCTTCCTAAAATTAAAGGAATCGAATTATCCTCATCTATGTCTAAGACAACAAAATCTACTAGGAAAATGAATTTATCAATTTTTACGAGAACATCTTCGATAATACCCCTAGGAATTCTAACAGTTTTATCAGCTAATTGTATACTCATCCTAGGTTGTTTGGGTTTCCCTAGACCTAGTTGTTTAAACATTTTATAAGGCATGTTATTTATACTTACCCCTAAATCAGCTAAGGCATTATCAACAGTTAGTCTACCAATTAAACATGGAATTGTAAAACTCCCTGGACCTTTTGCTGTAGTCTATTCTATAACATTGCTGAGCATACTGCATTTAATTCCACATGTGGCTCCTCGTTTAACTTACGCTTGTTCGTCAAGAGTTGTTTTAAAAATTTCCTCGAATCTGGCATCTGTGAAAGAGCTTCAAGAAAAGGTAAGTTAATATGTAATTTCTTTAAAAGTTTAAGAAACTTACCGAACTGTTCCTTTGTATCATCTCTCTTCATCGCTTTGGGATAAGGTATGCGGAGTTAGTACTCTTTGATTATCGATTTTGGATTTTCTTGTGTTACCTCAATTTTACCTTCTTCTACCTTGTTTTCTTGTATTGAATTGGGTTCATCTAACCCTATACTATCATGGGTTGTGATGGATTGGATTTGCTCCTTTGGGTTAATCTCAGTGTTGTTTGGTAAACGCCCTTGTGGTTGTTCGGAAATTAACTTTGCAAGTTGTCCAATTGACTTAGTAATTTCCCCAACTGACTTAGTAAGTTCCCCAACTTGGTTCTTGATCCCTTCAATCGATGTTTATTAGTTTTTAAGTGTTGTCTCAGTGTCTTGGAAATGGTTTTCTGTGGCTGCCATGAATTTTGTCAGCATCTCTTCAAGGTTCGACTTCTTTTCTTGTGGATATGGCTGATTTTGGAAATTTTGAGGAGGTTGTTGTCTTTGATTTCCTTGACCTCCCCATGAAAAATTTGGGTGGTTCCTCCAACCTGGATTATAAGTATTACTATAAAGGTTATTATTAGACCTGAAATTATTACCTATATAGTCATCTGTTCGCTTTCTGCGCCCGGTTGGTAGGGTGGGTACTCAAGATTCACCATAGTTCCACTTGTGTTGCACTGCATTATTGGATGTACCTGCAAAGAACACAAACTATCAAGTATTACTATAAGGGTTATTATTAGATCTAATTTTGTTGGTTTTGTCCTTGTAACCTGCCACTGATAGTTATTCAGTGACATCTCTTCAATAAACTCGTAGGGTGCTTGGGAGTTACATTGTTCGGGGTTCCCCATTCTTTGAATCAATTAGCTGCCTCATTGAGGGGTTTACATCGTTATAGAAAGTTTGAACCTGTAACCACAAGGGTAAACCATGGTGCGGACATCTTCTCAAGAGATCCTTGTATCTCTCCCATGCGTCGTATAACATTTCTAAATCCATCTGCACGAAAGAAGAGATATCATTCTGTAATTTGGCCATTTTGGCTGGTGGGAAATATTTTAATAAAAATTTTTCGGTCATTTGATCCCATGTGGTGATTGACCCTCGTGGTAATGAGTTTAATCACTGTTTGGCTTTATTCTTTAATGAAAAGGGAAATAACGAAGACGTATGGCATCATCAAAAATGTCATTTATTTTGAAGGTATCATGGAACTCTAAAAATTAGCTATATGAGTATTCAGGTCTTCGTCCTACAAACCATCAAATTGAACAAATTGTTGAATCATTTGTATAGTGTTAGGTTTTAATTCAAAATTATTAGCGACTATTGCAGCCTAACAATACTCGATTCGCTCTGTTAAATGAGGTTTAGCATAATCATACATAGTACGCGAGCATTGTTTTCGCCACATCTTATGGTGATGGATTATTCTCGTCCATCCCTTGATGAGGATTGGATCGCCTTTCGCTCTTCTTACATGTAATTTAGGGTTCACCTAATTTCTCTGCGATTCTGCGGCGGTAGCTTCAATATCACCATCATATACTAGTGGTCTTATCGGGTTCCTTCTAGTCATAAACTAGAGGTACTGTTGTAACACCCCGCACCCAAGACCGACATCTTTGGTGCGGATACGAGACATTACTATCTTGAACTCATGAAACATGTTCTTATGGGCTATAAAATTTTGTTCCAACTTAAAAACTTCACTTTCTTAGTCAACACATATAACAAGGGCCTACGAGGCCTTTAACTCATGTCAGAAAACTTTCGGGATCAAAATCAAATAACTCATTTTTTTAAGCAGGGTTCACACGCCCGTCTTGGGAACACACCCGTGTACCCTTAAGCACGCCCATGCCCTCAAACCGTGTAGGGCTACTGACTATTTCCACATGGCTTAGACACGCCCATGTCTACCAACCGTGGGAGGTTACTGACTAATTTCACACGACCATGACATGCCCGTGGGCTTAGACCGTGTGCTAATCCTTGATATACTGACTAAATCAACACGGCCTGGGAACACACCCATGTCCAAACTGTGTGTCTTACACGACACACACACACGGCCGTGGAAATTTGCCCGTGGCCTATTATGATTAATAATACTAAGGTGTAAGGTTAACACGGTCTTGACACACGCCCGTGTGTCCAACCGTGTAGGCACTTACAGGCTATTTACCAAGCCGTTAACCACTCTAAAATGAAGATCATATTCATACCCAATTCAACGATGCAATAACAACCCAATTTTATGAATAATACTACATGCTTCATTGATCTCAATAAACATACATGCTTAGTCAAATTCGGCCAATCACTTAGCCATATACAAAAGAATAATAAACTTGATAGCCTTTACAAAGGCCCTTATTAAAACATATCCACAAAATGAATGTTTCCTATACATGCCACACTTAGTAAAGTAACTTGGCTATACCAAAATAATAGTTGATAGTGTGTTGCGAGCTTCGACTTTAATGATCCACGAGTTAGCTTGGCGGGACTGCATAGAAAGAAAGAATCATAACGTAAGCATATAGCTTAGTAAGTTTGCATGTAACAACTCATAGCATCATCATTGCTTAATTTAAACCATTTCACATAAACAATGGTATCATGAATTTCAGCTAAAGAGCTTACTTACTCATATAAATTCTTACATGTCTCATGACACTTACTATTATCATACTTGTAAGGTAACCATGATACCTGTATCACTTGATCACATTGATCAGTATACTATAATAATAATAAACATGATATCTACTTTCTCATTCACAACATGAATAATACTCAACTTCATCTAACTTCATCTTGATACTAACTTTACTTTTTAGCTTTCTTACTATCTTCTTTTAGCTTACTCATTTGCCCGATGAATTTCTGTGAATAACCGAGGATACTAAATTTCTTCCCACCTAATATGATGCCAAAGCCATATCCTAGACATGATCTTACATGGGTTATCTCATCTTGGTTTCACGGCCATGTCTTGACATGGACTTATATGAAGTCTTGCTCTTGTTAACATACTCAATGCCAAGCTTGCCTTGGACTTACGTGATAACTTGCTTGCTAACTTGATCAATGCCAAGCTTGCCTTGGACTTATATGATAACTTGCTTGCTAACTTGATCAATGCCAAGCTTGCCTTGGACTTACATGATATCTTGATCAATGCCAAGCTTGCCTTGGACTTACATGATATCTTGATCAATGTCAAGCTTGCCTTGGACTTACATGATATCTTGTGGGGTAGATAGAGTATCCCAGGGAAATTCATCTTCAATCGGGACTTGCTTGTACATATTATCGTGATTTTTTACTTGAACATAACATGATCATTTCGTACAATTATTGTACATTATACTAAGAAAATTAATGATAAAAATCATAAAACTTAGAAATCATACAAACTCACCTCAATATACAAAATGTATGTAGATGTGCAATTTAGTCCTCGACTTTGTTCTTGCCTCGGTTTCGATCCGAGCTCCGTTTTTCTTGATCTATAATCATAAATAGATCATTTAAAAACCATATTGACTTATTTGACTCATAATTCATACTTTGGAAAATTTACTATTTTGCCCCTATACTTTCTAATATTTGCACTTTTGCCCCTAGACTCATAATATGATTTTTATGCAACTTTCTTAAACTTCATGCTTAGCTGAATCATTTTCTCTACTATAATCATCAAAATTCTCTCTTTCTAGTAGGTATGACCAAATTTTATAACTATTACCAAATGGTCCCTACTATCATTTTTCATGAAATTCATTAAGGAAAAGATGTTTATCTAACATCAAACTCTCTTAAACTTCCATAAAACATCATTTAAAAAGCATGTCATTCAAGGGTAGATTTTTGAACAAGCATCTTAGCTCATTTTATAGCTAAAATTAGCTAATTCATAATACGGGAACTTCAAAAATACGAAGAACATTAAAAACGGGACTAAGATGAACTTACTATGAGCTTGAAAAAAATGAAGAATCCCTAGCTATGGTGTCTCCGAATTTTCGGCAGCCCAAGGAAGAAGATGAGTGGATATTTCTCATCTTTTTCCCACTTAAAACACTAATTAGGCTAAATGACCAAAATGCCCTTCCTCTTAAAAATTTCTATTTTACCATCTTAAGGCCAATTTTGTCCAAAATTTTATTTTGGGCAATTTGCTATTTAAGGGCTCATAATTATTATTCTAAAGCTATTTCATGCAAAAGCTTCTGGAAACTCATATATTGCAACTTTTGCAATTTAGTCCTTTTTGGACCAATTGAGCTCAACTTAATAAAATTGCTTTACAAAACTTTCATACTAGTATGCAAACATGGCATAAACTTGGAAAAACTCATAATTTCACCTCGGGTTCGTGGCCTCGCACCACTATCCCGACTAGGCCCTAAATCGGGCTGTTACACCTGTGTTAGAAAAGAAAGAAAGAAAATTAGCAAGGTTAAAACTAAAATAAAAATAAATTACAAAAAAATAAAAATAATGGCTAAAGTAATAAAAATAGAGTTTTCTTAATGTTTTAGTTCCCCGGCAACGGCGCCAAAACCTTGATCATTGTTTTGTTGAGTTTTAAAATTAATAAAAAGAATGATCGAACCTGGAAACGAACTCTAACAATGACTTAAGGCAAGTGCACCTATCGAACAGTAGTATAACTTAGGCAAAACCGGATTGTCGAACCCAAAGAAACTAAAAGTACTAATACTAACCTTCTTTCTATTATTTAGCCTAAATATTAAGTGATTGGTTGTTTAATTTAAATTTAAATAATTACTCAACTAAAGACGCAAAGACAAAAAAGAATGAATTGGGGAAATACTGTTGGGAAAACTCAGTTGATTAAGATGATACCCTTAGGAAGAATCCACCTAGACTTCACTTGTTATCTAACACTGAACCAGACGATTTATTCACTTGACTTGATCCATAGGATTCCCTAATTTATATTAAACCTCTCTCGAGGTGAATAACGTCTAACCACAGGTTGATTAATTGAAATCTCTTTCTAATTAAAACCCTAGAATTGCATTAACTCGATCTATGGACTCCCATATTAGGTTTCACCCTAATCCAGAAAAATCTCGTCACTCTATCTCTAGGCGCGCGATCAACTCCGCTTAATTAAACAGGGACCTTTTCTCCACCACCTAAGCACATTCAACTTGAATCAATATCCCGAAAATATTAACACAAGAATTAAGCTCACATAATTAAGAACAAATCAAGTATTTATCATATAGTTCAGAAAACAATAACAAGATCCGTCTCAGGTTTCATTCCTTTCAGGTATCTGAAGGGTTTAGTTCATAACAATAAAAGAAAACATCTCAGAAGAAAAGATAAAACAAAACATAAGAAATCCTTTTTGAAGGAATTGAAGGAGAGATCCACTGTATTGAGTATAATTCTGGTTTCTTGAGATGGATCAACTGGCTATCTTCGAGTGATTCTCACAAATCTGACCTTTCTGGCTCGGCTCCTTGGCCTAGCTAACCGCCCCCTTGAAGGTTATGCTTAGGGTGTTTATATAGGCTCTTGGAATGCTTTACTTGGCCCCTAAGTATCCTAATTTGAGTGGAATTCCTACTAGGGTATTTGAATAGGCTTTGGAATGTGTTTCTTTGCCTTCAAGTATCCAAATCCGAGTAAAGCTCCTCTTGGCCGCGGCAGGGACATGGTCATGGCACACGCCCGTGTGAATCGATTTTAGGCCGTGGTTGAGTCTACGAAAGAGACATGCCCGTGTGTTTGAGGTCCAGGCTGTGTTAGAGTAAATTAGGGAGGCACGGCCGTGCAGTCTTGGGCCCAGGCCGTGTCGATTTCTTCTTTGGCCCAATTTGGCCCGTTTTGAGCCCGTTTCTCATTCTTTTCGTCCCTAGGTGCTTACCTGAGTATAAAACATGAAAATAAAGGATTAAGAGCATCTTTTTACACAATTCAGGGAATAAATCATCCAAAAGTATGCTAAATATAGGATTAAAATATGTTACTTTTACGGTTTATCAAGGACTAAAGAAGAAATTTTACCATTATTTTTTTAGTGGGACGGCATTAGTAAATTACATATAAATTATGTGTAAATTTATTATATATTTTAATAATTAAAGTTAAAATATAATATAATATGTTATCTTAATTATTAAGTAAATATATTATATAATAATAAAACAAATAAATAAAAGAATTAGAAATAGAAAGCCAAACAAAATTAAAAAGAAAAAGAAAGAAAAAGAGAAAGAAGAAAAGAAGAAGTCACGCAAAGCTAGGGTTCCAAAAGTTTAATTGGTTAGTCAACTTAGTCTCTTTTCTTGTAATTTTTAAGTTTTTGGAATCTCGGTACCTAGGGTTACCCGACCCATGTTGAAATTTTAACATTTATTGAGTTTTTAAAAGTTATTAATGTTAAATAATTTTAGTATTAGGGATTAAATTGATAGATTTTTAAGTTAGAAATGGAAAAGGATTAAATTGTAGAACAAATTGTAAAATTTGAGTATTAGGGACTAAATTATAAAAAATTGAAATTTAAGGGTTTAAGTGAAAATAGGGAATTAAATTTAGTTTAAAGTGGAATTTGTATGGAAATATAGAATTAAATGTGAAGAATAAAAATTAGATGGTTTAGGGACTAAATTGAAATTTAGGCAAATATTGAGTAAAAATTTAAAATATTCAATATGAAACTGAATTGTGTTATATTGATGAATTTTAATTGTTTTAATTCCGTTGCTAATGCCGTACCAAAATCCTCGACTAAAAGGAGGAAAGATAAAATTGACGTGGAATAGCTCGGAATTCACGGTGTGTATTTCTATAACTCGAACCTAGTTACTAATTGTTGTATTTTGATTTAATGCATATGGTAAGTGGTTGAGGTGAGTATTTGGAACTTTCATATTGAATTGAATTAAAGTTGATTGAATTGGTATATATATTATGAATATATTGATTATTTGAATTGAAATGCATATATATGTGCAAATATGATAATTGGATATTAGTTGTATTTGGAAAGTGAATTGGAACCCTATTAACTGTATCGGGCTGAGTCGGAATATAGACTTCTAGTCGATGAGGCACTGGGTGCCAATTTACTTTGGTTTAACCGATGAGACACTGAGTGTCAAATTTATATAGCGCTGGGCGCAGTTATTACTTCGGATTTATCCTAAGAGGCAGTGGGTGCCAAACTGGTGTGTTGGTTGGATTCGTGTATCCGTTCGAGTCTGAGTTCGTGTTAATAGGGGTAAATAAATAATAAAGTTATATAATTGATATTGAAATGGCATGGTATCAGAAATGGAAGTGATATAGTGAATTGGAAATGGAATGTGAAATATGTTGTAAACACATAAAATACATGAGTTATGTACTCATGAATTGGATACGGAATGGATAATGTTATTGTTTAAATGATATGTGGATCAAATTGTGAAAAGCTATTATATAGCAAGTGATGAGAATTGAGTATGGTATGAAATGATATATTCATGAGTTAAGTATTGAATGGCTAATGCCATTATATAAATAAATGTGGTTTGATATGTGAATAACTATTTAATAGCAATTGTGTGAATTAGGGACATTGTTTAACAAATGAAATATGATAGCATATGATAGTCATGATACTAGACATTAATATGTGCTTAAAATCCAATTGTGCATATTATATTATATTGTCTTTAAATATTCGGATTATAGAAATACCACTGAGTTTTACTCAAAGTACGGTTTTATTTTTCCGTGAGCAGATTAGGTACTTCTCTTTTGATCGTCGATTCAGTATCCAACAACGATCCCAAACTCAAATGTGGTGATGTTTATCTTTTGTGTCGGCATGTACTTAGGATATCTAAATGATAATTATTTTGTGGATGGATTGTAAATAAGGTTATAAGTGTAATGTTAGTTTGGTATATACATATAAACATGTGTTTGTGTTTGAAGCCATATTATGGCTTGGTAAATTGAACCAAATCTAGATAGGTGCATGTGAATTTAAGTTGATGTTTAAGTGCTCATGAACTAAGCAAAATGGATTGAATTTGGTATGTTTATAATTTGGATTTGAATGATGCTTTGATGATATGAATTGAGGATATAAATGTGGTACTAATTAGGGTACATTGGTTAGGCACCTAGGATGATGGTTTTGACATGTTTTGAATGTATTTGATCATGTTTTGAACTAGTTAAACAAATGATTTTTGAGTTGTTTAATGTCCAAGCATGTGGGGAATGGTAAATTTGTTGTTTAAGGCACATTTTAGGTCCACACGGCCAAACACATGGGCGTGTGACTTGGCAGTGTGAGACACACAGCTCGCACACGGGTGTCCAACGGCATTGCAAAGGGTACACGACCTGGCACACGGGCGTGTGGCTTGACCGTGTGACCCAAGTCAGAGAGTTACACGGGCTGGGCATGACTGTGTGTCCCTACTTCAAATGCCCACACGACCAGACACATGGGCATGTGACCACACAACCGTGTGAACCCTGCAGCTAAAATTTTTTTAACTTTTTCTAAAAAAAAAAAAATTCAAATGTTCCCGATTTAGTCTCAAATCATTTCTAAACTGTTTTCAAACTCTCAAAGGCTTATTAAAGGACTTTATGCATGTTAATTTAAAATCATTTTATGATTTTTGAAATGATTGAAATGAATGATTAGATTATGATTACTTGGTAATGTCCCGAAACTCTATTCCGGCGACAACAGATACAGGTTAGGGGTGTTATAAGATAAATGATAGTAACTTGTAAATATGTTTGAATGGAATTTGAATTGGTATGAATAAATGATTAGTGCTTGAATTGGTATGGAAATGATGAATAGAATTGAGAAATTGGGATGCATGTATTGGTTGATTTAAATCATTAAATTATGTTATTTGTTTGTGATATGACCGTGGTTGTTCCGGCAACGAATTTGACATATCCTATCTCGTATCCGATGATCGAGTCAAATATTGAAGTGTTACATTTCCAATCATATTTTTGGTAACAAAAATATAATTTCTACCTTTATCTCTTCTTTTGCTTCTTCCACTGCCATTACTTAACTAATGGATCTCAAACATTGATTAAATGTGTTGGAAAAATATATCTTATCTCCTATTTTCCTTTAATATCATGTTTATATGCTTAAGAGTGCCGTTATAACTTGATTTCCATTAGTAAAATTTCTAAGCAACTTAATTTCCAAGTCATATTTTATGCCCTGACTGTTTTTGTGTAGGATCGGAGTTCGAGGAAGATGATTAGCCAATGATGAGTCAAATGGATTATACTACCTCTCTTGTCCTGCTACTACCTTTACTTTTGCTTTTTTCGTTGATTTTCTTCATAGTTGTTTGGGTCATCTGAGTCTTTCCAAGCTTCAAAAGATAGTTCTTGGTATTTCAAAAATGTCTTCTTTTGAGTTTGAGTCATGTAAGCTTGGCTTCTTTTCCAAAGAAAATAAATTCTAGAACTTCTTTTTTTAGCATTATTCATTCAAATATTTTGGGTCTTAGTTGTGTTAGTTTAACGTTGAGATTCTATTATTTTGTTACTTTTGTTGATGATTATTCTCATTGCACTTGGTTGTTTATTATGCTGAAATTCGTAATCAATTTGGTGTTTCTACCAAAGATTTATGTAGTCGGCAAACTAAAAAGGATACAAATATTATGGTCTACTACTAATAAATACTTTGTTTATGTTGATGTCATTTTATTTGAAGCCTCTTCTTATTTCTCTTTCAGTTTCTTGATCAAAAGGAAGTAAAAGAAACTCTTCCAATTCCTACTTTTCCCATCCCTAATATAACACCTTCTTCAAAAACCCTACAAGTTCACTCTAGAAGATCAACCTTACACCCTTCTAACTATCTTTTTACAATTATAGAATAAGAATATGTTCCAATTGACTTATCTCTTAAAGTACCATATTCTTCATCTGCGGTTGTGTGTCAAATTGATGAACCTATTACCCTTTGAAGGTATTCGTTCTTCTCATAACCCTCATCCTATTTATAATTTTTTTAAGCTATCACCATTTATCACCCCTCATATTATGCCTTCACTTCATCTTTGTCCAATGTATTTATTCCTAAAACTGTTAGTGTAGTAAAGACAAATCCAAGATGACAACAAGCTATAGTTGATGAGATGAATTCCCTTCATGTTGGTCATAAATGGGATCTTGTTGCTCTATTGCCGAGAAAAATTGTGGTTGGTTGTCAATGGGTATGCGCAGTTAAAACTGGTTTTGATGGCAAGACCGAACGACTAAAGGCTCGTTTAGTTACACAAAGGTATACATAAATTCCTAGTCTCGATTATGGAAGACTTTTTCCCTATTACTAAAATTGCTTCCCTTCATTTGTTAATTTCTCTTGCTGTGATGTATCATTGGGATATGCATCATTTGGGTATTATAAATGCTTTTCTCATGGAAATTTAAATAAAAAGATGACTTAGTGGTTAATTTAATTATTATTTATTTAATTGATTGTAATTAAACAATTGAAGTTTAAAGTGGAAATTAAATTAATTGGTTATCACAATTTTACAAAACAAGACAATTAAATTTATTTACTTATATATTCTAGTATGGTAAAGTCATCGCCATAACTTTAATGGAATTAGATTTGGGTTGAGAAAATAATTTAATTAAGTGAAATAATTAAATTTATTTTAAATAAATAATATTTTGGAAATAGGAAACTAGTTATTGGATTGAGTAAATCAAATAAGTTTATTTAAAGAGCAAACAACACATAATTCTACTAAATATATGAAAGGCTTGCTAAAACCCATCTATATATATGATGGGCAACACTTCTAGGTATCCCTGAAATGTGTACTAGGCATCTTAACGACTCTTAGTTGGAGTTAGTTTTTTTTTTTTGTTAAAATACTATTAATTTTCTCCTTCTTGTTCGAGTAGAAATCTTGTATTTTTTCTCGTAAAAAGGACTATGGGGTAAGCTAGACATATAGACATTAAGCGTAGATTTTCTGCTAGAAAATAGTGAGATTTATTGTCCCTGAATAATTCTATTCTCTTAAGAACTTGAGTGAGGTTTCTTGCCCATAGAGATTTAATTTTCTCCAATGAGAAATTAAAAATTTTTAGTGTTTTCGGTTCATTTAATTGAAGCTCACTCTCTAAGCAAACCGAATGTTAGAGAATAATGGAGAAAATCGTGTTGGTTGAAAGCTGAGAAATGACTAGGCTTGCGTAGTAAAAAATAGAAGTACTAAATTTATAAAATTTATTACTATAAATAACATAAATGCTATATTTTTTTAAAAAAAAATTATTCAAACAAAATGTATTCTAAACCGCTTTCTTCAAAAAATAAAAGACACCATGAATATTCCTTCAATTGGCTAAGAGTAATTCCATAATTTATTAGCACAACCGCAAACCATGGGTGCAATAGAAAATGAAATCCTACTTCAAAGATACATAGAGGAAGATAAAAGCCTTTTCCATTTGTAGGAGTTTGCTCACCCTATGAAACTTAAATAGTACGTAGGGAATTTCATTTCTTAGAGTGCTAAAATAGTTGCCATCTTCTTTGTCGTGGTAGTGCATTCCCAAACATCACTCTTTATGGGAATGTCAAATAGATGCCAATTATTACACCTATGAAGATTTTCCTAAAAGAGCTTGCCTCGAAAATACTCCACCTTGTCTCGAAAATCCCTTGCATAAGACCACCTAGCGACCCATTTACCCAAAAAGGCCCGTTTCTAAACAAAATTACGGAAATGGGCCAACTAAATCATTATTTACGAAAAAGGGCCAGTTCAGGCAAAATGCGCCTACGTGGCCGCGTTTTAGGGGGAAAAATCTAGCAAAGCGCTCCCCAAGGGCGCGCTTTGCTCCGTGTTTTATATTTAGGGATATTTGCATGTTTAGTCCTTAGGGTTTTTAGGATTTTTAAGGTTAGGGTTTTGCTAAAATAAGTTAGGGTTTAGTAGTTATTTTTTTAAAAAAATAGGTTAAGGTTTAGAGTTTTGATAGATTTTTAAAATAAACCAAGATTTAGTGTTATTTTATAAAAATTATTTAAATTAGGTTTATGATTTTTAACTAAATTAAGTAAATTAGGATTTTAGGGTTTTAAATAGATAAAATTAAGGTTTTAAATAAATTAAACTAGGGTTTATGGTGTTTAAATAAATAAATTAAATTAGGGTTCTAGGGTTTTAAATAAATTTAATTAAGGCTTAGAGTTTAGGGTTAAAATTAATTAAATTAGGGTTTAGTTTTTTTAAAAATAACATTGTGTTTATTTTTTTAACAAAATTGACTATTTTGACCCTAAAAAAATAATTTTGAGAAGACGTTTCTAAACAAATAGTGTCAAAAACACTTCAAGAAGGATGCACTGTCAGCAAATTTACAGAAAAAAGCTCCCACGTGGATGCTCTTTTTCTACAGTAGTTCCTGAAAAAATAATTTTGAGAAGACATTTCTAAACAACTAGTGTCAAAAACGCTTCAAGCAGGATGCACTTGAGCAAAATTTCTGAAAAAGCTCTCACGTGGATGCTCTTTTCTACGGTAGTTCCTGAAAAAATAATTTTGAGAAGATGTTTCTAAACAAATAGTGTCAAAAACGCTTCAAGCAGGATGCACTGTCAGCAAAATTTTTGAAAAAGCTCCCACGTGGACGCTCTTTTTCTGCAGTAGTTCCTGAAAAAATAATTTTGAGAAGATGTTTCTGAACAAATAATGTCAAAAACGCTTCAAGCAGGATGCACTGTCAGCAAAATTTCTGAAAAAAGCTCCCACTTGGACTCTCTTTTTCTATAGTAGTTCTTGAAAAAATAATTTTGAGAAGATGTTTCTAAATAAATAGTGTCAAAAATGCTTCAAGCAGGATGCACTGTTAGCAAAATTTCTGAAAAAAGCTCCCACGTGGACGCTCTTTTTCTATAGTAGTTCATACTTGGCCTTAGGCTATAAATGAGGCAAATATCATTCTCAGGTTGCATAAGTTACAGCAAGAAAAATTAGAGAGGCTAAGCAGAATAGAAATTGAAGATGAGTGACTGTATTAGTGCTATTATTTACTATGATGGTGAAGTCCGTGACACCGAGAGCGGTGTTATTTTTTATCGGAGAACACAGTGCAAATGGTTTTTAACCAAATTATAACTTTACATAATTTCATAAAAAATTAAGCGCAAAATCTTCGGAACGACGCCAAGTAGGGTTTCTTCTATTAAGTATCAATTTTATGCTTCGATTGATCCCGTGGCATATGATGCATTCGTAGCTTTAAGGCGAAGGTGCAGACTCATCTCGCTAGTGGATCACCTTATCTTGAGATATATGTTCAATTTTCATCGCCAAATGAAACATTTGCGACTTCAACATCAACTGCTGTTCGAGAGGAATACACAACCCCTAGTCGACACTCCGTTAGTGGAAGGCAAAACACGGAAGCACTCGTATTTAGTGGGAGTATGGAAAACACAACTCCTGCACGACACTCGATTAGTGGATGGGACATACACATCGGTGGGTCGATATTCGATGCTGGAAATACATATTGAGGAATGACATCAACTTCTAGTGGTTGGCACTCCACATCTGATTGGGGACGTTACGAAACGTCCACAAGAAGGGATGATGTACTCGCTACGACATCCACCGGTGAGGGGACCTCGTACGTTACAAATCATAGTGGGTTGGATGATGAGTCCAATGTGAATCCACCTCGAGCCCGACCCGATGTGCAGAAGTTACTTTATTTTCTGAACCGGAGTCTATTCCATCCAAACCTGAAGACATTGAATGGGGTTCAGATGAAGAAGAAGAAGATCCGCGATTCAGGGAGTACTCGCCTCCAACATACATGCATAATGTCGACATATCGGCAGATGATACATTGGATTTTCCAGAGCTACCACACAAAACCCATGACTGTACAAGTTCATCATTCGATTCGGGTGATTTGGAAGTTGGTACGGAGTTTTTCAGTATGGATAGTTTTTTGGTGCTTTGAAATAATATAGCATCAATCACGAGGTTAACTACAACGTGGTTAAATCCAAATTTGAGAAGTTTGAGGCCAAGTATGTAGTGCAAGATGGTACATGTTCATGAAAAATCATGGCTTCTTTTAGGATAAAGACAGGCTTGTGAGAGATAAAAATACAAAGGTCCACATACCTGTGTTGTACAGTATCACTGGGTGTTTAGGGTTTTGAATGATAATGTTATTACTTAAGGTTTCATTATTTAACGTACTTCGTTGACAGGTGTTTCACAAGATCATCCCAAGATGGATTCAGGCATGATAGCAACCTTAATACTACCGATGTTGCAGGCGATCCCAGGACTTCTGTGTCATGCATATTTGTTAGTATTCGTAGCCAATTGAGGTACACGCCCTCTTACCGCAAGGCTTGGATAGCTAAGCAAAAGACATTGAAAAGATGCATAGTGGGTAAGACGCTTTATATAATGAGGTTTGGCAGTGGCATTAGGTGTTGGAGAGGTACGTCCCAGGTTGCATAACAAACCCTGAAACGATCCCTGCATACTACAACGACTGATTGCTCCGTGGATGCCAAGTGTTCAAATGTCTGTTCTGGAGCTTTAAGCAATGTCGGGATGCATTTGTGTACTACAAGCCATTAGTAAAAATTGATGGTACATTTATGTATGGTAGATATATTCATTGGCTATTGCTAGTTGTGGCATAGGATGGCGGTGGGAGAATCCTTCCAGTTGCATTTGCAATAACATCGAGAGAGTCAGTTGATGACTGTGATTTCTTTCTTTCTAGGTTAAAGAGGCATGTATGCCCCCAACCTGATATATACATTATATCGGATCGAGGCACTGGAATACTAGCCACAATTGAGCGATATAGAAGCCTATGGGATTGCATACACTATATGTATTGTCTAAGGCACGTTGTGTCCAAGGCACGTTGCGTCCAACTACTACGGGAAATATCGATCTACGACTAAATGAAAGCAAATGACCAACATGGGCATTTAATCTCTATTAATATACTTTTGGTTGTAATATTCAATTTATTCTGAATGGAATATTGGTATGTAATTTTTGCTATCAACTTATATTGGCAGGGTACGAGATCAATAAGGACCGTTTTCATGAGATGTTGGAGAATTTAGGTTCAATTAACGATCAAGGCATAGACAACCTCTGTAATATACCTTTCGAATAGAGGACACAAGCATACGACGGTGACATACGATATGGTCATATGACCACAAACCTAGCTGAATGCATAAATTCTGTTCTAAAAGGAACTCGTCATTTGCGATAACCTCGGTTATGCGAGAGACATATTTTTGTTTGGAGGAACTATTTCCAAAGCGAGCAGTGAGTTATAAAGGCCAAATACAAGAGGCCATGTATGGTCCCGAAAGGTATTGCAAGAAATTACCAATGCGAAGGCGGGCCAACACCATGCACACAGTGTGTCATGATCTCGACAACCTATGGTTTCATATGACGGAGTTTGACAGATCGAGCCTAATGTATTACCAGCGAGCAATTTCGTGTACACATGATAAATAGGACTTGCGACTATGGGATGTTTGACGCATTTTGCTATCCATGCACTCATATAATTGCAGCTTGTTAGAATCTCCGTTTGGATCCCATGAGATATGTCGACGAAGTGTACAAAATAGAAAACATGTACAATGTGTGGAAATAAGTATTCCAACTGGTCCTAGATGAACGTAAGTGGTTGTCTGTATCGCTTGCTCCGTTTAAGCTGTTACCGGATAGAAAATTGCGTCGCAAACCGAAAGGTCGACCTTGCTCGAGTAGAATACGTAATAATATGGATATCCGGGAAAGAAGGAACCAACAGAATTTGTGTGGATAGTGTAGGAACCCAAGTCATACAATTTGATCATGCCCAAACTGAAATAGTTGATAATTGCTGTAATGAAACGATGTTACATTTTTTCTATTCTGCTTTATTCAAAAGAACTTATATTTTATTAAAAATATAAAATTAATTTACAATTAAAATATTAAAAATAACTTTTTTTATTAAATGAAACAATATAAAAACAGCATCTACAAATATATTAAAAAAATCAAACTATATGCTAGTCGAAATTAGTGCCACATGAGGGTGGACGACGATTACGCGCTAGATTCCCCTTTGGTTGCTCCGACGAGGGTTGTGGTTACTTTGGTTGGGGTTGTGTTTGTTCCAGTTGTGGGTATTTGGAGGATGACCCACCTTAGTAGAATAAAGAATGTAGAGGTGTTTGCATCACCCACGGCGGAGGTGATTGAATCCCATAAGGCGATAGGGAATGGTAATGAAATGAACTCACCAACGGTGCCTCGTGCGATCCCTCCGGCGACGATGGCCTATATATCATCGGTTGAGTTGTTGGAGTCATCAAGAAAGGAGATGCACCGAGTCATGCATTCCAACCTGCCATAGGACTGAGAAAAGGAAACATATAAGGGTTAGGATACATATAAAGGCTAGGATACGCACCTGGCATAATCTGAAAAGGTTGCGATGTGGGTGCCGTCGATTGAGGCATTAGGCTCGGTGATTGTTTAGGTACTGTTGATAGGCTTGGTGATTGTGTGGGCACTATTGATGGGCCCGGTGATTCTATGGGCGCTGTTGATGGGCCCGTCCCATCATCCCTTCTCCTTAGATTTAAAGGGCCCCGTCGTTCCCTTTCCACACAGATTTGCCGACGCCTCTGCTCTTCCGACAGCAAATATGGCTTGCCATGGATCTTAAACCATGACATGTAATCTGGGGTGCACGCTAACTCTGGGACGATGATTGGTTCGCGATCAGGTATATGATCGTACCAATTTTTCTAAATTTTGATATATTTTGACCAGAATAACGGCCAATTCGTATTTTTTAGCCGTAAGTCGATTTTGTGCTGCTCATCGAGCACTTCAAGTTCCACAGGAATCAATTTTCGGAATCTAAATTGTCGCAACACTCTATCCGCCTGGCGCATCTCGACAGTAGCATAGTTGACTAATGGGACCTTAACATGCCAAATATTCGGAGTTTGAAAGAATTCTTCCAAATTACTGCCCGTTTTGCCGGATCCTCGTATGGTGTCCATTGAAACTATATGAACGGGATAAAAATATTAGTTATATACATAATACTAGATAATAAATACTAAATATGAAACGACTATTTTATGTATATATATTTTATTTAATACTTACTTGCGCTTCCCACTGTTGGTCTAATAGAAGCCGTATATCTTCAAGAGCGGTAGGTATTTTAACATAACTCACCGGATGGTTCCACCTAATTAAATAAATTTTCAGCATACAATTTTATTTTAAATCTATGGAATAATTGTTAAATCAAATAAAAATTTTACCTTGTTATGAGTGGGAATATATATGGGTGGTTCATTTGAGGACGTAAAAATGGAAAGCGAAGCCGAGCCCATGATTGTAGTAGTGATAGGCAACCTCCGATTTTGGCTTTATTTGGTCACGTCGCCCCTCATATCTCTCGGTATAATGTTGCCAACACGGCAGACCCTCAACTAAGTTCGCCAGCTGCTCTAAAATCAACGAGTTTCAGCAACCACCTTAGATGTACGAGGTTTTGTGACAAGTCCGGCATCAGATAACCTCCAATCATCTCAAGGATATATGTCCGAGCATATCGTATTCTTTCAACTTCAGTCGAATCATTCCCCAGCTCCGGGAATGTATCTCGTAACCAACCCATCTCAATCCGACCTCCGTAAATATTATCCGGAATCGCACCCAAAAGATCATAACATATGGCTCCCTAATCAGCAGATTGAACGGACCCGGTGAGTGCGGACTCATCCATCGGCAATCTTAATTGTAACTGGACATCCTCCAAAGTGATAGTACACTCTCCACATGGAAGATGGAATGTGTGCGTCTTGGGTCTCCATCTCTTTATTAACGCGCTGATGAGTTTCGGGTTCAACTTGCATCATTGGCCTTATAGTGGCCGCGTGCCAAAAACCCGCTTCCTTCAAGTAATTTTTTATCAACGGTGATGGCGGATCAGACATATTACGAATATAACATTGTAACACCCGATCTACAGACTGTTATAAAAAATTATAAAATACAAATTAATTAAAATTACATAAATGATAATATTAAATAATATTCAAAAATTAAAATTACATAAATGAAAAAAATATTAAATAATATTCAACATTTAAAATAAACCGTTACCATTTTCATTTGTTCGACGGAGATATGTTTATGATCGAGACGAATTAATTCTCCAGTCATTGCTAACACGATCAAATATTTTTGAAATTATAAAAAATAATATTAATTTTTAAAAAATAAAGTAAATAACTAATTATAAAGAGCTTTGAGAAATTTGAGAGCTTTAGGGAGAATTTTTAGAGATTTTTAGCTAAATTTTGAAGAAATTAAGTGTGAAATATAAGGAGAGGATTTTTATAGTTTTTTTTTTATCATTGGATCCCCCCAACGGTCAAAAAAATTCAAAAAAAAAAAAAGCCGCTGTGCCAGCAAAGCACCCCCTGGGGGAGCGTTTTGTGTCACGTTAGCAAAACGCGTCCACGTAGGCGCGATTTGCTGACGTGGCACAAAGCGCGCCCCTTTGCTCGATTTTTCCCTAAAACGCGGCCACGTAAGCGTGTTTTATCCGAACTGACCATTTTTCGTAAATAATGATTTAGTTGGCCCATTTCAATAATTTTGTTTGGAAATGAACCTTTTTAGCTAAATAAATCCCACCTGACCAACAAATCATCATAATTGAATCCACAAAATCGAGAAAAAATCTTCAAAAAGGACATTATTCCATCACTTCCTAGCTTCAACTTCCCAAAATTGAGCCCCACTATAGTTAGTCAGATTAACTTAGACATGCCTTAAATCAGACCATCCACCACTTTACCCTTGGACCAATGTAGTAGGGTACTTATGTTGTGGGATCTATGTCAAGCTACTCCTCCTCTAATAAACTTCCATTACTAAAGAGACTTCAACTTTATCCGTAGTCCTCCAAATCTCACTATAACCTTCTTAAATACTACTAATAATTTTTAGTATAATTATGGGAATCAACCGCAACCTCCATTATTTAGTCTTTATCAACAAATGATATATAAAGCATAATTAAATCCCATGACGCAATTGTCTCTCTTTTTTCTGATGTAATGTAACATATTTTTGTCTTTTTAATGGTCTAGTGATAATTTAAAGGCAGGTAGATTGTGGTTTTTTTTCTTTCTCTTAAAAGAAAGAAAAGTAGGAAGATATTTAGAGATTCCTCTAACATTGGTAGAGATTAGTGAGCTAATATTATATGGAAGAGTCAGAGACTAATTATGAACTTAAGACAAAAGCATTATACATAAGTAAATCTTAACCATTCAAGAATGTTATAAAATATTTATATACGTACATATATAGTTGCGTATTTGCAGAAAAATAAAACCATATATATATATATATATAACATTAGGGATCTATTGATTTTCTGAGAGCGACATCCATAAACAAAAAATTAACAACAATAATTATCCTTTTCTCTACCAATTATAAATAAATTAATCAAATTTTAGTCATTGATGACAAATCATTAATTGTGCATTAGTGATTTGCTCCAACATCAAAGGTCGTTTGCATTATTTCAATGGGTGGGGTCCCATAATTCATTCCATCAAATCCACTCCAACAATTCTACAATTGATCTTGGAATTAAAAGCAATCAAACCCTATAAAACCATGTTGGAAGAAATTTATATTATGGCACACATCTTGAAAAAATTGATAAATTAATTTTTATGTATTAGATTAAAGGATAAATTAGTTAATTTTATTAAAAAATTTATCTATTTGTATTATTAAAAATTGACTTGACAAAATAACAAAACAATAATAATATAGGATAGGAGAGAGGAGCATTTATTAGGCAGTGGAGTATACATGTAATTGCGGAGGCAAAGTGTATGGCTGCGATCATTCCATTGGAGACGTGTTTGTTTCATACGTAGATGATGCATGTTTTTCTTGCAAGTTTGGGATGCCTTGAAAGAATGTAATGTCATGTGTGTCCCACATCTCCCCCAATCAAATAATGAGATATTTGCTTGTGTGTTGCACTAAATATCATTTAATTAATTGAAAATAAACATAGGAATCAAAGATTCCAATCCTTGATTGTCACTCACTCCTTCCACCTTTATTGGTTAAGGATAATGAAGATGATTAAGAACTGGCCCCACTTGCCTTCCTTTTTCTGTTTGCTATATGGCTTGCAAATTGGCGTTGAAGTTTACTTCCTCTTTTACATTCATGATTTAACTTTGATTAATAAAAAGACAAAAAAATATTGAGAGAAAGCATCAGAATCTTTAGTGTGTTGAAGCTAAAGAAAGGTTTTATTGGTTTACCTGTCCTTTTCCGTTCTTTTCTTCTTTCTCCATTGCCTGATGGCTTACAAATCCATGAATGGAATTAGTTAGAATGACTTACAAATCCTTTTTGAGCTCTGACTAGATCCGAATGAATTGAATCAAACATCTAAATGAGAATGAGTTTTTTTTTTTCTGATACACAAGACTTGAGTTCGAGGTTTTACTTCACCCCAATAAATTCAAACAAGGCAAAGTATTAGAGATTAGAATTAGATACTTTGCTTGAAATCAAAGCTCCATAAATTTAGTCCAACCATTGAACACAAACCCCTTAATGAAATACAAATAGGAAGTGCAGTGCTAAAAAAATAAAAAATAACCTTAGGGAAAAGCTTTATGTTTTTGTGTGTATGACTCGATCTATGGACGACCCTCCACTCCAAATTCTCCAATAAATAATCCCCACGCACCCACCTGAATATCAGCTCAAATCGAAACAAACATTTCACCAAATCTTCCCTTCTCTCTCTCTCTCTCTCTCTCTCTCTCTCTCTCTCTCTCTCTCTCTCTCTGCCCAACACTTTCCATATTTAAACTACACTTCACCACTTCTCTCATCTCTGTCTCTAATATTTCCAGACCGGACACCAGCATCAGTGTTTTTTGTTTACAGGCAGAAGGGAGAAAGTGGGTGTTGTGTTTTGTTTTTGGTTTATTCAAGTATTTAATGTGGAGAGAGGGATATAGTAACAGTAAACCTGGGAAAGTCAAGAGACCATTTTTTCGAAGGCATATTTGATTGCATCCATGAGATCACTGCGTCCCTGGCTTTGTTTAGGATGACCGAGTCTGCTTACAAAGTCGAAACCACCGCTCGTCTTGCTCAATGGAGGATAGATAATCTTGCCTCTTGCACTTACCGCAAATCCGATCCTTTCAAGATCGGCAACTGGAATTGGTCTGTCTCCTTTGATTTCTCTTCATCTTTTTCATACAAAGAGTCAAAGTTAATAATAAATAATAAAACTAAATGACTATATACCATGTTTTGATCATCCATTAGTTTCGTTTCTTATCCTTGGAATTTGGATCCTTGGAATTTGGATAAACGTCCATCCATCATGGATGAAATCCTTTATGGGGCTTTAAACTTTGGTTTGTTATTTTTTTTTTTTTTGAGTTGCTAGAATTTTTTCTTGTTTATCATGATAAATCTGGATGAATATAAGTTTATTGGAACACTGTTCTTATACCTTGCTTTTTATCTGGATTGCAGGCATTTGTCACTGGAGAAGAACAGGGTATTGTATGTCAAATTATACCCAGAAATTTCGAATCTAACAAGAGACAATCCCCCAATTGCATCCTTCATCATCCGAGTTGTATGCTCAGCAGGGGATCGAAAGGCTTTCACTCATCCAGGTACATCCTGCCTGCTTCAAAACAGAACAATCACTAGTTAATATTTTGATTAAGCCTGGATATTTGTTTTTCATCTGTATGACAAATTCAGATGATCCACATGATGATGTAAAGTCATGTCCCTTCTTGTTACTATTTAGAGAACCTAATTTCCAATTCTATTGTCTCTGACTGTAGAAATAAAAGACAAACAGCTGAAGAGCAACGAAGATTTTGTCTGGCCGATTGAGGTTCCTTTGACGGGGAAATTCATAATCGACGTTGAATTTCTTGATCTAAAAACCGCATCTCCAAATGTAAGACTCAACCATCCAAAAGATAATAATAGTAGGAGTTAATAATATCATACCTAGGTTAATAAGTTTGGTGTTGATTCACAGGGTGGGGAACCTTGCTCCATTTGGGCTGAAGGACTCACACAAAAGCAATCAAATGCCACAGCTCTTGCATGCCTTGGTCGGATGTTAACACAAAGCATCCATACAGATATCATTATTAATGCTTCTAATGGAAGCATCGGAGCTCATCGTGCTGTTCTTTCTGCACGATCGCCTGTTTTTCACAGCATGTTTTCACATAACCTGCAAGAAAAAGAATTGTCAACCATAAACATATCTGACATGTCAATTGAAGCTTGTCAGGCTTTGCTATGTTACATTTATGGAAACATCAAACATGAAGAATTCCTCGCTCACCGGCTGGCACTTCTCCGGGCAGCTGATAAGTATGATATATCGGATTTGAAAGAGGCCTGCCACGATAGTCTCCTAGAAGATATTGATACAAAGAATGTCCTTGAGAGACTCCAGAATGCAGCTTTATACCAACTGCCAAAACTCAAGTCCAGTTGCATGCGATATCTTGTGAGATTTGGCAAGATATATGATATTCGAGATGATTTTAGTACTTTCCTGCAATGTGCAGACAGGGAGCTGATAACTGATATATTCCATGAAGTTCTAAATACCTGGAAAGGATTCTAAGATTCCACCAATGATAAACACCAATGTGTTTTTAAGTCAGTGGTACTTGTAGCATCGATAAAGATTGTAGCGTGCAGGATCTTATTTGTAAAGATGATTCTTTTGTTCAGATGGTATTCATGTCTCCATGTACATACACATGTATGTATTGGTTCCCTTTGACAAAAACATTCTATCCTTGTTATCAGAGTTTCAGAAATGCAACATAATTTGACTAAAGTTGTTTGATTTATACTGAGATTTAGATTTTAAAAGGATTATGTAATTTGGGATGATACGGCGCTATACAGTATTGCATGCTGCCACACAACACAAATAACACTCAAAATCATATAAACATGGATATAGGCCATAGAGTCGATCTTATTTGAATTGGTTGAGCAGTGGAGCTTGGATTTAACCATTGGTTTCTCTTTTCTCGACTATCTAATCAAGAACCACTTGAAAGGCTGATTAAACCAAGGTTGACTAAAATTGCTACTAATAATTTGAGCTTTTGAATCAATGCCAAGGCAAATAAGAGACAAGCTGATATTCCTTCAACATAAATATTAATACAGATGAAAGAATCAGTCCATCTTTATCTAACATACCTTTATCTAACATACAAGGCAATAAGGCCTACACCTAAACTGATAAAAATCAACAAACCATAATCAACACAGAAAAGATGTAAACATATAATTGCTAATAGAATAGAAGGATTTTATATGCTAAAACTGTTATAGTTCCCAAGTCGAGATATAAGATTTATTTATGAAAAAGATCAAGAGGTACCACAAATTTAACAGAGTTGAAAACAATTAGGATGCAATAAAAAGATAGAAATGCCCATATGAAACAATATAACAAACACAAACCAAGTAAAAAAAGCCAACATACCGGCTTAGACGAGTCAATGAGAGGATTCCATATATCAAGAAACGTCATATGCGTATGAAGGGAAAAAGGAGGAACTTAAAACTAAACACAATCATCACATGCAAAGCAGAAAGTAGAGTTTCAACGGTAGAGGTGTATATATACTCACTTGCAGCAACAGTCGAATATTCTCCCCATCATTGCTTGGAACCTCTGAAGATGAAGATGGAGTGAAAGAGGATAGCCGTGGAGGGAATAAGAATAAGTTGGTGGGAATGGGAATATGGAGGGAATATTATTAGGATCTTTTTTTGGTTTCTGGTCTTTTATGTTGTAGATAATTACGAAATTGAGACAGTGGTTAGTTTTAGCAAGTTAGACACTTATTATCTACTCAGCTTTGACTAATGCATATGGATGTGGGTTTGGGTTTGGGGTTCTGATTTGAATTTGGCACCGCTTTTATGAAGGTGTGGCTACCTAAAATTTGCCTATTTATGTATTGGCTATTTTAGCAGTTATTTCATTTTCTTATCCTCTGTTTGCATTTTTTCCTCCAAATGATTTGCAGTTATGTTGTGCCTGAAGTCTGTTCTTGGCTAATCTTTCAGGTGTGCTGTTCTGGCCATGGAAAGAATGGTGCCCTCTGCGTTCTTCGGCAGTCGATTCGTCCAGAAATGATTACTGAGGTTCATCATACTCCAGCTTTGACTGAATTTCACCTGATTAAAATTTTAAAATGTTGATATAATCCATGTAAACCATTTTCTGGTTGCTACTGTTAATCTAACTATTGCATTTTCAGTTGTAAACATCAGTTCTTAGTGCTAGAACCATCATCTGTGAAACTCTATGCATGCATCATTACATGCACACTTTTGCATCCGCAGGTTGAACTAACTGGTTGTAAAGGAATTTGGACTGTTTACCACAAAAGCACTCGCGGTCACAATGTTGATTCTTCTAAACTGGCTGACGATGATGATGAATATCACGCGTATTTGATTATAAGTCTGGAGGCACGAACTATGGTATAATCTCATGCCTAACCTTAGAAGACCTTTTGTTTTATTGCCTTTTCTCTTTGCTTGCTTTCTCTATGACAGATAATGTATTAATTATCTGTCTATTCCAATTTCTTTTATTAGCATCAGAACACCTGAGAATGAGAAATGATTTATCACTTTAATTCTTTATCAGGTTCACTTTAGTTTTGCTAAGAAAGTAACATTTTGTAAGAAGCTTAAAGAGATGGTTTCAGATAAAAAATGTCTTTCAAATGTTTGAAATTGCTGTTTTTGCTAACAAAAAGGGAGAGAATGGCTACTACTAACTTACAAATTGTACATTTGACTTTCTATGTTGACCACTGCTTAACTCACTATGGTGATCAGGTTCTTGAAACTGCTGATCTTTTGACAGAAGTGACTGAAAGTGTAGACTATTATGTTCAAGGTAGAACAATTGCTGCAGGAAATTTGTTTGGAAGGTGACAACACTAACATGCTCTATATATTTTCATGAAAATATTGTCTTGGTTTGTGGTTAGATTTTCAAGAAGAACAATTTCCTTTCTGGTGTTCTATTTTTATATATAATAGGTGCCGGTAAAGGCTGTCTGCTTTTATCATTTCAATGCCACCATTTCATTTAGCTGGTTTGCATACTCACTATAAAGTTTATTGATCCTAATTATTTTTTCACTTGAACCTAAACTCTTGGGAGTTTTTACGAGTCTCAGGTGAAATGACATTGTTGTTATTCAACAATACCTTGCTTAGAATACCTTGGTAGTGTCTCCGCTGACACATTCATCACTTGCAGGTTGGTATACCTGTTTTTGTTACTGGGGGAGTTGGGGGAGTACGTAGGCATGGCGAGCATAGTAAGTTGTACTTCCACATCTGCAATAGTCCTACAAATTGTTTGTCTCTGATAGTGTTTAAAATTTTGTGACCAATGAACCTTTTTTTTTCATGAGCATGTGGACTGATACCAAAAATTGCACGAATATTCTATGCTTTTACTAATTGTAATTTTCTGCTTCTTATGTTTCAAAATGCAGCAATGGATATATCCTCTGACCTCATGGAGCTTGGAAGGACACCAGTAGCAGTCGTTTCTGCTGGTGTAAAATCTATATTAGATATTCCAATGACACTGGAATATTTGGTACTTAATCACTTTCTATACAAAAGATTTTCGAAGATCCCAGCTTCAGACTGAATTATCAATCAGTATTGTTTAATTTAACATTGCAAGTTGTGTTGTTAAAACAGGAAACTCAGGGAGTTTGTGTTGCTGCTTACAAGACCAATGAATTTCCAGCTTTTTTTATGAAACAAGTGGGTGCAAGGTATAACTAGTCAACACATAGAACATTAGCATTTCTCGAAGCACGATTGGTGTTCTCTCAACAAGATGATACTATTCGATAATTATTTGTGGGTTTCTTCGTTGTTTTTATAGTAGCACCGAAAATTTATATCTTTGATTTTTTCGCAATTAAAATTTGAAAATTTATATATTTGATTTCTTCGTAATTAAATTTTGCAAAGAGAAGGACTGACCTCATGATTGTTGGCATGTTTTGAAAGGAAAAAGGTCTTATATTAATCAAGATACGATTACAACAAAATGAAGTGTAACACGTAACAAAATGGCGAGTCAACTCCAAAGATAAAACAAATCAAAGGCAAAGCATAAAATTATCCCATAAATACTCAAGTCGAAAGACGCAAAATAAAATAAGCGAACTTCTAAACACTCCTTCAATTGCAAATCGATTGCTCAAAAAATAGCAACTCATTGCTCAAAGCAATAAGTGAAATAAGCTCAAGATAGTCTGCACCAACTTAGGCTGCAAATTTGTTGGCTTCCGCCAACCCTTGACTCAGTCTAAGACTCAAAACTCAAAAGCCCATATCATAGTAATAATTGAAGTACAGTTCACAATTAAAATTTTGTAGTTCATTCATGCCAAATTTGACAAACTGAAGTGGGAACTGTATTGTATCACACAAAGTTACATGGTGAAAAACTCATTGGTATTCAAATATGTTTATTTATAACAAAAAGAAAAAGAAGTTAATTTTAGGTTAAAACAGAAACCTTAAAACCCAAAATCTTTCAGGTACACCACTCATCAATATCAGACCCGAATATCCCATTTGCAGGGAAGAGTCTCAAATGCACTCTCATTCGCTAAGAGCATCAAAGACATGAAAAACATCAATTCTCCTATATCACTTGTCAGAAGTTTGATTGACATCACTGCTCTCTGCTTCACCAACAACTTTCTTTTCGTCTCCTTCCACGGCATCTCCATTTGAGCAATGGTTCTTCAAAACTGTAGAAATGTCAGATTCAGAAGCTCCAGCAAGCTTGAAGCGCTCAACAGCAGTATCTAGATTTCTTTTCCAACCATCCATTCCTAATTTGCATTCAACTTGGGATCGTTCAAAGAGCATGTTGCCCCAGAAAAGATGTATTTGTGATCTCATCACAGCTGCTTGTTCGGCTGCTTCCTCAGGCGAAAGCTCACCCTGATTACCAGTTCCTAGGAGCTCATTTTCTGCAACACTTCCAGGTTTCTTCCTCCTCTTTAACAAATCATCCTTCTTGATCGAATTTGGATCTTTCAACTCATTTGCTCTCTGCTCCTCCAACTTCTCCCACATTTCTGTAGCAGCTTTCATCTTCTCTTCAGCACTGCCAAAAAGTTGAAATGTCTCAGCAGGATCCCAGCTTGAGAGATCTATTTTCTTTGCAAGTGCAAAAGACCAATTAAGTTTGGCCATTTCAAATTGCTGCTGTCCCAGTGCAAGCAGACCTTCGTAGAAGTCTGGCTTGATTAAGAGTGCTTCGGAATACTTCTCCCGGGCCAAAGAATACTTCTCCCTAACCCAGTCATAAGCCACTTGAAGTTGTGCTGACATTACCTCCTTGCTAGCAGACTCATCTAGAGGAATACGTTTCCTTGCAGCACACATATGAACATTTCCCCAATTAAAGAAAGCCAATGCAGCCACCTCTTGGAACTTGGCAGCAGCTTTGACAAAGAGGATTTGAGCTTCATCACTAGTAACTGTCTCCTCAAGAGCCTCTGAACAGAGCTCCATTCCAAGCTCGTGCAAGTCAATATGAGCATCAGGATCAATACCCACATGGGTGCGGAAAAGTTGAGCAAACTCAAACAGCCAATCATCCATCTCTACTTCCTTGCACTCTGGATCTTCTGTCGCTCCTGCATTTTCCTTTGAAGCTTCTATCTCTGCCTTTTCAATCTCAGTATCAACACCTTCTGACCCATTATCACCAAGAGACGAGTGAGACCCACTCTCATCAGCCTTGGCTCCCTCAGTTTCCAAAGGCTTCTCCTCCTCTTCATCTGGTAATGGAGGTTCCTGCTCTGGATTCACCTCAACAATGTGCAACCTCAACATCCCCAATCCACTGCCTTTATCTGCTTCTGGTTCTATAGGAATTAGAGCATCTACAAAAGACTCTGCCAACCTGAGTTCTGTCGTGCAGGTAATAGTAACCAAATCTCCATCATTATCCTTATATTTGATCAATACAGACTTGGATGAAGGAAATCGCTTGCTCACAATCTCTCTCAACACTTTGAAGCTGCAATTAACTGGCATTTGGGAAAGCCTTATGTCATGATCGTAAACAAGTTTCAAAGGTCTCCATTCAATTGCCACCTGCTCTTGAACAAAGCCAGAAATTGACTGTGCTCTGGAGCCACCCTTATTCAGATTACCGGTTGTTTTCAGAGAACCACTTGAGGGCTTCAGCACAAGTCTTGGCATCTGGGCCTTGTTCTCAGGACCGTTTCCAGTTGCTACATTCATTTGGATCTTCTCCAGCTTATTACTGGGTGATCCAACTGATCCTCCTGGGGTGATGTTATCTTCTTAGACACCGGTCGAGCAGGTAAGCAAGGCCCAAGGCCGGCGATTGGGGCACCACGAACAGCAGAAGCCCCAAGTGCAGCTGGGGATGGACGGCTCTGGAGGTCTTGCTGAGCCTCCTGGCGAGGACCCAATGCAGTCCTTAATCTCCTTGCAATCTCCAAAGCATCCTTGTGATTAGGATCAGCCCCCAACAAAAGCTGCACATCCTGCATAGCCATTTCATACTTTTTGATAGCCTCAAAAGCTCGAGCCCTCCTAAGAAGAGCTCTAACAAAGCGAGGCTGAACCTGAAGCGCCATAGTACACTCAGCAATTACGGTGTCATAATCAATGGGTTTCATTTGCATCAAGCAAGCAGCCCGGTTGCTGTGAAAGACGGCTCGATCAGGGTGGGTTTTGGGGATAAGCCTAAGAGCATCATCATAGTGTTGAAGGGCAGCCACATAATCCTTGTTCTGAAACTTCTTATTGCCTTCTTCTTTGAGCTCATGGGCTCTCTTCAAAAATATAGAAGAGTCCAAATCAACACCACCATTAGTATGTGCAGCAGCGCTATTATTGGAATGATTATCAACGGAAACCTGGTTCGACCCACCCTTCTTTTTTCTCCCACCTGACTTCCCCATGTAATCACTACAAGTCTCTCTCTCTCTCTCTCTCACTCACTCTCACACAGAAAAAAAGATTGAAGGAATTTTATTCTTATTCTTATTCTTATACAATAAAAGTACAAAGAAGGAATCTTTGAAACTATAACTTGAGCGTACAAGCAATGAGAACCCAGAGATTATATATGAGACATAAAGAGAGAGAAAAATATACTTACAGAAAATAGTTAAAAAAGCAGAGAGCTTTGTTGCTTCTTGGTTTGGATAATTGAATTGGAGAAGTGGGATTTGCGGAAATGGAAGGATAGAGATGGAGGTTAAGAAATGAAAGGGTTTTTGGTTCGGGTATTGGGATGTTGGAACATGAAACCCTAGAGGTAAAAAGGTAGAGGTAGAAAATACTCATCCAAGACAAGGTAGGGTCAGTTGTTCATTTCTTTCCCAGCCGTTAGATTAACATACTCTTTCTATTTCTATTGTCAACTTTCTCAGATTTGAGTTGTTTATGTATTTCATAATTTAACCGGATAAAGTTTTAATTAAATAAATAGTAATTCAAGATTAAAATTATTTTTTTTTAAAAAATATTAACTACTATCGGTTCCAGTCTATCCAATTGGACCATTAATTCTTAGTACCTCAAATTACTAAGTGGTGACAGTGTTTCTGATAAACTGTAATTATATTATAATTTTTAAATTATTTTAGTAATATAAACTGTAATTATATTCAGTCTTTTATTTTCTAAAATAGTTGGAACTAAATCATGATATCTATTATATTACTTGTGTAAAAATAATTTTAAATTTAATTACATGTGTAACTAAGATGCTCTTAGTGGAATCCATCAATTACAATAATTACCCAAACATATCAATCATGTATAGTATTATAAATAATTACACCAAAATCTAATTATTAAGTGACTATCCAAACACTATCTTAAGTTATTTCTTTGCAAAATGATATTTAAAATCTATTAGCTAAGTACATTCTAAACACTACTTGTAATCAAACGTATCATTAAAGTCTAATTATAGTTTTAATCTCTCTATTATGTTAAAATTTAAAATTTAATTCGTTGAATTCTTCAATTTCAATTCACTATAATTTAATTTTCTATTTTATAACTAATTTTTTATCTCTTACGATGTACGAGTTTAATTCCATACATCAATTAAAATATATTATATTTATTTCTTTGATTTTTGTTACAAATTTGTAAGATTTAAAAACGAGTTAAAATATACCTTAAAAAGGTTAATATATGCTAAAAGTCCATGTAATATCCGTACATTTGAAACTTAATCCTTTCACTTTTATCTTAAGTAATTTAATACATTTACTTTAATAATTTAAAAATACAAGTTCAATTGTTAATCTCATTAAAAATTTCTATTAAATAGAGGTTCATTATAACGTTATCTTTTGTTATATGACTATCAAGTGAGCAATTTTTCTATTTTCAAATATCACATTAGTAAATTTAACAAAAGAAAAAAGTTTAACACCTTAACAATTAGACCCAAACTTCAAAATTAAAAATAGATGAACTTATTTCCATATGTAAAAATAGTAAAGGGAGTTTGGCCATATTTTAGCATAACAATAATATGATTACTATATATGAAATTATTTAATATATTTTATAATTAATTTTTTATAATTTTTAGAAAAATAATCTTTTGTAAAAAGAACTAAATCATATCCAAGAATTTTAAAAGCTTCTTTCTTTATTTTTCTTTTAAATTTTTTCAGATCAGTTTTTTTTAAATGTTTTGTATTTTTGTTAAAAAAACTATATTTCACATAAAATATATTTTTAAAAGCATAATGTCTTTATAAAATGATGAACATAGCTTCTAAAAAACAAACAAAAAAAAATCACTTTCAACAAATTTTTAATACATGCTTACTATTTTTGTAATAATGACCATAATTTATTAATTTAACCCTAAAAATATAAAATTGTGTTATTATGCTAGACATTTAAAATGGATAGCTAAATAATGTTTTTAGAATAATTAATGCTAAAAATTTAACTATATAAACATAAATTAATTAAGATATATAAAAATGTAATAAATATTAACATAGAATCAGAGCAAAAATTTACAAGAATGTTATGCTAAACAAATGTAATTCAAAAAATAAGTAAGTAATCATCAATACTTAAACTTAAAATTTCAAAATATACACATTTATTTATGTTTAAATGTAAAGTATGCTTGTTTTTGATAAAATGTTAATTGCTAATTCCTTTTTCTGAAAACATAATTTAAAGATCAAAACCATAATCTAAAAATACATTGAAAACGACTTATGAAAATTTTAAAATATGTAGATTTGAACATGAATAGAAATAAATGGGTAAACTACAAAAAATAATTCACTTTTGTTTGTCTCAGGTTACATTTTAGTCATTTATGTTTAAAATGTTACGTTTTAGTCACTTACTGTTATCGTTTTGTTATGAAATATACACTTTATCGTTAAGCTCCATTATCTCCCTAACGACATTCCAACGTGGCAGCCCAAATGAGTTTTAGGTGCCAATTTGAATGTCCAATTGGGATGAAAATAATTTTTTCAATCAAAATAGAAAAGAAAACTAAAAGAAAAAAGAGACAAATAGCTTTTCTTTTCCAGTTCAAGGTGTAATTAGTTTAAAATTTTAAATCAATTAAATTTATTTAATTAAAAATATATTCTCGTCTAGTTGAACATCTAAGTTGACATTTAAAATCCATTTGGACTGTCGTTATGGAGGTAATGGAGATTACCAACAAAGTGACCACTTTGTAACAAAACGATAACGTAAGTGACTATAACGTAATATTTCAAACATAACTGCCTAAAATGTAATATGAGACAAATAAAAATGACTATTTTTATAATTTACCCAAAATAAATTATAGATGAAAAAAATATTGAATACACAAAAGCTTCTATTTCAGTTAGATTATATTGAGAGGATGCAATTTTTTTCTTTTTTGAATGGTTATATGTGCAAGAGTGTTTTTATAATAGATGATGTGGTGTATTTATATAAATAATTTTTCTTTTTTATTTACTTTTTAATATTTGAATTTTTATATAATGTCTAAAATTATTTGTATTTTCTCCTCAACTTTTAAATAAGAGGATAATGAGTTTCAGCACACTCAAACCCACTCCCTCCTGCACTGGCAACAATACCGATATCAACTGAGTTAAGACTTAATCAACAAAAATATTTCTTTTTTATGCCATTATTTTACAAATAAGTATATAGTTGTATAAATATGTTTTTTTTCCTTTTAATAATTAAATTATCAATGTAAAAGTAAGATAGTCTGTATAAATAAAAATAAGCAAACAATATAACTTATCATAAGAAATAATTTTAATTTAGTTAATTTATGGTTTATTACATTAAACTAATCACTAATAAAAACAAAAGAAAACATCAATAGTAAAAAATAATAATATGAATGAAGTACAACAGATGTAAGTTTTCAAATTGAAGAATTCCATATGAATTTCTCTTACTTATTCTTCTCTATTTATTTTTTATCATATAAAATAAGATTAAAACATAAATATAATTGCATAATATTTTAAAAAATGTTATATATTTAAATTAATTTTTATTTCATAAGATGCAGGGATTACAAGTGTCTTAATAAATATTTGCTTAAAAATAGTAAAAGAAATATTTTCCTATTCTTAATATATATTTTCGATTATATAATCTTGTACATATTTTACAACATTAATTGGAAATATTGGATACTATAAATTCAACGTTATTAATTTCATCAAACCCTAAAACAATACTAATATCTGCGCATAAAAACCTTAAATATATATTTTATTATATACTCTTGTAAATATATGACTAAATTAATTACAAAGAATGAATGGATTTTATGGAATTTACATAATGTTGGGGATTATGGTAGTCAAGACGTTGAATGGTGTATTTTGTTTTCCTATAATGTCTTAGTTGTTATGGAAGAATCGGAATACGTATGTATTTTCAAACTGCCATAATAGCTACCAGGAATTATGAGAGGATTTCTTATCCTGTGATTCAGAATAATCCTATTGCTATTATTGCACATTGGTCAGCGCTGTTTGGAGGTTGGGTTAAACTCAATACAGATGGAGCAGTTTCGCTAAACCGATCCTATGTTGGGATCAGGGGCGTGTTTAGAGACACTGATGTTAATTGGCTATGGGGATTCTCAATGTTGCTAGGTAAGAATACAGTTTTTAAGATTGAAGCGAGAGGGATTTGGGAGAGTTTTCGTTTAGCATGGGAAAAGGGGATTTGTCAGTTAGAAATTGAAAGTGATAATGCTCTTTTAATAGAGACGATTGTAGAGGGAGGTGCAGCTGATAGTCAAATGATTGAATTACGAGGGATTCATCAAATGGTGTGTCGATGGTGGAAGATTTGTTTTCGCCATATTCCAAGATCTCACAATTCAGTCGCTGATCATATGGCAAATGTTACGACGACAAGTTTCACAGAGGTCCAAGTATTTGAAGTCCCACCTCATTCTATGGGGGACTTAGTTCAAGCAAACTATATTAGATTTACAAGGGCGAATGTGTCAACTCAATAGTATCGCTTAATGCTGTTTATTTTACCGGAAAAAAAATTAATTATAAAGATTGAATAGGGTAGAGTAACCAAAAAAATTCAAAGGTTCTAAATTAATTCAATATTGTCATAGAGTTGTAATATTAAATATTTTAATAAAACGCTAAAAAATATTGTATATAAAAGTGTAGATACTTTGAATTTTTAATTAAATAAATGTTCTTACATATAAAATTACATATTCTATAGTAAAACTTTTAAGAATATTGAATATAAATGTATACATCATGTTGATACATGGTGTCAACATAAGTGGAGAAGAAGGTGGTCGGTGTTTTGGTGAAGAAATAGAGAGAAAAAAGATAATCCAATCCTATCTGGAATACCCTAAAATGGAACATCTTGAGGTTATTTAAACCATGGGTTATTCATGGGTTTTTGGGTCGAATCCGAGTCGAGTTATTACATATTTTATTATAATTGTATAACAATTTATTCCCTACCTGGTCGAAGAAGAGTTATAAGTGACTTTTCTCAGACAATCTGATATTTATGAAGTGTGTTTAATTTGGGGCTTATCATATAAGTTTTAACTTGAAGCTTTATTGAGCAATTTTATTGTTTGATAGTGTGATACAAGAGTAAAAAATTGTATTGCAAAATTATGCAAACTGTATTTCCCATAAGAAAAAATTTGTTTGTAAATTAACAGACTCAGAGAAAATTTAAATCAACGAGTTGTTTGAGAGTTGTGATCTTTAAATCAGCTAACTCAAAAGAACTTAGGTTGCGAGCTTAACTCATAACTTTTAATCATCTGCTGGGAATGTAGGTCCACGAGCTATTTTAGAGTTGCAAGCTTAACTCAGCTAACTTAAATAGCTGGAGGTTGCGAGTTTAACTCAACTAACCTTTAATGAGCTTAACTCGGCTAACTCAAATAACTAGAAGTTGCGAGCTTAACTCAGCTAACCTTTAATCATTAGCTGAGAATGTAGGTCAGCGAGCTGTTTCAGAGTTGCGAGCTTAACTCGGCTAACTCAAATAACTGGAGGTTGCGAGCTTAACTCATCCAACATTTAATCATCAACTAGGAACATAGGTCCACGAGCTATTTTAGAGTTGTGAGCTTAACTCGGCTAGCTCAAATAACTGGAGGTTCCAAGCTTAACTCAGCTAACATTTAATCATCAGTTGGGAACGTAAGTCCATGAGCTATTGTGAAGGCTGCGATCTTTAAATCAACGAGCCTTTATAATATCAGCTGGAAAAGTAAGCCTGCGAGCTGTTTAGGAGGCTGCGATCTTAAATCAGTGAACCTTTATAATATCAACTAGGAACGTAGGTTCGCAAGCTGCTTTGGAGGTTGCAATCTTAAATCAGCGAGCCTTTATATCGAAGGTCGCGGTATGAATGTCGAGCGAACTTATACAGTTAAACAAGACTATTTTTCTCATATACTGCTCTATAATCTCAAATAACATTCAAACAGTTGAACAACCTGGACATACCTCAGACATCTGTAAATTTGTAGTGATCATCAATGGTCGTGTAAAGTAGGCCCTTAGATACAATAAACTTTAAAGATTTCCTGATTTTATCATATGATACATTTAGTTCTGGGGCGACGACATTAGAGGGTGCCCTAGTCTGCACTAAAAACATAACTGAAACTTATATTTATAACACCATTTCAACGATTAAAGGGAAAGAAAAAGAGTGGAATTACTTTACCCTCAGAATATTGATCAAAACAAATCACCCAAACTGCAAATAGTCAAATACAACCCAACTTCTAAATGTGTAAAGACTTGAAATGAGGCATGTTGGTCGTCAAGAGTATTATTAGACCCTTGAACTAACACCACAGATTTGTTCTTCGACAGTGCTATATTGGCCCAAAAATTGGTTTGTCAGGTTAGTTTGGTAACCATAGCCCTTTGTTCGGTTACTAAAATTTGAATTTTCTACCTGAGGTTGAGTAGTCATGCCACCCTACACACAAAGTTGAGATAAAAGAAATAGTTCCTAACAATAAAAACATAAATATTTACATTCAAACAAGCTGAAAGTGTCATTTTGCAGACTAGAGCCTCAACTCTTACCTTCAAATTGGTGTTGTACAAATGAACATACATACACTCAATGAAGTGGTTTACAGTCTCATTAAAATCAGTAACAAACTTGAAAGCAATACCAAAGTTCAAAGACTAGAAGTTTATGTATAACATTCAAAAATTTGACAAGAACATAAACAATGGCAAAAGCAAAATCAAATAACAACTCAAATAGGAAAATTTCCATTCCTTTAAAATACAGGACTATGAACTAAATTTCAATATATATATATATCATTCCATGATGTTCCTGGTTTATTTGGTATAACTAACACTATGGAGACTAATTACTGGAGGAATATAAATCATATAATTGCAAAATTTGAATCACAACCTACTGATGTGATGCTAGTATTCTATTATTATGAATTCATATAAATGAAAAATATTTATTTTATTGCAAGCAAATGTCTAGATTTAATATTCTACCATCCTTCAAGTCAAGAACAAGGAACAAGGGAAAAAATAACAAATAAAAGCAATATAAATCACTTTCAGCACGACAAACTTCTCTGTCAAATAAAGAGAAAATAAGTAAATAGAAATTCACCTTCTTTAAGAGGAACTTAAAGCATATTTAAAAATAAAGCAACAAATCAAAAATCCCGAATTAAATAAAATCTCAAACATAAATGAAAGGAGAACTAAATCCATAGAGTTTCCAAAGAGATAAATGTACAATATCAAATTTCTTTCATTCATGATTCAAGCATTCACTCACATAACTATAAACTAACTAGTATTTTCTAGCACTGATATAAGTTTCTGATTTTTACCTCTTGTGTAATGGATACATAATCCAACTTGATAACAACATTCGCTCTACAAGCATCAACCTTGTACCATGACTAGGTGGCCACAATGTCTCTGACAGCGAGCGTTGTTGAAATGCTTGCGTTCTTAATTCCATATCTAATTGACCTAAGGCCACCAGATATTACAACTACATCATAAAGATGAGATCACAAAATATAGGACCCATAAATGTAACAAAAACCAAAACAATCAACAAAACTAAAGTTCTTGTTAAATGATGACATATTGTCAAATATAGCCCCTAATGTTTGACTGTTTTGTCACTTTGACCTTTTTTTTTTTTTGGAGTACTTTCACTTTAAAATTATTAAAATTATTTTTTATTTTTATAAAATTATTAAGATTATTAAATGCATATAATTTTTAATTTCCACATTTTCTTCTTCCCTACTGTTTCTTTCCATCATTCACCATCATCATCGTCGTCTCCGATCTTCTTCCCCATTATTTCTTCTTTCCACAATTTCTTCTTCCCCATTGTTTCTTTGAAAACCTCAAAATCCATCCTTGAGTCAACACCATCACCACCATAAACCAACCTAAACATAACCCTATCAACACCATTGTGCACCCTTCAATAACCATACCTAAAGCCTCTACAACCCAAATCCCTATTACTCAGTAAAAATAAAAAAGCCCCAAATCCGAAGTTTGAAAAACTAACAAGAAAATAAGTCAGATCTAGGCCTTTTCTTGTCGACTCTGTTGTGGAGATCCTAAAATGAAGAAATCACGAGAAAGGAAAAAAGAAGAAAAAAAAGCAAAGTTTTCCACCTACGAACAAAAACTACTAAAACAATGTACATCAAAACGCATCATTTTATAAAGACAATCGGAGTTAGAAAATTCATAAAGAGAATCAGAGCCTTTAATGGTCTCCTTCCAAATTCAAACAGTGGGTTCGACGCCAATACTATGAAGAACACCATACCTCCGAACCGAGGCAATCAGACAATCTAAGAAGGAGACTGAAAGACATTTCATCAGATCTAGGCCTTTTCTTGTCTGACTAAGCCGTGGACATTTTAAGTTTTCGGTCAGAGACAATAGATTCAGTGCACCATACAATTTGTAGACATGTTGCAGAACTCATCAAGAAGCGATGTAAGGATGAGCCAAGGGTAAGAAATGACCATACTTTGTCAAACGGTCCACCACGACCAAGATAGTAGATTTTCGAGAAATCTCTTTGTTTTGCTCTATTAGGAATCGGCAAGTCATCTTGAATCGGCAAAGGCAGAACACCATTCCACATTCACTCCACTTAACCTTGATAAATCCAATATTTTCGGACGAATGACACTCGCATGAAACAAAAACCCAGTTCCCACCACAATCTTACCCTTACGCCTCAAAAAAATATCATGCCATGAATATTTAGGGTGTAAATGGGGTTGGTCTTGAACTGTTTGCATAACAATTTCCCAGTAAATTAAATAAGAATTTGAGTCCATAATTCAGACCAAGGGTTCGGTAGTAGCAACACATTGTAAAAGTGTGGAGAAAGCGCGGTGGTTAAACAAATTGCCACAACATTATGAGAAGTACGATGAAGTAAGTAATCATGATATGATCTTGGTGGTGGACTTGGTGGATATGGTGTTACAGAGGTGGATAAAATTTAAGAGTGGTCAGTCCTGATGTAAAAATGGCGACCAATTAAGTAGGAGTGCCACTTCTTAACAGCAAGCAAAACCGCCAACATTTCCTTATCGTAAATGGACAAGGCTTGGTATTTGACCCTCAAAGCCTTGCTAAAATATGCGATTGGGTGACCATTTTGTTGAAGAACGCCCTACCCCGTAACCGCTAGCATCGGTTTCTATAAAACGGGTCCCGAAAATTTGGTAGGGCTACAAAAGGGTCCGAAAATTTGGTAGGGCGAGGGCGGTGCTTGACAAATGGCGTCACGAAGTTTATCAAAGGTCGATTGTTCCACAGGTCCATTGCCACGTAGCCTCTTTCTTCAATAATGTCGTTAAAGGTTTAGCTAATAAACCATAATGTCGGATAAAAATAAAAAATAATTTTAATAGCCCCAAGAATAAAAAATACTTTTAATGATTTGGGAGAAGGCCAATTGATTTGTTATTTTGGAGCGGTCCATACTGATAATACCGTTAGCGATAATATGCCCCAAATACTCGATTTGTGTAGCCCCAAAGATGCACTTAGAGTGTTTTGCATACAGTTGGTTCGAGCGTAAAATTTGAAGGACCTCTCGCAAGTGAGCTAAATGATCCGACCACTCGTTAGAAAACACAAGAATATCATCAAAAAAAACGAGAACCGTCTTGCGTAACAAAGGCCGAAAGATGGCATTCATCAAGGACTGAAAGCTAGATGGGGCGTTAGTCAAGCCAAATGGCATGACCAAGAATTCGTAGTGTCCTTCATGAGTTTTAAAAGCCGTCTTGTGGATGTCTTGCTCACACATCCGAATTTGGTGATAACCCGATCGTAAATCCAGTTTGGAGAAAAACTTAGCGTGTCCCAACTCGTCCAACAACTCTTCAATGAGTGGAATAGGGAACCTATCTTTAATAGTCAGCTGGTTTAGTTGCCGATAATCCACACCTGACCTCCAAGCGCCATCTTTTTTTACCATGACCACGGGAGAAGCAAAAGGGTCACATTACTATCTCTAATGATACCATTCGCAACATTTCTCGAACCAATTTTTCTATCTCAGTTTTTTGGACCGTCGGGTACCGATAAGGGCGCACCTTAACAACACGAGATTCATCAACTAGTGGAATTTTGTGATCATGTAACCTCTGAGGGGGAAGACCAGATGGAATACCAAACACGTCTTCAAAATCCTTCAAGAGGTCATGCAATTCATCATCCCCTTGAACATCTTTGCAATGTGATCGGTATCCGCTCTCCGACGTTAGTAACATAGAACAGTCCGCTTTCCCACTAAGCTCGTGCATTTAGAGAATTTCGTGCTCAAAACCAATTTGGATCGAGCGGGTAATATACCACGTAAGGTGCAATTCGACCCCATGTTGAAACGCATCGAAGATTGGCAAAATCGCAGACAATCTGCCCAAGCGATAGTAACCATTGAATGCCCAAAACGACATCAAATCCCTTTACGCCTAGCAATAAGAAATCAGTAGAAAACTGATAACCCTGCGTCGTCCAAGAAACCGTCTTGCAAAAACCCTGAGTCGACAGCTGAACACCATTGGCCACCATCACCTTCATGGGACAACTCGGTACAATAGGCAATTTCAGTCGCTTGGCCACCTTGTAATCAAGAAAATTATGAGTACTTCCCGAGTCGACCAACACCACAACTTCAACGTTATCGATAATAGCGGAAAACCGCATGGTCTGAGGCCCTTGGAACCCTTGAAGTGCATGTAACGAAAGCACCGGACTATCAGGTGATTGGTCTGGAGACTCAAGTCGTGCGACATAGTCCTGCAAATCATCAGAGTGTGAAACCTTTGATTCAAAGTCGCCTTCCCACGTCGGCTCAATAACCAACTGAAACATCTGGGATTTTGGACATTTGTGCCCTGGAGAATATTTAGATCCGCACCAAAAACAGAGGCCCTTCCTCCGCCGTTCTTCCAATTCCGCCTGAGACAATGATTTAGAAGGAACTCGAGAACTAACATTACTATGCACTGACCCTACGGTATTAGCAGTATGGCCAACACCGTGCGGTATTTTCTGACTCGGAAGGAGAAATCTTGTGGCCGCGGTTCCACTCCCACTAACCCCTCTGCCGTTCATTGGGCCCAACACAATATCCTCCACCTGTCGAGCCAACTTATACGCTTCCACCAAAGACTGTGGTGAAAATAACCGTAGGTATTGACCGATTTTAGGTTTGAGATTACTTATGAAAATGCTCAAGGCATAAGACTCAGGTAAGCTCAGCTGGTTGAGTAGGCTCAAGAAACCATCATGAAATTGATCAACAGTTCCCTGTTGTTTAAGAGTGACAAGTTCGGTCATCGGATCCAAAAATAAGTCAGATCCAAAACGATCTTGCAGAGCCTTAGCATACAGTTCCCAAGTCAAAAGATGTAATCCGCCATATTTACGAACAAAAAAATGATGCCAATCAAGTGCCTTCCCTTCCAAACGCAACATGACCACCCTCACCTTTGCATGCTCACTGATCTCCGCCGCCTCAAAATACTGCTCTAGTTTGGACCACCAACTCCGAAAGTTCTCTCCATCGAAACTTGGACATTCCATTTTAAAAGAAGGAATACCCATATCACTCTTACCCCCTTTAGAATAGACACTAGGCGCCTTTAATTTAGTGATAGGAGACACCAACAAATTTTCCTTAACAGGGAACCCAGGAGGAGATCCCAAAATTCCTTTTCCCCTACTGTTTGTTACTTCCGAGAACAAGCGGTTGATTTTGACCAAAATCTTATTCAAACAACAAATGTAACTCGGATCTAAGTTCGGATCGTACCTCGACTTAAAACTTCACGAAATTCTTTCAACCTTGCTCAATTCAAGCGTCTAATTGAGTAACCTCGACTTGGAGTTGAGTGAGCTCACCCTGCATCGTTCCAACATCTTTACGCAACCTCGTCGTTATTCCGTCGCCGGCCATGAGGATCGAAAGTGCTCTGATACCTTTGTTGTGGATCGATCCTAAAATGAAGAAATCACAGAGAAAGGAAGTAGAAGTGTCGAGAGAAAAAGAGAGAAGAAAAGACAATATTCTGATTCAAAATCTTCATAACCGTTTTTCCACCCTACAGAACAATATAACTACTAAAACAACAAACATCAAAACGCATCGTTTTACTTATTTAAGGACCCTCACGTGCGTGGTCATGCGAAGTATACGTAACAATCCTATTCCAAATCCCTAATTCTCATCTCTTTGTTTTGATCTTCACCATTCCCATCAACTTCCTCGATCATTTTCGAACGGACACTTGAAAACCCAGAAATTTAAAAAAGAAAATCCCCCAGAAATTAAATAACAAAAACCCAAAAATTTAAAAACAAAAAACCGCTTCTTCTTTTTTAAATCAATTGATTATGTGAAGTAATGAAGTAAGATATGATATGGTGGTGGTGGTGGACTTGGTGGATAGGGTGGCAGAGGTCGTTGGGATTGTGGGAGGGATAGAGAAGTTAAACAATGGAGAAAAGAAACGGGATGATGATGATAATAATTTTATAAAAATAAAAAAACAATTTTAATATTATAAAAATAAAAAATAATTTTAATAATTTTAAAATTATTTGTTAATATGACGTGACATATAAAATAAAAGTAGTATCATATCAATATTTAATTACATTTGAATTTTTATATCATGTCAACGATTAATATTAACAGTTACTTAACTAATGATCATGCCAGTATGTCCATTAAAAATTGATTAATTTGATCAAAAAGAAAAATGTTAGAGGTGAAAGTGCTCCCAAGAAACATAAATGACCAAAGTGACTAAACAATCAAATTTTAAGAGCTATTTTTAGCATTATGCCTTAAATGAAATAATTTTACAACATAATAAGAACATGAGAAAAAAACCTAAAAATAGGATAAAACAAATAAAAATTGAAGAAATCAAAATTTCAGCAATTTTGTAACATTTAAAAGAAAAAAAAACCTTAATTTCTAAATCCACCGTGTATGAATAGCGTATAGGTTCTGGCTATGAAATTCTTACCATGATAGATCTATTAGCCAATTCCTCCATGAGCAGTTTATGCAACTTTAGTAAGAAATAACCAGAAGCAGTCTTATTTTATTTTAACTAAACCCGCATGACTTCAATTACATTTCATACAACATAACCAATTACCAAAATGACATTAGCAATAGTGACGGTGATAGCATGTGGCCGTCAAAGGATTAGGAGAATGTAAGCATTATCAATGATAGCATAGTGGCAAATCCTAGATTCTACAAACTAGAGTTTTAACGGAAAGAGCAAAATGAAAACAATAAATTGGGCAAACAATAGAAAATAAAACCCAATTTTTGTCCTTCTCTGGGATGATAGGCAACCAATTTCTCTCAAAGTTCAATTTTTTCCCTTTTATATGACATTTCTTCTCCTACTCCAACAAACAGAAAATACCCAGACTTTGTTTTCATCATCCCTTTGATTTTCGCAGCATAAACCACCCAAATTGGTTTTCTGAGGGATTTCTTTTTTTAAAAAGAAATTCAGTTTCTTTTAACTACACTACATGACAACATTATATTTTTTAGTTGACATCTTTTTAATTTTTTTATATAAGACGCCTTCTCTCAATATCTATTAAAATATTAATATAAACAATAATATTGATTATATAGAAAGAAAAAAAAAAAGGTAATATAAATTTCAAAGTTTGAATAATATAACCTAGTTAGAAGTTGAGTGGTAATGACCGCTAGAGAAATTCAAAGAGCACTTCTGCAATCTTGATTCTTGACAAATGTATAAGAGAGTTTCAATTTCAAGGCCAAGAAGCACTAAAAACTTTTACAGAGCTAAGAATTTTTATGAGAATTAGAATTAGAGGAAAATATGTTGTTTCACTGGTTTAGTTAACTTATGGTAGATAACCTTTAATTAGGAGCCAATCAAAAATCACTTTTCAAAGCCTCATCACCCACCAATAAGCTTCATTCTTTTAATGTTGACTTTTCGACTTCTACTACTTTATTATGCTAGGGCTAAATTTATTAAGTTTTTAGGTTGATTTGTTTACGTTGTAAAAGATTTTACGGAAAGAAAATGATTGGTCAACATAAAATAAGCTCTTTTTTTTTTTTTGTAAAATGATGTCCTTTTAAAAAGTATAAGTCATTTTTTGGAAAAGAGTTTCTTTATAGATAATTTTATTTTATATAAAATTAACTTAAATCAAACTTAATATTATTATATTGATAATAATTTTATTTTTATTTTTTAAAAATTTAAAATTATTAAAATATTATATTTTTAATATTATTAAACATACATATTTAATTATTTATATTTAGTCATATAATAAATTATTAATATAATAAATATAATTTATTATTTAATAAATTATTTAATATTTTAATTTTATTTTAATAATAAAATTTAAAAATAATAATTTTTAAACAATATTATTCACGTATTATTGAAAATATTTAATATTAATATTTTAATAATAAATATTTATTACAATTATAAATATATTAATAATAAATATTTTTGTAGTATAAAGGTTAAAATATGTCATAAATCATGTACACTTCATAGATTTAGAATTTAATATTTATATTTTAATTTTTAAAATTTAGTCTATTTACTTTTCAAATTTAATTGAAAGTTATGACATGAGACTTTTATTCTTTGAAGACCTAAAGCAAGGGTTTTACTTTCTTTACGCTTGAGACACCCCTGGTACAGGTAAATGAGTAACTAGTGGTCTCTACGGCGGTGAAGTAAATTTACGTATATTAAGCTGCCTAATAGGGTAAATTGAAATTGCATAGTTTAAATCATGGCAATCGATACTAGTACCAACCGTATTAGCCTTTACATATTGTTTCCGTCCTAAATTGATATCAAGTAATTTATATATCGTTTCGGTCAAAATTTCGATGTCTTTTAATTATCTTTGTGTATTTTGACCCTTCCGGTCATTATTGACATGTACTAGCGATCCATATAGATTGACGGAGAATTTTAAAGATTTTAAACTAACTTTTAAATTTTTATCTTAACCATTTTATTTTTCTATAGTTACATTTAAATTAAATATTAAAATTAATAATTATTAAATGAATTTATTAAACCTAACTAATAATTTAAAATGTATATTTACATATTAATATATATATATTCATAAGAATGTAATTGAGACATATTTGCATCTACTTATAATATATAATTTATTTTTTACCAAAATAATATATAATTTATTGAAAAACTAAAATTAAACTAAAAATATATATGTGAAAATATTTAATATATATAATTTATCAAGAAATTAAAATTACACTATATATAGATATATGCATTAAGGTACATTAAGTCGGGCTGATAAACCTAGGGTATAGTAAAAAAGAAAAGAAAAGAAAAAGATATAAAAACAAAATTGGACATGAGATAGCTGTGATAGCCAATTTTGGCCCAGCTGAAATACAAAAATTAAAACCCAACCAATATATAAAATATCCAAATTAAAAGCCCAATTTGCAAACCCAAACTACAACCCAACTACCCTTAACCTAGCCCAATCTATATCAGCCCAATACAAACAAAATTTTTAGCAGCCACCGCCCCCACGCCTTCTGGCCTGCTCGCGCGCCGCTCTGTCAGTCGTCCTCCACGCGTTGTTTGACACCTGAAACAAGCACAGTAGCAGAGAAAGAGAGCATGCGAAGACAGAGAAATAAGTCGAAAACAAACAAAAATCAGAATCCAAGAGTTTTGTAAATTGGCTTTAAAAGCCAACTCTTTGTAGTGAGATTTTTTTTAGGAACTGAATATTAAGAAAGCAAAAAAAAATTTGTGCAGGAGGTGATTTGTTACATTTATTTTCATTTAAGTTTCTGTTTGTTTGGATTTCTTTCTATCTCTTTTAATTCTCTTTGTGTTACATTCAGATAATAAGATATAATTGATTCGTTGTTTGGGTGCGTCGCCGGCATCTCTCTCGCCCGATCTGAAGGTCGCCGAACCACTGGGGGTTCGGCCAATGACCATGACAGAGATTGAGGAGCCGAAGGGTTCTCTCTCGTGTTGGTCTCTCCTTTTGCCTCTTCTTCCATTTCCGTCCTTAAATATTAGGATATGGAGCGTAGAGGTAACAAAAATGGAGGGGTTTTTTTCAGAGACTTCGGCCACCGTATGTGGTGGCACATCGGCGACGGCGCGACAAGTGGGTTAAAAAAAACCAATCACCGGAGTGACAGGGGAGAGCGTGGGTGAGAGATGAGAGGTTTTAAAACCTTTTCTTGTTTTTTTTTTTTTTTTAAATAAAGGGTTACAAAATAAAAATAAAAATGGGTTTTAAAATATTGAGCGAAACAGCTGTTGGTGGGTGTGAATCCGCGCGCTCCCACATTAAAGGGATATTTTCGCTTCTAGTCCCTCCCTTTTGTAGCGCCATTTGATCAGGCTTTATTTATTCTTTTTATTTTTGATTTGACCCTCAAATTTCGTGTGGTTTTTCAATTCGGTCCCTTGGGTTGTCATGCTGAACATGCGCAGGGAACGAAGGGAATATTTTCCCATATAGTTCCCGCTAGTTTCAGTGCGCTTCATTCGGATCCTTGATTAACTTTCCAGTGTTTATATTGTGCACCCCGAAATTTTAGCTTGTTTTCATCCCGTCCTTAATTCATTTACTTCATTTATTTGCTTTTTTTTTTTTTTTTAGAAACTGTTGTATTGTTTATATTTTATTGTTTCGTATTATTTATTTTAAGTTTTTGTATTATTCAGCTTAAACCTTTCCATATATGTATATTTTTAAAAAATTGTTTAATTATCATAAATTATTGCATATACCATTTATTTTAAAATTTGTCTTACATACATTATTTTTTGTATATATATATATTTATATATTAACTCCTTTTTATATACATTACTTATTTTTAAAATTTTATGTATTATTTATTTTAAGCTATTTCGTATATATTATTTATTTTGAATGGTTTTACATATATTTTATTTTGAATTTGTTTTTATGTATTATTTATTTGAAATTGTTTTATTATTTTCAATTATTTTATATACCTTATTTTAAAATGTTTCATTATTATTTATTAATTTTTTTCCATATTATTCGTTTTACCCTTTTGTGTATATATATTATGTCTTAAATTTATATATATATATATATATATATATATCATCTTTTATAAAAATTTGTTTTGTACATTATTGACTTCAAAATTCTTTTTCACATCTTTTTAATTCATTTACTATCATTGTAAATTGTTTTACATTTTGTTAATTTTAATTTGCCCTTACACTATTTCTTTTTAAATTGTTAGGTATATTATTTAATTCTTTTGTCTTTGGTTAATGTTTAAAGGATGTATGTTTTGATTATTGTCATCGTATGTATCATATCTCTCTTGTTCGTATTTTTAAACATTGTCATTCACTTGTATAATATTGCTTTCTTGTATTATTGTTTTATGCTCTTTAGTGTATTTTTGTTTCATGTTATTGCCTCGTGAATTAACCCAACGCATTTATCCAACTTAAATTACTTGATTTTATTCTAAAACAAACTAAATGGTCGTTGTTAAATATCGTACTCACTATATTTCGAAAAGGAATTTTTTCTAAATAAGGCAATATTTCGCGTTTTAGGAAATTCGAGGAACCATACCTTAACTTACGGGGTTTCAATTTTCTCGTTAAACCTAAATTACCAAATATCCTTTTAAATTTTAAAATACATAAAACTTTAATTAAAATTAAAGACAAACTTGCACTCGAGTGTTCTAGGTATCGCGTCCTAACTTAATGGGATGTGATGCTCCGATATCTCGAGACAAGGAAATCTTTAGCAATCGTTCTGATTTAATTCAAGAATTTTTTTTAAAACTAATAAAAAGGATCGTATTTTAAATTTGTTCTCGGTTTTCAACTTTCAACATTAAGACACTAATTAATTAATTCGGTACCAATTTTGGGTGTGACGAGGGTGCTAATTATTTCTAGCATGTAACCGACTCTCGAACCTATTTTCTCAAATTTCGTAGACCAAAAACACCGTTTTAGTAAACTAAAACGTTTTATTAAAACAAAGGTGATTCGATCACACCTAATAAAGATCGGTGGCGACTTTCGTTTTATTTTTGTTTTCAAAACCCTAGTCGATTCCCATTTTTAAAAAAATGGTTTTGACAATAGATTTATAACACCGCTTGTGAAATTAAAAAAAGTAAACTATTAGTATACCAAATACTAAATATTTAAAAACACAGATAACGATCTACCAAAACATACTAGTTTCGGTATGTACACAATACTAACTAATTTAAATTCATGTTAAAATAATGAAAAAGAATACCTAGTAAGCTAATATTTTTCCGAAGGTTTTTTTTTGTTTTTAAATTTTGATGTTAATTTAAATGATATAGGTGTACAGCCCAATTATTGCCCGGGCCCATTACACCCAAATCAGAAACAAAATGAAAACATCAATAAAAATAAATTAGAGTATAAAATACAACCCGAAAATTAGGCCTAAAATACAATAGGCCCAAATTAAAAAATTTCAAAAAAGTTAGGGTTTCTGAAACCCTAGGCTTGCCACATGCACCGCCTCCATGTGCTGGCCTCAGCGCGCACGACGCCCGAGACGCAACCACTGCTCCTTTGCCTCCACCACTGTCTGACACCTGCAAACAAAAATAGAGCAGAAAACCAACAGTAGCAAACAAAAGCAGAGGAAAACCATAATTTGTAATATTTCTTTGGCTATAAAGCCATCCAAAACCAATGTATTCAGGGGGATTATTGAATACAAATGGAGATATTCAAACGAAAAGAACAAGATGTTTTATTTATTTTTTTCACATTTCGGATAAATAAATACAAAATATAAAAAAAGGAAGACTTATCGCTTCGCTTTTGGCTGCCGTTGAAGGTTATCACGGCTCCCCCCGGATACCTCGAAACCCTTCGGGTTTCCGACAAGGATCCAAAGGGGCAACCAAGAACGAAGCCCTTTTTTTTATTTTCTATTTTCTATTTTCTATTTTTTTCTTTTTTATCTCTTTTTCTTTGTTTTAGGGGTTAAAAAACCCAGATCGAGTTTGAAAGGGCTGAAAAGCCCGTTTTCGAGTGCTTTTAACCTCCGTACACAGCGGATGCCACGACGGGGCCACGGTGGTTGACCACCGGACCTTGGCCGGCCCTATGACGCACCCTTTCAGAGAAAATCAAGGAAGGGAGACCCTTTTAAAAAAAAAATGGAAGAAGTGATTTTTTTCTTTAATTTCGGGCTTTTATAACGACGCGAAACGACGCCGTTTCATCCTAGCCGTTTAAAGACCAAAACGACATCATTTAAGCCTCAGACCTGCGTTGACCCGACCCGCTAGGGAGGATCCGCGCGTTTTTGGCCTTCGGGGTTTACTGCCCTTTTGATCCTTCCGCCTTTTTATTTTGCTGCAATCTGGTCCTTTCTTTTATTTTAAATTTGCCCAAAAATTTTATTTCGATTTCAATCTAGTCCCCACTAATGCCACGTGTTTCGAAGGACGGGGATAATTACTCATTTAGTCCTCTCTCCTTTTTGCGCTTTTCAATTTGGTCCTAAATCTTGTTTTAAATTTGCCCCTTAATTTTATTTTATTTTTAAATTCAATCCATGGTCATGCAAGCTGAAACGCAGTGCACAAGGACCAGGGATATTTTCCCATGCGGTCCTTGTTAATTTTCACGCGTTACATTCTAGTCCTGACCAGTTCTTTTTATTCGTAATTATACCTTTTAATTTCCTTTTAATATCGATTGAGCCCCTTTTATTTTAATTTTTATTTATTTCATTCATTCCTTTATTTAATTGTTTGATTGTTTATTATTCTTTACTTTATTTATTTTGTTTATTTATTTATTTTACTATTCATATTGTTCATTTTATTTATTTATTTCTATCCTTATATATTGTTATTTTTTATTTGTTTTAATTATGCTTCTATTATTATTAGTACTTTATTTTACTACTATTATCATTATTATTATTTTTAAACGTTCACTTACTCATTTTTCAAAATTAATTTTCTTTTTTTTGTTTTGTTATTTATCATATTTTTATTTTTATTCTTTTTATTTTTTGATTTATTTTATTTTAAACTTTTAATAGATGCTTCATTTTTATCCCGAACAAATTAAATAAATACATTTTGGGATTTGGTTTCATAATTGTTTATTTAAAACTTCTCAAAACAAGGTAATATTTAATGTTTAGAAATTTGAGAAATCGTGCCCTAACGTCTTGGGTTTCGATTTTTCGTTTGACCAAATAACAAAATCTGAAATTTTAAATTTGCTTCCTTACTATCTTCAGGAAGACTTCATTCTTCAGTTTGATCCACTTGGGAACAAAATCTGAAATTTTCAATTCTTTAGTTTGCTCCACTAGGGAACAAAATCTAAAATTTTCAATTCTTCACTTTACTCCACTAGGGAACAAAATCTGAAATTTTCAATTTGCTTCCTTACTATCTTCAGGAAGACTTTATTCTTCAGTTTGATCCACTTGGAAACAAAATCTTTCAATTCTTCAGTTTGCTCCACTAGGGAGCAAAATCTAAAATTTTCAATTTGCCTCCTTACTATCTTCAAGAAGACTTCATTCTTCAGTTTGATCCACTTAGGAACAAAATCTGAAATTTTCAATTCTTTAGTTTGCTCTATTAGGGAGCAAAATCTGAAATTTTCAATTCTTCATTTGCTCCACTAGGGAACAAAATTTGAAATTTTCAATTCTTCAATTTGCTCCACTAGGGAACAAAATCTAAAATTTTTAATTTGCTACACCGTCTTCTGGGGGACATGTCCTGTATACTCGAATGCATGAATGCAGAATGTCATGAGAATGAAGATTAGGACGCATGATCAGAATGAATCTAATGCTCCTAACTAAATGATATTAGGGATGACATTTGCATGAATGCTGAATGTCATGAAAATGATTTTTAAAAAAAAAAATGATTAGGATACAATGATCGGCATAAATCCAATGCTCCTAATTGGAAATAAGAGAATGATCCCTATGGGTTGTCATTGCTTATAGTTCATCAAAGTTCTATCACTGATGCGCTACCATGCTTTCTCGTTCAGCTGGTATCTTGGCCAAAACCCAAAGAAACAATCATTCTGCTCAGCAAGCTTGCCCCGTTGTAATTCCGAGTCCCTTTCCTTAAACCTTAGGACATAAAAATTTATACCTCCCGCTGCAACTTCTGGGGAATAACATTTGGTTTTTTCATCCATTCAATTATCACTTAGATGTATGGAACTTGTATCACTTTCAATCAATTTGACTTGTTACATTATCCTCTGAGTGTAATAATCAGTTGTATGAATGTAGGGTATCCCGGCAATAATCCCATTTTATACTTGGATTGACCTTGTTTGTCATTTGCCGATATGGTGTTACCAATGAAATTGTCTTATCCAATAAGAATTTGAAAAGATAATCATTTTTCAATGTTTCCAATCCCCTTAGGCTTGGTGAGTTTTGAACAATAGTCCTGTTTCAGATTCTCATATTATTTAGAAGCTTTCAGAGTAATATACGAAACTCCTTTTATGAAAGTATTAGTCCAATAATCATTATTTCAATATAAAATGCTTGAAAAAGATCAATGGACAAGAAAGAAATTAATCAAGAGTATAGCTCGAAACAAATAAGTTTATAAAAGATAACCAAGAAAATTGATTGAGGTGTATCTTGAAAAGCATAAAGCAATCAAAGATAACAAATTCAAAAATGGATAAGACAGAAGCTAGGTGCCCCAAATATCGCAGCCTGAGCTTCTCTTGTTCAAACTTCTTAAGGACCATTTTAAGCTCAATATATGTTCAGGGGATCCGGAGTACTTTGTCGATGCCCCAAGATGTAGCATACTTCTTCATTGTTAATTCAGGCATAGCAAGACTACCACATGCCCTATCTTCTTGGTCAAAATTTAAGCCGCTCTTTTCGGGTTTTCAACTCAAATCCCCTTTGGTCTCAAAGCGTCCTTTGTGGGTTTTCGCCTTTTTTTGTTTTTGTTTTTTTGAGGGGCCTTTACAGGTTTTCACCTTGATCTTTTCTCTTTAGGTAAAATACCTCTTGACTAAACCTAAATTCACTAGATTGGACAAGTCTTCGCCATCCGTCTCGGTCAATATCAATGCTCCTCTAAAATAGGCCCTATATAAATCATTCCCAATTTGGCATATGCTCTCCTCTAAAATCATTTTCTAGAAGAAAGATCTGTTTCAACATTAGGTTTCCCCTTGTGGAATTCTCTAGGAGTAGACCTTTTAGTGGTTTCCCCTGCTTCAATCTTGCCACCCCTTATGGCATTTTCAATCATCTCTCCTACCATCACTATATCTACAAAGCTCTTAATAGTACTTCCTATCATGTGAGTGATGAGTGGAGCCTTCAAGGTATTGATGAAAAGCATTGTAGTCTCCTTTTCTAGGAGTGGTGGCTGAACTTGCATGGCGACCTCTCTCCATCTTTGCACATACTGCCTGAAGCTTTCATTTGGTTTCTTCTCCATGTTTTGCAAAGTGATTCTATCAAGCGCTATATCAGTCACATGGCCGTAATGCTTCATGAAGGCTTGTGCCAAATATTTCCACAATTTGACTTGAGTATGACTTAACTGGTTATACCATTTAGCCGCGGCTCCAGTCAGACTATCCTGGAAACAGTGGATCAACAACTGGTCGTTGTTGACATATCCGGTGATTCTTCGACAGAACATTGTAATATGGGCCTCAAGGTACCTGGTCCCATTGTACTTTTCAAACTCCGGCATCTTAAACTTTAGAGGAAGTACCAGATCTGGGACTAGACTCAACTTCTTAGCATTCACCTCGCATTGGTAATCAGCACTTTTCAATGCTTTGAATTTCTCCTCTAACCATTTGCACCGATCCTCCAACTCTTTTGGGAGTTCCGCCTTGCCTTTTCCTCTTCTGCTGCATCATCAAAATCAGGGACCATCAATTTTGCCAGATTATCTCTAGGATTAGAGCTCGAGCCTGCTGAAAAGTTTATCGGTGCTGAGGTATCGGTTTGATACTGAGGTCTGATATTGACAGACACTTTGGCGGTTAGACTTGGGAGTTTGTCGGGGCTAAGCTTGGAGGATAAGTAGAATTTTCATTTTCATCTCCGGCATCGACCATAGGGCCCTTTCCTTTGTCTTGCCCTCCAGTTAACAATCTTGTCAACTGGCTCATCATGCTTCTCTGGGATTCCAGCATTTGATCCCTCATGTCCTGTTGGATCTTAGCCAACTGTTCCTGCAGTTGATCTTGCATTTCCTTCTACACCTGTTCTAACTTTTCTATCTTTTGATCCATTGCTTTCATTTTCCTTCGAGTGTAGTAGCGATGTTCTAGGATAACTATAATACGACCTCTAGTTAATAGGGTTCTTTTATTATATTGATGCATATGATGCGATGTAATGCAAATGCATAAAATGCAATGCAAAGGAATGAATGCAAAAAGAAAGAGAGGCTTTGATTCTGAATTCAATTCCATTAGAAGAACTTTTCTAGAAAAATAAATTTCTTTACATAAAACGGATTACATATGCGGCTTCGTCCTTATAGTCTAGGTGAAGACACCAATCCTTTTCTTCGTATCTGGATGTTATGGTCGTGTCCCATAAACATTCTCAATAGATGCCTCTTCTAGCTCCTTATTGCTTGATCCAGGCCGTAACTCTTCACTCACTTATCCTCAGCGACGCTCATAAGCTTCTTTAAGGAAGTCGAGATGTGACGGCTTTTGAATAGTCTTCGTCGGCTTGAAGCCTTGGGTAAAGTCTTGTATTCTTTTGTGGACCATCAGCTTTTCTCGTTGTTTACCTGGACTATATTCGAACGACCATATTATAACCCACTTTATCAAGTAATCCATTTCCTTATGACAAACTCTTCTATTTAGCAATCGAATATGAATCAACACCTCCTTTCTATGATGATAAAATGCAATGTAGTCAAAACAAAAGAAAACACGTTAGTGCAAGAGAAATGGACAACACAGAACACCTGTCCGGGTGACCACTCGGGTTTGGCATGGCTCTATCTAGGGTAGGCTCTAGGGTTGCTATATGCGGTTTGGCTCTAAAGCAAGGGTACCTGAATTAGCAGATTCCTCGATCCTCACCCATTATAGGCTCATACGGACCGAGTTCAGTTCAGGGGAATACATTTCCCTATGGCTGCACGAAGGTGAAAACCTCACGGAGACATAGGTACGGATGTATCCCAAAAACGATCCTGCACGGAGGTGAAAACCTCACGAAGGAGTAGCTTCTCACTCTCACTTAAAATGTGTGACCACAACGGTCATGCAATATGATGCAAATGTATCCTAGACACTTAAATCGTAACAAACATATGACTCGACCCAAACAAATGCGATGGAAGAATCAAAATCAAATTTTAACTTTCAATAAAAGGACATTAATCAATCAATTCTACGGCTTGACTCTCTTATAGGTCCCCAGGAGTCGCCAAGCTGTCGAAACCATTTTTTGTTTAAAAACAGTCGACTTTAAGATATGAAAGTGGAGTCGCCACCAATCTTTTTGGAAGTGTGATTGGGCCACCTTAAAAATATTTTGGTCTACGAATTTTAGGAAAACAGGTTTGGGAGTCGGTTACGCACGAGGAAGGATTAGCACCCTCGTGACGCCCAAAATTGGTACCTAATTGATTGATTAAAGTCCTAATGTCGAAAATTTGAAAGATTTTAAAATACGATTCTTTTTATTTTAAGGAAAAAACTTGAACAAATATAAGCAATCAGACCTTCTTCTCTCGAGGAAATAAAATGTCACACCCAGTAAGTTAGGGTACGACATTTCAAATCCCCGAAATTGAGTTTGTCCTTTTGACTTTCAAAATTAATGTGTTTAAATCTAAGAAGGATACTCGATTATTTGGGGTCTGATAAAAAATCGGATCCCAATAAGTTAGGGCTCGATTTCCCAAAACCCTAATTTACTGTTCATTTCAGGTTATTTTGGTGATTATTTTTAAACCTGGATCATTTTTATAAATAATAATTTTTTTTAGATTAAATTGGTAAAATTACCCCATCTTTACACAACACAGTTTAGTTTGCTTTTAAACACTTTTAATAAAAGTTTTATTAAATAAATAATTTTGAGTTTTTAAAAGTGTTATTGAGAAAAAATATTTTTAAAATTTTTAATTTTTGTTTAAAATCACTTTTAAAAACAATATTAAACTAAGCCTAATTCTTCACGTGGCAATGATTAAATATCTTTCCAGGCCCATTTAGTTGTTGAAACATGAATAATTTCTTTGGGTTTTTTTTTTTTTTTTTTTTTTTTATGGGTAGACCACGAACTATCTTTTGCTTACTCTAATTTAAAAAATATAAAATATCATAAATTTTAGATCCAATTTATTAGTGTAAGAGATTAAAAATAAAAATTATTTGAATTTTGATTTGTAAATTTGTAACATTTAAAATTATTTTATGAAAAAGGATTGAACTATAAAAGATAAAGGGAAAGAGAGCTTTCTATTGATATAGTCGAAATTTATACTATTTTAATAAATTATATAAAATATGATTTTTGATAAATTTTTATATTAATGGAATAAAAAATCTTTCTTACGAGAGCAATTGGTTTTTATTTAAAGTAAAAAATTAATTATCAAAATAATTTGAAATGAATGTCAAAAATTAGTTTGGATGGGCGATGTATTTACTTCCGGTGAGGTTGAAAATAGAGGTGGTAAAATTGGTTACTATAGTGGTGAAATTAGATACTGTAGCGATGAGATTAAAAATAACGATTGATGTGTATTTAGATTCAAACGCAGCTGTAGCGGTGAGATGATGATAAAAATAACCGTTATAGACATTAGTTTACAATGTATTTATAATAAAATAAATAATTGAATTTATATTAATATTAAATAATATAACATAAAATAAATTTGTATTTTTTATAAAATGATAATTAAAATATTAAAATCATATGCAATAAAATTTAAATATTTTAAATTATATTCATAATAAATAATAAAATACATTTAAATTATTTTATAGTAAATAATAATTAAATTTATATATTTATGACAATAAATTTATATATTTATTAAATTGTTATATAAAATTATATAATAATATCTAATAATATTTTATTTTCTATAAACTCAAAAAAAAAAAAAACCAAAGAACAAGGGTAATAAAGAAACTGACCTCAGCTTTTTTAGTCTACGATAATTTAAGCATTTTTATCGATCAAAAGATAGTAATGGAGTGTTTTGTTAGCACGATGAAGGGTAAAAATTATTTGCATGATGATTTAAGGCCTTGAGGTGACAAAAAATCTGTACATTGTCTGGACAACATGACACCTCAAGACATTAATAGGATAAGCATAACCATAAAGTCCAAAACCTTAAAACACATAATTTAGTAGGGATGATCTAGTAGAGTCAAATCGAGTCAAAAAATTTTGAGGTAGTCAAGTTTATGAATCCTATTTTAGCAATCGAACTCAATTTTATTTTTTTTAATCGAGTCAAAAAAATTTGAGTCGAGTTGAGTCGAATTAACGAATCTTGTTATTTATACTCATTATTCCGTTTACATGAACCAATTATTTTACTAGTAGACGAAGTACAAGCTTTTAGATTAATTTTGAGTAAAGGGAAAAAGGAGAGTGGGGCGATTCGGGAAGAAAAGTAAGACTAATGGGTAAACATTTATCAAAACAATGTATTTTTAACTTTTAACTTATTAGTTTTAATTTTAATTTTAGAAAAGGTAAACATTTATCAAAACGACGTAGTTTTACCTTTTTTTATTTGGATTTTCGGATAACTCAAATTAGGGATGAGCGTTCGATTGAATCGAGTGAAACCATTTGAGTTAAATTAGAACAATTAATAATGTTAAATTAAAATCATGTACAATATAACTATTTCCATGTTCGAACACAAAATTTTGAAACACTACATATTTGAAAAATTTAGTATGATAAACTTGAATCATTAATCACTTATTTAGATGCCAAAATATTATTTTATTGAATTTTTTATATATTTTTAGATTTTTTAAAATTTCTAATTTTAAAATTTTAGAATTTCTATAAATATTTTGAATTTTAAAATTATTTTCAAAATTTGAAAATTACTTTGATTTTTTTTGTAATTTTTGTTAAGAGAGATCAATTTGCTCATTTTCAAAATTGACAAGAACCAAAATGGTATTTATACTAATCTGTTATTGAAATTATCAAGTTATTCAAATTTTAAAAATTTAACTCAACTCGAACTCGAAATCAAAAATTTCTTATTCAATTTGACTCGAATAATTCGAATAACTCGATTCGATTAACTCGAAATTTGAATTTTTTTTCGATTTTTTCAAATCAAATCAAATTTTACTCACCCCTATAATTTAGCATTGGGTCTCGAGACAAAAAACTTTATGTTTCGAGATACGCCACTCATAATTTTAGGTATTTTTGCTTCAATGTGGATATGTCTCAAGACCTTTCGAGACCTTAGAGTCCTTGTCTCGATACTAGTCTCAAGACGGGCCTCTCCTATTTTTTAATTAAGCTTCAATGTTTGGTTGTCTCGAGACAACAACCCTTGGAATACGATAGATTTATTTTAGTTTGGCATGTCCTTGTCTCGAGACAGAGGTCATTTTATCTTGGGACTTGTTTGGTAAGTCTCGAGAACTTAAGAAATGAACTACTTAAAATGGTAATTTTTATTCTTGATGTCTAAGACATGAACATGTCTTAAGACTCTATGATAAAATGGCCTAAAATGAATAGTTCAATGCTTTCATAATTTAACCAAAACACACTTAAATTTACCTAAAGATTACCTCAAACAGACCGATTTAACATAGGAAAACACATTTAAACATTTAACCAAAGTATTCAACGCATCACTATCCAACAAAGTAAAATGCATAATCAAACACATATAATTATGCAAGATTATTTAATAATCAAGAGTTAAAATTCATCTCCCAAAATATTATAGGTCAAACTATCAAAATATATCAAAACATCAACATATACATTAAACCATTAGACCAACTTAGGTACATGCTATCTAACTAAATATATACATGCATATTAGGCACAAACTTGACTTTTGAGCTAAGTTGTCGAGTTGGTTGCTTCTGGACCTCTAATCTACTTTAACACTCAATCGAGACTGTAAACGGAAACAACCATAACCATACGTTGATAATGTATACTCAGTGGTGCTAACATAATTTGAATTCAATTAAAATATAATAGAAATATAATAATGGCATAATCACTTTTTGGCCCTCCATATTTATAAAAAAGTCATTTTAGCCATCCATTTAAATTTTCACATTTTTTAACACTTAAACTAGCATTTTTTTTTGTCAAATCACTCCAAAATGAATGAAAAATTTAACGTTTTTAACTTTGCTGACGTTGTATACATGTGACATGGCCACATGAATTACATGTTAACATTTACTTAATTTTTTTAAATTTAAAAAAAAATTATTTACAAAATTGGAGGGTAAAAAAATCGTTATGCCTATAATAAACGAGCGAAGTATATGAATATTCATATGATCAACAATCATTTCGTTACCATTATCCATATAACATATATTCAAACAAATCATTAAATCCTTAGGAATCTCATAATTCGTATTACACATAAACATATATGTAACAGTATAATGCTTGCTTTTACATATCGAAATTTCGAAGCAATCCCAATGTATTTGCATATGCTTTTAACATATCGAAGCTATATGTCATATCATCGTTATAATCACATTCTAATCACAAAGATACATAACATAATATTTCATGTTTTAATCCTTATTAATAGAATCAGACTCAAGGACGAATACTCATATCAATTCACCATTACATTAATATACGTATCGAAGTGCTATTCAGGCATAAATGTATCGATCTCACCAACCACTCTAAAATACATTCGTACCCCTAAAGTATTTGAGTTGATGATACGTTCTCGACCCCAAGATATTAGAGAACTATGGCAATATAATACTCGCATAGTGCTAAATCTCCTTCTTATCAAAATGAATTTTATGGCATGTTAACTATACTCGTAACTCTATTCGATAACATTAATAGGACATTTTCCATTATCAAATATCACAGATTATATTTCCCATAGAATAACAATCAAATAACACATAGCAAACATATTTATATTCAATAAACCTATCTCAAACAAATCGCACTACAACAAAACAGACTTTTAGCGGCATTTTTTGGGCATTTAGCGCTTATAAGCATACAAAAAGTCTTTTGGATTGCTTTTCTAAGCGCCACAAAAACACCGCCAATACAATCGCCGAAATTTTAGCGGCGTTTATGAGAAAAAAACGCATGAAGACCTCGACTTTTAGCGTTTGTGATAAAACGCCATTAAAGTCGGGTCTTTAGCGCTTTTAAAAATTGCTAAAAGTCACTTTAGCGGCTTTCCCAAAAACGCCGCTAAAAGTCGGGACCTTTAGCGACGCTTTCCCAAAAGCGCTAAAGTCATGGCCTTTAATGGCGCTTTCCCAAAAACGTCGCTAAAAGTCGAGGTCTTTAGTGGCGCTTACTTAAAACGCCGCTAAATGTCGGGGCCTTTTGGTGCTTTTCAAAAATGCCGCTAAAAGTCGAGACCTTTTAGCGCTGCTTCCAAAAACGCATAAAAATTTCTTGACATTTAGCGGCGCTTTTACCAAAACGCGAAAATTTCTTGACATTTAGCGCGCTTTTGTACAAACACCGCTAATTTGTCTGATTTCAAAAGTATAATTTTTCAATATTATACCCTCCCGCACTAAAACCAACCAATAACAAAGATATAATTCCAACACAAAACAACAAATTTAGCATAAAAATCACAAGAATACATTAATTCTAAATGATACTTGAAATTTAATAAATTAAATGAATGATAATCGAAAATATTGTAACAATAATGTTAAATGTAATAATGTCAAAACTTCTTACAACGAGAAACTAAATGTCTAAGATGGCGGTTTCGCGATCTTGAAACATTCGCATCATATCTTTGAAGTGGTCTTGGAGCTCTTCAGTATTTTCATTTTGCTCGCTAGCATCGATCTTGCCTTTGCCTCCCTCACATTTGCCACGCCTCTCTCTTCTTCTTTGCCGCCTCCTTCTTGCTACCGCTCAGATCTCGCTCAGCATCCGCTCTAAGTCATTCTTTGGAGTTCTTCATATTTTCTTTGAACATCGACAATTTGTTGCCTCGCTCAACCGTGCTCTCTTGCATCCGAGCTATCTGGTTTTGTAGCCTCTGAACTTCAGCACGAGATTGACCCCCGGAAGGCATGTACTGCTGGGAGGCGGATCCAAAATATTGGGTCGGGGTAACACTAGATCCTTTAAATCGAACCCGACCATACCTTTCAAGACCAAAAACATCAGTGATAATTCTATTAAAAATATACTAAAGATTAGCAGAACTATCGATCAAGCGATGTACCTTTCGGGACCCAAAATATACGTAATAATTACATTATCAATCTCCTCAAGATTAACAGAACTATCGATCAAGTAGCCCGCTTCATACTCGGCCTTCTTCTCCTTTAGTTTATCCTAATAAATCAATGAAAGAGTTAGAAACGAAATATATAAATAAGAAAGAATGCAACATAATTTAACATTATAAATTTAAAACTATAAGCGATGAATTAAACTATTATAATTAAACGGTAGAAATATTTATAAAAATAAAATTTTATTAAGTAAATATACCAAAATTTCGCGACTTCGGATGTCATCGGAGATCCATCCTTCTTTCTATGCATAATGTCAAAAGTCAAGGCGTCCAACTTTTGACCAATCAAGTTTCCTACATTTTAGCGAGAAAAATATAATTTAATAGTATAAAGTAATTAATATTTGATGTAATTAATAAATTATAATACCTCGGCGTCGACTACACAAGCAAAACTTCTAGAACACCGCTGTAATGCGTGAATTTTTGTTTCATCTTACGCTTATTCCAACTCGCTCACGGTCCTACATAATGCAATTTGAATTATATATATAGTAAATACTATAAACCAAATAATTTATACGATTTTAGAACTACGTAATACCTCTCCTTTTTTGAATTCCAAAATCTAACTTGATCTTCCCATTGGTACCTCAACATTCCGGTGGAACATTTCTTAATTTTTTTCGTCGAGGCTTATGTCTTTCTTAAAATATTATTTTTGAGCGTGCTTTTATTGTCTCTCCATTTTTACCCAATGTCTTCTTAACATAGTCATGAGACCTCTAAATTAAATCTACCAGAAGAAAAAAGTATAAAAGTTAATACAAATGAAAATTAAATTAAAGTATTATAAAATACATTCACGTTTTGTTGCCTTAATATTTTCGAGAGCCTGATTTTTGTTGGCATCAGGCATGTGGTGCCATGATTCGTAGTTAATGGGCAACATATTAGGATTTCGTGCTAAAATGCCCAAATAGCCTCCTAACAGTCGAGCTTCAGATCCAACAGGCTGGCCATGATTGTTTCTCCTTACTTTAACACGATCGGTAGGCTCTAAGTCGTATAAATCTTTAAAAAATGTATGTCTCCGACCTCTACGCGTCCCACCACCTTCAGCTGAAAAATGATATATTATTATATTAAAATTGAAAAATGAATCAATAATAAAATTCAACATGCATGTAAAATAAACTTAACATTACTTTCAAATTCTCCGGGCTCGCCATCTATGTCCCAAGAGTAGAAGATCCAACAACAGTTCTTTGTTCACTACTATTAGCTTCTTCTCGAATTTAGAGTAAGCGGACAATATTTAAATCTAAATAACGTCTCCTAGGCATTTTTCCGCAATACACAAAAATAGTTCAAAATTTTAGTAACAAATGACAAAATAATAGGACATTTAAAATAGTTGAATTATATAACATGCCCAACATTAAAACTATAATATTACATATAAATAATAAATTGTAAAATCTTACTAAATCATATTTCAGTAAATATCTTCGTCCACATCTTGTGAACCCATTGAAATTGTTGACTAGTACTAGGGATATTTTCATTTAAGTTTTGTTCGGAAAAGGCAAAGTTTCTGATCTTTCGACTATGTCATCTCTACTTCCACTGCCAATGTCGAAGAAGTCTCTAGGGGTGTTTCGAAGTACAACGTACCAACCCTTATCAATTGGATCTTCCGAGTAAAAACTTGTTTAACTTGAGAAGAAAACACATACGACTCGTCCAAGAATTGTTCTCGGTGTGAATTAATCGAGAGAAATTCACCATTGTAAAGCCATATTGATCGTTTTTAATTCATGAGCCATATTCACATCAGCCCAATCACCTCGAAATAAGACAACTTTGCATTTTCTGTAATAATCCAACTCAATGATGTCAGTAATAAGTCCTTAATATTCCAAATTCCCCTCGACCGGATTACTATCCCTAGCACTAGCATAACTTGTAATCGAAGAATTAACAACAATTCCGCAATTTTGGGTTCTCCTCAATCTCTCGCGATACCTTGTATGAAATCTGTATCCGTTGATGAGGAAGCCACTATATCTTTAACTATTCATTTGGACCTTGTGAAAGCCATTTAACGTCGTCATTTACTTCATTCGACTCCAAACCTATTGAGTCGAAAGTAAATCGAGTAATTATGAATGTTATGAGAAAATATTATTACTTGTCAATGAAAATTTAAATTGCATACCATTTGGCTTAACCATTCATGGAATGATTCTGCGAACAACTTATTAATTTCTCGTCGATTTAATCTTGAGATCGTGAACGAGCTCTCAATATTTGTTTGTACTCACTATGGTAAAAAGGTTTTACTTTGTTAGAAGACAAACAAATCATAATTGATGAGTATTTATCAAATCGTAAACGACTTCGAAATGGTTCCATTGAATCGTGATGAAAAGAACGTGTCGATGTGCTTGGACCCACGATCTATCGTCTAATTTCGTAATTTCGACTCTGTGATTGGTTCTTGAAACTTTGAAATAAATAAGTTTCACCAAATTATGATCTGTGAGCCCAACATTTCTACTTGGTACATTCATTCTTGTTTCAACATCTTCCAAATACCTCGAGCAGAAAGTCATACATTCCTCCGCCAAGTATCCTCGGCAATTGATCCTTCCGGATAACACTTATTGTGGCAATATAACTTCAATTTGGAAAGGAACCTAAACACGATATACAATATTATCAAAAGTTGGAAATAAAGGCATTTAATGAATGAAGGAATATTTTGCAAATAAAGTAAGACCTTTCAATGGGATACATCCATCGATAGAAAATGGGTCCACCAAGAAGTGCTTCACGCGGAGATGAATTAACAAGTGCACCATGATAGTGAAGAAGGAAGGCGGAATATCTTCTCCAGTTGCATAAAGTTAATGTGGCTCGATCTTGTAGTCTTTCAAGTTCTTGAACATTCAAAACTTTACCACAAATGCCTTTCATTATATTTGATGGTTCAATTACGGAGAGTCATCTTTTTCGACATACAACACCGCATAGCAATTGGCGATGAAGTCTTGCATCAATATGTGATAGTCATGCGATTTTAAGCCATATAATCTTCAATCCATATGACTCACACATCGCGATATATTTGATGCATACGCATCCGAGACCTTTATATCCTTCAACACCGTACATAACACTTCTTTCTTCGTCTTCGACATTGAAAAAATAGCAGGCGGCAATCGATATTTCATATTCGGAAGTGCTCGGGGATGAAGCTCACGCCGAATTCCCATGTGGACTAAATCAAGTCGACTCTGAAGATTATCTTTTGATTTTCCATCGACATTCAAAATAGTCCCAATGATGTTCTCGCATACATTTTTCTCTATGTGTGTAACACCCCAAACCCGACCTAGAAGTTAGGCCCGAATCTGGCGTGCCACATGGAAGTATTTTTCAAAACCATTTTTGCAATTGTTAACAACTTGTTTGAGAATCACAACCTCTTTGTTAAAACCCAATACAACTAAAGCAATTACATCTCGTGAAAACATAATTATCTTTAATAAACCTTTTAGGTTATGAAAGCATATTTGAAATAAACGATTTGCAAAAACTAGAGTTGTAACAACATTTCGAAAACATTTGAAACGTAGATAAAATACAAGTAATTTGATAAATCACAAATCAAGGAATTAAACTTTAAATCTGTGACTTTTGAAAATGTCGTTAATAAATTGAAAGAAAATTTGAGTTAAATCATATTTGTAAAAGTTTATCTTGAAATCCATTTATTAATCAATTTCGGAAAAACTTTTATTTTCGTTCTTAGAAAATTCTCGTTTAAAACAATTTAAGCAAAATAATAAGTAAACCAACCATAAAGCAAATAATAAAATAGTTCGGGGCCTTATTACAACTTAAACCAAAATAATAAAATAACGGGAATAGAAATTTAAAATTCAAAACACTATTTCTGAAGAATGGCCTCCACCGAGTCATCCATGGCCCAAGTCCACCTCACGGAGCATTACCTACAGGGTTAAGAGAAAGGGGTGAGTTACAAGAACTCATGTATAATCCCTTACCATCATCCTTTGGTCTGAACACACATAGAAATATTTTGGGCCTAAGCCCAATCACAATTATAACATGTATATAATATGCATGTGATATGCAATTCCCAAACCAAGCCTAATTTCCATCCGCTACACACCCGTGCCAACCATCACACCTGGGGATCAAGTCAACCCACCCAACCAACACACCATCGTGAGGCATTAAGCCATTTTATATTTGTGGCAAAGCCACGAACTAGAGGCAATAAGCCATTTGATTATTTGTGGCAGAGCCACCGAACTAGAGGCAATAAGCCATATTTGTGGCGAGAGCCAATAGAACTAGAGCAATAAGCCATTTGATTATTTGTGGCGAGCCACCGAACTAGAGGCAATAAGCCATTTGATTATTTTGCAGAGCCACCGAACTAGATTTTGGCAATGTGCCTTTCTTCTCTTCATCATTTTCCCAACCCATGCAAACATGTATGCATAACAATTTATATCCATATGATAATTTTAGCAAAAGGCCCAATTTACAAGAGAATCAATATTTCAAGTTTTAATTAAGGCCCATAACACAAAATAACATTTAGCCCATTTAGCACTTTAGCAACTTAGGCCCAATTAACGATCTAGCATATTTTCGCCCGCTTAACGATCTAGCGAGATTTTGGCCCATTTATTGATCTAGCGAGAGATTTCACCCATTTAACTATTTTTCGTGGTTTTCTACCATTTAACAATCTAGCAAAATTTTGGCCCATTTAACGATCTAGCAAAATTTGGCCCATTAATCGATCTAGAAAATTTGGCCCATTATTCACATGAGGCCCATATAGCAACATATTTCAATTTGACCCATAAAGGGTATTTTCGTAATTTAGTCCATAGGGACATTTTCATAATTCGGCCCATTAGGGGCATTTTCGTAACTTGACCCGTAAGGGCATTTTCATAATTCGATAATCGTACCCACAAAGGGTAATTCAGTAATTTACCCTCTAAGGGTATAATGGTAATTTCGCAACCTAAGCTTAATTACTAATTTGGGGCATAAAAATGAAACTGTCCAACTGCATCACACTGACTAAATTGGCCATAACTCGAGTTAGAAAACTCGAAATCTAAATCCGTAAATTTTCCTTGAAACTGGACTCGTATATCTTTCTACTATAAGTTTTCCAGAATTTTTACCTTAACCATTTAGTACAGTTTATTCCTTAAAATTTCCCTTGTTTCACTGTCCAATGATTCTGACCTCTCTTAACTTAATCTCAAATATCTTACTGTACGATTTTCATCTACTGATCCCACTTATTTCTTTTGAAAATAGATTCACTAAGGAATCCATACATATCAATTATAACTCCTAATTCACTTTGTACAATTTTATATGATTTTTCCAAAACAGAACAGAATACCCCGAAGTCATTCAAAACCAGTCTCACTAAAATTAACATATCTCAGAATCTAATATTCCTTTTCCTTCTCCGTTTCTTCCATATTAAAATTAACACAGTAAGCTTTAATCTGATATCTTAATCACTTTGTAATTCCTTTTATCCAATTTTTCATTATTTTCAAATACAAGACACTGTTTCTGATCGAAACTGTTTTATTACAAAATACGATTACCACTACGAATATCGCACTCTCGAGTGATCACGAATGCGGTTATCGGTTTTATTCAGTATTTCTACCGAATCACAGAATATTTCATGTAAACTTTCAAAGAGATGTGAGACTTACTCACCATTTCAAACATATATTCGAAGGGTGCGTGATTACACACCTTATTCGAATCCGTAATACGAAATTCTCCGGCACCTAAAGATACAATCGATCAACAATTAATCCCAAAACTGAATTTACCACTTCAACCAATTATTTTGATTGATCAACAATCTATCACTTACCAACAATCCGAGTCTCTTATTACGAGGGATAGGTGTTCGATTGGCCCTCCGATAAAGTACTTCGAGTCCTTAAAAGTGATTAACACAAAAACAATGTTAGCCACACCTTATTCGGCTTGAGGAGGAATCACCACAATACACCCCCTTCACCTATATACGGCTTGGAAGAAAAAGAAAATGAAATGAAAAGAGGAAAATATGATTACTTACCGATTTGATTAAGAAGAGATTGGATGGAAGAAGAGTGCCTTGTAATTTCGAAAATCAAAAGAGGAATAAACAATAGATGAAAATCTTGATCAAACAAAAGAGCAAGAAAATGCACAATTGTGCTAGGGGAATTCGGCCAAAGTAAAAAGAAAGAAGAAACTATGGTCACCAAGGCTTGTAATTTCGGCACAAAGCAAAGGAAAAGAAAAGAATTTGAGAGGAAAAACAATGCACTATTGTGCTACTATGATTTGGCAAGGAGGGTTGCAAAATTGAGAGAAATGGCACAAAATTGTCAAAAGGATTTTTGGCCAAAACAAAGCTAAGACTTTACCAAATGCCAAATAAAATTTCAGCCACCTAATTACTCCAAAAACCATCCACATGCATCCCCCTTAGGATAAGATTTGGCCACTCATACTTTCCAAAACACCTCCCGATATTAGCCTCTTGTCCCCTTTCTTTCCTATTCCTCTTGATTTCTTTCCCAAACTTTAACCTTGCCATATTCTTTTAGCCACCTTACCAAAATAATAAAGTCCACACTTACCAAAAATACTTCTTGGCCGACACATAAGGAAGGAAAGCAAAATAATAGTCAAATTTGCAAACAATGGGATTTGAACCTCTTCCTCAAGGTACATCACTTAATGCCATAGCCTCTTTACCATAAGCTCCTTTATACTAACAAATTACTCATCTAATTCCATAAGCCTTGAAGCCACTTACTATCTCTCCTTAATAGGCTAAATCACAAAATTTTACTAAGGCCCAACTCGAACCGGAACTTCATAGAAGCCTCGTAACCTTCCAAATTCACTTAACTAATAAGTTCAATTTGCAATATTGTCATTCTCTTGTTCTCAAAATTTTAAACATTCCTACGCCATTGGGCCCAATCCTACTAGGCCCAATTTGAGGATGTTACAATTCTACCCTCCTTAAAGAAATTTCGTCCTCGAAATTTCCAATCAACTACTAAACGACGCTCAGATCACATCACTAAGCTTTACCGCACACTCGCTCTTAAAAACCACAATGTACTTTTAACTTAATCTTAAATCCTTTTACACAACCAAACATCTAACCACAGTAGCAAACTGTTATATACCACTTATACCAAAAATTTTCTTACATTCTATCATCACTTCCAACCATAACTGACTTGATGGTGATGTAACAATCCTGAGCCTTATGCTCCTTAGACTCGCATCTCTAGCATGCTCCTAACCTCCTCCAGCATTCTCCCGGATGACGCCTTCTGCAATAATCGCAAGTCGAAAAGTTTGGACGTGCCTTGACACGCTTCACAGAACGAGACTGTGACCCTAAAGAACCACGATCTCTTTTCTTCTTATAATCCACGCACTCAACTCAAAGTGCCTCACTGATTCCTTTAACCTCCTTCAATACTTTCTTAACTATCTGAGTCAGCTCATCAACCTTAAATCGGACACGAGATCCCGTCTCAGCCACTGGCGATGCCAACGTCTCCCTTTCGGGCACATGCCTTGGTGCCAAAGATCTAGCCCTAGCACCTCAGCCTCTACCACGTCCACGTCTACCGCGTCCGCGTCTTCTAGCGCTCATGTTTACTAAGTCGATATAATCTGATTAAGAGTTTTATGAATCATTATGCTATTTCAGTGTTTATTAAACAATATTTTATGTAGTATAAGAGTAGAAGTTGTTTTCGCAAAATGCATCCTAAAGTCTCAATCTCTATAGTTTCAATATCTAAAACTAAAAGTTCTAGAGTGTTCCTATAGTCATATCACAATAATCATAAAACGAAAACAAATACTTACTTGACTTGGTGCCGGATACCCGTGGTGCCATACTTCCTTTCAAACGTGTATTATAATTTAAAATTCAAAACAATTTCTAAACGTTTATGAACCCAAACCACAGTAGAAGTTTTCAAACTGGGCTCGATACCATAAAATGTAACACCCCAAACCCGCCTAGAAGTTAGGCCCGAATCAGCGTGCCACATGGAAGTATTTTTCAAAACCATTTTGCAATTGTTAACAACTTGTTTGAGAATCACACCTCTTTGTTAAAACCCAATACAACTAAAGCAATTCATCTCACGTGAAAACATAATTATCTTTAATAAACCTTTTAGGCCATGAAAGCATATTTGAAATAAACGATTTGCAAAAACTAGAGTTGTAACAACATTTCGAAAACATTTCAAACGTAGATAAAATACAAGTAATTTGATAAATCACAAATCAAGGAATTAAACTTTAAATCCGTAACTTTTGAAAATGTCGTTAATAAATTGAAAGAAAATTCGAAGTTAAATCATATTTGTAAAAGTTTATCTTGAAATCCATTTATTAATCAATTTAGGAAAAACTTTTATTTTCGTTCTTAGAAAATTCTCGTTTAAAACAATTTAAGCAAAATAATAAGTAAACCAACCATAAAGCAAATAATAAAATAGTTCGGGGCCTTATTACAACTTAAACCAAAATAATAAAATAACGGAATAGAAATTTAAAATTCAAAACACTATTTCAAGAATGGCCTCCACCGAGTCATCCGTGGCCCAAGTCCACCTCACGGAGCATTACCTACTGTGGTTAAGAGAAAGGGGTGAGTTACAAGAACTCGATGTATAATCCCTTACCATCATCCACTGGTGAACACACATAGAAATATTTTGGGCCTAAGCCCAATTACAATTATAACATGTATATAATATGCATGTGATATGCAATTCCCAAACCAAGCCTAATTTCCATCCGCTACACACCCGTACCAACCATCACACCTGTGGGATCAAGTCAACCCACCCCGCCAACACACCGTCGTGAGGCATTAAGCCATTTTATATTTGTGGCAAAGCCACCGAACTAGAGGCAATAAGCCATTTGATTATGTGTGGCGAGCCACTAGAACTAGAGGCAATAAGCCATATTTGTGGCGAGCCACCGAACTAGAGGCAATAAGCCATTGATTATTTGTGGCAGAGCCACCGAACTAGAGGCAATAAGCCATTTGATTATTTGTGATGAGCCACCGAACTAGATTTTGGCAACAGCCTTTCTTCTCTTCATCATTTTCCCAACCCATGCAAACATGTATGCATAACAATTTATATCCATATGATAATTTTAGCAAAAGGCCCAATTTACAAGAGAATCAATATTTCAAGTTTTTAATTAAGGCCCATAACACAAAATAACATTTAGCCCATTTAGCACTTTAGCAACTTAGGCCCAATTAACGATCTAGCATATTTTCGGCCCGTTTAACGATCTAGCAGAGATTTTGGCCCATTTATTGATCTAGCAGAGATTTCGACCCATTTAACTATTTTTCGTGGTTTTCTACCATTTAACAATCTAGCAAAATTTTGGCCCATTTAACGATCTAGCAAAATTTGGCCCATTAATCGATCTAGAAAATTTGGCCCATTATTCACATGAGGCCCATATAGCAACATATTTCAATTTGACCCATAAAGGGTATTTTCGTAATTTAGTCCATAGGGACATTTTCATAATTCGGCCCATTAGGGGCATTTTCGTAACTTGACCCATAAGGGCATTTTCATAATTCGGTAATCGTACCCACAAAGGGTAATTCAGTAATTTACCCTCTAAGGGTATAATGGTAATTTCGTAACCTAAGCTTAATTACTAATTTGGGGCATAAAACGAAACTGTCCAACTGCATCACACCTGACTAAATTGGCCATAACTCGAGTTAGAAAACTCAAATCTAAATCCATAAATTTTCCTTGAAACTGGACTCGTATATCTTTCTACTATAAGTTTTCCAGAATTTTACCTTAACCATTTAGTACAGTTTATTCCTTAAAATTTCCTTGTTTCACTGTCCAATGATTCTGACCTCTCTTACCTTAATCTCAAATATCTTACTGTACGATTTTCATCTACTGATCCCACTTATTTCTTTTGAAAATAGATTCACTAAGGAATCCATACATATCAATTATAACTCCTAATTCACTTTGTACAATTTTATATGATTTTTCCAAAACAGAACAGAATACCCCGAAGTCATTCAAAACCAGTCTCACTAAAATTAACATATCTCAGAATCTAATATTCCTTTTCCTTCTCCGTTTCTTCCATATTAAAATTAACACAGTAAGCTTTAATCTGATATCTTAGTCACTTTGTAATTCCTTTTATCCAATTTTCATTATTTTTCAAATACAAGACACTGTTTCTGACCGAGACTGTTTTATTACAAAATACGATTACCACTACGAATATACGCTCTCGAGTGATCACGAATGCCGGTTATCGGTTTTATTCAGTATTTCTACCGAATCACAGAATATTTCATGTAAACTTTCAAAGAGATGTGAGACTTACTCACCATTTCAAACATATATTCGAAGGGTGCGGATTACACACCTTATTCGAATCCGTAATACGAAATTCTCCGCGGCACCTAAAGATACAATCGATCAACAATTAATCCCAAAACTAAATTTACCACTTCAACCAATTATTTTGATTGATTAACAATCTATCACTTACCAACAATCCGAGTCTCTTATTACGAGGGATAGGTGTTCGATTGGCCCTCCGATAAAGTACTTGAGTCCTTAAAAGTGATTAACACAAAACAATGTTAGCCACACCTTATTCGACGAGGAGGAATCACCACAATACACCCCTTCACCTATATACGGCTTGGAAGAAAAGAAAATGAAATGAAAAGAGGAAAATATGATTACTTACCGATTTGATTAAGAAGAGATTGGATGGAAGAAGAGTGCCTTGTAATTTGAAAATCAAAGAGGAATAAACAATAGATTAAAATCTTGATCAAACAAAAGAGCAAGAAAATGCACAATTGTGCTAGGGGAATTCGCCAAAGTAAAAGAAAGAAGAAACTATGGTCACCAAGGCTTGTAATTTGGCACAAAGCAAAGGAAAAGAAAAGAATTTGAGAGGAAAACAATGCACTATTGTGCTACTATGATTTGGCAAGGAGGGTTGCAAAATTGAGAGAAATAGCACAAAGTTGTCAAAAGGATTTTGGCTAAAACAAAGCTAAGACTTTACCAAATGCCAAATAAAATTTCAGCCACCTAATTACTCCAAAAACCATCCACATGCATCCCCCTTAGGATAAGATTTGGCCACTCATACTTTCCAAAACACCTCCCGATATTAGCCTCTTGTCCCCTTTCTTTCCTATTCCTCTTGATTCCTTTCCCAAACTTTAACCTTGCCATATTCTTTTAGCCACCTTACCAAAATAATAAAGTCCACACTTACCAAAAATATTTCTTGGCCGACACATAAGGAAGGAAAGCAAAATAATAGTTAAATTTGCAAACAATGGGATTTGAACCTCTTCCTCAAGGTACATCACTTAATGCCATAGCCTCTTTACCATAAGCTCCTTTATGCTAACAAATTACTCATCTAATTCCATAAGCCTTGAAGCCACTTACTATCTCTCCTTAATAGGCTAAATCACAAAATTTTATGAAGGCCCAACTCGAACCCGGAACTTCATAGAAGCTCGTAACCTTCCAAATTCACTTAACTAATAAGTCCAATTTGCAATATTGTCATTCTCTTGTTCTCAAAATTTTAAACATTCCTACGCCATTGGGCCCAATCCTACTAGGCCCAATTTAGGGATGTTACAATTCTACCCTCCTTAAAGAAATTTCGTCCTCGAAATTTCCAATCAACTACTAAACGACGCTCAGATCACATCACTAAGCTTTCACAAGACTCGCTCTTAAAAACCACAATGTACTTTTAACTTAATCTTAAATCCCTTTTACACAACCAAACATCTAACCACAGAGCAAACCGTTATATACCACTTATACCAAAAATTTTCTTACATTCTATCATCACTTCCAACCATAACCGACTTGATGGTGATGTAACAATCTCGAGCCTTATGCTCCTTAGACTCGCATCTCTAGCATGCTCCTAACCTCCTCCAAGATTCTCCGGATGACATATACGCAATAATCGCAAGTCGGAAAGTTTGGGCGTGCCTTGACACGCTTCACGTAAGCGAGGCTGTGACCCTAAAGAACCACGATCTCTTTTCTTCTTATAATCCACGCACTCAACTCAAAGTGCCTCACCGATTCCTTTAACCTCCTTCAATACTTTCTTAACTATCCGAGTCACTCATCAACCTTAAATCGGACACGAGATCCTGTCTCACCCATGGCGATGCCAACGTCTCCCTTTCGGGCACATGCCTTGGTGCCAAAGATCTAGCCCTAGCACCTCACCTCTACCATGTCCACGTCTGGCGTCCGCGTCTTCTAGCCTCATGTTTACTAAGTCGATATAATCGATTAAGAGTTTTATGAATCATTATGCTATTTGGTGTTTATTAAACAATATTTTATGTAGTATAAGAGTAGAAGTTGTTTTCGCAAAATGCATCCTAAAGTCTCAATCTCTATAGTTTCAATATCTAAAACTAAAAGTTCTAGAGTGTTCCTATAGTCATATCACAATAATCATAAAACGAAAACAAATACTTACTTGACTTGGTGCCGGATACCGTGGTGCCGTACTTCCTTTCAAACTTGTATTATAATTTAAAATTCAAAACAATTTCGAAACGTTTATGAACCCAAACCACGGTACCGAAGTTTTCAAAGCTGGCTCGATATTATAAAATGTAACACCCCAAACCCAAACCTAGAAGTTAGGCTCGAATCAAGCGTGCCACATGGAAGTATTTTTCAAAACCATTTTGCAATTGTTAACAACTTGTTTGAGAATCATGACCTCTTTGTTAAAACCCAATACAACTAAAGCAATTACGTCTACGTGAAAACATAATTATCTTTAATAAACCTTTTAGGTTATGAAAGCATATTTGAAATAAACGATTTGCAAAAACTAGAGTTGTAACAACATTTCTAAAAACATTTGGAAACGTAGATAAAATACAAGTAATTTGATAAATCACAAATCAAGGAATTAAACTTTAAATCCGTGACTTTTGAAAATGTCGTTAATAAATTGAAAGAAAATTCGAGTTAAATCATATTTGTAAAAGTTTATCTTGAAATCCATTTATTAATCAATTTGGAAAAACTTTTATTTTCGTTCTTAGAAAATTCTCGTTTAAAACAATTTAAGCAAAATAATAAGTAAACCAACCATAAAGCAAATAATAAAATAGTTCGGGGCCTTATTACAACTTAAACCAAAATAATAAAATAACGGAATAGAAATTTAAAATTCAAAACACTATTTCGAAGAATGGCCTCCACCGAGTCATCCATGGCCCAAGTCCACCTCACTTGAGCATTACCTCTGTGGTTAAGAGAAAGGGGTGAGTTACAAGAACTCGATGTATAATCCCTTACCATCATCCTTTGGGTCGAACACACATAGAAATATTTTGGGCCTAAGCCCAATTACAATTATAACATGTATATAATATGCATGTGATATGCAATTCCCAAACCAAGCCTAATTTCCATCCGCTACACACCCCAGTACCAACCATCACACCTGGGATCAAGTCAACCCACCCCGCCAACACACCGTCGTAGGCATTAAGCCATTTTATATTTGTGGCAAAGCCACCGAACTAGAGGCAATAAGCCATTTGATTATTTGTGGCGAGCCACCCAACTAGAGGCAATAAGCCATATTTGTGGCGAATAATAGAACTAGAGGCAATAAGCCATTTGATTATTTGTGGCGAGCCACCGAACTAGAGGCAATAAGCCATTTGATTATTTGTGGCAGAGCCACCGAACTAGATTTTGGCAACAGGCCTTTCTTCTCTTCATCATTTTCCCAACCCATGCAAACATGTATGCATAACAATTTATATCCATATGATAATTTTAGCAAAAGGCCCAATTTACAAGAGAATCAATATTTCAAGTTTTTAATTAAGGCCCATAACACAAAATAACATTTAGCCCATTTAGCACTTTAGCAACTTAGGCCCAATTAACGATCTAGCATATTTTCGGCCCGTTTAACGATCTAGCAGAGATTTTGGCCCATTTATTGATCTAGCAGAGATTTCGACCCATTTAACTATTTTTCAGGGTTTTCGGCCCATTTAACAATCTAGCAAAATTTTGGCCCATTTAACGATCTAGCAAAATTTGGCCCATTAATCGATCTAGAAAATTTGGCCCATTATTCACATGAGGCCCATATAGCAACATATTTCAATTTGACCCATAAAGGGTATTTTCGTAATTTAGTCCATAGGGACATTTTCATAATTCGACCCAATAGGGGCATTTTCGTAACTTGACCCGTAAGGGCATTTTCATAATTCAATAATCGTACCCACAAAGGGTAATTCAGTAATTTACCCTCTAAGGGTATAATGGTAATTTCGCAACCTAAGCTTAATTACTAATTTGGGGCATAAAAATGAAACTGTCCAACTGCATCACAATCGACTAAATTGGCCATAACTCGAGTTAGAAAACTCAAATCTAAATCCGTAAATTTTCCTTGAAACTGGACTCGTATATCTTTCTACTATAAGTTTTCCAGAATTTTTACCTTAACCATTTAGTACAGTTTATTCCTTAAAATTTCCCTTGTTTCACTGTCCAATGATTCTGACCTCTCTTAACTTAATCTCAAATATCTTACTGTACGATTTTCATCTACTGATCCCACTTATTTCTTTTGAAAATAGATTCACTAAGGAATCCATACATATCAATTATAACTCCTAATTCACTTTGTACAATTTTATATGATTTTTCCAAAACAGAACAGAATGCCCCGAAGTCATTCAAAACCAGTCTCACTAAAATTAACATATCTCAGAATCTAATATTCCTTTTCCTTCTCCGTTTCTTCCATATTAAAATTAACACAGTAAGCTTTAATCTGATATCTTAGTCACTTTGTAATTCCTTTTATCCAATTTTTCATTATTTTTCAAATACAAGACACTGTTTCTGACCGAGACTGTTTTATTACAAAATACGATTACCACTACGAATATACGCACTCTCGAGTGATCACGAATGCCGGTTATCGGTTTTATTCAGTATTTCTACCGAATCACAGAATATTTCATGTAAACTTTCAAAGAGATGTGAGACTTACTCACCATTTCAAACATATATTCGGAAGGGTACGGGATTACACACCTTATTCGGAATCCGTAACACGAAATTCTCCGCGGCACCTAAAGATACAATCGATCAACAATTAATCCCAAAACTGAATTTACCACTTCAACCAATTATTTTGATTGATTAACAATCTATCACTTACCAACAATCCGAGTCTCTTATTACGAGGGATAGGTGTTCGATTGGCCCTCCGATAAAGTACTTCGAGTCCTTAAAAGTGATTAACACAAAAACAATGTTAGCCACACCTTATTCGGCTTGAGGAGGAATCACCACAATACACCCCCTTCACCTATATACGGCTTGGAAGAAAAAGAAAATGAAATGAAAAGAGGAAAATATGATTACTTACCGATTTGATTAAGAAGAGATTGGATGGAAGAAGAGTGCCTTGTAATTTCGAAAATCAAAAGGGGAATAAACAATAGATGAAAATCTTGATCAAACAAAAGAGCAAGAAAATGCACAATTGTGCTAGGGGAATTCGGCCAAAGTAAAAAGAAAGAAGAAACTATGGTCACCAAGGCTTGTAATTTCGGCACAAAGCAAAGGAAAAGAAAAGAATTTGAGAGGAAAAACAATGCACTATTGTGCTACTATGATTTGGCAAGGAGGGTTGCAAAATTGAGAGAAATAGCACAAAGTTGTCAAAAGGATTTTTGGCCAAAACAAAGCTAAGACTTTACCAAATGCCAAATAAAATTTCAGCCACCTAATTACTCCAAAAACCATCCACATGCATCCCCCCTTAGGATAAGATTTGGCCACTCATACTTTCCAAAACACCTCCCCCGATATTAGCCTCTTGTCCCCCTTTCTTTCCTATTCCTCTTGATTCCTTTCCCAAACTTTAACCTTGCCATATTCTTTTAGCCACCTTACCAAAATAATAAAGTCCACACTTACCAAAAATACTTCTTGGCGACACATAAGGAAGGAAAGCAAAATAATAGTCAAATTTGCAAACAATGGGATTTGAACCTCTTCCTCAAGGTACATCACTTAATGCCATAGCCTCTTTACCATAAGCTCCTTTATGCTAACAAATTACTCATCTAATTCCATAAGCCTTGAAGCCACTTACTATCTCTCCTTAATAGGCTAAATCACAAAATTTTACTAAGGCCCAACTCGAACCCGAACTTCATAGAAGCCTCGTAACCTTCCAAATTCACTTAACTAATAAGTCCAATTTGCAATATTGTCATTCTCTTGTTCTCAAAATTTTAAACATTCCTACGCCATTGGGCCCAATCCTACTAGGCCCAATTTCAGGATGTTACAATTCTACCCTCCTTAAAGAAATTTCGTCCTCGAAATTTCCAATCAACTACTAAACGATCGCTCAGATCACATCACTAAGCTTTCACAAGACTCGCTCTTAAAAACCACAATGTACTTTTAACTTAATCTTAAATCCCTTTTACACAACCAAACATCTAACCACAGAGCAAACTGTTATATACCACTTATACCAAAAATTTTCTTACATTCTATCATCACTTCCAACCATAACTGACTTGATGGTGATATAACAATCCTGAGCCTTATGCTCCTTAGACTCGCATCTCTAGCATGCTCCTAACCTCCTCCAGATTCTCCGGATGACGCCTATACGCAATAATCGCAAGTTGGAAAGTTTGGACGTGCCTTGACACGCTTCACGTAAGCGAGACTGTGACCCTAAAGAACCACGATCTCTTTTCTTCTTATAATCCACGCACTCAACTCAAAGTGCCTCACCGATTCCTTTAACCTCCTTCAATACTTTCTTAACTATCAAATCGAGTCACTCATCAACCTTAAATCGGACACGAGATCCCGTCTCGACCCACCATGGCGATGCTAACGTCTCCCTTTCGGGCACATGCCTTGGTGCCAAAGATCTAGCCCTAGCACCTCAGCCTCTACCACGTCCACGTCTCACTGGCGTCGCGTCTTCTAGCGCTCATGTTTACTAAGTCGATATAATCGATTAAGAGTTTTATGAATCATTATGCTATTTGGTGTTTATTAAACAATATTTTATGTAGTATAAGAGTAGAAGTTGTTTACTTAAAATGCATCCTAAAGTCTCAATCTCTATAGTTTCAATATCTAAAACTAAAAGTTCTAGAGTGTTCCTATAGTCATATCACAATAATCATAAAACGAAAACAAATACTTACTTGACTTGGTGCCGGATACCGTGGTGCCATACTTCCTTTCAAACGTGTATTATAATTTAAAATTCAAAACAATTTAGGAAACGTTTATGAACCCAAACCACACCGAAGTTTTCAAACGGGCTCGATACCATAAAATGTAACACCCCAAACCCACCTAGAAGTTAGGCCGAATCAAGCGTGCCACATGGAAGTATTTTTCAAAACCATTTTGCAATTGTTAACAACTTGTTTGAGAATCACGACCTCTTTGTTAAAACCCAATACAACTAAAGCAATTCATCACATTGAAAACATAATTATCTTTAATAAACCTTTTGGTATGAAGCATATTTGAAATAAACGATTTGCAAAAACTAGAGTTGTAACAACATTTACGAAAACATTTGGAAGCGTAGATAAAATACAAGTAATTTGATAAATCACAAATCAAGGAATTAAACTTTAAATCCGTGACTTTTGAAAATGTCGTTAATAAATTGAAAGAAAATTCGAGTTAAATCATATTTGTAAAAGTTTATCTTGAAATCCATTTATTAATCAATTCGGAAAAACTTTTATTTTCGTTCTTAGAAAATTCTCGTTTAAAACAATTTAAGCAAAATAATAAGTAAACCAACCATAAAGCAAATAATAAAATAGTTAGGGCCTTATTACAACTTAAACCAAAATAATAAAATAACGGGAATAGAAATTTAAAATTCAAAACACTATTTACGAAGAATGGCCTCAAGTCATCCATGGCCCAAGTCCACCTCACGGAGCATTACCTCTGAGGGTTAAGAGAGAAGGTGAGTTACAAGAACTCGTGTATAATCCCTTACCATCATCCATTGGGTGAACACACATAGAAATGTTTTGGGCCTAAGCCCAATTACAATTATAACATGTATATAATATGCATGTGATATGCAATTCCCAAACCAAGCCTAATTTCCATCCGCTACACACCCCGTACCAACCATCACACCTGGGATCAAGTCAACCCACCCCGCCAACACATCGGTCGTGAGCATTAAGCCATTTTATATTTGTGGTAAAGCCATAGAACTAGAGCAATAAGCCATTTGATTATTTGTGGCGAGCCACCGAACTAGAGGCAATAAGCCATATTTGTGGCGAGCCACCGAACTAGAGGCAATAAGCCATTTGATTATTTGTGGCGAGCCACCGAACTAGAAGCAATCTATTTGATTCTTATTGCATCGAATGCCTTTCTTCTCTTCAACACCAACCCATAGTTGTTATCCATATGATAATTTTAGCAAAAGGCCCAATTTACAAGAGAATCAATAACTCGCTTTTAATTAAGGCCCATAACACAAGTGGCTGCATTTAGCCCATTTAGCACTTTAGCAACTTCAATTATCATATTTTCGCCCTTTTAACGATCTCTCCGTATATTTTGGCCCATTTAACTTCTTCACATTACATAACCATTGCGAACATGTCTGTGCAGCACAACATAGACAAGCATAACGTCCCTTGGTACTCCAACCGAGATAAATTAGACAAGATAAAGAAGACTGTCGAACACCACCCATAGTTGTTTTAACTCATGCAAACCCATGGAGGCAAATTGTGGAGGCAAATGAAACAAGCACCACATGCCAAGCATCAGACGTTGTGCTCATGAGTTTGTAAGGGTTAAATCCATCGGATGCTAGCCCAAGCCTCACACTTCGAGGATCGCTTGCAAAGCTTGGAAATTTGGAGTCAAAACATTTCCAAGCTAAAGAATCTGCAGGATGCCTTAACAACCCATCATCGGTTCGTCCATCACGGTGCCACGTCATTGATTCGGCTGTCTTCGACGACATGAAAAGTCGTTGAAGCCTCGGTATTAGGGGAAAATACCGTAAAATCTTAACTGGCTGCTTCTTTGACTGTGTACCGTGTTCATCCTCATTACCGTCCTCTGTATTTCTATTAATCCAATGGGATTGGCCGCATACATGACAGCACTGTTGGTTTATGCGGTCGCCCCAATACAACATGCAGTCATTTGGGCAACTGTGAATTTTGTTGTATCCAAGGCCCAAATCCTTTATCAATTTGTTCATGTCTTTGGAAGATTGATGGATTTTTGCAAACGGGAACATTTCTTGCAAAAATTCTAACAGCATTGTCAACGAGTTTCCGGTCCACCCCCCAAACATTTCAAGTGAAAAAGACGAATACAGAATGACAGTTTGGAAAATTTTGATCCCTCATATAGTTCTTCATTCATTTCACCAAGTAACGTGTAGAACCTCGCCGCTTCTTCATTTGGCTGTTCATCCGGTACACTTCTTTCCCCTTCGGTGAAAGTATTTCCACCAAAATTATGATCATCGGTTCCACCCAAGTCAGGTGAAAATGACCCGAAACCATCACTGCGCATATTAAAAGCATCCCGCAACATGTTTTCCATGTTATCGTCACTAACATTCTGATTGAAAGCACTATGAGAATTCATCGACGAAGATGCTCCACTAGATGTACACTCTCCATGAAAAAACCATATTTTGTACCCCCGGACAAAGCCATCAACAACTAGATGTTCGTAGACCACTTCACGATAATGCTAGTTAATATTGCAACACTTCTTACACGGGCAAAGAATCATATTCTCTTGGCTTGCATTTTGAAATGCGAAATTCAGAAAAGTTTCTACTCCATTTCGATAGCTGTTGCTTACCCTTGACAATTTCATCCAACTCCTATCCATTTCGTAGTTGTTGAAGTCTAAAGTTGACAATAAATTATATGGCTAAATTGTTAATTAATAATTTATGTAAATAATGCTATGAAATTTGATCTTAAAATTAAGTTATGTATTTTTTAAGATCCATCATACGCGGCATTGTTACACCTAGGGAGGATCCATCATATCTCACTGTGAGATATAAGGCAACCCGTCAGATTTCCAGCCTATATACTTTGAATCTTTTTTTTCATCTATGCAATTATTATGTATGTTATGAAGTTTGATATTAACTTAAAATTATGTATGTTATGAAATTTAATCGTAAATTTATGTAGGTTATGAAATTTGATCTTAAAATTAGGTATTTTTTGTATTCATTTAGATTCATCATACGAGGCATTGTTACACCTAGGGAGGATCCATTATATCCAAGAGTGAGATATAAGGCAACCCGTCAGGTTTCCAGCCTATATACTTTGAATCTTTTTTTTATCTATGCAATTATTATGTATGTTATGAAATTTAATCGTAAATTTATGTAATTTATGAAATTTTGTAACACCCCAAACCCGGTCTATGCATTGAGACTAGATTTGGTTTGTTACATGAATCGAGCTATTTTAAATCTTCAATAAGTTGAAAGCTACAATATTATTTACAGGATTTAATAAAATTAGAAGAGTATTTGAATTTGATAAATATTAGAAAACATTAGTTGAAAATCATTGTATTATCAAAACCATTAGGTAATTTATTAAGGAGTTAATAATAATAAAATATTTATAAAAGAATTTCACATACTTGAAAACCCAAATTTATTTTAATAAAAACATCATATAATCATAGCCCATATTTAAAAGTCCAAAGTATAGTTTAAAACCAAACACACATAAAATCCATAAATTATTTATAGAGGCCTTTATTACAATAACCCAAAATAGTAAAAATACTTATTAAAAAGTTCGAGTTTAAATAACCCATGTTTTGGCAAGATATGGCCTCCACGAAGTCATCCTCGGCCCAAGTCCACGTCAATTTCCATTACCCGAGATGGAAAAATTAAAGGGGTGAGTTACTTAGAACTCGATGTGCAACTCACTTACCACCATTATTGGGCGGATCATCAAGATATTATCTTGGGCTTGAGCCCAATTCTGTAATTCAACAATATATCATAAAATAAAATAATTTAAAAATGCATGTAAAATGAATTTCCCAAACCAAACCTAATATCCATCTGCTAACACCCCGTACCAACCATCACACCTGGGGATCAAGTCAACCCACCCGCCAACACACCAATCGTAGGCATTAAGCCTTTTTATAATTGTGGCAAAGCCACCGAACTAGAGCAATAAGCCATAATCGTGGCGAGCCACCGAACTAGAGGCAATAAGCCATAATTATTTTTGTGGCGAGCCACCGAACTAGAGGCAAATAGCCATTTATAACTTTTGTGGCGTAACCACCGAACTAGAGGCAAAAGCCATAATTTTGTGGCAAGGCCACCGAACTAGATTTTTGGCAATTGGCAATTCTTCTCTTCATATACCCCACCCCATGCAATTATGCGTATATAACAAAATATAGTCATATAACAATTTTTTTTATTTAATCCATAACATTGGTGGGTTTATCATTAAACATTTCATTTGGCCCAAAAAAATAATTTAGCAATTTGCTGTTTAGCGCTTTAGTGGGCTTTGGCCCATTTATCAAACTAGAGTATTTTGACTCAATTTATCGAGCTAGAGTATTTTGGCCCAATTTATCGAACTAGAGTATTTTGGCCCAATTTATCGAACTAGAGTATTTTGGCCCAATTTATCGAACTAGAGTATTTTGGCCCAATTTATCGAACTAGAGTATTTTGGCCCAATTTATCGAACTAGAGTATTTTGGCCAAATTTATCGAACTAGAGTATTTTGGCCCAATTTATGAAACATACAATTTTCGTAATAACAAGTAATTTCTCGAGGGCATTTTCGTAATTTTCACGATTTTAGTCGTTTTCACGTATTTTCGTCAAAATATCAGTTATTACGTTTTTTTTACCGATCTAGTCATTTTTACGATTTTACTTCAATACCAAAATTGATATCCAACCCGAGAAAAAAGTGTGAAGTTACACCCCTCGATACCGAGAGTACTAATCCTTCTCGCTCCTCGGCACCTAAAACATATTTTGATCCGTTAGAATACTATTTCGTATAAATATTCTTAATCGATAATAGATCCAAAATCTTACCCTCTTGATTTTGAATCACTTCGATTTTCGGCTTCTCCTCGTTTATTGATTCGTTAGTCGCCGAGAATCCACCAACGTATAATGGCTCGGAAGTTCGTACCACTTCGAATAATTGACTCCCTTCGGAAGATGGTCCGCAACCCGGTGGAAAATCCCGGACTGTCGAAACCGCTCTTCGTTTAAATGGGGGATTTACAGATCCGCCCCTCTTAACGTGACTAACCACCGCCCTTTTCTTCCCTATTTTGAAAGTCTTCAAGATCCAAAGGGATATTAGTTAAATCTAAAATAATATCAAAATAGTACTAGAGGCTTTAAAAGGATGTGATTTCCTTACCACAATAAATCGATTCCAACGTTTCTACGATTCTCCCGATCACTTGAGTTCCGATCTTCCGTTATTGCACTATATAATAACGAATGAAACGTTATTAGAACGAACGTTTATTTCGATCCAAATGGTCCTTCATAATACCATCAATATTCGGCCATAATACCATTAATTAATCGAAAATGAAAAGAATCCTTACCTATTTCCACGATTGAAAAGAAAGGGTTGAGAAAGGTGTTTGTGTTGGATGAAGATTTCGCTATGTATGATCAAAGAAAAGAAATAAAGATTGACTAAGGGCACTCTAGCATTCGGCCATGAGAGAGTTTGATGGAGAAACTTTGATTGAAAAGAATTAAAATATGAAAAAAAAAAGAGAAGAGATGGTGATGATGTTGTTTGATTTCAAGAGAAGAGAAGAAAAGATGGATTTTAGGAGCTAGTACATTCGGCCATGGTAAAAGAAAGAGAAAGGATGATTCTTTTGATATAGTTGATTTCGCACTCAAAGAAAAGACACAAAGCAATGGCTAAAGAAATAATAAAAAAAAATGACCAAATGATCACAAAACTTGAGCTTTACCAAATGCACAATTCGGCCAAGATGAAAAGTTGAGAAGAGAAAACAAAAATTCTGCACAAGGTGCAAGGAATGACTAAAGAGAAAATGCAATTCTTATCCAATCTAACACAAAATTGGCTCCCTCCCTATACCAAGTTGCAGTCAAAACATGGTCAATTGGCCATGATTTTGTTCCCAAAATTTTCCCTTGATATGTGCCTTATGTTCCCCCTATCTTTCCTTAAGTTTTTGATTCCATGCCATAAGTTATCTATTTCCTTAATCCTTTGATACACTAACCAAAAATAACATGGTCAACACTTACCATATATGCTCTTGGCCGACACTTGCTATACATGTGCAGAAAATTAAAAATAAAAATTCATCTAGATGCTAAACAAGGGATTCGAACCTCTCCCCTCATGCTATAACTCATACGCCAACACCACCATGCCATGTACTCAACTTATGACACTCATTAACACTTAATTTAACTTAAGTCTTAATGACATTTGCTTCTCTTCAATAAATTCACAATTATTAAATTTATTCCTTATCCAAATTATGCTATACTCCTCTTTAGGACTTCAATAAGCACTAAAATAAAAGTAAGGAATTTTCCTTTAAAATCTAAACACCAATTCATGCAATATATAAACACTCAAATTTTTAGGGTGTTACAACTCTACCCTCCTTAAAGAAAATTTCATCCTCGAAATTTACCTGGTTGAAAGAGGTGAGGGTATTGTTGCCGAATTGCATCCTCAGCTCCCACGTAGCTTCCTCCACTCGTGGTTACGCCCATAGAACTTTGACCAAAGGCACGGTTTTTCTTAGCACCTTGACATCTCGGTCTAAGATTTCCACCGGTTCTTCTTCAAAAGACAAATCAATTCACTCAATTCTTCTCTAGGTATAATGTGCGAAGGATCCGATCTATAACGCCTCAACATGGAAACATGAAAAACATTATGAATTTGATCCAATTTCGGAGGTAACTCAATCTGATAAGCCACTGGACCAACACGCTTCAGACACGATAAGGTCCAATGTATCTAGGACTTAGTTTGCCCTTCCTTAGAATCAAGATCTTTTCCAAGGAGATACCTTCAAGAAAACTCGATCCCCCACATCATACTCGATATCCTTTCGTTTCATGTCTGCATACGACTTCTGTCTATCTGAGGCTTCTTTCAACTGTGCTCGAATAACTTTTACCTTATCCTCTGTCTCAGATATCATCTCAAGACCTAACATCTGTCGTTCGCCCAACTCAGTCCAACAAATAGGAGAGTGACCCTTACAACCATACAATGCCTCGTAAGGTGCCATCGAATGCTCGATGATAGTCGTTGTTATCTGTGAATTACGCGGTGGTAGATAATCCTCCCAACTACCCTCAAGTCGATTATACATCCTCTTAAGATATCTTCCAATATCTGAATTACTCTCTCCGACTGACCATCAAACTGAGGATGAAAAGTCGTACTGAAATTCAACTTTGTCCCCAAGGCTTCATGCAGAGCTTTCCGAATCGTGATGTAAACCTAGGGTCCCTATCGATATAATAGATACAGGTACCCCATGCAACCTCACAATTTCGGATACGCATAGCCGCCAACTTCTGTAATGAATAATCCGTACGAACTGACAGGAAATAAGCAGTCTTCGTTAACCGATCAACAATTACCCAAACAAAATTTTTCTTAGTAGGTGTTAACGGTAACCCACTAACAAAATCCATAGTTATCCTCTCCCATTTCCAAAGAGGAATCTTTATCGGTTGCAACAATCCAGACGGTAATTGATGTTACGCCTTCACTTGTCGACAAGTCAAACATTTTCCCACAAATTCGAAATCTCACGCTCAACCACAGCCACCAATATTCATTCACGGAGATCTCGATACATCTTATTTCCTCCGGGATGCATAGCATAAGGGCTACTATGCACCTTCCGTAGAATCAGTTGCCTCAGATCTGAATCCTTAGGCAAACATACTCTTCCTCGAAAGCACAACACACCCTCCGTGTTTATTCCAAAATCCTCAATTTCACCATTTTCAACTTGCAAGTAAAGGTCCCAACTTCTTATCGATGTCCATTTTTCCTTGATTTGTTCCAACCACGAGGCTTCATCCAAGTTACGCTAACAAACCGCCATCCTCGTGCAGACTCAAATGGGTAAACAATGCTCTCAAATCAGATACTGTCTTACGACTTAACGCGTCGCCTACCACGTTAGCCTTTCCAGGATGATATTCAATTGAGAAATCATAATCTTTTAATAATTCTACCCATCTTCTTTGTCTCAAATTTAACTCCTTTTGGGTAAGGAGGTATTTAAGACTCTTGTGATCCGTGTAGATTATAGATTTCTCACCATAGAGATAGTGCCTCCAAATCTTTAGAGCAAAGACAACAAAGACTAACTCCAAATCATGCGTAGGGTAGTTTACTTGTGTGATCTCAATTGACGAGAAGCATAGGCCACCACCTTTTCATTTTGCATCAACACACAACCCAAACCCGTGTGAGACGCATCACAATAAGCAGTGAATACTTTTCGACCTCAAATTTGAATCAAAGCTGGAGCTTAGTCGGGATCTTCTTCAATTTCTCGAAACTCTCTTGTTGCTTTTCGGTCCAAATATCTGAAGCTCCTTTCGCATAGATTTAGTTAGGTGCAGAATCAACGAAAACCCTCCACAAAACGTCTATAGTATCCACCAAACCCAAGAAACTCAATTTCACCACCGATGTTGGTGGTTTCCAATCCGAATAGCCTCAATTTTCGAGGATCCACCTTATTCCTTGGTGATACTACATGACCAAGGAAAGTCATTTCCTTTAGCCAAAATTCGCATTTGCTAAATTTGGCATACAATTGTTTATCACGAAGTAATTGTAATACTATCCGCAAATCTTTGGTCATGTTCCTCCTCATTTCTCGAATAAACCAATATGTCATCTATGAACACTACCACAAACCGGTCTAAATATGGTTGAAAGACTGGTTCATCATGTCCATAAATGCAATTGGTGCATTGGTTAGTCCAAACGGCAACACTACAAACTCATAGTGTCCGTAACGTGTCCGAAATGCCGTCTTATAAATGTCCGCTTCTTTAACCTTGAGTTGGTGATAACCCGACCTCAAATCAATTTTGGAGAAAACTGAAGCTCCTTTAAATTGATCAAACAGGTCGTCAATTCTCGGCAGAGGATACCGATTCTTGATCGTCAATTTATTCAATTGTCTGTAGTCAATGCACATACGCATCGATCCATCCTTCTTCTTGACGAACAAGACTGGTGCTCCCCACGGAGACACACTTGGTCGAATAAATCCCCGATCCAACAATTCTTGAATTTGAGCTTTAAGCTCAGCCAACTCCTTCGGTGCCATTCTATAAGGACCAATAGACACCGGAGTCAGTCCCGTGCAAAAGCTCAATGCCAAATTCTACTTCCGATCCGAGGTATACCAAGAAGTTCTTGGAAATACATCAGAAATTCCTTCACCGTCCTCACATCATCCACAGATAACTCTTTAGCATCCAAAGCAGAGATAAAGGCTAGGAATGCTCCATATCCTTTCCGCACCAACTTCTCCGCCTTGTGCAGATACCACATTGCCAAATAGCTCCTTCGCCGCCAATCATTATGACTTCCTTATCATCCGAGGTTCTTATCGACATTCGTTTTCAGCACAATCCAATTGCGCTCGATGTTTAACCACCAATCCATGCCCGAATGAGATCGAACTCATAGAAAGGTAGTTCCATCAAGTTTACTAAGAATACCTCCTCTTGGATTTTCAAGGCACGTCTTTAAACATTTTATTAACAATTCACCGATCGTCTAAAGGACTAATCATCGTCATCTCACTATCGGTAATTTGATTCTAATTTCGAGTTTCGGATATGGCACTAGCTACATATGAATGGGTAGAGCCAATATCTATTAAGGCAATAACAGTACATCAAAATGAAGAACGTGCAGTTATCACATCCGGTGCATTGCCGATCCTCATGGCGTCTAGCGCATAGACCGATCCAGTGTCTTGCATCCGCATTTCCTCTAGGACCATTGCCTCGACCCGGTGCACCTTGACCACGTCCAGCCCCATTACCACTACGACCTGGTCCATGACCTCTCGGTGGCTGCTGATTACCTCTGGCCGGCTGTGCATCATTATTACGAACTTCTTGAGTCGTATCCATATGTCGAGGATAATTTTTGTACTGATGACCCATTGAACCGCATTTGTAGCATGCGCCCGTTTTCCTCCAACATTCTCCAAAATGTCTTTTCCCACACTCGGTGCAATCTCGACTTCGATTATTTGCTACCGGGGTTCTACCTTGGCGATTCATCATTTCGAGGTTTCTTCGGAATCTCTTTGAAGAACTAGGCTCATTGTGTGTCTCTCTTATTTCAAAATTTTTCGGTTACGCTGTTCAATTCTTAGCCTCTTCGACTATTTTGGCCTTATCCACAAGAGTCAAAAATTTCTAACTTGTGTGGAGCAATCGAACCCTCAGTTCATCATTAAGTCCATCCTCAAACGCACACAACGCTCGTGATCTGTTGCTACAATTGTCCCGCATAACGGCTCGGACGTAAAAACTTCGACTTCATATCCGCCACGGTCTTACTTCCTTGGACAAGATTCGAAATTCTTTCCTTCGACGTCTACATAACTCGCTCCAACGTATTTTCCTTAGAAGGTAGCTTTAAAGAATTCCCAATTAATCGGTCTGACTTTGGTGCCTTCTCGAACGATGAGCCACCACCGATCGCCTCATCTCTTAACAAGGATACAGCTCCTCTTAGTTTTTGCTCGACAAGACATTCCATATCATCCATAATCATTCCACGACTTTGAGCCAAGATTCACCACATTCGAGCTACACCGAGACTCCTCTAAAACTTTCGCATTATTTGACTTAAGTCGCTCGAAATTGACCCACGAGTTGTTGGCCCAATTCTAGTTCCAATGACCCTTTCCAAGACTCGCAACATTGCTTGAGTCAATGCATTATCTTCTTCCATGTGATCGCGTGATCCGTCTCACTTTCAATTGACGAAAGCGTCTACTCCCAGAAACATATGATTTGGTGCTTGATGGTAGCACCTCGGCCTCTACCACGGCCACGTCTACTGCGTCCACGACCACGTCCTCTAGTGCTCATGATAGCTTGTTCGTTTTTATCTGATTACAAGTTTTATGAATCAGAAAATTTGTTTCGATGTTTATTAACGATATTTTATGAGATTTGAGATATAAAGTTGTTTTTTTTCGCAACATATCCTATAGTCTCAATCTCTACGATTTTTCACATCTAAAACTAGAAGTTCTAGAGTGTTCCTATGATTATATCATAGTAATTATTAAGCAATAAATACTTACTTGACTTGTTGTCGGATGCTTGTGGTGCCATACTGTTCTTTAAAATATAATTGAACGATTTCATACAGAAATTAATTGCGAACCCAAACCACAGTCGAGTTTTTGAAACTGGCTCTGATACCACTAAATGTAACACCCCAAACCCGGTCTATGCATTGAGACTAGATTTGGTTTGTTACATGAATCGAGCTATTTTTAAATCTTCAATAAGTTGAAAGCTACAATATTATTTACAGGATTTAATAAAATTAGAAGAGTATTTGAATTTGATAAATATTAGAAAACATTAGTTGAAAATCATTGTATTATCAAAAACCTTTACGTAATTTATTAAGGAGTTAATAATAATAAAATATTTATAAAAGAATTTCACATACTTGAAAACCCAAATTTATTTTAATAAAAACATCATATAATCATAGCCCATATTTAAAAGTCCAAAGTATAGTTTAAAACCAAACACACATAAAATCCATAAATTATTTATAGAGGCCTTTATTACAATAACCCAAAATAGTAAAAATACTTATTAAAAAGTTCGAGTTTAAATAACCCATGTTTTGCAAGATGGCCTCCACGAAGTCATCCTCTACCAAGTCCACGTCAATTTCCATTACGAGATGGAAAAATTAAAGGGGTGAGTTACTTAGAACTCAGCAGTGCAACTCACTTACCACCATTATTGGGCCGGATCATCAAGATATTATCTTTGGGCTTGAGCCCAATTCTGTAATTCAACAATATATCATAAAATAAAATAATTTAAAATGCATGTAAAATGAATTTCCCAAACCAAACCTAATATCCTTCTACGCTAACACCCCGTACCAACCATCACACCTGTGGGATCAAGTCAACCCACCCCGCCAACACACCAATCGTAGGCATTAAGCCTTTTTATAATTGTGGCAAAGCCACCGAACTAGAGGCAATAAGCCATAATTATTTTTGTGGCGAGAGCCAATTGAACTAGAGGCAAATAGCCATTTATAACTTTTGTGGCGTAACCACCGACCTAGAGGCAAAAGCCATAATTTTGTGGCAAGGCCACCGAACTAGATTTTTGGCAACTCGGCCATTCTTCTCTTCATATACCCCACGCCATGCAATTATGCGTATATAACAAAATATAGTCATATAACAATTTTTTTATTTAATCCATAACATTGGTGGGTTTATCATTAAACATTTCATTTGGCCCAAAAAAAATAATTTAGCAATTTGCCCGTTTAGCAGTTTAGTGGGCTTTGGCCCATTTATCAAACTAGAGTATTTTGACTCAATTTATCGAGCTAGAGTATTTTGGCCCAATTTATCGAACTAGAGTATTTTGGCCCAATTTATCGAACTAGAGTATTTTGGCCCAATTTATCGAACTAGAGTATTTTGGCCCAATTTATCGAACTAGAGTATTTTGGCCCAATTTATCGAACTAGAGTATTTTGGCCCAATTTATGAAATATACAATTTTCGTAATAACAAGTAATTTCTCGAGGGCATTTTTGTAATTTTCATGATTTTAGTCGTTTTCACGTATTTTCGTCAAAATATCAGTTATTACGTTTTTTTTACCGATCTAGTCATTTTTACGATTTTACTTCAATACCGAAATTGATATCCAACCCGAGAAAAAAATGTGAAGTTACACACCTCGATACCGAGAGTACTAATCCTTCTCGCTCCTCGGCACCTAAAACATATTTTGATCCGTTAGAATACTATTTCAGATAAATATTCTTAATCGATAATAGATCCAAAATCTTACCCTTTTGATTTTGAATCACTTGATTTTCGCTTCTCCTCGTTTATTGATTCGTTAGCCGAGAATCCACCAACGATAATGGCTCGGAAGTTCGTACCACTTGAATAATTGACTCCTTCGAAGATGGTCCGCAACCGGTGGAAAATCCCTGATGCTGAAATCGCTCTTCATTTAAATGGGGATTTACGATCCGCCCTCTTAACGTGACTAACCACCGCCTTTTCTTCCCTATTTTGAAAGTCTTCAAGATCCAAAGGGATATTAGTTAAATCTAAAATAATATCAAAATAGTACTAGAGGCTTTAAAAGGATGTGATTTCCTTACCACAATAAATCGATTCCAACGTTTCTACGATTCTCCGATCACTTGAGTTCCGATCTTCCGTTATTACACTCTATAATAACGAATGAAACGTTATTAGAACGAACGTTTATTTCGATCCAAATGGTCCTTCATAATACCATCAATATTCGGCCATAATACCATTAATTAATCGAAAATGAAAAAGAATCCCTTACCTATTTCCACGATTGAAAAGAAAGGGTTGAGAAAAGTGTTTGTGTTGGATGAAGATTTGGCTATGTATGATCAAAGAAAAGAAATAAAGATTCGCTAAGGGCACTCTAGCATTCGCCATGAGAGAGTTTGATGGAGAAACTTTGATTGAAAAGAATTAAAATATGAAAAAAAAGAGAAGAGATGGTGATGATGTTGTTTGATTTCAAGAGAAGAGAAGAAAAATATGGATTTTAGGAGCTAGTACATTCACCTACAGAAAAGAAAAGAGAAAGGATGGTTCTTTTGGTATAGTTGATTTGACACTCAAAGAAAAGACACAAAGCAATGGCTAAAGAAATAATAAAAAAATGACCAAATGATCACAAAACTTGAGCTTTACCAAATGCACAATTCGCCAAGATGAAAAGTTGAGAAGAGAAAACAAAAATTCTGCACAAGGTGCAAGGAATGACTAAAGAGAAAATGCAATTCTTAGCCAAACTAACACAAAAATTCCCTCCCTATACCAACTTGTCAGTCAAAACATGGTCAATTGGCCATGATTTTGTTCCCAAAATTTTCCCTTGATATGTGCCTTATGTTCCCCTATCTTTCCTTAAGTTTTGATTCCATGCCATAAGTTATCTATTTCCTTAATCCTTTGATACACTAACCAAAAATAACATGGTCAACACTTACCATATATGCTCTTGGCCGACACTTGCTATACATGTGCGAAAATTAAAATAAAAATTCATCTAGATGCTAAACAAGGATTGAACCTCTCCCTCATGCTATAACTCATGCGCCAACACCACCATGCCATGTACTCAACTTATGACACTCATTAACACTTAATTTAACTTAAGTCTTAATGACATTTGCTTCTCTTCAATAAATTCACAATTATTAAATTTATTCCTTATCCAAATTATGCTATACTCCTCTTTAGGACTTCAATAAGCACTAAAATAAAAGTAAGGAATTTTCCTTTAAAATCTAAACACCAATTCATGCAATATATAAACACTCGGATTTTTAGGGTGTTACAAATTTGATCGGTAAAATTAGGTAATTTTTGTATTCGTTTAGATTCATCATACGTGGCATTGTTACACCTAGGAGGATCCATTATATCTAACGGTGAGATATAAGGCAACCCGTCAGTTTCCAAACCTATATACTTTGAATCTTTTTTTATCTATGCAATTATTATGTATGTTATGAAATTTAATCGTAAATTTATGTAGGTTATGAAATTTGATCGGTAAAATTAGGTAATTTTGTATTCGTTTAGATTCATCATACGTGGCATTGTTACACCTAGGAGGATCCATTATATCTAACAATGAGATATAAGGCAACCCGTCGAGTTTCAAACCTATATACTTTGAATCTTTTTTTTATCTATACAATTATTATGTATGTTATGAAATTTAATCGTAAATTTATGTAGGTTATGAAATTTGATCTTAAAATTAGGTAATTTTGTATTCGTTTAGATTCATTATACGTGGCATTGTTACACCTAGGGAGGATCCATTATATCTAACGATGAGATATAAGGCAACCCGTCGAGTTTCAAACCTATATACTTTGAATCTTTTTTTATCTATGCAATTATTATGTATGTTATGAAATTTAATCATAAATTTATGTAGGTTATGAAATTTGATCTTAAAATTAGGTAATTTTGTATTCGTTTAGATTCATCATACGTGGCATTGTTACACCTAGGAGGATCCATTATATCTAACGATGAGATATAAGGCAACCCGTCGAGTTTCAAACCTATATACTTTGAATCTTTTTTTATCTATGCAATTATTATGTATGTTATGAAATTTAATCGTAAATTTATGTAGGTTATGAAATTTGATCTTAAAATTAGGTAATTTTGTATTCGTTTAGATTCATCATACGTGGCATTGTTACACCTAGGGAGGATCCATTATATCTAACGATGAGATATAAGGCAACCCGTCGCAGTTTCCAAACCTATATACTTTGAATCTTTTTTTATCTATGCAATTATTATGTATGTTATGAAATTTAATCATAAATTTATGTAAGTTATGAAATTTGATCGGTAAAATTAGGTAAATTTTGTATTCGCTTAGATTCATCATACGTGGCATTATTACACCTACGGAGGATCCATTATATCTCTTTGTGAGATATAAGGCAACCCGTCGAGTTTCAAACCTATATACTTTGAATCTTTTTTTATCTATGCAATTATTATGTATGTTATGAAATTTAATTGTAAATTTATGTAGGTTATGAAATTTGATCTTAAAATTAGGTAATTTTTGTATTCGTTTAGATTCATCATACGTGGCATTGTTACACCTAAGGAGGATCCATTATATCTAACAGTGAGATATAAGGCAACCCGTCAGGTTTCCAGCCTATATACTTTGAATCTTTTTTATCTATGCAATTATTATGTATGTTATGAAATTTAATCGTAAATTTATGTAATTTATGAAATTTGATCGGTAAAATTAGGTAATTTTTGTATTCGTTTAGATTCATCATACGTGGCATTGTTACACCTAGGGAGGATCCATTATATCTCACTGTGAGATATAAGGCAACCCGTCAGGTTTCCAGCCTATATACTTTGAATCTTTTTTTTTTATCTATACAATTATTATGTATGTTATGAAGTTTGATCTTAACTTAAAATTATGTAAGTTGTGAAATTTGATCGGTAAATAATGTAAGTTATGAAATTTGATCTTAAACTTAGGTAAGTTTGGGGTTTGGGATTTGGGGTTTGGGATTTGGGGTTTAAAATTAGGTAAGTTTAGGGTTTGGGGTTTAGGGTTTGTGTTTTAAGGTTTGGGGTTTGGGGTTTATGGTTTATGGTTTATAATTAGGCAAGTTTGGGGTTTGGGGTTTGGGGTTTAGGGTTTAAGGTATGTGGTTTATGATTTGGGGTTTAGGGTTTATGGTTTAAAATTAGGTAAGTTTGGGTTTAGGGTTTGGGGTTTGTGGTTTGGAGTTTGGGGTTTAGGGTATAAAATTAAGTAAGTTTAGGGTTTGAGGTTTAGGGTTTAGGGTTTAAGGTTTAGGGTTTGGGGTTTAAGGTTTAAAATTAGGTAAGTTAGGGGTTTAGAGTTTAGGGTTTGGAGTTTAGGGTTTAAGGTTTGGGATTTGGGGTTTGGGGTTTAAAATTAGGTAAGTTTGGCATTTAGGGTTTAGAGTTTGTGTTTGGGGTTTAAGGTTTAAGATTTAGGGTTTATGGTTTGGGGTTTAGGGTTTAAAATTAGGTAAGTTTGGGGTTTAGTGTTTGGGATTTGGGGTTTGAGGTTTGGGATTTGGGGTTTAAGGTTTAAAATTAAGTAAGTTTAGGGTTTGGTGTTTGGAATTTAAGGTTTGGGGTTTAGGGTTTAAGGTTTGAGGTTTGGGGTTTGGGGTTCAAAATTAGTTTATTTTGGCTAATTAATTTCTTGGACTTCTTTGTTGCATGTTTTAGGAGCATGAAAATGAAATAGAGATGCTTGTTATGGAGCGAAGCGGTTAAACAAGAACGATCATCTTTAGAGAGCCAATTGGCTTCCTTGAGAACATGATTTACAATCTTAATTTAGAAGTAGAAGAACAAGCGGCCAAGGTCTTGGCGATTCGATCTTGTTTATTTCTATGTTATAGAAATATTTTTTAATGCTCTATGGTGTAAGTTGATACTTTAAATAAAAACCATGACCAATTGCAACTGAGTTATACTCAATTCGTTTAAAGAGTAAGGAATGTGATTCCCAAATTAGCAAAGATTATTAAGGAGTGCAAAACTTCAACTTAAGCTTAGTGACATAAAGCTTGAGAGGAAAAGGTTGGACGATGAGGTCAGTTTTTTTATTAGTCCATGTAGGTCTCCTATAACTTGCTGCAGTTAAATACTACTTATTATTGTCTCCTAGATATAGCAAACGGAGAAGGAGCAGAAACATTGTTATTCCAAACAAAACCATGAGATTGTAGAGAGATACCTTGGGTTGATATGAATGGCCGACGTCCTCAAAAAAAAAAGCCTTCGTTTTCTACACAATTAACAATACCAAAGCAAAAGATGAGTAATCTGGATTTTTAGAAAATAAACCGATGTCTGATTGAATATAAAACATTGCAAGAAAAGCTGTCATTGTAAGAAAACTAAATTAATCCCTCACTTTTTACAATTTTTGTTAATTGGGCCTTTATTATTATTATTTAGCTAAATTTAGCTATTAATATTTCAAAATAATCAAATTACTTTTTTTATTCTTTTAATTTCATATGGTACACACACTACAATATGTTTCATATACATAATAAGATTGACCATGTGCATAGTAAGTGCGAGAATACAACGGTAGCAACTTGATAGTAACAAAGGCATAGTAAATTGACCATGTGCATAGTAAGTGCGAATACAACTGGTAGATGATTAAAACAAGTGACTAAAACAAAAATACAAGCTGCTAGTAAGTGTCGAATGCTTAGTTATATTTGACATTTGCATTTGCATCAAGAACGTGGTAGATGATTACTTTTTTTGTTTTTTCGAGTACTTATATTTGACATTTGCATCATAGTCATACTTAGATATGAACACAAGGCATATAAAATCTTTAATTACATGAACAAATTTCAAATACTGAGAGTAATACTGCTAAATTTAGTTGTTGATAAAATTATTTTGTTAGCTAAGTGGTCTGTCAAGCAAAGAGCTAACCAAAACACTCCGATTGGGATGATTAAATTTTCGCTATATGGCAAGTTTAAGAGAGAAATATGCGACCTAAAACAACAAAGTAAAACAAACCAATATATCAGGACTCCATCAAGAAGGCAAAGCAAAAACCAGAACAAGGGAAATCCAAGACAGATTTTAACAATTGAAGCCATGGTAGACAAACAACAGAATGATAAGAATCAAGGCAATCAAGATACCCAAATCGATCAATTTTATCTTTTCTGAAACCAAATAAACTCTACATGCATCAACTGAGGGAGTTGTGACATCAACTGAGGGACCCAAAACAGAAATGAAAAGGCAAAAATACAAATGACAAGCAAAAAAAAAAAACATAGTAGTCGATAAACTGACTAAAGAACAACGAGACAAACATCAATAGATTTGAAAGGACGAACCAAAACAGTTTTTCATAACGCTAAGAACCAAAAACTCAAACAAAAGGAAACTGAAAAACAAGGAAAGACGCATAGATCTGAAATTTAAAATAGAGATGAAAAGGTAGAGACATACTTATTCTAACGATGAAAACCTAAAAACCAACAGAAAAAAGAAGCAAAAAGCAGTCGTTTCAGTTACCCAAAAAATGTAGACTAATAGGACTAACCTCTGAGCGAAGGTTCTCAGTTTTATCCACCAGCAACTCAATCTTCAATTTAGGGATTTCAGACGAAGGGGGAAATGAAATTCAGAAGAAGGGAAAATTGATTCAATTGAGTTTAATGGTTGGGGGAAATGGAGGAGAGCAAAACGACGATCTTTTGCCTAAAACAATTCAAGCTTTGCGGCGTTTATCAACTAGCGCCGCTAAAAACATACCTATTGCGGCGTTTAACAAAAAAACACCACTAAAAAAATACCAAACTACATCGTTTTAATTAAAATACAATAACATTTTTGCCGCGTTTTTTACTAGCGCCGCTATATCCCAACATTTTGTGGCGTTTTTGGTAAAACGCCACTAAAAAATAAATGAACAATTTGCGGCGCTTCTTAACAAACGCCACTATATCATATACTATTGCGGCATTTTAGTAAAAACGCCACTAAAACCCTGATAAAACGGTTGCGTTTTTAGTCTCGGGGAACATATTTGCGGCGTTTTTTTATGAAAACGCCACTATTCTCAATTTTAATTTTTTTTCATTTTTTACTTATTTTTTTTCTTCCAAAATTTTTGTGTTAAGATTAAAATTCCAAAATATTAAACTTTTAAGAAAATTTCAAATTTTTTAAGATTTTATAATTTTAAATTAACATATAAAATTTTAATTTTAATTTTTTCCAATTTTAATTTTATTTCAATTATGGTTTAATTGTATATTTGAAACTTTAATTTTCATTTAATTATACACATTACTTTAAAATATAAATACATCAATATATTTTTATATTGAATAAATATAACTTTTATATATGTATGCAATATATAAATAAAAAATGATGTTAATTATATCAATAATTGTGTTAATATTGTATAAGATCTAAAAATCCAAGATTAATCCTAAATCATAAATATTAGACCCTAAACCTTAAACCTTAAACCCTAAATCCCAAACCCTAAACTCAAAACTCCAAACACAAAGCCCTAAACCATAAAACTCAAATCCTAAACTCTAAATTGCAAACGTTAAACCATAATTCGAGACCAACTTTTTGGGAATTCATGTGGCCAATGTTAGTGTAGTACAAAACATATATTTTAATAGTTAACACATTAAACATAAATCCCTTATGAGGGATTTCAGTTTCGGGATTTTGGGTCAAATAGCTAACACCCTAAACCCTAAATTAACCCTAAAATCTTATACTTAAACCATATATAAACCCTAAACTCAAAAACCTAACACATTAACCATTTCCCCCCAAACTCCTAACCTTAAACCTATAAACCATAAACTATAAACCTAAAACCTAAAACCCTAACCCATTAACCATTTCACCCTAAACCCGGCCCCTAACCCTAAACCTTAACCCCTAACCACTAACACTTAAATCTTAATACCGGTAAACACTAAGATATTAAACACTATACAATAAAGCCAAACAAAAAACTTTAAAACACTAAACCCATACACTAAAATAACAAACCCTAAACCATGAAATTAACATACTAAACATTAAACCCTAAATCAATTTTAATAGCTTAATTTATAACTTAAATGAAAACTTCTAAATTGTTTAGTTAGCAGTTTGTAACTTTTCATAATTAAATAACTAAAATGAAACTTTCTCATTGCTTATAAGTGAATGTATCAAAATAAAATATATTTCAAAGCAAGAATAAGAAAAAAAATATGAAAAACTTTTAGCGGCGTTTCTTCAAAAGCGCCGCTAATGCCCGGGTCTTTTGCGGCGTTTCTTCAAAAGCGCCGCTAATGCCTAGGTCTTTTGCGGCGTTTCTTCAAAAGCGCCGCTAATGCCCAGGTCTTTAGCGGCGTTTCTTAAGAAGCGCCGCTAACGCCCAGGTATTTAGCGGTGTTTTTTTAGAAGCGCCGCTAATGCTCAGATCTTTAGCAGCATTTCTTCAAAAGCGCCGCTAATGCTCAGGTCTTTAGCGGCGTTTGGGAGAAAAACGCCACTATTGCTCCTTTTTCGTGGCGTTTTGGAAATAAACGCCTCTATTGCTCAACTTTTTGCGACTTTTTAATAAAACGCCGCTAACAAATAATATTTGCGGTGTTTTTCATTAAAACTCCACTAAAAATGCCGCTAAAAGTCTGTTTTGGTGTAGTGTCGATAATCATATTTACACGTATTCACTCGTCATACCTCAAAATATCTAATAGTGAAGTATATATGTACCTCTCGGTCGCATACAACATTAATATATTTTCTTTTGTTATTCGGTTATTGAATTATTCATATATATATTGAAAGCGAATTATGAAAGCCACAAACTGAAAAAGAGGCTATTTGTCACGGCTCTCACTTTCCCTTTGTCCCGTGAAAGTCTTATGTTGTCTTTAGCTATGTAAATTGATTCCAAATATGGAAAACTCATTAGCCATATAGTTTGAACATAAGTCACAACAATATAAACATGAATACATTTATTTCAAATTGGTCCCTTGAATTCCTATTGCCCAAAACACCCATACTTCACGATTTACCCGAAAAAATTTAAATTTGACTTTATAAATATAATACAGAGACCTCACATTACTATCATTCAATAGTAAACCTCAAAGGTTTTATCTCTTACAATTAGGTCCTTATTAACACATAATTAACTAAATTTCTTTAAACATAAATTCAAAAATAAAACAACACTTCTACTCACATTTTTACAATGTTGCTACCATGAATCTATCTAACATCAAACATGCATATCCTACTCTTATCATTTAAGTTTAAATCCTTTCATATGGGTAATGCCTAAAACTATCCATAGCCCCTCCCTAGCTCTTAAATAAGAGGATAATGCGCTTTAGCACACTTGAACCCACGTCCTCTTGCACTAGAAACAATATCGATACCAACTAAACTAAGACTCAATCGGCATCTAACAAAAAAATTTTAATAATTAAAAAAATCAATGGCTAAAACATTTTCATGAACACAATTAGCAGGGGTCAAGCTAAATTGCTTCATAAATCCATCACATTTTGTTGTGTCATTTGTTATTCTTCTTAATTTAGTACTTGTACTTATAATTCAACAATCAATCAATTAATTTCACTTAATAATTTGACCCTTCATTTTCATACTTGACACATAATTATTCGGTTCTAATTCTTGATTAACTTGATTTAAGAAATTTGACTTTAAAACCGAATTTTTTGACACCATTGAAAATTGGGTCATTACATAATTCAACCTTTTTACAAATTGCATTTTGAACTGATACGTTGAATGAATGCAAACAACAAAAAGAGAAATAGATTGCATGTATTACTATTCATAGTAAATGCATTTTCTTACAAATAACAAGAGATGACTTAAGGATTAATCTAATTTATTTGAATTATTATTTAATTCATTGCAATTAAATAATGGGTAAACTACACCATTAATCACTAAACTATGAATAAGTTTTTGTTTTAGTCACTTAACTAATAAAAGTTACAATTTGGTTATTGAATTATTCTAAAGTTTTCGTTTAAACCATTAAACAATTCTAAAGTTTTTATTTAAGTCAATGGTTTGTTATATTTTTTTTATAAATTTCTAACATTGAACTCCAAGCGACGGTTTGATGATCGGTATGATGGCTCTGTACCCATCGACGAGTAGAAAAACATACTTTAAATCCAAGTTGATCTAATGGTACTTGTTGGAGATTAGAGAATTTTTTTTTTGAATTTTGGTTCACAAATTATTGACATCCAAAGTTGTTTCATGAAAAAAAATTAAATTGTAGAAGAGAAGGAGAAAGAGAACTTTCGATTGGTGTAGGTAATGCGAACAAAGAAAGTCATATAGCATTGATTTTAACAGTCTAGTGACTTGAATGAAAACTTTTGAATAGTTTAGTGACCAAAACGAAACTTACATATAGTTTAGTAACTAATGATGTAGTTTACCCTTAAATAATTGAAGCTGATTGTGAAAATTAAATTAAGTAGTCAAGTGCAAATTTACAAAACAAGACAATTAAAGTTATTTACTTATAGATTCTAGAATTGTAAAGTTGTCATGATTTTAAAGTAATTAGAATTGAGTTGAGAAAAAATAATTTAATTGAAGAGAATTAATTAAATTTATTTTATTTAATTGCATAAATAATATTTTGGGAATAGAAAACTTGTTGGATTGGATAAATTATACGAATTTATTTAAAAACTAGATAAAACATATAATCATGCCAAATACAAGAAAGACCCAATAAGCCTATTAGCATAGAGTTGGGTGCCACTCTAGGTTTCTTAAAGCGTGTGTGTTGGCTGCTACATGCCATCCCAAAAAGACTCAGTATTTTTATCAAAATATTATTATTTTATTTCTTTTTGTTAAAGTAGAGCTCTTGTGGTTTTTCCTATATAAAGGGACTGTGGACTAAGTTAAATATATATATCATTGAGCATAGTTACTTTGTCAAAAGATAGGGAGAATTATTTTCTCAAATAAATTCTATTTTCGTGAAAACTTAAGTTAAATTTTTTACCCGTAGAGAGAATAACTTTCCCCACTGAAAAGTTAATAGTTTTCATTGCATGTTCGATTCATGAATTAGAGCCCACTTTTTAAGAAAATTGAGTGTTTGAGAATAACGAAAAAGATCATTTTGATTGAAATTTAATAATCAACTTAAAACCACTAAGTGAAAAACACATGTACTAATTACTAGCATTCCAAACTAGTGAGATAATTACCATTACTAATGTCAAATGTAACATCCTCAAAGTGGGCCTACTCATTTATATGATAGTCTAATATGATAAGTTGGGATTGTAAAGGTTGGGCTGACTTTTTGATTAAATATATGGATTAGAGTTTAAATTAATGTTCTGAGTAGTTAAGTGATATTTTGGGCTTTAAAAATATGGGTTAGGTGGCTAATACATAGTGTTAGCTTATAATTTAAGTAGACAATTAATTAAGTGACAAGCTGGGCTTGTGGCCCAAAGATTTGAGGAGCTTTAAGTGGGCATAAGGTGGCATCATAAGGGGGGAGGAGTTTGGGACTAGTATGGCCACTTAGAGCCCAAAATTTTAAGATGAAAATTCGGCACTTACAAGCCCTAGGTGTGGACGGCACACTAGCTACAAAGTAGGGATTTTAATTCTTTTATTTCTTGAAAAATAGGAAGGTAATGAAGAGAAAGATGAGGGCTATTTTTTGAGGAGATAAGGATTGGGTTATCGGGTGAGATAAAGGCTATCAGAGAAGGGAAGAGTTGGTGAAATTCCAACTCGTGTGTGGATGATATGCCAAAATTTCTCTATAAATAGGGAGTAGTATTCTTCAATTTGGTGATTCAAACCCTATTCTTCTCTCATTCTCTCGCTGAAATTTCCAAGCCTTCTCTACGTTTCTCTTTTTCTTTTTCTAAGAGCCGAATTCCTTTGTTCATACCCTCATCTCCCATAGCCAAATCTACAAGGGAGGTTTCTGTTTCCCGAAGGAGCACCATAAGCCACATACTCCTTAGTAATTTGGTAAGTTTCGGGATTTTATTCTATGCGATTTCACTCTTTCTTTTCATTCAAATCTAACCCGAAACACTTATTTAAGGCCTGTCGATTTTCCCTCTCTACTTTTAGTAGCCGAATCTGTCTCATTAAAAGTCTCCTGTGCCGATTTGATGGAAAAGCCGAAGGTAGGAATGTGACATTTTTTTAGGGATTTTCGGGATTCGACAAATAAGGCTCTACGTCAGGGATAATAGATTTTCGCGGTAACCAGGTGTGTAATACCTCCTCACCATCTAGATCGCCTATTATTGTATGTTCATGTGTTTTATATGTTTTGATAAATGCCGAAATCTCAGTTTATTGATGCAAGCCCAAGGAGGTAAAAGTGGATCCCAGTGTTAGTAAATAATCGATTATATGTTACAAGTAAATTGTTGTACATGTTTCTTAAAATGCTTGTATGTGATTGCATGGGTTGGGTTGATGAAAGGAGGAAGTTATACGTTATATGTGTAGCGACTAATGCCGTGAACTGTTATACGGGCTTCGGCCATTAAATGTTATACGGGCTTCGGCCATTATATGTTATAAAGGCTTCGGCCATTATATGTGGATGAGCAGCATGACTGCCATCATGGTGTGTAGCAGTGTGGGTCGATTGTAGAAATCCCCAATGGTGTGAACGGTTGGTACGGGGGTGTGTAGCGGATGGAAACCTAGGTAAATAGGTTGGGCCTTGCATATTAATTGCTATTAATTTTTATTATGATTATTACACTATTTATTTTGTTTAATGGGCTTAAGGCCCAAACTCTAGTGGTGCATGAGGGTTGCACACTAAGTCTCGCGACTCACCCTTTAATTAACATTTCAGGTGATACCTAGTGATTTGGACCGGGCTGGAGAGGAACGCAAGGTGGCCATGCAGAAGAATATGTAGATTTGGCAAAAAGAGACTCAAGTTATTATTTTATATTTTTAATTAATGGACTTCAAATCTCGTTGTAATAAGGCCATGGGCCACTAGTTTATATTATGTTTTATTATGGGCTTTTATTACTTTTAGTCATCTAAATTTTTATTTTAATTAAACTAAGCCATGTAATTAAGTTTGGATTTTATTTTACAAAGGCATATTCTATATAAAATATATTTGGGCTTTTCTGAAAATGTGACATATTTCGATAGAATTTTTCATGGTGACATACCAGACCCGGTTGTAGCGTTGGGGCGGGTCTAGGGTGTTACATCAAATAAATTATATCATTAAGGTCATAAGCTATATCATTAACGTGTGGCTAGGCATGACATGATGTGATTATTTTAAGTGGGTGGTCCTTTGAACTAAGGTAACACCATTACAATAAAATAGGCCTACGATGACATTTTTTTTTTTAATTTAGGATGACACAAAAAAAATTGGCATATGCCATCTCATCGCTTCTAAAAATGTCATTATTAGCACCATTAGCATAGGTAACACAATGCCTTGGAAAAAGCACCAACATAATTCAACATAGGCCGACCTTTATTGAAAGGTTGGCAAAAACCTAGTCAAGGTCAGCCTTTACAAAAGGTTGGGATTGGAGGAAATAAGGTACCCAAAAAAGGCTGGAATAAAGCATTCATATACCAAATTTTAAAGAGTTGGGATAGACCACTCTATGCCAACCTTAAAACGGTTGAGATAGACCAGTCTAAGGCAACCTTAAAAAGGTTGGATAGACCTTGTCTGTTCCAACACCTTAGATAGTTAGCTCAAGTCCCATGTTTTTTATGACTTTTTCCCAACTTTTGAAGAGTCTATTTTGGCAAAATATAAACAAATTTGTATGTGTTGGGTTTGGACAAGTTTGATCCGATATTAATTGAACATTTAATTAACATAAGCTGATCATATTAATACAAAATTACCACTGGATAATGCACTTATTAGTTTATATACAAAATCCTAATAGAAGCAGTCAACACGTTACCAACATGTTGAAAGGTTGTTGTCTATTACATCACTTGGTAATTGTAATCAGTGAATGCATTGCCAACATGTTTTCATCCTGTTTCCCATTACATCAAAAAATTCTGAGACAATTGCATTCATCAACTGCTATAACATTTATATATACACACACAAAATATGTAGCAAGCTTCATTCATCATCATTCGAACTGAAAGGCTCATCATCAAGTCCTTTAGCCTAAAATTCAACTGCATTAACAAGTGCAAAAATATCAATGTAACTTTTCTATTTAAATGAGTTAGATAAGAAACAACATGAACATATGGGAAGAATATTTCAATAATAGCCAAAGAACCATAAATTGAAGCTAAATCAACAATTTTCATCAGTACATCAATTAATTATTGGTTGAGAAAACAATGAAGACATCAAATAAGAAATTATCATTCAGTTACAACACAAACAAATAGCCAAATAACAACAAACAATCTATATGAAACCATCAACAAACTTTAGTAAGTATTTCACTTACTTGGCGTTCCTTTTGCCATCTACTTGTTGAGGAGAGCTTTATACTTCTACTTGCGAGCATCCATCATAAGCCTTCTTCAACAACACATTTCGTCACTTAGAGAAGGTGACTTGCCCTAAAAGGATTTATTCATATTTAAAGCTTCCGCTTTCAATTGTCTTGCAACATATTATTATACAAAGAAAAGGTCCTGCTCATTGTTGTTTAGAACATGATTAAAACCTTGGATTGAAAGTTGTTTTGCAATCATAAGCTGCGATGTTTGGTTCTATGAGAAATCTGTTATGGAGCCAATGATGAAAAGTCTACCATTGGCATTTAAGTAATCAAGGTTACTTTGGAGGTAGTTGTTCCAACACAATCCGAATAACAAGAATGTCCGCCATTAATGGTGGAAAACAAAAGTTTACTTCTTTTCAATGTTAAAGAGCTCTAACAAAGTCGATTTTAAACACAAACCCTAAAAGCTTAAAACAACAAAAAATACTCACCAAAATTAAGAAGAAAAATACTTCAAATGGTTCTTCTAGTTGAGCTCAGATATATAAAGGAAAATTATGTATAGATATGCAATGGAAATTATATTTTAAAGAAAACCCAGATAGATTTTTCAATGGACTTCACAACGTAAGTACTATAGTTAATAGAACAAAAAATTCAAGTTAAAGGAAGAAGGGAATAATCAAAGCTGTAAAAATGGCAAAAAAGGATCCAAAAAAAGTTCAAAAACCCCTAAAAGGATTAACAGAACAAAAAAAAAAAAAAAAACATGATAAAACAAGTACAACCTAGAGAAAACGGGTGAGAAACAACCCACAAGGAAATGAATAAACCCAAAGAATGATGAAGAACAAAAGAAGATTGAAGAAGGAAGGAGGGTTTGATACTTTGATTTAGGGATTTTGATTTGGGAATAGGGAACGAGTTTGATTTGGGAGAAGAAATGAAATGGGATTTGATTTCGTGAAAAGAGGGGACGTAGACGGGGGAAAGTAAAAGCCAAAAGGGTTTTGGGGAATGAAAAATAAAAATAATAAATAATAATATAGGGTAAATATCCCATATATACTAAAAAATTAAATTATTTACGAAAATGGGCCAATTTGAAGAATTTTTACGGAAAAAGGGCTGTTTCCCTCCAAAACGCGTCCACGTCAGCGCGTTTTGGGGGGAAACAACAGAAAAGCGCGTCCCTGAGGACGCGCTTTGTGCCACCTCAACAAAGCACGCCACGGGCGCTCTTTCTGAGGTGGCACCAAGCGCGTCCTCAGGGGCGCGCTTTAGCCCTACAATGGTCAAATCCCAACGGCTAATTTTTTTTGACCGTTGGGGACCCAACGGTCAAAAAAAATTATAAAAACCCCCCAATCCTTTATTTTTTCACACTTCAATCCTTTCTCAATATTCTCTCAATTTTCTCTCAAAGTCCTTGAAATTTACGCTCAAATTTCAAAAAAGTCCTTTACTATTTACGAAAAAGCCCTTTATAATTTTTTTAATATATATTTTTTGGAAAATTTTAAAATTTTTTATCGGATTACAATGGCCGGGGAATTACTTCGCCTAGACAACAAGCACATCTCCGTTGAGCAAATGCAAATGGTAAGTTTTAATTTTAATTTTTCAATATTATTTAATTTTTTTCAATTATGCAATTTTAATTAATTTTTAATTTTATAATTGTTTAAACAGTCTGTAGATCGGGTGTTGGAATGTTATATTCGCAACATGCATGGTCCCCCATCGCCGTTGATCGAGAATTACATGCGGGAAGCGGGTTTTTGGCACGTGGCCATGATAGGCCTGCGGTTCAAGTTGGAGCCGCCTTTGATTAGCGCATTGATAGAGAGGTGAAGACCCGAGACGCACACTTTCCATCTGCCATGCGGAGAGTGTACCATCACTCTAGAAGATGTGCATTTGCAGTTGAGATTACTGGTGGACGGGTTATAGTCACCGGGTCCGTAACATCTACCGATTGGATGGCCGTATGCTACGAGCTTTTGGGTGCCATTCTGGATAGAATTCAAGGAGCTCGAATCGATATGGCCTAGTTACGAGACACATTCCCAGAGCCGAACGAGGGTTCGACTGAAGTAGAAAGAATATGGTATGCTCAGGCATACATTCTTCAGATAATTGGAGGCTATCTGATGCCGGACCTCTCTAGAAACCTCGTCCACCTGAGATGGCTCCTGAAACTTGTTGATTTCAGAGCAGCTGGTGAATTGAGTTGGGGGTCTGCCGTGCTATCAAGGTTGTACGGGAGATGTGCGGGGCGACGCGGCAGAGTAAAGCAAAAATCGGAGGTTGCATATCACTACTATAGTCATGGGCATGGTTTCGATTTCCATTTTTACGTCCTCGACTCAACCAGCCATATTCATTCCCATTGATAATGAGGTAAATTTAATATTATATTTTACAATTATTTCGTAGATTTATAGTATAATTGCATGCTAAAAGTTTATTTAATTAGGTGGAACCATTGGGCGAGTCATGTTGGAATACCTAACTCGCTTGAGGATATACGGCTTCTATTGGACCAACGGTCGAAATCACAAGTAAGTTTCGAATTTCGTTATTATAATTTAGTATTTCGTATGTAGTGTCTAGTATTATGTATATAACTAATATTTTGGTAATGTTAATATAATTTTAATGGACACCGTATGAGGATCCGAAAATTTAGGCAGTAATTCCGGAGGAGTTCTTCCAAAATCTGAACAGTTGGCACGTTAAGGTCCCATTGATCACCTACGTGACCGTGGAGATGCACCAGTCAGATCGGGTTTTGTGGCAATTTGGATTCCAGCAACCGATTCCCGTGCCACCTAAGGTGCTCGATGATGAGCACAAAGTGGACTTACTGTAGCTACACACGGATTGGCCAAGATTTTGGTCAGTTCATATCGAGACGTGGGAGAACCGGTATGAATTTTTACCTATCCGGGAATCGATTATTGTTCCTGAGTTAGCGTGCGTGCTGGAGTACATGCCATGGTTTAGGATCCATGGCACGGAAGAGACGATGGCAACTTCGCGAGTGAAGGGAACGTCGGGCCCCTTTAAATCCAAGGAGAAGGGGTGATGAGACGGGACCATCAACAGCGCCGACACAGTCACCGAAGCCAGCAACAGTGCCTACACAGTCACCAGACCCATCAGTTCAGCCGACAACACCAACATTACAGCGTCTATCGTTTATGCCAGGTGCGTACCCTATCCCTTATATGTATCCTCCTAACCCATATATATTTTCTTTTCCCAGTCCCACCCGAGGTTGGAATGCATGGCCAAGTTCGAGTCCGTTCTCGACTACTCCCGCTGGCCAGCCGATCATGAGGTCAACGTCGCGTGTGGGATCAGAGGAGGCGCCATCGGGGAGCACTTCTTTCTACCAGGCTCCTTCGTCGTACGGGATGCAGTCACCCCCGCCGTGGTTTATGCAAACACCTCCGGGGTCATTATTTTATCAAGGTGGGTCATCATCGCAACACCTGAACTAGACCCACTGCACGGAGGAACCCGATTCTCCTTGAGGTTCCACGACTCTCGCGGAAGCTAGAAGGAGGAATCCGGTACAGAACCTCCGATCGCCCCTATGTGGCACTTTGGTTCCCACCCCAAGATCGCCCCTAAACCCTAAACCCCAAATTTTATTTTGTTATTGTAATTTAATTTTAATCTCTTTGATAAAATAGAAATGGTTTAAATTTTTTTGTAATTAAGTTTTAATACATTTAATAAAATTTGAGTTTAATTTTATTTTTTGTAATTTAATTTTAATCTCTTTGATAAAATAGAAATGGTTTAATTTTTTTATAATTAAGTTTTAATATATTTAATAAAATTTGAGTTTAATTTTTTATTTTTGTAATTTTTTGTAATGTAATTTTAATATCTTTGATAAAATAGAAATGGTTTAATTTTTTTGTAATTAAGTTTTAATATATTTAATAAAATTTGAGTTTAATTTTTTATTTTTTGTAATTTAATTTATTGTAATTTAATTTTAATATCTTTGATAAAATATAAATAGTTTAATTTTTTGTAATTAATTTTAATATATTTAATAAAATTTGAGTTTAATTTTTTGTAATTTAATTTTAATATCTTTGATAAAATAGAAATGGTTTAATTTTTTTTTGTAATTTTGTAATTTAATTTTAATAACTTGAATAAAATAAAAGTTCTTGTACAAAAAATCATCGTTTTCTTCCAAAAAAATAGAAATTACATAGCCACCAGGAGACAAAAAAGCTAAGAGCACGGTCAACTATTCCGATTTGGACACGAGCGAGATGTATGGCCCGGGTTCCTACACCATCCGCACAGTCGACTTTGGTTGCTGATTTCTCGGATATCCATATTGTTGCGTATTCTACTCGAGCAAGGTCGACCTTTTGGTTTGCGCCTTAATTGTCTTTCTGGCAACAACTTATACGGTGCAAGCGATACCGACGACCACTTACATTCATCTGGGACTGGTGGGAATACGTGTCTCCACACGTTGTACATGTTTTCTAATTTATACACTTCGTCGACATAGCTCATGGGATCAAGACAGAGATTCTGACAAGCCGCAAGTACATGAGCGCATGGGTAACGAAGTGCATCAAATATCCCACAGTCGCAAGTCCTATTTGTCAAGTGTACACGATAATGCCCGCCAACAATACCTTGGTTCGGTCTGTCAAACTCTGTGACACAAAACCATAGGCTTCGCGATCGTGACACACTGTGTGCATGGTGTTGGCCCGTACCTGCGCACTGTTTATTTCTTGCATGACCTTCGGGCTCCATACATGGCCTCCTTGCATCTGCCCTCTATAACTCGCTGCTCTCTTCAAAAATAGTACCGCTAAACGAAAATATGTCTCTCGCACAACTGATATAATCGGCAGATGACGGGTTCCTTTTAGAACAAAATTTATGCATTCGGCTAGGTTTGTGGTCATATGACCATATCGTAGGCCGCCATCGTATGCTTGTGTCCATTGTTCGAAAGGAATATTGCACAGGTAGTTTGCGCCTTCGACGTTATCTGAGCGCAAACTGGCCAGCATCTCGTGAAAACGTTCTTTATTGATCTCATACCCTGCCAATATACGTTGATAGCGAATATTACATACCACTCTTCAATTGAGAATAAATTGAATATTACAAACGGAATTATATTAATAGATATTTCATACCCATATCGGTCACTTGCCGTCACTGTCTTTTAGATCGATGTTGCCCATAGTAGTTGGATGAAACATGCCTCAGGCAATATCGATGGTGTGTGTGATGCCGCATGTTTCCCTGGCGTTCTATTGCCGTAAGTATTCTAGGGCCCCGATCCGATATAACGCATATGTCAGGTTGGGGGCAGACATCCTTAACCTAGATAGGAAGAAGTCCCAGTCATCAGCTGACTCCCCCGGTGTTATTGCGAACGCAATTGGAAGGATTCTCCCATAGCCGTCTTGTGCCACAGTTAACAATAGCCGATGCATATATCTACCATACATAAAGGTACTATCAATTTGTGCCATGGCTTGCAGTATATAAAGGCATCTCGGCATTGCTTAAATGTCCAGAATAGACGCTTGAACACTGCGCATCCACAGAGTAGAGCGATCGTTGTAATACGCGGTTCCGTTTCAAGGTCTCATTGTCTTTGCTGGGACATATCTCTCCAAAGACTGACACCACCGCCACACTTCATTCTATGAAGCGCCCCACCGATCGTGTAACTTTTCTAACATATCGCTTGGCTATCCAATCCTTTCTGTAAAAGGGCATGTACCCCAATTGGCTATGAATATTGCCAATTAAGGCCGGCACCATAGTCTTGGGATTAGCCTTCACCGTCGGGATTATTAAGTCAGCCAACATGTCTGAATCCATCCTCGGATGATCTTGTGTTACACCTGTCAATGAAGTACGTTAAATAATGCAGCATTACATAATATTAGTGTTTTCGAAATCATTGAAAACATAGTGGTACTGTACCGGCAAGACATGTATGTGGACCTTTGTACTTTTTGATCTCCCACAACCTATCATTTTCCTCAATGACGCCATGATTTTCCATGAACATGTGCCGTCTTGCACTGCACACTTCGCCTCGTACTTATCGAGCTTGGATTTAACCACATTGTAGCTAACCCCATTCCTGATGTTGTATTGTTTCATGCAGCAAGAAAAGTATTTTGTTGGAAAACTGGTTACCAACTTCTAATTGGTCCGAATCCAACGAAGAATTTGTACGGTCACTCGTCCGGTGTGGTAGTTCAGGAAACTCCAATGCATCATCTTGAGATAGGTCGACATTATGCATGTGAGCTGGAGGCGAGTAAGCCCTGAATAGTGGATCTTCTTCTTCTTCATCTAAACCGCCCTCAACGTCTTCAGGTACAATTGGAACGGGCTCGGTTCAAAAATAATCCAACTTCTGCACTATTGGGCCCTGGCTCCCGAGGTGGATCCACATTGGATTCATCGTCGACCCTCTATATCCTGTAACAAACGAGGGCCCCTCCCCGGTGGATGTCATCGGGAGTACATCATCCCTCCTTAAACATCTTTCGTAAAGATCCCAATTATATATGGATTACCAACCACTAGGAGTTGATGACATCCCCCAATACGTATTTCTATCATTGGACGTCGAAGGACGGATATGCATGTCCCATCCACCAAACGAGTGTCGTACAGGGGTTATGTTTTCCATACTACCACTGCACATGGGCACTTCTGTCTTTTGCCTCCCACTTACAGAGTGTCGACTTGGGGTCATGTATTCCCTTCGAATGGTAGTAGATGTTGAGGTCGCAGAAAGATCACTTGGAGATGAAAATTATACATATACCTCGATATAGAGTGATCCACTGGCAAGATGAGTCTCCACCATTGCCTCAAAGCTCGAGGACCTTTGATGTCGAATGAGTCATATCTCACCGGATCAATCGAAGCGCAAAATCTATACTTAATAGATTGAACTTTCATTGGCGTTGTTCTGAATATTTTACGCCTAATTCTTTTGCGAAGTTCTACCAAATCAACGTTCCAATTAAAACTCAGTCGCGCTGTGTTCTCCGATAAGAAAACAACACCATTTTCGGTGTCACGAACTTCACCATCGTAGTAAATAATAGCATTAATACGTTCACTCATTTTTGATTTTTTTTCTTTTGCCTCAATTTCCCTTATGCAACCTGAGAATGAAATTTGGTTGATTTATATCCTAATTTTTCCGGAGACTACTGTAGCAAAAGAGCGTCCACGTGGGAGCTCTTTTCAGGACTCCTACTGACAGTGCACTCTGCTGGAAGCGTTTTTGGCCACTGTTTGTTCAGAAATGTCTCCTTAAATTAATTTTTTTGGAGACTACTATAGCAAAAGAGCATCCACGTGGGAGCTCTTTTCAGTACTCCTGCTGACAGTGCACCCTCCTGGAAGCGTTTTTGGCCACTGTTTGTTGAGAAACGTCTTCTCAAATTAATTTTTGGAGACTACTATAGCAAAAGAGAGTCCACGTGGGAGCTCTTTTCAAGATTCTCATTGACAAGGCACCATGCTGGAAGCATTTTTGGCCTTGTTTGTTGAAACGTCTCCTCAAATTAATTTTGCGGAGACTCATCAGAGTAAAAGAGAGTCCACATGGGAGCTCTTCAAGATACTCCTGTGACAGTGCACCTGTTGGAAGCGTTTTTGGCCACTGTTTGTTTAGAAACGTCTTCTCAAAATTATTTTGCCGGAGACTACTGTCACAAAAATTCAATTAATTTTTTATGCTAATATATTTTGTCCAAAACCCTATATATATTTTTTCCCTAGCCCAAAAATTCAAAAGGGAGGACAAAAAGCGCCACGTCGCCAAGCATTTTCCTAGTTATTCAAGAGAAAGCGCTACTGGGACGCGCTTTTTGTTTCCCCAAAACGCTACCGACATGGATGCGTTTTGGGGGGAAACGACCCTTTTCCGTAAATATTCTTCAAACTGGCTCATTTCCGTAAATAATTTAATTTTTTGGTATATATGGGATATTTACCCAATAATATAACTTTAAAATTTATATTATTAAAAATATATATTCGATTTATTTGAATTATTTGAATTTAAAAATTCAACTCGATTTGAACTCAAAATTCAAAACAAAATCGGTAAATTCGATTAACTCAAATAACTATAATTCGATTCGAACAACTCGAAATTGAAACTTTTTTTTCGATTTTTCGAATCGAATCAAAATTTGCTCACCTCTAGTGATTCTGTCATTTTGTAAGGGCATTTTTGAAAATATTAAATTAGGATTTTAATCCTTTATAATGATTAAATTTTAATTTTAATATTTTAATTTGATATGATATTTTTTATTTTATAATATTATTAATTAATTTAAATGATGAACTTTATTAATTAATTTATTAAAGAAGCAAAGAAGTAAAGAATCGATTAAAGAATCAATTTAATAAATAAAACAACAATCAATCTATTCAAAGAAGCAAAAATCGATTTAAAACAATAATAATAAAGATTAATAAATTTGTTACAAATATTAATCGATTCTAAAACAATTTATTCAAAGAAGTAAAAAATCATTTTAAAATATTTGCCAACGAAAAATAAAAGTTGGAATAGGTTAACATTTTCCCAACTCTTCCTAGAAAGTCGAGATATGATTAGATTTTGTCAACACCCAAAAAAATTGCTGAAAGGTACAAACTTAAACGACACAAAAAAGGGTCAATGTAGTCCAAAAAGAATCGTCTAAGGCTTTTCATATGGCGATGCTTTTATATAGTTGAGAAAAATATAATAAAAGTTAGCATAGTGTTGGTCAAAACTGACTTTTATTCAAGTATTGCCTCAGGCATACATATCCCAATCTTTATACAAAGAGTTGGCCAAAACGTATGTCGACAAATCTATTCCTAAGTGTTGGCCCAAAAGTGTCGTTTTAGGGCTGTTTTGTTGTAATGCGGGCAAGCAACCTTGTTTAATGTAACACCCCAAACCCGGCCTATGCGTTTAAGACTAGACTTGGCATGCCACACAATTCGAACTTTCATCCAGTCATCAATGCTTTTAATGAAAACAATTCTTCAAAACGATTTTGAAGATGGAGTTTATCAAAAATCGAGATTTATTTGAAAACCATGATTTTAAAACATGAGATTTTACAATTTGATTTTTAGAGAAATAATTGGTTAAAATAAATTTATAAAAGAGTTTTCACGAAAATTTTACGAGTAAGTGATATTTAAGAAAAACCTTTTTTTTTTATCGTAAGTTGAAGAAAACATTTATAAGAATTAAACAAACCTCATTTAAGTAACTAAGACATATTAAAATCCATCCACGAATAAAAATCCATAAAAATAATACCGAGGCCTTATTACATCGCAATTGAAAAATACTTAAATAAAAATACTTAAAAGAAATTCAAAGTTTTTATAACTCATCATTAAGTAGAATGGCCTCCACACGAAGTCATCCCTACCAAGCCTCCATCAATTATTATTACACGAGAAGGGTAAGAAAAATGGGGTGAGTTACTTAGAACTCAATGTGTAACCCACTTACCGTATTCATTGGGCCAAAACCATTTAAGCAATTAGCTGGGCTTGAGCCCATTTACAAATGTACAATAAAAAAATAATGCATATGATATGCAATTCCCAACCAAGCCTAATTTCCATCCGCTACACACCAACAGTACCAACCAACACACCTGTGGGGATCAAGTCAACCCACCCTGCCAACACACCAATAGCAGGCATTAAGCCAATTATAATATTTGTGGCAGAGCCATCAAACTAGATTTTTGGCAACAGGCCATTGTGACAGAGTCACCGAACTAGATTTTTGGCAACAGGCCATTGTGACAGAGTCACCGAACTAGATTTTTAGCAACAGGCCATTCTTCTCTTCGTTAATTATCCCAACCCATGCAGTCATGTGTATATATATATATATATATATATATATATATATAGATAATGCATAACAATATATTCATAAGGTAAATTTCAACAAAAAGCCCATATTACAAGTTATCAATTTGGCCCATTAGTCAAAATAACAATTTTGGCCCATTTAACGATCTAGCAGACCTTGGCCCATTTAACACATGAGGCCCTTTTCACAATATTCTCACTTGGCCAATTTATCAAAATAATCATATGGCCCAAAATATCACTTTTTAACAAAATCACCCATTAAGGGCAAATCCGTAATTTTCTTTTAACAACCTTAATTCCGGTTTCATGCATTCACACAAAAAGTGCTAATATACCGTATTTTCCAATTTTACTGGATTTACGATTTTTATTCTAAGGCTTATGTTATAATATAACCCATGAGATAAGTGTGAAGTTACACACCTGATTACGGTGAGAACTATACTTTCCCCCTCGTCGATATCTAAACACGCATCACAATGGATTAGAACACTAATACTTACTTGCAAAACTATTCTTAAAAATAAGCGTTCTAAACTTTTACCCTCGAACTTTTGAACAACTTCTATTTGTGGTTTCTCCCTGATTGATGATTCGTTACCCATTGAATATTCACGAACAAACAAAGGTTCAGGAGTACGAATGGCTTCAAATAATTGATTTTCGCCGGATGAGGGTCCACACTTCGGTGGAAAATCTCGGATTGCCGAAACAACCCTTCGTTTGAATTTAGGGGGATAGCGAAACCACCCCTCTTCCGAACACTATTCACCACTCTTTTCGAACCTATCTTGTTTGCCTCCATTAACAAAAGATTATTAGTCCAACTTATTAAATCGGAAGATTAAGACTAAATGTCTTAAGACAAAATCGGCTTACTACAAAAATATCTTTGCGCTCACGGGATGATAATCGAGCGTTAATGTCCCTAAGATAGAATCGATTAATAATTCACCTTCGACGAAATAATGAAATAATTTGAAAATCCTTGATAGAAATCCTTACCTTAACACTTCGATTCGATTTCTAGTGAGTCACTATGATTTGAATACTCCGAGTTCGGCCTTCTCTAAAACACTATTAAGATGAATAGGATTGTTTAAAGGAAGAATAAGGAATGCTATTTTTTGGTCAAAAGACTTTCTTAAACAATATGTATATTCTGCCAAAGGCAAAGAAGAAGAAAATAAAGAAATGAAAAGGGTTCTTACCACTTGGTTGAAATAAAAGTTGAAAGAATGATTGTCAAGAGAAAAGAAATATGTGAGGAGAAGGTTCGGCTAAGAAAACAATTTTGATGGGTAAGATGCTAGCAACATTCGGCCATGGAGATAAGTAGAAGAGAGAAAATGTGTTTTGGGTTTTCAAGGATGAATAAGAAACAAATGGAGGGATTTGGGACAAGAGAGCATTCGGCCAAAGAGTAGAAAAGAAAGAAAAGAAAAGAAAAAAAAACGGTCTTTGTGCTATGATGATTTCGACACTAGAGAGGAAGAGCTTGAGAGATTAGGCAAAAATTGAGACCAAATGGTCAAAAACAATGACCAAAAGAAGAAAACAAGAATGCTCACAATGCACCATTTGCATTCGGTTATGGAGAGAAAAAATGAGAAGAAAGTTTTGTGAAAAGAAACACCAAAATGACCAAATGGGATTACACACTAACTACACATCCTTACCAAAGTCTACCATAAAAATTCGGCCACCCCTTAGTCCATAAAATCGTCTATGTTCATAGACATACTTGGCCATTCAATAGTTTCCAAAACATCTCCCATGATTCAAGCCTTATGTCCTCCCTTGATGCCTTTTTCAAAAGATTATTTTCCTTAAGTTTTTTTTCCTTTTCCTTTAGTCTTCTTACCATAATATTTGAAATCCAACTCATCCTAAACCTTATCCATAATCGACACTATGGAAGAGGAAACAAAAAAAAAAAAAACTTACATGTTCAACAAGGGATTCGAACCTCTTCCCTCTAAGCATGCTTATGGCACCAACTTCACCTTGCTACTAGTTCATCTTATTTCAAACTTTTACCAATTAAATTTCCTTAAACATCAGAGTCACTTGTTCCACTTTAATAAAGTACTCATTACTAAAATTTATTCTAATACTGAATAAATCCCAAGCCTTCTCAAGACTACACAAGCACACAAATATAATCATTCAGAAGTTAAGCACCAAAAACATGTAACATATCGATACTCATATTTTTAGGATGTTACAACTCTACCCCCTTAAAGAAAATTTCGTCCTCGAAATTTACCTGGTTAAAAGAGGTGAGGATATTGTTTCGAATTGCATCCTCAAGCTCCCACGTAGCTTCCTCCGCTCCGTGATTACGCCAAAGAACCTTAATCAACGGTACAGTCTTCTTTCTTAGCACCTTAACATCACGATCTAAGATTTTCACTAGTTCTTCCTCGAAAGACAAGTCTGACCTCAACTCCACTTTTTCTACTGGTATTATGTGAGACGGATCCGATCTATAATTCCTCACCATAGAAATATGTAAAACACAATGAATCTGACTCAACTCTAGAAGTAATTCAAGCTGATAGGCCACTGGTCCTACACGCTTCAACACACTATACGGTCCAATAAACCTAGGGCTCAACTTGCCCTTCCTTCCAAATTTGAAAATCTTCTTCCAAGGTGAAACTTTCAGAAAGACTTGATCTCCCATCGCAAACTCAATATCTTTACGCTTCAGATCCGCATACGAATTTTGTCTATCCGAAGCTTCCTTTAACTACGCTCGAATCACCTTTACCTTTTCTTTCGTCTCAGATATCAATTCAGGACCCAACAAGTGTCGTTCCCCCAATTTAGTCCAATAGGTAGGGGTACGACACCTACGACTGTATAACGCTTCATATAGCGCCATTTGGATACTGGATTGGTAACTGTTGTTATACGCGAACTCTGCCAACGGTAGAAAATCTTCTCAACTACCTCAAAAGTCGATCACACAACCTCGTAACATGTCCTCCAAAATCTGAATTACTCTTTCTGACTGACCATCTGACTGAGGATGAATAGTCGTACTGAAGTTTAACTTTGTTCCCAACGCCTCATGTAAAGCTTTCCAAAATCGTGATGTAAACCTAGGATCCCTGTCCGATATGATAGACACTAGTACCCCATACAACCTCATGATCTCAGATACATATAGCTTAGCCAACTTTTGAAGCGAGTAATCTGTATGAACTAGTAGAAAATGAGTAGTCTTTGTTAATCGATCTACTACCACCCAAACAGAATCTTTCTTAGTAGGTGTTAGGGGTAACCCACTAACAAAATCCATCGTTATCTGCTCCCATTTCCATAGAGGAATTTTTACCGGTTGCAAGAAACCCGATGGTAGTTGATGTTTCGCCTTCACTTGTTGACAATTCAAACACTTTCCCATAAAATTAGTAACCTCCCGCTTTAACCTTGGCACCAGTACTACTCGCGGAGATCCCTATACATCTTATTTCCTCCGGGGTGCATAGCATAAGGGCTACTATGCGCCTGTCGAAGAATTATTTGTCTCAAATCCAAATCCATGGGCATACAAACTCTTCCACGAAAACACAGTACGCCATCCTTGTTCAATCCAAAGTCTCCTATTATACCACTTTCAACTTGTTGCATTAAAGGACCCAACTTCTCATCTGATAACTGCTTTTCCTTGATTTGCTCCAACCACAAAGGCTTCACCTGAAGTTTCGCTAGCAGACTGCCATCCTCATATAAACTGAGATGAGCAAACATTGCTCTCAACTCCGATACTACCTTACGACTCAACACGTCTGCCACCACGTTAGCCTTTCCAGGATGGTACTCGATTGAGAAATCATAATCCTTTAACAGCTCTACCCATCTCCGTTGTCTCAAATTCAACTCCTTTTGGGTAAGGAGGTACTTAAGACTCTTATGGTTCGTATAAATGATTGACTTCTCACCATAGAGATAGTGCATCCAAATCTTTAAGGCAAACACCACCGCAGCCAACTCCAAATCATGAGTAGGATAGTTGACTTCGTGTGGCCTAAATTGACGAGAAGCATAAGCCACCACTTTTCCACTTTGCATCAGTACACATCCTAAACCCGTGTGTGACACATCACAGTAAACGATAAACTATTTTTCAGCCTCAGGTTGAATCAAAACTGGAGCTTCCGTCAAAATCTTCTTCAGTTTCTTAAAACTTTCTTGTTGTTTATCGGCCCACACATACAATACTCCCTTTCGCAACAGCTTAGTTAGGGGTGCAGCAATCAACGAAAACCCCTCAACAAAGCATCTATAATAACCAGCCAAACCCAAGAAACTTCGAATCTCAACCACTGACTTCGGCGGTTTCCAATCCAACACTGTCTCTACCTTTTGAGGATCAACTCTTATTCCTTCGGCTGACACTACATGACCCAAGAAAGTCACTTCCTTCAACCAAAATTCGCATTTACTGAATTTGGCATAAAGTTGCTTATCCCGTAAAATTTGCAACACGATGCGCAAATGTGAGTCATGCTTATCTTCATTCCTCAATATACCAAGATGTCATCTATGAACACCACTACGAACCGGTCTAGATAGGGTTGAAAGACTCGGTTCATCATGTACATAAATACAGTTGATGTATTGGTCAAACTAAACGGCATCACCAAAAACTCATAATGTCCATAACTAGTTCAGAATACCATCTTATGAATATCTGCCTCTTTCACCTTGAGTTGATGATAATCCGATCTCAAATCAATCTTGGAGAAAACTGAAGCTCCTCTCAATTGATCAAACAGGTCGTTAATTCTCGGTAATGGATACCTATTCTTGATCGTCAACTTATTCAACTGCCTATAATCAATGCACATACGCATCGACCCATCCTTCTTGACGAACAAAATCGGTGCTCCCAACGGAGACATACTCGATCGGATAAATCCCCGATTTAACGATTCTTGAATTTGAGCTTTAAGCTCCGCTAACTTTTTTGGTGCCATTCTATAAGGAGCAATGGACACCGGAGTCGTTCTGGGCAGAAGCTCAATACCAAATTCTACTTCCCGATCTGGAGGTAATCCAGGAAGTTCTTCGGGAAAGACATCTGGAAATTCTTTCACCGTTCTCACACCTTTCACCAACAATTCCTTGGCATCCAAAGCACTAACGAAGGTTAGGAATGCTCTATACCCTTTCCGCACCAACTTTTCTGCCTTCAGAGCAAATACCACATTTGCCAAAAAGTTTCTTCGCTCACCAATCATAACTACCTTCTCATCATCCACAGTCCTTATTGACATCCCCTTTTCGGCACAATCCAATTGCGCCCGGTGCTTCACCAACCAATCCATGCCCAAAATAAGATCAAATTCATCGAAGGCAATTCCATCAATTCCGCTAGAAATATCTCTCTTTGAATTTCCAAGGGCACAACTCTAAACATTTTATTCACTATTACCGACTGTCCTAAAGGACTAATCACTGTCATCTCCCTATTGGTAATCTCAGATCTAATATTCGGGTTTCTAGATATAGCACTAGCAACATACGAGTGGGTAGACTCGATATCTATCAAAGCAGTAATAGGTACATCAAAGATGAAGAACGTACTAGTTATCACATTAGGTGCATCACCCTCTTCACGACGCCTAACCGCATAGACCAATCCCGACTATCTTGCCTCCGCGTTACCTCTAAAGCCATTACCTCGACCCGGTGCACCTTGACCGTGTCCGTTACCATTACCACCACGACCTGGTCTATGGCCTCTCGGTGGTTGCTGAGTACCCCTAGCTGGCTGAGCATTAGGGTTACAAGCTTCCTGAGTCGTATCAGTCCGTCGATGGTAATTCTTATATTGATGATCCTTGGAATCACATTTATAGTAGGCACCAATTTTCCTCCAGCATTCCCGGGGTGTCGTCTTCCACAGTCAGCACATTCTCGACTCTGATTGGTAGTCACAGGTGCTCTAGCTTGAGCTGGCTCGTCATTTCGTGGCCTCTTCTAAAACCTTTTAGAAGAACTGTGTACTTAAAATCCTTCTTATCTCTGACTCTTTCTCGGTTCTGGCGTTTTAAATTCTTAGCCTCTTCGACTATCTTGGCTTTCTTTACAAGCGAGGTAAAAGTCCGTACTTGTTGTGGGGCTATCAGTACCCGAAAATTATCATTCAACCCATCCTTAAAGCGTACACAGCAGCTCATGATCAGTCGGCACTATTGTCCGAGCATAACGGCTCAAGCGAAGAAATTCTGCCTCTTAAGCTGCCACCGTCTTACTTCCTTGAGCCAAATTCAGGAATTCCTTCCTCCAGGTATCTACATAACTTGTCCCGACGTACTTCCCTTGGAAAGCAGCTTTAAAGAAATCCCAAGTAACCAATGCAGCCTCGGTGCCTTCTCGAATAGTAAGCCACTAGTGATACGCCTCGTCCCTTAGCAAGGACACCGGTCCTCTCAGCTTCTGCTCGATGGTGCACTCTAGATCATCCATAATCCGTTCTATAGTCTCAAGCCAATATTCTGCAACATTCAGAGCTACACCGGAGACACCTCTAAAAACCTCGGCACCACTTGACTTGAGTCATTCCGATATTGATCCACGAACTACTGGACCAGTTCTAGTCCCAGCAACCCTCTCTAAAACTCGCAACATTGCTTGAGTCAAAGCATTGTCCTCTCTCAAATGGTCATGTGATCCAGTTTTATTCTCGGGTAACACAGGTGCATCCATTTTTGGCATATGTCCCGACGCTTCAGACTCAACCCTAGCACCTCGTCCTCTACCACGGCCACGTCTACCGCGTCCACGACCACGTCCTCTAGTGCTCATAATGACCAATTCAATTTTATCTAATTACAAGTTTTATGAATCAGAATACTATTTCAGTGTTTATTAACGATATTTTATGAGATATAAGAGATAAAGTTGTTTTCGCAATCACATCCTATAGTCTCAATCTCTACCGTTTTCAACACCTAAAACTAGAAGTTCTAGAGTGTTCCTATGATCATATAACAATAGTAAACATTCAATATACAAATACTTACTTGACTTGGTGCCGGATGCTCGTGGTGCCATACTACCTTTAAAAATATAAAGTCTAGAAATTTAAGCAGTTTTTAAACAAAAATCATTGTTGAACCCAAACCACAGCCGAGTTTTGAAATTGGGCTCTGATACCATAAAATGTAACACCCCAAACCCGGCCTATGCGTTTAAGACCAGACTTGGCATGCAACACAATTTGAACTTTCGTCCAGTCATCAATGCTTTTAATGAAAACAATTCTTCAAAACGATTTTGAAGATGGAGTTTATCAAAAATTGAGATTTATTTGAAAACCATGATTTTAAAACATGAGATTTACAATTTGATTTTCAGAGAAATAATTTGTTGAAATAAATTTATAAAAGAGTTTTCACGAAAATTTTACGAGTAAGTGATATTTAAGAAAAACCTTTTTTATCGTAAGTTGAAGAAAACATTTATAAGAATTAAACGACCCCATTTAAGTAACTAAGACATTAAAATCCATCCACGAATAAAATCCATAAAAATAATACGAGAGGCCTTATTACATCGTAATTGAAAAAGTACTTAAATAAAAATACTTAAAAGAAATTCAAAGTTTTTATAACTCATCATTCATAGTATGGCCTTGAAACACCCCACACCTGGCCCACGAGAATGGACCGGATCTGGTATGTTCCCCGATGAAAACCATTTCAAATTCTTTTGTTACTTAGGAAAACTTGTGTGCTTTTAAAGAAAGATTGTTTTGGGTTGGGCTCGAGTTGAAAACAAGTTTATTTTATATTGAAAATCCATTTATTTCAGTTGACAAAATATTTAGAGTTTGTTTTAAATAAAATTGACTTAATCTTTAAATAACATAAATTAAGTAACATAGCAATTAAAACAACAATAAAATAATCACTATGGCCTTATTACATAAAATAAAACCCAAAATAAAATTTCAGAGTACTTAAATAAAATAAAATGTCCAAATTAAATAAAACTTGAATCTGAGCATGGCCACCACTAGTTCTGCCGTCCCGGTCCATCACTGTTCATCACCTGAAACATGTTCCCACCATGGGGTGAGTCAACAGACTCAATGTGTAGCCAACACGAAAATTAATAGAATTAGGCATACCATACATATCATGTTCATATAATAATTCAAGATAATGATGCAATCCCGAACCCAAACCTATATGCCATCCGCTACACTCCACCCGTATCAAACTGCACACCGTGGGGACTACTAAGTCAACCCTCCATCCGCTACACTCCATCGAAGTCATCACATATTCTTAGTGAGACCGAAGTCATCACATATTCTTAGTGAGACCGAAGTCATCACATATTCTTAGTGAGACCGAAGCCATCACATATTCTTAGTGAGACCAAAGTCATCACATATTCTTAGTGAGACCGAAGTCATCACGTTTCACTTAATGAGACCGAAGTCATCACCTTCACTTCCCCTTTCACAAATAACCCGAATGCCCCATATTATTCATATCATGCATATCATATTTAAATTCACTTTCATATCACTTTTTACATGTTAAGTATAACATATTTCATAATCCTAGTAGAAGTAGGAAAAGCGTGCACAGTACTTTGTACCATAACATGGTACTTTAGCCACATTCTTACACTTTCATATTAACATATATATCATAATTAAGCCATAAAACTATTAAAATTAGTGTGGAGTACACACGATACCTTAGCCATATTCTTACACTTTTATATTAGCACATATAATAAAATTAAAGCCTTAAATCTATCAAGATTTAGTGTAGGGGTACACACGATTCGCTTAGCAATTCCTTGAGATTCGAAAAGCTAGATCTATGGTTTAGATCCTTAATCCTACATTTGATTTACCACTTATTACTTAGCATAAACCTTATTCGGCTATAATACCAAATCCTAGTGGGATTTGTAAAAGACTTACCTTTGATGCTGATTTAATGATTGTTCAAATCTAAAACTTTGGTTTCCTTCACGATATTCGCCAACCCTAGATCTCAACATAGGTTAGTTTTCGCTTTTTAATAATTAAAGAACCGATCTATGTAATCATACAAGCCTTGGCGAATGCTTTTAGGTGCTTACCTTGTGGATTTTAAATCTAAAGCTGTCCTCCTGATTAATGGAGATGCCGAAATACCTTAGATCTAAAATCCAGAAATTCACCTTCCATGTTTCGATCAATAAGATATAGGAGGGATTAGACTAACTTTCGGCTTAAAAGAAAGTATTATAATTATAACTATAGATCCTTACCCTTTATATTGAAATCGATAGATCCCTCCTGACACCACTTCAGAGATTCAGCTTAGAGGCTTGATGAACAATCGGCTATGATCCCCTTATGTATTCGGTTTCAAAGATGAAAGAAGAGAGGAATAATAGGCTTAGAAGGAATCGGCTAGGAGGCTAAAAGAAAAGAAGAAAAAGAATGGATGCTCAAGAAGAATTTTCAAAGGAGAGGAGAAAGAATATTGACGAGAAAAAAGAGAGGAGAATGAATAATGAATAGCCCTAGTCTCATCCTTTTATAGCCGAAATTACTAGGCCAAGAATCCTTTACTTGGCCATCACTCTTCCCTCATTCTCCTAATTAAAGAATAATTCTTCATTTATCCACCTATTTAGCCGAAATTCTAAAGGGAATAAAACTCTTCTCTTAAGAGTCCCTATTGCCGTCCATTGCTTCCTCTCTAAGTAATTAAATAAAAAAATCACTTAAAGCTTTAGCTAGGTGCCGTCCACCCCCTTCCCTTGATGAGCCGAATATAACTTGTTCTTATTGGACTCCTTGTGGCCATACGAGGCCCAAATTATTCACCTGAGTGGTGTCACTCCTTGGGCTTTAAGTGGCATCTTCAGGCCACTTTTCCAAGCCTGTTTGTGTGTCAAATTTCACGTACTTTTTCTTTTAAGGCCTCCTTGCCTTAATTACCTCTTTTAAACTTTGAAACTCGACATTTCTAAGCCATTTCTAGGTTTCCAAAAATTTTCGTTCGGCTCTGTAAACTTGACATTTCCTAGGTTTCCAAAATGTTTACTTTCCTCTTTTAGCTTAGTTTCCAAAATGTTCACTTTCCTCTTTACTTAGGTTTCCAAAATGGTCACTTTCCTATTTTACTTCGGTTTCCAAAATGGTCTCTTTCCTATTTTTAACGTAACATTTCCATACATTCTCAGGCTTCTAAAAATGTTCACTTTCCTTACATTTCCTTACATTTCCTTACATTTCCTTTCATTTCCTTTCATTTCCTTACATTTCCTTTCATTTCCTTACATTTCCTTACATTTCCTTACATTTCCTTACATTTCCCTACATTTCCTTACATTTCCATACATTTCCATACATTTCCATACATTTCCTTACATTTCCATACATTTTCATACATTTCCTTACATTTCCAAGGTTTTAAAAATGCACACAATGGGATTCGAACGTCTTCCCTCAAAGTACTTCACTTGATGCCATAACCCTTGCACCTTAGGTGGCGTCCCGTGCTACTTTTCCACATCACTTCTTATTTTTAATTTAAAACCAATAATTGTCCAAAGCTTTCTCTTCCATCCTAGGATTTTAAAACTCTTAATTCACTTCCAAACACGCCACCTACTACTCATGAACTATGCACAAACGCATAACCCTAATCTAGGATGTTACAATTCTACCTCCTTAAAAATAATTTCGTCCTCGAAATTACTTACTAACAAATGTACAATCTCAAGTACTATACTTACATTGCACAAGACTGATCTTAATGAACCATCATACTTTTCGGGCACAATCTCTAAGTTCACGTCCCTTAGAACTCATTTCTAACGTGCGATTTAATCGATTAAAAGTTTTATGTATTTAAAAATTTTTGTTTCACCGATTAACGCGAAGAAGTTTTATGGAAAGAATTTTAGAAGTGGTTCTTTCGTATTCATACATGCACATCTTTTCATTCATTCATGCATCCATCAAACAATTATGAACCTTAGTTCATTCGGAGAAACGTTGTAGTGTTTCATTTGTTGTTGATTTTCCTCTACCTAGGGTATTTTCGTAATTTGTCCTCTGTGGGTATTTTCGTAATTGTCAAAATAAGGTTCCTTGGCGATTTTGTCACAAAGTATTTTGGTATTTTAAATTCACAGGTATTTTGGAAAATTTTGAAATCGAGGTATTTCAAAAATTTTGGACCTGGGGTATTTTGGTAATTTTTCCACAAGCAGGGTAAATTGTAAAATTTTAATAAATCGGGGATATTTCAGAAGTTGCAAAACTTTGAGGGTTCTTTTTGAGAGATTTATTTTCCAAAACGTTGAAGTTGCAAAATTTTTGGAAATTAGGGTCATTTGGAAATTTTGGTAAGTTAGGGCAATTTTGAAATTTTCCAAAATCAAGGTATTTTGATAATTTGCAAATAAGGGTTTTTGGACTTGTTATAAAATAATGATAATGTTGATTAAAGCTGTGGGTATTTTAGACATTTTATAAACTAAGGGCATTTTGTAATTTTACCATTAGGGGTATTTTTGTAATTTTATAAATCTGAAATTTTTCAAAAAAATTATGTAGAAAAAATAGTTTTCACAAATTAAAGAAAAATGATTTTAAGAGTTTTTAAAATTAAGGTTCTTAAAAAAAAACATGGCTAGTTCCCTTTCGGGTTTTAGTTATTGGGTTTAGCTTTATATGAGAGCCTTCTTTGTCGAGGCGAACCAAAGCTATGCACCTGTAGGATTCAGTGGAGAGGAGGTGAGTCACACTTGATTGCTTAAGTACCAAGCTCCCCTGAAACCATTCCTAGACATGCGTGAGGGTTGACACACCCACTAAGTCCTCAGGTTAGGGTGAGCCGAAGCTACGCACTGGTAGGATTCTGCGAAGAGGAGGTGAGTCACTAGGATGCTTAAATACCAAGCTCTTCAGGATCCAATCCTAGACATGCGTACCATGGTTGCCACACCTAACTTGATTGACTTAGTAGTAGGTTTGTTTAGTGCATTAAGTCTTATGTATTTGTGTTTGAGTAGACTAATCCTAGGGTTCAAGTTCCTATCATGCTATTCTACGTTCCATTCCTTTTCTACCCTTCTATAATTCACATAATCACACAGATAGTTAGAGGTACTTACTTGGTGGACTGGGGGTCAGAGACTTAGGGGCCATGTCCTCATACCTGTCCATTTGTAAAAATACTTCCATAAAACTCATTTGGGCTTGATTTGAAAATGTTTTGGGCCTTAGACCACAAGCCGAGAGTTTAAAAGCGGGCTCGATACTAAAGCTGAAACACCCCCTTTGGCCCACGAGAATGGACCGGATCTGGTATGTTCCCTGGTGAAAACCATTTCAAATTCTTTTGTTACTTAGGAAAACTTGTGTGCTTTTAAAGAAAGATTGTTTTGGGTTGGGCTCGAGTTGAAAACAAGTTTATTTTATATTGAAAATCCATTTATTTCAGCTTGACAAAATATTTAGAGTTTGTTTTAAATAAAATTGACTTAATCTTTAAATAACATAAATTCGTAACATAGTAATTAAAACAACAATAAAATAATCACTATGGCCTTATTACATAAAATAAAACCCAAAATAAAATGTCCAAATTAAATAAAACTTGAATCTGAGCATGGCCATCACTAGTTCTGCCGTCTCGGTCCATCACTGTTCATCACCTGAAACATGTTCCCACCATAGGATGAGTCAACAGACTCAATGTGTAACCAACACCAAAATTAATAGAATTAGGCATACCATACATATCATGTTCATATAATAATTCAAGATAATGATGCAATCCGAACCCAAACCTATATGCCATCCGCTACACTCCACCAGTATCAACTTTGCACAAGTGGGGACTACTAAGTCAACCCTCCATCCGCTACACTCCATCAAGTCATCACATATTCTTAGTGAGACCAAGTCATCACATATTCTTAGTGAGACCAAGTCATCACATATTCTTAGTGAGACCGAAGTCATCACATATTCTTAGTGAGACCAAAGTCATCACATATTCTTAGTGAGACCGAAGTCATCACGTTTCACTTAGTGAGACCGAAGTCATCACCTTCACTTCCCCTTTCACAAATAACCCGAATGCCCCATATTATTCATATCATGCATATCATATTTAAATTCACTTTCATATCACTTTTCACATGTTAAGTATAACATATTTCATAATCCTAGTAGAAGTAGGAAAATGTACCTGAGTACTTTGTACCATAACATGGTACTTTAGCCACATTCTTACACTTTCATATTAATATATATATCATAATTAAGCCATAAAACTATTAAAATTAGTGTGGAGTACACACGATACCTTAGCCATATTCTTACACTTTTATATTAGCACATATAATAAAATTAAAGCCTTAAATCTATCAAGATTTAGTGTGGGGTACACACCTGATTCGCTTAGCAATTCCTTGAGATTCCGAAAAGCTAGATCTATGGTTTAGATCCTTAATCCCTACATTTGATTTACCACTTATTACTTAGCATAAACCTTATTCGGCTATAATACCAAATCCTAGTGGGATTTGTAAAAAGACTTACCTTTGATGCCGATTTAATGATTGTTCAAATCTCGAAAACTTTGGTTTCCTTCACCTGATATTCGGCCAACCCTAGATCTCAACATAGGTTAGTTTTCGGCTTTTTAATAATTAAAGAACCGATCTATGTAATCATACAAGCCTTGGCCGAATGCTTTTAGGTGCTTACCTTGTGGATTTTAAATCTTGAAACTGTCCTCCTGATTAATGGAGATGCCGAAATACCTTAGATCTGAAATCCCAAAATTCACCTTCCATATTTCGATCAATAAGATATAGGAGGGATTAGACTAACTTTCGGCTTAAAAGAAAGTATTATAATTATAACTATAGATCCTTACCCTTTATATTGAAATCGATAGATCCCTCCTGACACCACTTCAGAGATTCGGCTTAGAGACTTGATGAACAATCGGCTATGATCCCCTTATGTATTCGGTTTCAAAGATGAAAGAAGAGAGGAATAATAGGCTTAGAAGGAATCGGCTAGGAGGCTAAAAGAAAAGAAGAAAAAGAATGGATGCTCAAGAAGAATTTTCAAAAGGGAGAGGAGAAAGAATATTCGGCAGAAAAAAAGAGAGGGAGAATAAATAATGAATAGCCCTAGTCTCATCCTTTTATAGCCGAAATTACTAGGCCAAGAATCCTTTACTTGGCCATCACTCTTCCTCATTCTCCTAATTAAAGAATAATTCTTCATTTATCCACCTATTTAGTAGAAATTCTAAAGGGAATAAAACTCTTCTCTTAAGAGTCCCTATTGTCATCCATTGCTTCCTCTCTAAGTAATTAAAAAAATCATTTAAAGCTTTAGCTAGGTGCCGTCCACCCCCTTCCCTTGATGAGCCGAATATAACTTGTTCTTATTGGACTCTTTGTGGCCATACGAGGCCCAAATTATTCACCTAAGTGGCGTCACTCCTTGGGCTTTAAGTGGCATCTTCAGGCCACTTTTCCAAGCCTGTTTGTGTGTCAAATTTCACGTACTTTTTCTTTTAAGGCCTCCTTGCCTTAATTACCTCTTTTAAACTTTGAAACTCGACATTTCTAAGTCATTTCTAGGTTTCCAAAATTTTCGTTCTACTCGTAAACTTGACATTTCCTAGGTTTCCAAAATGTTTACTTTCCTCTTTTAGCTTAATTTCCAAAATGTTCACTTTCCTCTTTACTTAGGTTTCCAAAATGGTCTCTTTCCTATTTTTAACGTAACATTTCCATACATTCTCAGGCTTCTAAAAATGTTCACTTTCCTTACATTTCCTTACATTTCCTTACATTTCCTTTCATTTCCTTTCATTTCCTTTCATTTCCTTACATTTCCTTTCATTTCCTTACATTTCCTTACATTTCCTTACATTTCCCTACATTTCCTTACATTTCCATACATTTCCATACATTTCCTTACATTTCCATACATTTCCATACATTTCCTTACATTTCCAAGGTTTTAAAAATGCACACAATGGGATTCGAACCTCTTCCCTCAAAGTACTTCACTTGATGCCATAACCCTTGCACCTTAGGTGGCGTCCCGTGCCACTTTTCCACATCACTTCTTGTTTTTAACTTAAAATCCAATAATTGTCCAAAGCTTTCTCTTCCATCCTAGGATTTTAAAAACTCTTAATTCACTTCCAAACACTGCCAAAACCTACTACTCATGAATTATGCACAAACGCATAACCCCTAATCTAGGATGTTACAGGCCTCCACACGAAGTCATCCCCAGCCCAAGCCTCCATTAATTATTATTACCTGAGAAGGGTAAGAAAAATGGGGTGAGTTACTTAGAACTCAATGTGTAACCCACTTACCGTGTTCATTGGGCCAAAACCATTTAAGCAATTAGCTGGGCTTGAGCCCATTTACAAATGTACAACAACAAAAAAAAAAAAATACATATGATATGCAATTCCCAACCAAGCCTAATTTCCATCCGCTACACCACCCGTACCAACCAACACACTTGTGGGGATCAAGTCAACCCACCCCGCCAACAAACCAATAGCAGGCATTAAGCCAATTATAATATTTGTGGCAGAGCCACCAAACTAGATTTTTGGCAACAGGCCATTGTGACAGAGTCATTGAACTAGATTTTTGGCAACAGGCCATTGTGACAGAGTCACCGAACTAGATTTTTAGCAACAGGCCATTCTTCTCTTCGTCAATTATCCCAACCCATGCAGTCATGTATATATATAGATAATGCATAACAATATATTTATGAGGTAAATTTCAACAAAAAGCCCATATTACAAGTTATCAATTTGGCCCATTAGTCAAAATAATAGTTTTGGCCCATTTAACGATCTAGCAGACCTTGGCCCATTTAACACATGAGGCCCTTTTCACAATATTCTCACTTGGCCAATTTATCAAAATAATCATATGGCCCAAAATATCACTTTTTTAACAAAATCACCCATTAAGGGCAAATTCGTAATTTTTTTTTCACAACCTTAATTCCAGTTTCATGCATTCACACAAAAAGTGCTAATATACCGTATTTTCCAATTTTATCGAATTTACGCTTTTTATTCTAACGCTTACGGTATAATATAACCCATGGGATAAGTGTGAAGTTACACACCTGATTACGGTGAGAACTATACTTTCCCACTCGTCGATATCTAAACACGTATCTCGATGGATTAGAACACTAATACTTATTTGCAAAACTATTATTAAAAATAAGCGTTCTAAACTTTTACCCTCGAAATTTTGAACAACTTCTATTTGTGGTTTCTCCCCGATTGATGATTCGTTACCCGTTGAATATTCACGAACAAACAAAGGTTCAGGAGTACGAATGACTTCAAATAATTGATTTTCACGGATGAGGGTCCACAATCCGGTGGAAAATCTCGGATTGTCGAAACAGCCCTTCGTTTGAATTTAGGGGGGATAGCGGAACCACCCCTCTTTCGAACACTATTCACCGCTCTTTTCGAACCTATCTTGTTTGCCTTCATTGACAAAAGATTATTAGTCCAACTTATTAAATTGGAAGATTAAGACTAAATGTCTTAAGACAAAATCGGCTTACCAAAAAAATATCTTTGCGCTCACGGGATGATAATCGAGCATTAACGTCCCTAAGATAGAATCGATTAATAATTCACCTTCGACAAAATAATGAAATAATTTGAAAATCGTTGATAGAAATCTTTACCTTAACACTTCGATTTGATTTCTAGCGAGTCACTATGATTACGAATACTCCGAGTTCGGCCTTCTCTAAAACACTATTAAGATGAATAGGATTGTTTAAAAGAAAAAATAAGGAATGCTATTTTTTGGTCAAAAGACTTTCTTAAACAATATGTATATTCGGCCAAAGGCAAAGAAGAAGAAAATAAAGAAATGAAAAGGGTTCTTACCACTTGGTTGAAATGAAAGTTGAAAGAATGATTGTCAAGAGAAAAGAAATATGTGAGGAGAAGGTTCGGCTAAGAAAACAATTTTGATGGATAAGATGCTAGCAACATTCGACCATGGAGAAAAGTAGAAGAGAGAAAATGTGTTTCGGGTTTTTAAGGATGAATAAGAAACAAAGGGAGGGATTTGGGACAAGAGAGCATTTGACCAAAGAGTAGAAAAGAAAGAAAAGAAAAGAAAAAAATGGTCTTTGTGCTATGGTGATTTCGGCACTAGAGAGGAAGAGCTTGAGATTAGGCAAAAATTGAGACCAAATGGTCAAAAACAATGACCAAAAGAAGAAAACAATAATGCTCACAATGCACCATTTGCATTCGGTTATGGAGAGAAAAAATGAGAAGAAAGTTTTGTGAAAAGAAACACCAAACTGACCAAATGGGATTACACACTAACTACACATCCTTACCAATGTCTACCACAAAAATTCGGCCACCCCCTAGTCCATAAAACCATCCATGTTCATAGACATACTTGGCCATTCAATAGTTTCCAAAACATCTCCCATGATTCAAGCCTTATGTCATCTCCCATGATTCAAGCCTTATGTCTTCCCTTGATGCCTTTTTCAAAAGATTATTTTCCTTAAGTGTTTTTTACCTTTTTCATTTAGTCTTCTTACCATAATATTTGAAATCCAACTCATCCTAAACCTTATCCATAACCAAAACTATGGAAGAGGAAACAAAAAAAAACAAAACTCACATGTTCAATAAGGGATTCGAACCTCTTCCCTCTAACCATGCTTATGGCGCCAAATCCACCTTGCTACTAATTCATCTTATGCAAACTTTTACCAATTAAATTCCCTTAAACATTAGAGTCACTTGTTCCACTTCAATAAAGTACTCATTACTAAAATTTATTCTAATACCGAATAAATCCCAAGCCTTCTCAAGACTATACAAGCACACAAATTTAATCATTCAGAAGTTAAGCACAAAAAACATGCAACATATCGATACTCATATTTTTAGGATGTTACATTTAAATTGGGTGAGGTGGCTTATAGGTGGCCTCACCTCACTTTTTTATTCAATGGTGAGTTGGGTTTTTGCTTGTTTGATAGTAAGGTGTTATTGTCAATGTTGTTTGAATTAGGTCAGATCGACTAGTCAAATCGGTTGGATCAGAATTGGTTGGGAGACCGATTTGAAAAGTAGTTTTAAATCGATTAGATCGGGAATTGATACAAACTGATTGAACCAGCGATTGGACCAATTAACCAAGATTTTTAAAATATTTTTTATTATTATTTTAAATTATAATAATTTTTAATCAAACCAATTGGATCAACAAACCAATAATTTGATTGGTTCAACTTCCTGTTCAATTTAAAAAACATTGGTTATTGTATAAAAATATTGTTTATACTTTTGTTCCTTTCATTTAGACTCCGTTTGTTTCACTGAAAATTACTTCTGAAAAATATTTTATGCATTTTTCTGTGTTTGTTTCATGGAAAACAACTTGATCAATGGAAAATGGTTTTGTCACATCCCAAAAACCAGGTTAGTAAAATTTGGTTAGTGAACTAAGAGAGTGGTCACGCCTTGTTTTTAGTTAATGTTGTGAAATTGTTTTAAGTAATCTATTCTAGTTTGGTGGTTAAGTGTTGTGCTTGTGTGTATGAGGTTTTGGGTTCAAATATTTTCCTTTGAAATTTTGCTATTTTTGTTTCAACCCTTATCACATCAATGGGAAGATGTTAACTTACCCTTTTGAATCTTATGTGTGCAAAGTAAAAATTATTTTTATTTTTAACTCTGAAAAATCAAATAGTGGTTAGTTAGAGGGAATTAGTGGGGATATGGGTGGTTATTGTTTTAAAATATAAAATAATATTTATTTTATTTTATTTTTGGAAAATTATTCCCTAATTCTACCCCATCATTTTGTCATTCTACTTCGCATGTTCTATCACGTCTCTCCTTTTTCTCATTTCAATTGCTATCCATGATTTAATTTTTCTCAAAATTTGTTTCTTTCCTTGACCAATTTTGGTTCGTTTCTTTCTTCTTTTGTGATTGCTTCATTGCTCTTCTTTTATTGTATCGTTTGTGCCAATCTTCATTGAAGGTTGGTGTTTACCCATTTATGGTAAGGGGGAAATTAAAATGTTAGTCGTCCTTTCTTTCTTTAATTGTTGTGTTTTTACTCTCGTCCTGGGTTTTGGTAATTAGTTTGATTTGGTTTGGAGTTTGATGAATTGTCGTACAAATGATTAGGTGAAAATTTTGAGACCGACATTCCTTCAGCAAACTAAATTCTGACGGAAGTTGTATTATCTTCAAAGGTAAGCAAATAAGGTCGTTTGGTTGTTCAAGGTCGAGTGCCTAATTGTTTGGGCTTAAATTTTAGGAAATAAGGGTTGTGCGCAATTAGTCAATTCTCGTTTTGTGTGCTTATTCGTTAAGTGGATGTTGATTTTAGGTTCTTGATATATCTAGTTGCATTCACGTCAAAAAATACTCAGGTGTGTAATGATAAACTGAAAAAAAAGGTGAACGACGTGAAGCCGAAAACTGCACAGTCGACGTCACAGGACCGTGTGCCAAACCGTGTGTGTCACATGGGCTGATTACTTTGATCATGTGGCCCACACGGGCATGTGGGTCACATGAGGGTGTGATAGACAATGTTCCAAACCATGTGGACCACACGGGTTGGGTCGTGTGGGCCACATGGGGGTGTGAGCCCATTTTTTAAAATTTTTTCCCTAGGCCCGTTTGACTCTGAAATTTGTAATTAAACCTCCCGTAGGGTCTGTTTGGCGTAAATATGACTCTGAAATATGAAATGTAACAGCTCGATTTTGGGGCTAGTCGAAATAGAGGTTTCAAAACTACTAATCCGAGGTTGAAGAAAATTATTTTTAGTATTATTTTTGTGTTATAGCATGATAATAAGGATGCATGAAAATTTTGGTGCTTTAATTTTAGCGATTGTATGCTTAATTGCGAAAAATGACAAAATTGCATAAAGTGTGAAAGTTTCATTTTACAAGCTAGAGGTGTCTAATAGCTATGGATTATTAAATTGGAGGTCTTTAAAGTGCAATTATACCATCCTAAAAGTGATGGCCGACCAAGGGAGACAAGGTCATTAAAATTGGTCAAAAATTTGGTGGTATTTGGTGACTAAAATGAATAAAATAAGATAAATAAAAGAGATATCATCTTTTACTATTTCTATTTCTTCTTCCACCGAAAATTGAAGAGAAAATAGAGGTTTTTGGAGTTCAAACTTTCATCCAAGCTATTCCCTTGCAAGTAAGTGACTTTAGATGTCCTTTTTTTTTTGTTGATAATTTTTGTACTTTTGGAACCCATAAAGCTTAAGCTAGCTAATGATGGGACTATTTTGCAAAATGGTTGAAAGTTTATGGATTTGCCATTAGAGTGTTTATGTTGTTTTGATGAGTTTTTATGGAAGAAAATGAATGCTAGTGCGGTAAGGAATAACGCTTGTGAAAGGTTTTTCCATGAAAGCACCTAAATAGGACTTGTTTGTAAATGTTGTAATTGAGTAATAAATGCATGAAATGATTGGTTTTATGAATTGTTATAAGAGAAATAAATGTTCAGCTAGGCTTATTTAATGAGAAAATGTGATGAAAAATGATTTACGAGCATAGGGGCAAAATCATAATTTTGCCAAAGTATAAGGGCAAAATGATCATTTTTTCCTAAGTAGAAATTTTGATGTATCATCAGTTATGTAGTGATTGAATGAGTAAATTTTATTATTATAGATCAAGAAAAGCGTGAAAACAACCTTGACCGAGGAAAAGGCAAGGTTACGGACTAAACCGTCAATTAACACAATTTGCACCGAGATAAGTTTATGTGTAAACGATACATCTTTAATACATATGTTGTTACCTATTGATTCATTGTATGGATGAAACCACTAATTGGTGAGATTAATTGAAAATGATAGATAATGAGTAATTCTCATATGGACCTCGGAATAGAGATGTAAGTACGAATAAATATCTGTAATTATCCTTGTTGGTGGGATGTGTGCGATACCACCCTAATTATCATTGTTGGTGGGCTATGCGCACACCACCTTATTATTTATTCATGATGGGCTGTGTGCGATACCATTGTTTATATTATCATTTGGTGGGCTATATGCGAAACCACCTCAATTATCCTTGTGGTGGGCTGTGTGCGATACCACCTTATTATTGATTAATGGTGGGCTGTGTGCAAAACCACTGGGTACTTTGTATCACTCTGAAGGGTTCATCGAGAAACTTGTCTAAGTAAATATTTCATATAACCTTGTAGTGATGAGTAGGGGTGAGCAAAACTCGATTCGAATCCAAAAAATCGAAAAAAAATTCAAATTTTGAGTTAAACGAATCGAGTTATTTGAGTTAATCGAGTTATTCGAGTCAACTCCATATTTTTTTTTCAAATTTCGAGTTCGAATCGAGTTGAGTTTTCGAATTCAAATAACTCGAATAATTCGAATAATTCGAATATCAAACTATAATATTTTACATTTTTACCCCAAACTCCCAAACCTTTTTACTTTTCCCTCAAAACTTTTACTCCTTCCCACTTCCCTCCAAAACTTTTACTCCCCTCCAATCCCAACCCCTCAATCTACCCAAAATCCATTTCCCACCAAAATTTTACTCTCCCATTTACTTTTTCTCAAAATTTTACTCCCAAAAACCCTTAAAAATTTTTATTTTCCCCAAAATTTTATTCCTCCCACTTTTCCCCTAAAACTTTTACTCCATTCCCATCTCACCTCCCATCTACCCCAAACCCATCCCCCCTCCAATTTTTTTTTTTTAATATTTTCCCTTCAAAATTTTGCTCCCCCTATTTATTTCCCCTCAAACTTTTATTCTCCAAAACTTTTATTTTCCTCCTAAACTTTTACTTCTCACCCTTTACTCTCAAATAAAAATCAAAATTATCCAAAAAAATCACTAAACATAAATAGTAATAATTTTATTTATATCTACTATTTATATTATTAAATTAAATTTCACATTTTATATTATTTATATTATTAAATTGTTTAGTCATATTTAATATTTATATTAAAATTGAATTATTAATTATGCCATAAAATATTTGTGTTAAAATTTTATATTAGTACCAATTTCACATTTTATCTTTAAAATAACTTTTATTAAAAAATTAAATTTTTACATTTAATATATTTTTAATTCCAAAATACATAGTGACAAGAATCAAGATAATTGAAAGAACTAAACAAGCAAAGAAGCTAACCAGTATATAAAAGATTAATAAATAAATTATTTGGTGTGAAAGTTAATAAAAATTTTGGTTAAGGTGAAAAATTTTATTACGATATGTGACAATGGTTACAAGGACCCAAAATTATTTTTTTAAATTTAACTCGAACAAATATATTCAATTCGATTCGATTCGATTCAATTCGAATTCCATCTCACTCGACTCAATTCGAGAAAATTTCAAATCAAATTAGGATGATAAAATATGATTCGTCAACTCGATTAACTCGAAATTTTTTCATTTGATTCGATTCGATTCGATCGAACGCTCACCCCTAATGATGAGTGCAGGGTGTATGTGCTAGTAAATGTGAGCAATATATATTATATGGTTGAAATGTGATAAGAGATGAGATGAGTAAGCATGATTATGAATATGTGAAATGTTCTTACATAATATGTAATGGTTGTGATGGCTTAGCATATGGTATGATGTTTATTGTTTACATGTAGACTTACTAAGTTTAAAGCTTACTCCCTTTCTTTTCCCTTGTTTTATAGTGTCAAAGGGCCAGCTCGAGATACGAAGATAATTAGAAGGTCATCCACACTATCAGCACTTCTTGGTATATTTAGAATTAGTATTTTGAGTATGGCATGTATGGGGGTAGACTTAGTGAAATGTTATGTTGTTTTGGACAAGTGTATTGGCTTATTCAAGGATGAACTCTTTTGTATAAGGCCATAGTTGATAGCTCATTTTTATTAATCTATGAAAAGATGAGGTTATTCATGAATGTGTATGTTGTATGATTGGGTTGCTTGATTAAAATATGCATAAATGGGTTGATGTTTGAATGTGATTTATGTTTGTATGAGTTAGGGTGATAAAAAGAGCTTAGCAAATAGCCTTGTTCTTGTCCACACAGGTTGACACGGGCTTGTGCCTAGGCCGTGTGTGACACACGATCAGCCTCATCGGTGTGTGGTTAGGTCGTGTGTCCCCTGCATGTTAGTTTTACAAGTCAGTATGCCTAGTAGGAAACACACGGGTAGGGACACGGTCATGTGTCTCAGCCGTGTGGATGGCACGGCCATAAACATGGGCGTGTGCCTAGGCCGTGTAAAGTCTGCACCTGAAATTTAAAATTTAATTCGCCACATGGTCAAAAGACACGGGCGTGTGCCTAGGCCGTGTGACATTTTTGGATTGATGACGTCAGAAACAGAATGTCAAGGTTTTGGCACACGGGTATGTTGATGCCGTGTGAGGGACACAGGCCAAGGACACGAACGTGTGTTCGGTCGTGTAAAAACCCTCTGTAGGTTCAAATTTAGAAATAATTCCACACGAGTGTGGAACATGGGCGTGTGATATGTCATACGGGTGTGTCCCTTCCTCCACATGGGCGTGTGGGTGGTGTAGAGAAATTTTTCTAAGGTCTTCAGAGAGCTTCAAAGGAGCTCGATTTGATCTTGAACCATTCCTAAACTATGAATTTGGCATCGTAGGCTTGTTTAGGAGGTGTTAGTAAAAGTTTTAAATTGGAGAGAAAAGTCAAGTTTCTAAATTGCATGATTGATTACGTGTAAGCTTAGTAATGCCTTGTACCCTATTTTGGGGTTGAATACGGGTAAGGGGTGTTACATTTAGTGGTATCAAAGCTATGGTTTAGTCGGTTCTAGGACTACCGTAGCGTGTGTAAGAGTCTAGCTATACATGCCACAAACGTATATTGATAGTGTGGCGACTCCTGACAATATTAAATTGTATTTTGTATAGTAATGGATCCCGACCGAGCTACTACTAATGAAGTTGCTAGTAATGCATCGGCTCCACGCAAGGGACCGTGCCTGTAGAAAGTAGATCCGAGACTTTGAGTCAAGGAGAAGAGGCTCAGGAAGCCTTTCTCCACATGATGAGTAACTGGTATACTGAATTTGTACGAGCAAATTCTAATGTTCAACCTCCTCCACACCCTCCTATACCTCAGCTAGTTCCCGTGGCTCCTCAAGGTATAAACTTGGTAAGAGTGACTAAACCCCGATCGATAAGATTCGAAAACAAGGGGCCGAGGAATTCAGAGCTAATATAGATGATAACCTTGAGAGAGCGGAGTTCTGGCTCGAGAACTCTATGCATGTATTCGATGAACTCTTTCACACGCCTGAAGAGAGCTTAAAATGTACCGTGTTGTTACTGAAGGACTCGGCATATCGTTGGTGGAAAAAGTTGAAGTGAGTAGTTCCAAGGGAGAGAGTGACATGGGACTTCTTCTTAGAAGAGGTCATAAAGAAGTACATAAGTCAGAGATTTGTAGATCGAAATGGAAAGAGTTCCTTGAATTGAAGCAAGGCAAGATGACTGTAGTAGAGTATGAGCGCGAGTTTGTTAGGCTCAGCAAGTATGCGTAGGAGTGTGTGTCTACGGAAGCTATCTTGTGCAAGAGACTCGAAGATGGTCTGAATGAGGATATCAGATTGCTAGTTGGGATTTTGAAATTGAAGGAATTTGTGGTTTTGGTCGATAGAGCTTGCAAGGCTGAATAATTGAAAAGGAAAAGAGAAAAGCCATGGTTGAGGCCCGGGATGTAAGAAAGAGGCCAATGTGTAAGTTTTTCCAAACTCAATCAAAGAGGTCTAAGAAAATGAACCCTCGGATGACTGCTTCAGTTGGGTATTCACACTGAGATCGAGGTAATACATATTCGGGCTCGAGAGTTCAAACCACCTCGATGGCAAGTGTGGGCAATACAAAGTCAAATAAATCGGAGTGTCCAAATTGTGGTAGGCAATATACTGGGGAGTGTTAGGGAAACAATCGTAATTGTAACAAGTGTGGTTCACCCGACCACTTCATTAGGAATTGTCCAGAGAGGGATGAGAAGGAAAGAAAACAAGAAGTAAAGGCAAGCAATGTACCTTCGAAGGGTAGACCACAAAGGAACCCAGGGAGTGAGACTAGTAGTAGAGGTGCACCTAGAGACTCTGCTGTGAGATTGGAGGGTCGAGCACCTGCAAGGACTTATGCCATTCGCGCTCGCGAAGAGGCATCATCTCCAGATGTGATAACGGGTACTTTTTCTCTTTATGATATCTTTGTTGTTGCTTTGATTGATCTGGGGTATACCTATTCTTATATTTGCTTGAAATTGGCATCTATCATGAGTATGATTGTTGATTCTATGGAATTTGTAGTAAAAGTGTCAAACTCGTTAGGCAAACATGTGCTAGTTGACAAGGTATATAGGAATTGTCCTTTGACAATTAAAGGTCATTATTTTCTGGCAAATCTCATGTTGTTGCCCTTTTATGAATTTGACCTGATTCTTGATATGGATTGGTTGACTGCTCATAATGTTTTAGTAAACTATGGTAGTAAGTTTATTGAATTGATATGTGTAAATGGAGATGTCGTTTGGGTTGAATCAGGTAAATCGGATAGTTTGCCTGTTGTGATTTCATCTATGGTAGTTGAGAAATACATGAGAAAAGGTGTGAGTCCTATCTCGCCTTTATACTGAATACTCAAGAGTCAGAGGTAAAGATTGAATCAGTGCTAGTAGTATGCGAGTATCCGGACGTGTTCCCGAAAGAGTTACTCGGATTGCCTCCAGTTAGAGAGGTTGAGTTTGGTATCGAGATAGCTTCGGGTATGGCACCTATTTCAGTTGCCCCATATAGTATGACACCTTTGGAGTTAAAAGAATTAAAGGTTCAGTTGCAAGAGTTGTCAGATAAGGGTTTTGTAAGATCGAGCTATTCACCGTGGGGTGCCCCGGTACTTTTTGTAAAGAAGAAAGATGAGACGATGAGATTGTGTATAGATTACAGGCAACTTAACAAGGTGAAAGTGAAGAATAAGTATCCTTTGCCAATGATCGATGATTTGTTCGACCAATTGAAGGGAGCTATGGTGTTTTGAAGATAGACTTAAGGTTTGGCTATTACCAGTTGAGGTTAAGGAGTAAGATGTGCTGAAAACTATATTTCGGACGAGGTATGGCCATTATGAGTTTCTTGTCATGCCATTTGGCTTAACGAATGCTCCTGTGATCTTTATGGATTTAATGAACCGTATCTTCCGACCGTATTTGGATAAGTTTGTAGTTTTTTTATCGATGATATATAGATTTATTCTCGGGATAAGAGTGAACATGCAGAGCATATGAGAACTATTTTGCGGACTCTAAGAGACAAGCAGTTGTATGCAAAATTTAGCAAGAGTGAGTTTTGGCTCCGAGAGGTCAGATTCCTAGGACACATTGTGTCAGGTGATGGAATTAGAGTTGATCCAAGTAAGATCTCAACTATTGTAGAGTGAAAACCACTGAGGAATGTGTCAAAGATTAGAAGCTTTTTTGGTTTAGTGGGGTACTGCAGACGATTCGTTAAAGAGTTCTTCATGATTGCTACACCAATGATGAGACTATTACATAAAGATGTTAAGTTTGAATGGACCGAGAAGTGCCAGCAGAGTTTTGAGAAACTGAAAGCTTTGTTTCTGAAGCACCAGTTTTAGTACAATCTGAGTCGAAAAGGAGTTTGTGATCTACAGTGACGCGTCATTAAATAGTCTTGGCTGTATGTTGATGCAAGAGGGTAAAGTAGTAGCTTATGCCTCGAGACAGCTAAAACCGCATGAGAAGAATTATCCGACTCACGATTTGAAGTTGGCTGCGATCGTTTTCGCTTTGAAGATTTGGTGTCATTATTTGTATGGTGAAAAGTGCAGTATCTTCAACGATCATAAAAGTTTAAAGTACCTGATGAACCAAAATTATTTGAATTTGCGACAACGGCGGTGGCTCGAATTACTGAAGGATTATGAGCTAGTAATTGATTACCATTAAGGGAAAGTGAATGTGGTTGCGGATGCCTTGAGCAGAAAATCCCTGTATGCTTTAAGAGCTATGAATACGAGTTTAGCATTGTCTGATGGTGGTGCTGTATTGGCCGAGTTAAGGGCTAGGCCATTATTTCTTCAGCAGATATGTGAAGCTCAAAAGAATGATAAAGAAATGCAAGCTAAGAGAGCTCAGTACGAATCAGGAAATAACTCTGATTTTGGGTTGGTTTAGATGATTGTTTGAGGTTTCATGATAAAGTTTGTGTACCAAAGGATGATGAGTTAATCCAAAAAAGAAGCACACAATGGTTGCTTGTTAGTACATCCGGGTAGCACAAAAATGTACAATGGCTTGAAGAAGTTGTATTGTGGCTAGGTATAAAAAGAGACATCTCTGAGCTTGTTACAAAGTGTTTGATCTGTCAATAAGTGAAAGCTGAACATTAAGTACCTTCGGGATTACTTCAACCAGTGATGGTTCCCGAGTGGAAGTGGGATCGAATCACAATAGATTTCATAACGGGGTTACCTATGACTCCGAAAAAGAAAGATGATGTGTGGGTTATTGTGGATAGATTAATGAAATCGACTCACTTTAAACCGGTGCGTGTGGATTAGTCACTTGATAAGTTGGCCGAACTGTATATTACCAAGGTGGTAAGATTACATGGGGTGCCTATATATATTATCTCGGATAGAGATCCAAGATTTACTTCGAGGTTTTGGAAGAAGTTGCAGGGAGCATTGGGTACAAAACTGAATTTTAGTACTACATTCCATCCATAAACCGATGGCCAATCTGATAGAGTGATTCAAGTTCTTGAGGATATGCTTTGATGTTGTATTTTAGAGTTCGAAGGTAGTTGGGAAAATATCTACCTTTGGTTGAGTTTGCCTACAACAACAGTTATCAGTCGAGTATATGGATGGCACCGTACGAAGCTTTATATGGTCGTAAGTGTTAGACTCCCTTGTATTGGACCGAGCTTAGTGAGAGGCAAATTCACGGGGTTGATCTAGTTAGAGAAATCGGGGAGAAAGTGAAAGTGATCCGTGCTAGCCTGAAAGCTGCTTCAGATCGACAAAAGTCATATGCAGATTTGAAAAGGAAAGAAATCGAGTTTCAGGTGGGCGATAAAGTATTTCTAAAAGTATCCTCGTGGAAGAAAATATTGAGGTTTGGTCGAAAGGGCAAATTGAGTCCACGATTCATAGGGCCATATGAAGTTATTGAAAGGATTGGGCCAATAGCTTATCAGTTGGCTTTGCCGGCAGAGTTAGAGAGAATACACAACGTGTTTCATGTGTCGATGCTGCGGCGATATCGTTCCAATCCTTCGCATGTGATCCCTCCAACCGTAGTTAAGATAATAAAGAGGAACCAATTAAGATTTTGGCTCGAGAGGTTAAACAATTGAGAAATAAAAGTATAGCCTTAGTGAAAGTGTTATGGTAAAAACACGGTGTAGAAGTGTCTAAGTGGGAACCGAAAGAAGCCATGAGGGAATAGTACCCAAAACTTTTCACCATTAAGATTTTCGGGGACGAAAATCTCTAAAGGGGAGAGTTGTAACAGCCCAATTTTGGGGCTAGTCAGAATAGGGGTTTCGAAACCACTAATATGAGGTTAAAGAAAATTATTTTCTAGCATTATTTTTGTGTTATAGCATGATAATAAGGATGCATGAAAATTTTGGTGCTTTCATTTTAGTGATTGTATATGCTTAATTGTGAAAAAGGACTAAATCGCATAAAGTGTAAAAATTCATTTTACAAGCTAAAGGTGTCTAATAGCTATGGATTATTAAATTGGAGGTCTTTAAAGTGCAATTACACCATCCTAAAAGTGATGGCCGGCCAAGGGAGACAAGGTCATTAGAATTGGTAAAAAATTTGGTGGTATTAGGTGACTAAAATGAATAAAATAAGATAAATAAAAGAAATATCATCTTTTACTATTTCCATTTCTTCTTCCACTGAAAATTGAAGAGAAAATAGAATTTTTTGGAGTTCAAACTTTCAGCCAAGCTATTCCCTTGCAAGTAAGTGACGTTAGAGGTCTTTCTTGTTAATTTTTGTACTTTTGGAACCCCTAATGCTTAAGCTAACTAATGAAGGGACTATTTTGCAAAATGGTTGAAATTTTAGGGATTTTCCATGAGAGTTTTTATGTTGTTTTGCTGAGTTTTTATAGAAGAAAATGAATGCTAGTGGGGTAAGGAATAACTTTTGTGAAAGGTTTTTCCATGAAAGCACTTAAGAGGACTTGTTTGTAAAGGTTGTAATTGAGTAATAAATGCATGAAATGATTGGTTTTATGAATTTTTATAAGAGAAATAAATGTTCAACTAGGCTTATTTAATGAGAAAATGTGATGAAAAATGATTTACGAGCATAGGGGCAAAATCGTAATTTTGCCAAAGTATAAGGGCAAAATGGTCATTTTTTTCTAAGTAGAAATTTTGATGTATCATGAGTTATTTAGTGATTAAATTATTAAATTTTATTATTATAGATCAAGAAGAGCACAAAAACGATACATCTTTAATACATATGTTGTTACCTATTGATTCATTGTATGGATGAAACCACTTATTGGTGAGATTAATTGAAAATGATAGATAATGAGTAATTCTTGTATGAACCTCGGAATAGAGATGTAAGTACAAATAAATATCTGTAATTATCCTTGTTGGTGGGATGTGTGCGATACCACCCTAATTATCATTTTTGGTGGGCTGTGTGCGATACGACCTTATTATTTATTCACGATAGGCTGCGTGCGATACCATTGTTTATATTATCATTTGGTGGGCTATGTGCGAAACCTCCGTAATTATCCTTGTGGTGGGTTGTGTGCGATACCATCCTATTATTAATTAAAGGTGGGCTGTGTGCAAAACCACCGGGTACTTTGTATCACTCCGAATGGTTCATCGAGAAACTTGTCTAAGTAAATATTTCATGTGACCTTGTGGCGATGAGTGCAGAGTGTATGTGCAAGTAAATGTGAACAATATATATATTATATGGTTGAAATATGGTAAGAGATGAGATGAGTAAGCATGATTATGAATATGTGAATTGTTCCTACATAATATGTAATGGTTGTGATGGCTTAGCATATGGTATGATGTTTATTGTTTACATGTAGACTTACTAAGCTTAAAGCTTACTCCTTTCTTTTCCCTCGTTTTATAGTGTCAAAGGGCTAGCTCGAGATATGAAGATGATCAGAAGATCATCCACACTATCAGCACATCTTGGTATATTTAGAATTAGTATTTTGAGTATAACATTTATAGGGGCTAGACTTAGTGAAATGTCATGTTGTTTTGGCCAAGTGTATTAGATCATTCAAGGATAAACTCTTTTGTATAAGGCCATATTTGATGGCTCATTTTTATTAATCTATGAAAAGATGAGGTTATTCATGAATGTGTATGATGCATGATTGGGTTGCTTGGTTAAAATATTCATGAATGGGTTGATGTTTGAATGTGATTTATGTTTGTATGAGTTAAGGTGATAAAAAGAGCTTGGCAAATAGCGTTGTTCTTGTCCACACGGGTAGACACACAGGCGTGTGTCTAGGTCATGTGTGACACATGGTCAGCCTCATAGGTGTGTGGTTAGGCTGTGTGTCCTCTGCATGTTAGTTTTACAAGTCAGTATGGCCAGTAGTAAACACACGGGCAAAGACACGGCCGTGTGTCTCAGGCATGTGGATGGCACAGCCATGAACATGGGCGTGTGCCTAGGCTGTGTGAAGCCTGCACCTGAAATTTTGAATTTAATTCACCATACGATCGAAGGACACGGGCGTGTGCCTAGGCCATGTGACATTTTTGGATTGATGACGTCAGAAATAGAATTCCAAGGTTTTGGCACACGGGTTAAGACACGAGCATGTCGAGGCCATGTGAGGGACACGGACATTGTTCGGCCGTGTGAAAACCCCTGTAGGTTCGAATTGAGAAATAATTCCTCACGGTTATGAAACACGGGCGTGTAATATATCACACGAAGCGTGTCCCTTCCTCCACACGGGCGTGTGGGCAATTTAGAGAAAATTTTCTAAGGTCTTCCAGAGAGCTTCAAAGGAGCTCAATTTGATCCCGAACCATTCCTAAACTATGAGTTTGGCCTCGTAGGCTTTTTTAGGAGGTGTTAGTAAAAGTTTTAAATTGGAGAGAAAAGTCAAGTTTCTAAATTGCGTGTAAGCTTAGTAATTCCTCGTACCCTGTTCCGGCGTTGAATACGGGTAAGGAGAGTTACACGAAATTTGATATTTTTTTATTGTATGTGATATGGATAGTGTATGTGTTTCAATTTCAAGCATGTTTAAAATGTGAAATTCGTATATGATCTGTAAGTTGATAATTTTGTTAGCATGTTTTGATTTGAAAAACATGTAGGTCATATGTGCACCTGGTATCTATTAGTATTTGCATATGCATTGGGGTGAGATATGATATGTGATAGAGGAAGTGTTATTCTAGTAGTATTATTGCATCTTCTGGCAGTGTATCTGCATTATCTATTATGGTAGTTTAATTGTAGTTATAGGTTCTCAACCCGATGTAATTGAATGGATGAACTCTTGTAGTCCTGATTGGTGTGATTGGTTAGACGGAGTTGGTGTGTAGTGGATAGGGTAGGATCTATGACTGCATCTATATTTGTGTATGCATATGTATCTGGATCTGTATATGCATTTGTATTTTATTATGAAAATACATCTAATTCCGTATATAAGAATATGTTTGAATTTGTATTTGAAAACGTATCTATTTATGTACGTGTTTATGATTTATTGTTACGAGACACATTCTCAGAGCCACGGAATGATTCGACTGAAGTAGAAAGAATACGATATGCTCGGGCATACATCCTTGAGATGATTGGAGGTTATCTGGTGCCAGACTTGTCACGAAACCTCGTACATCTAAAGTGGCTATTGAAACTCGTTAATTTTAGAGTAGTTGGCGAACTTAGTTAGGGGTTTGCTCTATTGGCAACATTGTACCAGGAGATGTGCGGGGCGACGCCACTAAATAAAGCCAAAATTGGAGGTTGCCTATCATTACTACAATCATGGACTCAGTTTCACTTTCGATTTTTACGTCCTCGAGTGAACCACCCATATACATTCCCATTCATAATAAGGTAAAATTTTTATTTGATTTTACAATTATTCTATAGATTTAAAATAAAATTGTATGCTGAAAATTTATTTAATTAGGTGGAACCACCCGACGAGTTATGTTGGAATATCTACCGATCTTAAAGATATCCAGCTTCTATTAGATCAATGGTCAGAAGCGCAAGTAAGTATTAAATAATATATATATACACATAAAATAATCGTTTCATATTTAGTATTTAGTATTTCATATTTATTCCGTTCATATAGTTTCAATGGACACCATACGAGGATCCGGCAATACAGGCTGTAATTCGGAAGAATTCTTTCAAAATCCAAACATTTGGCATGTTAAGGTCTATTGGTCAACTATGCCATTGTCGAGATGCACCAGACGGATAGAGTGTTGCGACAATTTGGATTTTGACAACCGATTCCTGAGGAACTTGAGGTGCTCGATGACCAGCACAGAATGAACTTACAGAAAACGAATATGAATTGGCTAGTATTCTGGTCGAAAAATATTGAAATTTGGGAAAACTAGTATGATCATATACCTGATCGCAAACCAATCATCTTCCTAGAGTTAGCGTGCACCTTAGGTTACATGCCATGGTTTAGGATCCATGGCAAACCATATTTGCTATTAGAAGAGCAGAGACGTCGGCAAATCCATGTGGAAAGGGAACGGTAGGGCCCTTTAAATCTAAGAGGAAGGGGTGACGGCACGGGCTCATCAACAACACCCACACAATCACCAGGCTTAATGCCTCAACCGACAACACCCACATCACAGCCCCTTCAGATTATGCCAGGTGCGTATCCTAGCCCTTATATGTATCCTAACCCTTATGTGTTTCCTTTTCCCAATCATATGCTATGTTAGAATGTAACATCTCGATTTAGGGCCTAGTCAAAATAGTGGTGCGAGACCACAAATATAAGGTATATGTATGAGTTTTTGAGGTTTATGTCATGTTTTCATGTGAGTGTGAAAGTTTCATGAAGCAATTTTGTTAAATTGCAATTGAATTGTCTAAAAGGACTAAATTGCAAAATTTACAAAATGTGAGATTCTAGAAGTTATTTGTATGAAATTTCTTTAGAATATCAATTAGAGGTCCTTAATGAGCAATTTTCCAAATTTTTAATTTTTGGATAAAATTGGACATGGATAAGTTAAAATAGGAAGTTTGTCATAAATGGCATTTTGGTCATTTGTCAATTAAATGATTAAAATGGGAAAAGATGATAGAATTTTCATCCATCTTCTTCTTTAAGGCTACCAAAAATTTCAAGAAGCCATTGTTAAGGCTCTTCAAATTTTCAAGCTTGCTAGTAAGTGCATCTAAGCCTCATTTTTGATTTCTTCATATTTTTGAAGTCCTAGTAGCATGAGTAAGCTATTTTTAGCTATATGTTGAGCTAAGACGGATGTTCAAAAATATGCCCATGTATGACATGCATGTATTTTGATGTTTTATGGAAGAATATGAAAGCTTGATGTAGTAGAAACATCTTTTGCTAAGTGATTTTCCATGAAAAATGCATGTAGGGACTTATTTGTGAAAGTCTTGAGTTTGGTCATACATGTGTGATTTAGTGAGAATTGATGATAGCTTTAGTTGAGTAAATGGTTCGGCTAAGCATGAAAGATTAGAAAGTTGAATGAAAATCACTTTACGAGCCTTGAGGCAAAAGTGTAAATATGGAAAGTTTAGGGACAAAATGGTAATTTTTCTAAAGTATGAGATAATAGTCAATTTAGTCAATGTGTGTATTGAATGAGTTGATTTATCATTATAGATCAAGAAAGACAAAGCCCGGATCAAAACTGGGGCAATAGCAAAATGGTGGACTAAATTGTACATTTTAATACTTTTGAGTACCGAGGTAAGTTTACATATAAACGATGCAAATATGCATTTACATTCTTAATGCCAGCTAATGTGTATCATGATTGAGAACCTATGCGGTTCTTGTGAAATGAATGGGATAATAATCGTGAATGAATTACAAGTAGATATGTGAATATGTAGTGATAATGCTTGATGGTGGGCTAAGTGCGATACCACCTTAATACTTAACAACAATGGGCTGTGTGCGATACCATAGTTAAGTATATTATTTAGTAGGCTATGTGCGAAACTACTATGAATACCTCTGTTGGTAGGCTAAGTGCGATACTACCCTATAAATTGGTTGTGGTAGGCTAAGTGCGAAACCACCGAGAAATTAGCTGTGTGGATGTATTATTAAGAAAAAATGTTGTGTTGTATATTGAGTAAATGTGATATTGAGTGCAGGGGTGCATGTCAATGATTATGAGTATGTGACTCATGATGTGTTGGAAATGTGGTAAGGGATAGAAAGAGTAAGCATAATTGTGGATGTGAATTTATTTGGTAGTATAATGCTAATTGTTGTTTAGTTTATAGTAGAATGCTTAAATTGTTTATGTGTAAACTTACTAAGCTCAAAGATTACTCCTTTTCCTTTCCCTTGTCTTATAGAGAAAGAGGGTTGAATCAAGAACGTGGATTAATCGGAAGATCGCCCACACTATCAGCACACTCCGGTACAGTAGACTTGATGTTTTGTATATGGCATGTATAGAGGCTAGACAAATTAGTGACTTTTGTTGTAAATGGCTAAGATGTGTTGGCCTTTAGATGGATAATCTATTTTGTATAATGCCATAGTTGTTGGCTATTTTATTATAGAAAAAGATGTAGTTATCCATATGAGTTTGTGTTTCAATATGAGTTGATTATAGATGAATTGGGTTAGTGCATGTTGTGTATGATTGAGGAGTGAAAGAACTTGGCAAATAGCTTTGTTCTTGTCCATTTGGATAGGTACGCGGGCATGTGTCTAGGCCATGTGTAACACACGGCCAGCCCATGGGCGTGTGCATTGGTTGTGTCAATTTGACAGAATTGAGTACTGAAGACCACGGGCTAGCCACACGGGCGTGTTTCTAGACTCAAGGCTGTGTGAAGTAGTTAGTGTGCACCACGGGTGGTGAGCACGAACGTGTGCCCTAACCGTGGGGCATTGGCAGAATGATTGAATTTCATGCACGGTTTGTAAGCATGGGCATGTGTGACTACTCATGGGCGTGTGTCATCTAGCACGGGCGTGTAGTCCCTGTTGAGATGGAGAAAATTTTAAGGTTCAAAAAAGTTTCAATATAGTTTCGAGAGCCTCGTGTGTATAGGTGAGGCCTCGTAAGTCGAGAATGAGGTTGTTGTAATGACTTTGAGAGAGTAGTCACGTTGAGCCTGCGGGACGATCAAGAGGTTTTAATTCGTAATGCCTCGGGTCCGATTTAGGCATAGAATACAGGTAAAAGGTGTTACATTTAGTGATATCAGAGCTATGGTTTAGCCAGTTCTAGGACTACCATAGCAGGTGTAAGAGTCTAGCTATACATGCCATAAGTGTATAAAGATAGTGTGGTGGCTTCTGATGATTTTAAATTTTTTTTTATATAGTGTATGGATCCTGATCAATTGGCTGCTGATGACGCAATTAGTAATGCGCTGGCTCTCGCACAAGGAATCACGCTTATGCAGAGTGAACCCAAATTTTGGGGTCAAGGAGACGAGGCTCGAGAAGCCTTTCTCTAAATGATGAGTAACTGGTACTCGGAGTATGTTTGAGCAAACCCTAATGATCAACCTCCTCAAACTCCTCCTATACCTTAGCCAGTTCTAGTGGCTCCTCAAGGTATAGAAGTAGTGAGAGTAAAGAAGCCCCCGATGGATAAGATTAGGAAACATGGGGTTGAGAAGTTTAGAGCTAAGGTTGATGATGACCCTGAGAGGGCAGAGTTCTAGCTAGAAAACCCAATGAGAATGTTCGATGAACTCTCATGTACACCTGAAGAGAACTTGAAGTGTGTCGTATCTTTGCTAAGAGACTCGGCATACCATTGGTGGAAGACCTTGACATCGGTAGTCCCAAGAGAAAGGGTGACGTGGGACTTCTTTCTGGAAGAGTTCCGGAAGAAGTATGTAAGCCAGAGATTTACCGATAGGAAAAGGAAGGAATTCCTTGAGTTGAAGCAAGGAAGAATGTCAGTAGCAAAATATGAGCGCGAGTTTGTTAGGCTTAGCAAATACGCTCAAGAATGTGTGTCGACGGAGACCGTTTTATGTAAAAGGTTCGAAGATGGACTGAATGAGGATATCAAACTCCTGGTGGGTATTCTGGAACTGAAAGAGTTCATAGTGTTGGTTGACAGGGCAAGTAAGGCTGAAGAATTGAGTAAGGAAAAGAGGAGAGCGGTGAGTGAGGCCCGAGATGCGAGAAAATGGCCGATGGGCAAATCATACCAAGCTCAATCGAAAAGATCCAAAGAGCCAAATTCTCAGACCATTACATCAGTTGGATATTTACCTCGAGATGAATGCAACACACATTCGAGTTTAAGAGTCCAAGCCACATCGATGGAAAGTGTGGGCAATCCGAAGAACAAACTGGAGTGTCCAGGTTATGGTAGATATCACATTGGAGAGTGTTGGGGTAACAGTCAAAACTGTTAAAAGTGTGGTTCCCCTGACCATTTTATCTGAAATTGCCCTGAGAGGGATGACAAGGAAGAGAAACAAGAGATAATATCTAACAATGTACCTACGAGCAGTAGGCCACCAAAGAACCAAGGAAGGGGAACTAGTGGTAGAGGTGTGTCACGAGATTCTATTGTGAGACCAGAGGGTCGAGCGCCTGCAAGGACGTATGCCATTCTCACCACGAAGAGGCATTCTCCCGATGTGATAACGGTTACTTTTTCTTTCTATGACACCTTTGTTATTGATTTAATTGACCCGAGTTTACCCATTCCTATATTTGTATGAAACTAACATCTAGTTTGAGTATGACCGTTGAGTCTACGGACATTGTGGTTAAGGTGTCAAACCCGTTAGGTAAGCATGTGTTAGTATACAAGGTGTGTAAGAATTGTCCTTTGATGATTGAGAGTCATTGTTTTCCAGCGAACTTGATGTTCTTGCCGTTTGATGAGTTTGATTTAATCCTTGGCATGGATTGGTTGATTACACATAGTGTCTTAGTGAAATGTGGTAGTAAGTTTATCGAGCTAAAATGTGAGGGTGGAGATGTTCTTCGGGTTGAATCAGGTGGACCGGATAGTCTACCAGTGATGATTTCTTCTTTAATGGCTGAGAAATGCTTGAGAAAGGGATGTGAGTCCTATCTCGCATTTGTATTGAATACTCAAGAGTCTGAGGTGAAGATTGAATCGGTAACGGTGGTATGTGAGTATCTGGATGTATTTTCAGAAGAGTTACTCGAATTACCTCCAGTGAGAGAGATTGAGTTTGGGATTGAGTTAATTCTGGGAATGGCACCTATTTCAATTACTCCGTATAGGATGGCACCTATAGAGTTGAAAGAACTGAAGGTTCAATTGCAAGAGTTAAGGGATAAAGGTTTTGTGAGACCGAGCTACTCACCGTGGGGTGCTCGGTATTACTTGTGACGAAGAAAGATGGGTCTATGAGGTTGTGCATAGATTATAGTTAATTCAACAAGATGACGGTGAAGAATAAGTATCCTTTACCAAGGATTGATGATCTTTTTGATCAACTGAAGGGAGCTTCAATGTTCTTCAAGATAGACCTAAGGTCTAGTTATTATCAGCTGAGAGTGAAATAGCAAGATGTTTTGAAAACTGCATTTCAAACAAGGTATGACCATTACGAGTTTTTGGTCATGCCGTTTGGTTTAACGGATGCACTTGCAATTTTTATAGATCTGATGAATCGTGTCTTCAGACCATATGTGGGCAAGTTTGTGGTTGTCTTCATTGACGACATATTGATCTATTCTTGGAATGAAAACGATCATGAAGAACATTTGAGAATTGTCTCGCAAACTTTGAGAAATAAGCAGTTGTATGCTAAGTTTAGCAAGAGTGAGTTTTGGCTTCGGGAGGTTGGATTCCTAGGACACATTGTGTCAGGTGATGGTATCCGAGTTGATCCAAGTAAGATATCGGCTATTGTGGATTGGAAACAGATGAGGAACATAAAGGGGTTTTCTGTAATTGCTACCCCGATGAAGAAACTGTTACATGAGGATGTAAAGTTTGATTAGTCAGAGATATGTCAACAGAGTTTCAAGAGGTTGAAAACATTATTGACTGAGGCATCGATTTTGGTTTAGCCAGAATCGAGAAAAGAGTTCATGGTTTACAGTAATGCATTATTTAATGGTCTCGGTTGCGTGTTGATGCAAGAGGGTAAGGTAGTCACTTACGCCTCGAGGTAGTTAAAACCGCATGAGAAGAATTATTTGACTCACAATTTAGAGTTAGTTGCGATTGTTTTCGCGTTAAAGATTTGGCGACATTACTTGTATGGGGAAAAGTGTCAAATCTTTACAGATCACAAGAGTTTGAAGTATTTGATGGATCAGAAGGATCTGGATTTGAGACAGAGGCGATGGCTCGAGTTATTGAAAGACTATGAGTTAGTCATCGATTATCACTCGGGAAAAGTAAATGTGGTTGTGGATGCCCTGAGTAGGAAATCCTTATATGCTTTGAGAGCCATGAGCATGAGTCTGACATTGTCAAATGATGGGACTATTTTGGCCGAGTTGAAAGCTAGACCATTATTTGTCCAACAGATAAGTGAGGCTCCGAGAAAAGACAGTGAGATGCAAGCTAAGAGAGCTAAGTGTGGATTAGGAAGTGATTCTGGTTTTCGAGTGGGTTCGGATGATTGTTTGATGTACCATGGCAGAATTTGTGTACCAAGAGATGAAGAGTTAATCAGAAAAGTTTTGCATGAGGCGCACAGTGGTTATTTGTCAGTAAACCCGAGCAGTACGAAAATGTACAACGATTTGAGAAAGTTTTATTGGTGGTCGGGTATGAAAAGAGACATTTTAGAGTTTGTGGCAAAATGTTTGATTTGTTAGTAGGTGAAAGTTGAGCATCAAGTACCTTTTGGATTACTTCAACCTGTAATGGTACCCGAGTGGAAATGGGATCGGCTTACCATGGATTTTGTGACGGGGTTACCTTTGACTCTGAAAAAGAAAGATGTTGTGTGGGTTGTTGTGGATAGGTTGACGAAGTCGGCTCGCTTTATTCCAGTACGTGTTGATTATTCACTGGATAAGTTAGCTCAGCTGTATGTGACATAAATAGTGAGATTGCATGGTGTGCCTATGTCTATAATATCGATAGAGAGCCAAGGTTTACTTCGAGGTTCTGGAAGAAGTTGCAAGAAGCCATGGGTACGAGGCTAAATTTCAGTACTGCTTTCCATCTGCAAGCTGATGGTCAGTCTGAAAGAGTAATTCAAGTTCTTGTAGACATGATTCGATGTTGTGTGTTAGAATTCGAAGGTAGTTGGGAACGATATTTACCTTTGGTCAAATTTGCTTACAATAATAGTTATCAGTCGAGTATACGGATGGCTCCGTATGAGGCCTTGTATGGTCATAAATGTCAGACTCCTTTGTATTGGACCGAGCTTAGTGAGAAACGAATCCATGGGATTGATTTAGTGAAAAAAGCGAAGAGAAGTGAAAGTGATCCGTGATGGTCCGAAAGCTACTTTGGAATGAAGCGAAGTCGTATCTGGATTTGACGAGAAAAAAATTGAGTTTAAGGTGGGTGAAAAAGTGTTTTTGAAAGTATCCCCATGAAAGAAGATCATGAGATTTGGACGAAAAGGGAAATTGAGTCCAAGATTCATAGGGCCATATGAAATTACCGAAATAATTAGACCAATAGCTTATCGTTTAGCCTTTCTGGTGGAATTAGAAAAGATTCATAATGTGTTCCACGTGTCGATGTTGTGGCGATATCGCTTCGATCCTTCGCATGTAATTCCTTCAACGAAAATTGAGATAAGACCGGATATGTTTTATGAAGAGGAGCCGATTAAGATTTTGGCTCGAGAAGTGAAGCAATTGAGGAATAAGAACATAGCCCTAGTGAAAGTGTCGTGGCAAAAACTTGGTGTGGAAGAGGCTACGTGGGAGATGGAAGAAGCTATGAGAGAGCAACATCCAAACCTCTTTACTGGTAAGATTTTTGGGGGCGAAAATCTCTAAAGGGGGAGAGTTGTAACATCCCGATTTAGGGCCTAGTCAGAATAGTGGTGCGAGGCAACAAATTCGAGGTATATGTATGAGTTTTTGAGGTTTATGCTATGTTTGCATGTTAGTGTGAAAGTTTCATGAAGCAATTTTGTTAAATTGCGGTTGAATTGTCAAAAAGGACTAAATTGCAAAAGTTACAAAATGTGAGATTCTAGAAGTTATTTGTATGAAATAGCTTTAGAATATCAATTAGAGGTCCTTAATGAGCAATTTTCCTAATTTTTAATTTTTGGACAAAATTGGGCATGGATGAGTTAAAATAGGAAGTTTGTCAAAAAGGGCATTTTGGTCATTTGTCAATTAAATGATTAAAATGGGAAAAGATGATAGAATTTTCATCCATCTTCTTCTCCAAGGCTGCCAAAAATTTCAAGAAGCCATTGATAGGGCTCTTCAAATTTTCAAGCTTGCTAGTAAGTGCATCTAAGCCTCATTTTTGATTTCTTCATATTTTTGAAGTCCTAGTAGCATGAGTAAGCTATTTTTAGCTATATGTTGAGCTAAGACGGATGTTCAAAAATATGCCCATGTATGACATGCATGTATTTTGATGTTTTATGGAAGAATATGAAAGCTTGATGTTGTAGAAACATCTTTTGCTAAGTGATTTTCCATGAAAATGCATGTAGGGACTTATTTGTGAAAGTCTTGAGTTTGGTCATACATGTGTGATTTAGTGAGAATTGATGATAGCTTTAGTTGAGTAAATGGTTGGATAAGCATGAAAGATTAGAAAGTTGAATGAAAATCACTTTACGAGCCTTGAGGCAAAAGTGTAAATATGGAAAGTTTAGGGATAAAATGGTAATTTTTCTAAAGTATGAGATAATAGTCAATTTAGTCAATATGTGTATTGAATGAGTTGATTTATCATTATAGATCAAGAAAGACAAAGCCCGAATCGAAACCGGGGCAATAGCAAAATGGTGGACTAAATTGCACATTTTAATACTTTTGAGTACCGAGGTAAGTTTACATATAAACGATGCAAATATGCATTTACATTCTTAATGCCAGCTAATGTGTATCATGATTGAGAACCTATGCGGTTCTTGTGAAATGAATGGGCTAATAATCGTGAATGAATTACAAGTAGATATGTGAATATGTAGTGATAATGCTTGATGGTGGGCTAAGTGCGATACCACCTTAATACTTAACAACAATGGGCTGTGTGCGATACCATAGTTAAGTATATTATTTAGTAGGCTATGTGCGAAACTACTATGAATACCTTTATTGGTAGGCTAAGTGCGATACTACCCTATAAATTGGTTGTGGTAGGCTAAGTGCGAAACCACCGAGAAATTAGTTTGTGTGGATGTATTATTAAGAAAAATGTTGTGTTGTATATTGAGTAAATGTGATATTGAGTGCAGGGGTGCATGTCAATGATTATGAGTATGTGACTCATGATGTGTTGGAAATGTGGTAAGGGATAGAAAGAGTAAGCATAATTGTGGATGTGAATTTATTTGGTAGTATAATGCTAATTGTTTTTTAGTTTATAGTAGAATGCTTAAATTATTTATGTGTAAACTTACTAAGCTCAAAGATTACTCCTTTTCCTTTCCCTTGTCTTATAGAGAAAGAGGGTTGAATCAAGTACGTGGATTGATCGGAAGATCCCCACACTATCGGACACTCCTAAGATGATGAGACTTGATGTTTTGTATATGGCATGTATAGAGGCTAGACAAATTAGTGACTTTTGTTGTAAATGGCTAAGATGTGTTGGCCTTTAGATGGATAATCTATTTTGTATAATGCCATAGTTGTTTGCTATTTTATTATAGAAAAAGATGTAGTTATCCATATGAGTTTGTGTTTCAATATGAGTTGATTATAGATGAATTGGATGAGTGCATGTTGTGTATGATTGAGGAGTGAAAGAACTTGGCAAATAGCTTTGTTCTTGTCCATTTGGATAGGTACGCGGGCATGTGTCTAGGCCATGTGTAACACACGGCCAGCCCATGGGCGTGTGCATTGGTTGTGTCAATTTGGCAGAATTGAGTAGTGAAGGCCACGGGCTAGCCACACAGGCGTGTTTCTAGACTCAAGGCTGTGTGAAGTAGTTAGTGTGCACCACGGGTGGTGAGCACGAACGTGTGCCCTAACCGTGGGGCATTGGCAGAATGATTGAATTTCATGCACGGTTTGTAAGCATGGGCATGTGTGACTACTCATGGGCGTGTGTCATCTAGCACGGGCGTGTAGTCCCTGTTTAGATGGAGAAAATTTTAAGGTTCAAAAAAGTTTCAATATAGTTTCGAGAGCCTCGTGTGTATAGGTGAGGCCTCGTAAGTCGAGAATGAGGTTGTTGTAATGACTTTGAGAGAGTAGTCACGTTGAGCCTCTGGGACGATCAAGAGGTTTTAATTCTGTAATGCCTCGGGTCTGATTTAGGCATAGAATACAGGTAAAGGGTGTTACATTTAGTGATATCAGAGCTATGGTTTAGCCAGTTCTAGGACTACCATAGCAGGTGTAAGAGTCTAGCTATACATGCCATAAGTGTATAAAGATAGTGTGGTAGCTTCTGATGATTTTAAACTTGTTTTTATATAGTGTATGGATCCTGATCAATTGGCTACTGATGACGCAATTAGTAATGCGCCGGCTCCCACACAAGGGATCACGCCTATGCAGAGTGAACCCAAATTTTGGGGTCAAAGAGACGAGGCTCGAGAAGCCTTTCTCTAAATGATGAGTAACTGGTACTCGGAGTATGTTTGAGCAAACCCTAATGATCAACCTCCTCAAACTCCCCCTATACCTTAGCCAGTTCTAGTGGCTCCTCAAGGTATAGAAGTAGTGAGAGTAAAGAAGCCCCCGATGGATAAGATTAGGAAACATGGGGTTGAGGAGTTTAGAGCTAAGGTTGATGATGACCCTGAGAGGGCAGAGTTCTGGCTAGAAAACTCAATGAGAATGTTTGATGAACTCTCATGTACACCTGAAGAGAACTTGAAGTGTGCCGTATCTTTGCTAAGAGACTCGGCATACCATTGGTGGAAGACGTTGACGTCGGTAGTCCCAAGAGAAAGGGTGATGTGGGACTTCTTTCTGGAAGAGTTCCGGAAGAAGTATGTAAGCTAGAGATTTACCGATAGGAAAAGGAAGGAATTCCTTGAGTTGAAGCAAGGAAGAATGTCAGTAGCAAAATATGAGCGCGAGTTTGTTAGGCTTAGCAAATACGCTCAAGAATGTGTGTCGACGGAGACCGTTTTATGTAAAAGGTTCAAGATGGGTGATCGAGGATATCAAACTCTGGTGGGTATTCGAACCGAAAGAGTTCATAGTGTTGGTTGACAGGCAAGTAAAATTTGAAGAATTGAGTAAGGAAAGAGGAGAGCGGTGAGTAAGGCCCGAGATGCGAGAAAATGGCCGATGGGCAAATCATACCAAGCTCAATCGAAAAGATCCAAAGAGCCAAATTCTCAGACCATTACATCAGTTAGATATTTACCTCGAGATGAATGTAACACACATTCGGGTTTAAGAGTCCAAGCCACATCGATGGAAAGTGTGGGCAATCTGAAGAACAAACTGGAGTGTCCAGGTTATGGTAGATATCACACTGGAGAGTGTTGGGGTAACAGTCAAAACTGTTAAAAGTGAGGTTCCCCTGACCATTTTATCTGAAATTGCCCTGAGAGGGATGACAAGGAAGAGAAACAAGAGATAATATCTAACAATGTACCTACGAGGAGTAGGCCACCAAAGAACCCAGGAGGGGGAACTAGTGGTAGAGGTGCGTCACGAGATTCTGTTGTGAGACCAGAGGGTCGAGCGCCTGCAAGGACGTATGCCATTCGCACCAGCGAAGAGGCATTCTCCCCAGATGTGATAACGGTTACTTTTTCTTTCTATGACACCTTTGTTATTGCTTTAATTGACCCAGAGTTTACCCATTCCTATATTTGTATGAAACTAACAACTAGTTTGAGTATGACCGTTGAGTCTACGGACATTGTGGTTAAGGTGTCAAACCCGTTAGGTAAGCATGTGTTAGTATACAAGGTGTGTAAGAATTGTCCTTTGATGATTGAGAGTCATTGTTTTCCAGCGAACTTGATATTCTTGCCGTTTGATGAGTTTGATTTAATCCTTGGCATGGATTGGTTGACTACACATAGTGTCTTAGTGAAATGTGGTAGTAAGTTTATCGAGCTAAAATGTGAGGGTGGAGATGTTATTCGGGTTGAATCAGGTGGACCGGATAGTCTACCAGTGATGATTTCTTCTTTAGTGGCTGAGAAATGCTTGAGAAAGGGATGTGAGTCCTATCTCGCATTTGTATTGAATACTCAAGAGTCTGAGGTGAAGATTGAATCGAGAATGTGGTATGTGAGTATCTGGATGTATTTTCGGAAGAGTTACTCGAATTACCTCCATGAGAGAGATTGAGTTTGGGATTGAGTTAATTCGGGAATGGCACCTATTTCAATTACTCCGTATAAGATGGAACACGTAGAGTTGAAAGAATGAAGGTTCAATTGCAAGAGTTAAGGGATAAAGGTTTTGTGAGACCGAGCTACCCACCGTGGGTGCTTGGTATTACTTGTGACAAAGAAAGATGGGTCTATGAGGTTGTGCATAGATTATAGTTAATTCAACAAGATGACGGTGAAGAATAAGTATCCTTTACCAAGGATTGATGATCTTTTGATCAACGAAGGAGCTTGGTGTTCTTCAAGATAGACCTAAGGTCTGGTTATTATCAGCTGAGAGTGAAATAGCAAGATGTTTTGAAAACTGCATTTCGAACAAGGTATGACCATTTCAAGTTTTTGGTCATGCCGTTTGGTTTAACGGATGCACTTGCAATTTTTATGGATCTGATGAATCGTGTCTTCAGACCATATGTGGACAAGTTTGTGGTTGTCTTCATTGACGACATATTGATCTATTCTCGGAATGAAAACGATCATGAAGAACATTTGAGAATTGTCTCGCAAACTTTGAGAAATAAGCAGTTGTATGCTAAGTTTAGCAAGAGTGAGTTTTGGCTTCGGGAGGTCGGATTCCTAGGACACATTGTGTCAGGTGATGGTATCCAAGTTGATCCAAGTAAGATATCGGCTATTGTGGATTGGAAACAGCTGAGGAACGTAAAGGGGTTTTCTGTAATTGCTACCCCGATGAAGAAACTGTTACATGAGGATGTAAAGTTTGATTAGTCAGAGATATGTCAACAGAGTTTCAAGAGGTTGAAAACATTATTGACTGAGGCATCGATTTTGGTTTAGCCAGAATCGAGAAAAGAGTTCATGGTTTACAGTAATGCATCATTTAATGGTCTCGGTTGCGTGTTGATGCAAGAGGGTAAGGTAGTCGCTTACGCCTCGAGGCAGTTAAAATCGCACGAGAAGAATTAATTGACTCACAATTTAGAGTTAGTTGCGATTGTTTTCGCGTTAAAGATTTGGCGACATTGCTTGTATGGGGAAAAGTGTCGAATCTTTATAGATCACAAGAGTTTGAAGTATTTGATGGATCAGAAGGATCTAGATTTGAGACAGAGGCGATGGCTCGAGTTATTGAAAGACTATGAGTTAGTCATCGATTATCACCCGAGAAAAGTAAATGTGGTTGTGGATGCCCTGAGTAGGAAATCCTTATATGCTTTGAGAGCCATGAGCATGAGTCTGACATTGTCAAATGATGGGACTATTTTGGCCGAGTTGAAAGCTAGACCATTATTTGTCCAACAGATAAGTGAGGCTCCGAGAAAAGAAAGTGAGATGCAAGCTAAGAGAGCTAAGTGTGGATTGGGAAGTGATTCTGGTTTTCGAGTGGGTTCGGATGATTGTTTGATGTACCATGGCAGAATTTGTGTACCAAGAGATGAAGAGTTAATCCGAAAAGTTTTGCATGAGGCGCACAGTGGTTATTTGTCAGTAAACCCGAGCAGTACGAAAATGTACAACGATTTGAGAAAGTTTTATTGGTGGTCGGGTATGAAAAGAGACATTTCAGAGTTTGTGGCAAAATGTTTGATTTGTTAGTAGGTGAAAGTTGAGCATCAAGTGCCTTACGGATTACTTCAACTGTAATGGTACCCGAGTGGAAATGGGATCGGCTTACCATGGATTTTGTGACGGGGTTACCTTTGACTCTGAAAAAGAAAGATGGTGTGTGGGTTGTTGTGGATAGGTTGACGAAGTCGGCTCGCTTTATTCCAGTACGTGTTGATTATTCACTGGATAAGTTAGCTCAGCTGTATGTGACATAAATAGTGAGATTGCATGGTGTGCCTATGTCTATAATATCGATAGAGATCCAAGGTTTACTTCGAGGTTCTGGAAGAAGTTGCAAGAAGCCATGGGTACGAGGCTAAATTTCAGTACTGCTTTCCATCTGCAAGCTGATGGTCAGTCTGAAAGAGTAATTCAAGTTCTTGTAGACATGATTCGATGTTGTGTGTTAGAATTCGAAGGTAGTTGGGAACGATATTTACCTTTGGTCAAATTTGCTTACAATAACAGTTATCAGTCGAGTATATGGATGGCTCCGTATGAGGCCTTGTATGGTCATAAATGTCAGACTCCTTTGTATTGGACCGAGCTTAGTGAGAAACGAATCCATGGGATTGATTTAGTGAAAGAAACTGAAGAGAAGTGAAAGTGATCCGTGATGGTCTGAAAGCTGCTTTGGACCGATAGAAGTCGTATGCGGATTTGACGAGAAAAGAAATTGAGTTTAATGTGGGTGAAAAAGTGTTTTTGAAGGTATCCCCATGAAAGAAGATCATGAGATTTGGACGAAAAGGGAAATTGAGTCCAAGATTCATAGGGCCATATGAAATTACCGAAATAATTAGACCAATAGCTTACCGTTTAGCCTTTCCGGTGGAATTAGAAAAGATTCATAATGTGTTCACGTGTCGATGTTGTGGCGATATCGCTCCGATCCTTCGCATGTAATTCCTTCAACGAAAATTGAGATAAGACCGGATATGTCTTATGAAAAGGAGCCGATTAAGATTTTGGCTCGAGAAGTGAAGCAATTGAGGAATAAGAACATAGCCCTAGTGAAAGTGTCGTGGCAAAAACTTGGTGTGGAAGAGGCTACGTGGGAGATGGAAGAAGCTATGAGAGAGCAACATCCAAACCTCTTTACTGGTAAGATTTTTGGGGGCGAAAATCTCTAAAGGGGGGAGAGTTGTAACATCCCGATTTAGGGCCTAGTCAGAATAGTGGTGCGAGGTGACAAATTCGAGGTATATGTATGAGTTTTTGAGGTTTATGCCATGTTTGCATGTTAGTGTGAAAGTTTCATGAAGCAATTTTGTTAAATTGCGGTTGAATTGTCAAAAAGGACTAAATTGCAAAAGTCACAAAATGTGAGATTCTAGAAGTTATTTGTATGAAATAGCTTTAGAATATCAATTAGAGGTCCTTAATGAGCAATTTTCCTAATTTTTAATTTTTGGACAAAATTGGGCATGGATGAGTTAAAATAGGAAGTTTGTCAAAAAGGGTATTTTGGTCATTTGTCAATTAAATGATTAAAATGGGAAAAGATGATAGAATTTTCATTCATCTTCTTCTCCAAGGCTGCCAAAAATTTCAAGAAGCCATTGTTAGGGCTCTTCAAATTTTCAAGCTTGCTAGTAAGTTCATCTAAGCCCTGTTTTTTATATTCTTCGTATTTTTGAAGTCCTAGTAGCATGAGTAAGCTATTTTTAGCTATATGTTGAGTTAAGATGGATGTTCAAAAATATGCCCATGTATGACATGCATGTATTTTGATGTTTTATGGAAGAATATGAAAGCTTGATGTAGTAGAAACATCTTTTGCTAAGTGATTTTCCATGCAAAATGCATGTAGGGACTTGTTTGTGAAAGTCTTGAGTTTGGTCATACATGTGTGATTTAGTGGGAATTGATGATAGCTTTAGTTGAGTAAATGGTTCGGATAAGCATGAAAGATTAGAAATTTGAATGAAAATCACTTTACGAGCCTTGGGGCAAAAGTGTAAATATGGGAAAGTTTAGGGACAAAATGGTAATTTTTCTAAAGTATGAGATAATAGTCAATTTAGTCAATGTGTGTTTTGAATAAGTTGATTTATCATTATAGATCAAGAAAAATGAAGCCCGAATCGAAACCGAGGCAATAGCAAAGTGGTGGACTAAATTGCACATTTCATTACTTTTGAGTACTGAGGTAAGTTTACGTATAAACGATGCAAATATGCATTTACATTCGTAATGCTAGCTAATGTGTAGCATGATTGAGAACCTATGCGGTTCTCGTGGAATGAATGAGATAATAATTGTGAATGGATTACAAGTAGATATGTGAATGTGTAGTGATAATGCTTGATGGTGGGCTAAGTGCGATACCACCTTAGTACTTAACAATGATGGGCTGTGTGCGATACCATAGTTAAGTATATTATTTAGTAGGCTATGTGCGAAACTACTATGAATACCTCTGTTGGTAGGCTAAGTGCGATACTACCCTATAAATTGGTTGTGGTAGGCTAAGTGCGAAACCACCGAGAAATTAGCTGTGTGGATGTATTATTAAGAAAAAATGTTGTGTTGTATATTGAGTAAATGTGATATTGAGTGCAGGGGTGCATGTCAATGATTATGAGTATATGACTCATGATGTGTTGGAAATGTGGTAAGGGATAGAAAGAGTAAGCATAATTGTGGATGTGAATTTTTTGGTAGTATAATGCTAATTTTTGTTTAGTTTATACTAGAATGCTTAAATTGTTTATGTGTAAACTTACTAAGCTCAAAGCTTACTCCTTTTCCTTTCCCTTGTCTTATAGAGAAAGAGGGTTGAATCGAGATACGTGGATTAATCGAAAGATCGCCCACACTATCAGCACACTCTGGTACAGTAGACTTGATGTTTTGTATATGGCATGTATAGAGGCTAGACAAGTTAGTGACTTTTGTTGTAAATGTCTAAGATGTGTTGGCCTTTAGATGGATAATCTATTTTGTATAATGCCATAGTTGTTGGCTATTTTATTATAGAAAAAGATGTAGCTATCCATATGAGTTTGTGTTTCAATATGAGTTGATTATAGATGAATTGGATGAGTACATGTTGTGTATGATTGAGGAGTGAAAGGACTTGGCAAATAGCTTTGTTCTTGTCCATTTGGATAGGTACACGGGCATGTGTCTAGGCCATGTGCAACACACGGCTAGCCCACGGGCGTGTGCATTGGCCGTGTCAATTTGGAAGAATTGAGTAGTGAAGGCCATCGGCTAGCCACACGGGCGTGTGTATAGACTCAAGGCCGTGTGAGGTAGTCAGTGTGCACCACGGGTGGTGAGCACGGCGTGTGCCCTAATCGTGGGGCATTGGCAGAATGCTTGAGTTTCATGCACGATTTGTGAGCATGGGCGTGTGTGACTACCCACGGGCGTGTGTCATCTAGCATGGGCGTGTAGTCCCTGTTCATATGGAGAAAATTTTAAGGTTCGAAAAAGTTCTGATATAGTCTCAAGAGCCTCGTGTGTATGGGTGAGGCCTCGTAAGTCGTGAATGAGGTTGTTGTGATGGCCTTAAGAGAGTAGTCACGTTGAGCCTCTGGGACGATCAAGAGGTTTTAATCCGGTAATACCTCGGACCCGATTCTGGATAGAATACAAGTAAGGGGTGTTACATAGAATGCATGGCCCAGTGCATCTTCTTTCCCGATGACTCTGGCTCAGCCGATGATATATAGGCCATCACTGCCAGAGGGATCGCACTAGGCACTGTCGGCGAGCTCATCTCATTACCATTCCCCATCGCCTTATGGGATTCAAACACCTCCACCATGGGTGATGCAAACACCTCCACATTCTTTATTCTAACAAGGTGGGTATGTAACAGCCCGGTTTAGACCCTAGTCGGAATAGTGGTTCGAGACCACAAATCTGAGGTCGTAAAAATATTATAATGATATTTTTTGTGTGAATGATATGTGACATAGTCTGTGTGAAAATTATGTGTGATGATTTGATCGTTTAGTGTCGGATTAAGAGAAAGGACTTAATTGCGTAAATGGTAAAAGCTATGTGCTGATTTATAAGTACCTAAGTGTGATTGTCTTTATAAAGTGAAGGCCTTATGATGCAATTAGGCCATATTAAGTGATAGTGGGTGGCAATGGACTAGAATGACCTTAATGTTCAAATGTTTTATTTATTTATTTGAAGGTTAAATTAGTAAATGGAATAATTATAATATATATGTTATAATAAAACAAAGATGATGAATAAGTGGGTGACAAGTGGACAAGACTAAGGATTGAGTTAAGTTCTAGTGAAGTTTTGTGAAAAGCTTGAGTTTAAGTTCGAATCTACAATTGTAGAAAGTTTAGATGCAAGTGAAGTGCATGTAACTGATGACTTACTTAGGTATCAGTAGAGTTTGTCCTATGATAAGGTTTAGGAGATGTCTCAGTATATGAGTCGTAGTCGAGAGTGACGGAGAAGTTGTATAGCCTATGAGTAAAGTGATGAAAGCTCAAGGATGAGATCCTGAGATAGTTTATCGAGATGACTTGATATTGCAATATATCTGCGAGTTTAAGGTATTCCAAATGTGATAAGGTCTGTGAGATTAGCGTGGTTTCGGAAGTATCAGATGGTTAATGGATTCAAAGGTAATTAGGCCATATTAAGGATAAGGGTATAGATAGTTTGTATGATTGTATCAGTGGAACTATTTAAGTGAAGAAGTTGATATAGCATGATGTTAGTACAAAGGTTTAGGAAGACAGAGGGATTTCAAGATTGATGTACAGGGTTATCACCTCCACCATGGGTGATGCAAACACCTCCACATTCTTTATTCTAACAAGGTGGGTATGTAACGGCCGGTTTAGACCCTAGTCGGAATAGTGGTTCGAGACCAGTGATAGTATGTAAGTGGATTGAGAAGATGGAAATGTGAAGTTGAGTAGTTCAGATTGTTGACTGAGAGTTGTAGCATTGGATGTAATCAGATAGAGAGATATAGGAATTGGATGATTCTCGAAATGTGATAAGGTTGAATGAATGAGTGGATGAATATGGATGAATCTTCCACCATTTGCAAAAGAAAGAAAATAAAGGGTTTAAGGTGTTGAAACATTCGCCACTTCAAATAATTAACCAAGAGGAGAGGTTCAGATCGATATTTTGAGTAAGGCGAGTTTATAGAAATTTGGTAATTAACCAAGAGGGGAGGTTGAGATCGAGATCGAGGCAAAGATAAAGTGCTCGATTAATCGTAGTATCAATAGTGTTCATCTTCTTCCACCATTTGCAAAAGAAAGAAAATAAAGGGTTTAAGGTGTTGAAACATTCGCCACTTCAAGCTTTAATTAACCAAGAGGGAGAGGTTCAGATCGAGATCGAGGCAAAGATAAAGTGCTCGATTAATCGACCGTATCAATAGTTCGACGTCCGAGGTAAGTTTGGATATAATACTAGTTGTAAACTTTATCTATGTGATATAAATTGAATGGATGTATATGTATCTATGAGATTTGAAATGCTATTGAATTGAGATAAAGGGGCACTAAGTGTGCGAAATTTGAACGAGAAAGAGATGATTGGCACTATGTGTGCGAAAAGGTAGAAGCTTAGGCTTATCGACTTGGCACTGTGTGTGCGATACCAATATAAGTTCGGTTAAATGTATTGGCACTAAGTGTGCGGTAATGATTATGTTTCAGTTATGAAATTGGCACTAAGTGTGCGAATAAACCAATGGAATGGCAAGGGTTGAACGAGAGGTAATGTCGAACATTTGAGTAGCATAAATGGTAAGTAAGAAGAGGGCTAAGCGAGTGGGCGAATCAGCAGGAAGGCCCATGGCTATTAATCGAGATCATTTCAGTGCATCATCTGTGGGAAATCAAATTGGGGAGGATGTTGGGTGGTGAAAGGGATGCTTTGAATGTGGATCTTTGGATCACCGTGTAAGGGATTGTCCTCGAAAGTTAGCTAAGAACCCGCCAGAGGGTCAGAATCATGCTCAGGATAGAAATGAGGGACCACCACAGAGGGTCATTGTAATGGTAGAGGAGGCAATGGTTCTAGTCGAGGTCATGAATCTGGGGCAAAGGTGCGAGCAACACGTAAGCAAGGCGACTGGTTTAGTCTATGCGAGAAGGCATCGATAGGAGGTGATGCACCGGACATCATAACCCAGCACGCTCCTAATTTTTGGTCTTCCATATGTTGCACTAATTGATGCGGTTCAACGCATTCACACGTTGCTAGTAGTGTGGTAGAGACTATGAATCTAGACTTTGAGACTGCTTCTAGGGAGATGACAGTAATTAACCCTCTAGGTCACTCTATAATTGTAAACAAGTTATATAGAGATGTACCCCTAGAACTCCAAGAGGTAGTGTTGTTGGCCGATCTAATGGAAGTGCCATTTGGGGAGTTCGATTTGATCCTTGGAATGGACCTGGTTGGTTAAGCATCGACAAAAGTGGATTATACCGCTGTTTATGGTTTTAAAGATGGTGAGGGTGATGAAGTGGTCATGATAGGTAATAGAAGAGATTACCTATCCAACGTGGTATCTGCGTTGAAGGCGAGAAGATGGTCGAAAGGTGTGAGGCATATGTGGTTCATATATGTGCCTTGGAGGTTAAGGAGTCGCAGCTGAAAAGGTTCGAACGGTAGGGAATTGCCGATGTGTTTCGGAAGAACTTCGAGTGTCCGCCTCGGATCGAGAAGTTGAGTTTGGTATAGACTTATTACCCTAATGGCACTGTGTTCATATAGCACCATACCGAATGGCACCGAAGGAATTGGTGGAGCTGAAGGCTCAAATTTAGGAGCTCTTGGACCGAGGGTTTATCCGACCAAGTATATCTCCGTGGGGAGCACCTGTGCTATTTGTCAAGAAGAAAGACGGGTCAATGCGGATGTGTATCGACTACCGTCAGCTAAACAAGTTAACAATCAAAAACAAGTATCCGTTGCCCCAGATTGATGACTTGTTTGACCAACTGAAGGGTGCATCGATTTTCTCGAAGATAGACCTTAGGTCGGGTTATCATCAACTTAAGGTGAAGGAAGGTGATGTTCACAAGACGGCATTCCGTACTCGGTATGGGCATTACGAGTTTCTAGTGATGCCATTTGGGTTGACCAACGCACCTGCAGCGTTCATGGACTTAATGAATAGGGTGTTTCAGCAGTACTTGGATCAATTTGTCGTGGTGTTTATAGACGACATATTGGTTTATTCAAAGACGGAGGAGGAGCATGACATGCATTTGCGTATAGTTCTACAAGTACTGAAGGAGAAGCAGTTATATGCCAAATTCAGTAAATGTGAATTTTGACTTAGGGAGATGGCTTTCTTAGGTCACGTGGTGTCAACTAAGGGATTAGAGTGGACCTCGCAAGGTTGAAGCGGTGTTGGATTGAAACCGCCTAAGTCGATGGCGTAAATTTGAAGTTTTCTAGTGCAGCGGTACTATCGAAGATTTGTTGAAGGGTTCTCTTTAATCGCAGCACCACTAACTAAGTTATTAAGAAAAGGAGTTCCATTTGTATGGTCGGAGAAACAGCAGGAAAGTTTTGATAAGCTAAGGAAGATTCTGATGGAAGCTCGGTTCTGCACTGACTGAGGCGGAGAAGTTGTTTACGCCATCGTGATGCATCTCCTACGGGGTTGGGATGTGTATTGATACAGGAAGGGAAGGTAGTGGCCTATGCATCCCGTCAGCTAAGACCGCATGAGGTTAACTATCCGACTCACGACTTGGAATTAGCGGCAGTAGTCTTCGCTTTGAAAATATGGAGGCATTACTTGTATGGGGAAAAGTCGATAGTCTACACGGATCACAAAAGTCTGAGGTATTTTTTGACTCAGAAGGATTTGAATTTGAGGCAGCGCTGATGGATTGAACTGTTAAAAGACTACGACTGTTCAATTGAATACCATCCGGGCAAGGCTAACGTGGTAGCTGACGCTTTGAGTCAGAAAGTTCTGACAGACTTAAGGGCGATGTTTGCTCACCTCAGTCTATACGACGATGGAAGTCTTTTGGCAGAGCTACAAGTTAAGCCAACTTGGATCGAGAAGATTAAGGAAAAACAGTTGGTAGATGAAAGTTTGAATGCGCGGAGATTGCAAGTTCAAGATGGTGGTTTGGAAGGGTATAGTTTGTCTGGTGATGGAGTATTATGTTTTCAAAGGCGAGCTTGTATGCCGAAGGATGTTGAATTGAGGCAAAGAATTCTTCAAGATGCACATAGCAGCCCATACGCTATACATCCTGGAGGTAGCATGATGTATGGAGATTTGCGTAAACATTTCGTGGCTGTGGTCAAGCGCGAGGTAATGGCGAATTTGTGGGAAGGTGTCTGACGTGTTAGCGTGTTAAGGTGAACACCGGTTGCCATCGTGGTTACTTCAACCGGTGAAGATCCCTCGATGGAAATGGGAGAGGATCACTATGGATTTTGTCGGTGGGCTACCCTCACGCCCAAAGAAGAAGGATGCAATTTGGGTGATTGTGGACCGTCGACTAAATCACTCACTTCATACCGGTAAGGGTGGATTACTCACTTGAAGCTAGCTAAGTCGTATGTGTCGAAATAGTGAGGTTGCATGGTGTGCCAAGATCGATCATCTCGTATAGGGATCCCAGATTTACGTCAAGGTTCAAAAGCGTTGCATCGGGCTTTGGGTAAACGATTGATTTCAAAGACAAGATTCCATCCACAAATCGATGGGCAATCGAAAAGGGTCATCTGATTTTAAAAGATATGCTAAGAGGTTGTGTTATGGATTTGGTGGTAGTTGGGAAGAGTACCTATCAGCTAGCGTAATTCACTTATAACAATAGTTATCGTTTAATATTCAGATGGCACCATATGAAGTAATCAGATGGACGAAAATGCCGACTCTTACATATTGGACGAGTTGGGTGAACGACAAATTTTGGGTCCGAGTTGGTATGTAAACCAAGATAAAGTTAAGGTGATTCGGCTCGTCTCAAGGAAGCGCCGATAGGCGTAAATCTTATGCCGATCTTAAGCGTAAGGAAATGGAATATCAGATGGGAGATAGAGTTTTTCCAAGGTGTCACCTTGGAAAAAGGTATTGAGATTTGGGCGAAAAGGAAGATAAGCCCAAGGTTCATCTGCCATATACAGTAGTGAAGCGAGTGGGATCGGTAGCTTATCACCGAGCTACCAAGCAGAGTTGAGTCGATTCATGACGCCTTCCATGTATCAATACTTAGGCGATATCGGTCGGATCCATCACACGCCAGCCATGAGCGTAAATTGAAGTAAACTCGGATTTGTCTTTCGAGGAGGAACCAGTCCAGATCTTAGATCGAGATGTCAAAGTTCTACGTAGGAAGTCAGTACCTTTGGTGAAAGGGCTATGGTGAAACCATGGTTTAGAGGAAGCTACGTGGGAACCCAAGGATGTGATGCGACAGCAATACCCCCACCTCTTTTGATCAGGTAATTTTGAGGCCGAAATTATTTTAAGGGGGTAGAACTGTAACATCCTAAAATTGGGGTTATTCGTGATTAAATTATTTTTCTTGTGTTTGGATTGCTGTGGTGTTATTCGTGGTGTAATAAGACTTAATTATGGATCTTGAGTAGGCTTGGATAGTGGGAAAAATTGTATTTGCAAGCTTTAAAGATAGGGAGCCTTAGTAAATAGGGGTTACAAGTTAAATGAGGGAATATTTGACACTAACAAGGCCTTGGAAAAGTGGCAAAAGGAGGCCACTTAAGGGTGGAGTTGACGCCATCAAGAGGAGCAAGGAGCCTATGTTCGAGTTGTGGAATCCCCTTTTCTACTCTTTTATTTTTGACGGCAAGGAGAAAGAAAAGTGCTCAATTTAAACACTTGAGTGATAATAAGGATATTATTAGGATTTAATTAGATTTTATGTGAATAATCTTTAATAGTTGGCGAGAGAAAATATAGGCTTTTGACTAATTCAAATTTGTTTGAATTAGTGGCCAAGAGTGATTCAAGGAAGTGGACGAATTTTGAACTCCTTGTTGGGGAGGAGTGGACGGCAAGGACTAGATGAAGGGGGGGAGTGCCGAATTCTTTTAAGGCATACTCTTCATTTTGTTTTTTTTTTCTTTTTTCCATTTGCAAGTAGCCGAATTTCCCTACTCTTTCATCTTTGATTTTTTTTCTTTCTCTCCTTTCTCATTCTCTCAAAACTGAAACCCTTATCTCCTTTTCCATTATTTCTTTCTTTCTCTCTAGCCAAATACACACCTTTGATGTGCCGAAATTCCCTTCTCCTATTTTGAATCACTCTGGCCGAATATTAAGAGTAGCATAGATTTCTTCGGGACTTTTCTTTCAATCGGTTTGAGAAGGTAAGTACTTATAGCCGAATGCCTATTTCTTCTCCTCTCTTGTTCTCTGTCGACTAGGATGAATGGAAAAGCCGAAATATACTGATGGTTTGGCTAATCAGTGTTTTGAAACCGATTTTATCTAGGTGTTGATCAAGGTACATTTGAACCTATGTGGTTGATGATAGATTTAAGAGTTGGATGAATAGATAATTGGGTATGTGGTTGAGATTGATAATGTGCCTAGGTGTGCCTTTATCTATGTGATGGTACATGTATATATATATTGATGTTGTAGTATCGAGTAATATGTATTATATTATGAACTTACTAAGCTTTGGAAAGCTTACTGTGTGATTTGTTTCTCTGCCTTGCAGTGTCAGTAAAGCTAGCTCGGATCCGGGATCGTCAGCTTCTCAATCACACTATCGGCATTCTATTTTGGTACTTTTGGAAAGATGTATATAGCTAGAATATGGCATGTATAGGCAAGTAAATTGAATCAAGTTTGAGATTTGTAAGTAGCCATGAGATGTGGCTAGATATGTGATAGGTTTGGCATGAATGAATGTGGTATATAAATGATGCATCTTTTGGCATGATTTGTAGATTGATAAATTTGCTATTGAGTGGTAACTTTGTGTTGATAAATGCTAGTAGGAGTAGTGAGATTTGGGGAATGAATTATGCTTGTGATAGAATAAGTATTGGTATTGAATTGGGTATGATTAGAGTTGGTATTGATTGTATGTTTTAAATTGCTAAATTGGTATGCTTTTAGATGGCAATATGTGCATAAGATGTTTGGTTGATTGGCTTGTAGGTTTGACCCTAAGTGGGTTGTATGTTGGCCTTGCAAAAATGGCCTATAATGTCGTACGGTTGGGGCACACGGACGTGTCTTAGACCGTGGGTAAATTGGCAGAATGTGGCTTAAACTGCACAGGGCCATGGCACGGGCGTGCCTACAGGTCGTGCGAGAAATGTCAGTATATGACCTTATAGGACACGGCCTTAGCACACGGGCGTGCTTGTTATCCATGTTGATTTTGGCAGTATGTAACCATGGGGAGGTCACACGGGTGTGTCATGTAGCCGTGGGAGAGGCACGGCTACCACCCCGGGCGTGCCTCCCCTATATTCTAAAAAAGTTTCAATTTTTCATGAAATTTTATGTGTTTCGGTTTAGTCCCGACTCGGTTTATAAGCATGTTTAGGGTCTTGATGACTCGTTTAAGGGACACTATGATTGTATATGACTGTGTTTGATGATGATTGACTTTGTGTCGTGAATGCGATGTAAAATGATCCTATTGTTTGGTAATGCCTCTAAACCCTATTTCGGCGACGGTCTCGGGTTAGGGGTGTTACAGGTCATCCTCCCAACACTCACAACCGGAGTAACCACAACCCCCGCTGGAGCAACCAAGGAGGAATCCAGCATGTAATCATCGTCCACCCTTATGTGGCACTAATTCCAACCGGCATATACATTGATTTTTTTAATATATTTGTAGAAGATGTTTCTATATTGTTTCATTTAATAAAAAAAGAAGTTGTTTTTAATATTTTAATAGTAAATTAATTTTATATTTTAATAAAACATAAGTTCTTTTGAATAAAGCGGAATATAAATAATGAACATCGTTTCATAACAGCAATTATCAACTATTTCGGTTTGGACATGATCGAATTATATGACCTAGGTTCCTACACCATCCACACAACTTCTGTTCATTCGTTCTTTCTTGAATATCCATATTATTACGTATTCGAGCAAGGTCGACCTTTTAGTTTGTGACGCAATTATTTATTCGGTAACAACTTAAACGGAACAAGCGATATAGACGACCACTTACGTTCATCTGGAACTGGTGGGAATACGTGTCTCCACACATTGTACATGTATTCTATTTTGTACACTTCATCGACATATCTCATGGGATCCAAACGGAGATTCTGACAAGCTGCAATTGCATGAGCGCATGGATAACGAAGTGCGTCAAACGTTCTACAATCGTAAGTCCTATTTATCAGGTGTACACGATATTGCTCGCCGGTAATACATTGGCTCGGTCTGTCAAACTCTGTCACATGAAACCATAGGTTGTTGCGATTGGGACACACAGTGTGCATCGTGTTGCCCGTGCCTTCGCCTTGTTAATTTCTTGAAATACCTTCCGTAACCATACTTGGCCTCCCTGCATTTGGCCTTTATAACTCGCTGCTCGTTTTGGAAATAGTACCGCCAAACAAAAATATGCATTTAGCCAGGTTTGTGGTCATATGACCATATCGTAGGCCACCGTTGTATACTTGTGCCCACTGTTCGAAAGATATGTTACAGAGGTAGTCTGCGCCTTGATTGTTAACTGAATGGAAATTCCCTAACATCTCATGAAAATGGTCCTTATTGATCTCGTACCCTGTCTGTCGTAACCATTTTTTTTGAAAATGAAAAAGGTCGACTTTGTATTTTGAAAAATGAAAATAAAAAACGGAGTCGCCACCGATCCTTTTTGCTGGGGTGTGATCGGGTCACCTCGTAAAACCGTTGTTTTTAATAAACAATTTGATTTATCGAAACAACAAATTCGGTCTACGAAATTCAGAAAATGGGTTTGGGATTCGGTTACGCGCGAGGAAGGGTTAGCACCTTCGATATGCCCAAAATTGGTACCTAATTGATTATCTAAGGTCTTAATGTCGAAAATTCAAAAAGATTTGAAAATACGATCCTTTTTTATTTTAAAACTTGAACAAATCAAAATGGATGATAGGACCCTCTTGTTTCGAATAGATAAAATGTCATACCCAGTAAGTTAGGGTACGACATTTTGGGTTCTCGAAACTGAGCTTATCTTTTGACTTTAAAACTCAGATTTAAGTTTGAGGAGGATATTCCGTCATTTTTCAAATGAGAAACCAGAAATCAGTAAGTTAGGGCTCAATTTCTCAAAATTTCAAATACGGAATATTACCTTTATTTAAAAAACTTATCTCGGGGTATCTAGATGTCATGGCCAGTAAGTTAGGGCACAACACATCGAATTTCAAAGAACGAGTATTTTATTCAAAACTTGTATTCATATTTAAAAGGGATATTCAGTTATTCAGATTGAATGAGAAAAATCGAAACCCAATAAGTTAGGGCTCGATTTCCTCGAATCTTTAATACAGAATATCAGTTATTTTAAAAACCTGATGCATCGAGAAAGATTAGTGTAAAATGATTTGATAAAAGAATGAATTACACAGCTAGGTTACCTAGTAGAATGATTGCTAATAGATTAATGTAAACGATAATAACAAAACGAGAATAAAATGAAATAAAGAAATAAAACAAACGAGTTACAACAAGAAGAATAATAGGTAAATGTAACATCCTAAAATTGGGGTTATTCGTGATTAAATTATTTTTCTTGTGTTTGGATTGCTGTGGTGTTATTCGTGGTGTAATAAGACTTAATTATGGATCTTGAGTAGGCTCGGATAGTAGGAAAAATTGTATTTGCAAGCTTTAAAGATAGGGAGCCTTAGTAAATAGGGGTTACAAGTTAAATGAGGGAATATTTGACACTAACAAGGCCTTGGAAAAGTGGCAAAAGGGAGGCCACTTAAGGGCTGGAGTTGACGCCATCAAGAGGAGCAAGGGAGCCTATGTTCGAGTTGTGGAATCCCCCTTTTCTACTCTTTATTTTTGACGGCAAGGGAGAAAGAAAAGTGCTCAATTTAAACACTTCAGGATAATAAGGATATTATTAGGATTTAATTAGATTTTATGTGAATAATCTTTAATAGTTGGCAGAGAGAAAATATAGGCTTTTGACTAATTCAAATTTGTTTGAATTAGTGGCCAAGAGTGATTCAAGGAAGTGGCCGAATTTTGAACTCCTTGTTGGGGAGGAGTGGACGGCAAGGACTAGATGAAGGGGGGGAGTGCCGAATTCTTTTAAGGCATACTCTTCATTTTGTTTTTTTTTTCTTTTCTCCATTTGCAAGTAGCCGAATTTCCCTACTCTTTCATCTTAGATTTTCTTTCTTTCTCTCCTTTCTCATTCTCTCAAAACCGAAACCCTTATCTCCATTTCTATTATTTTTTTCTTTCTCTCTAGTCAAATACACACCTTTGATGTGCCGAAATTCCCTTCTCCTATTTTGAATCACTCTGGCCGAATATTAAGAGTAGCATAAATTTCTTCGGGACTTTTCTTTCAATCGGTTTGAGAAGGTAAGTACTTATAGCTGAATGCCTATTTCTTCTCCTCTCTTGTTCTCTGTCGACTAGGATGAATGGAAAAGCTGAAATATACTAATGGTTTGGCTAATCAGTGTTTTGAAACCGATTTTATCTAGGTACTCCGGGGTTTTGAAGTATTCAGTCAAGCCTCCATTCGTTAGCAGTCAATCTTGGCAGTGGTGGTAAGAATTTTGTTAACCATTTATTTGGTATTTGAAAGCCAAAGGCTATTTGTTGTGGATGCTAACGGTTGCCGATTGTAGGGGGTGAAGCAGATTCGCATATTGTGTGCTGTAGTTTGTACTCAAGGGCGTTTAGGTGAGGTTTCGGTTCATGTGTTAACCTTTTGGATTTATGTGGTTTGGCCGAATAGCCATGTCACTAACTTTCGTGTTTGGTAGAATATAGGAGAAAGAAATCTAGTGTGGTCGATTGACTCTTCGGGATTTAGGGCTACCGATAGTAACAGGTGTGTACATACACGCTTTATAACTAATTAATGTCTTTGAATATATTGTGTATGCTAAACTGGATTGTGTAGATTTGGATTTAATACCATAAAGGTATAAGCAAGGATCCGTAAGTCCTTGTCAATATGAGTTTGATTATGATGCTTGACATATTTGGTATATGTGGCATATAAGAAGGTTGGCTTTTGATAAATTCAAGATATGTTATTAAATAAACATGTTTGGCATGATTTATGTTAAGTGCATATCATAAATATGTGGGTTAAACGAGTGGAGGGGGAAGTGATATCCGTGTCTTGGACAAAGTGGTTTGGTACCACATTTCGTGACTTTGGTCACCAGAGGTTTGGCACCTCATAGCGTCTTATCCCAGTGACTTAGCACCACAGTGGGTTGGCCCCACGGATGATATTATGGGATCGACGCCAGTGATTTGGTATCACACGTGGGTTGGCCCTACAACTTATTATATGTGACTTCGAGTCACCAGTGGTTTGGCACCACCAGTGGTTTGGCACCACAATATTGATGGATATCGTGACTTAAGGTCACCAGTGGTTTGACACCACCAGTGGTTTGGTACCACACGGGGTAGTGAAAGGTGTTTTGGATGGCTAGGTTGGGTGCATGTTAAACTTAGTGCATGTTAAATTTAGTTATCATTTGTGTATAATGTTGCACTAAATCGGGGGAAGGGTTACACATTGAGTCTTGGTGACTCACCTTCTCCTTTAATCTTTTCAGTGATTCAGTAGATCGCGGATGAGGAGCCGGATGGACTCGAGGTGGCCATGCAAAGGAAAATATGAGTTTACTTTGAATTATTTTATTTTATTTTTGGTTTTATTTGTTCAAGTTGTAATAAGGCCTCCTAAGATTTTATTTTGACTATTTTACATGTTTTGGATGAATTATTTAAACTGCTTAATGACTTTAAAATGGTTACACAAGTTTCTTAAATTCAAACGTAAATGATTTTCTTTCGTATTATCGAATTACATTGATGTAATTGGTAACAACATGACTTAATGATTTTAAATAACAAAGCTAAGTGTTGTCTTTTATACACCTCAAATGTTTTAAACAAAACTATATTCTTTTACCAAAATTTAAAGTAATTAAAAGGGGTTTTCAACAAATTTTCTTACAGAACATACCGATTCTATCGTAATGTTTGGTAGGGTTTGGGTGTTACTGAGAAACTAGATAAAAAATAAAAAAGCGAAGCATGTAACAATACTAAGTTAATTAATTCAATGAAATAACGATTTACAATAACAATAATGTGATAATAGTAAAATAAATAATAATAATAATACATTTATAATAATAATAATAGAAGAAATAATCATATAAATAGAAATAATAGTAATAATAATAATCATAATAAAGTAGAAATAAAAATGATAAAATGAGAAGTAATAATAACAAAATAATAATGATAGTATTATAATGAAAAATAAAATAATAATAGTAATTATAATAGTAGTTAATAAACAAAATAATAACAAAATATATATTATAAAAAATAATAATATAATAATAGTAATAATAATAATAAAATGATAAAAAGACTAAATAATAATAATAATTGCAAAATAACTTAAAGAGGAACCAAATTGCATTTAAAACGAAAGCTTGGGGCTGATTAAAAATAAAAAAAAGGAAAGGACCTATTTGAAGCGCGAGGATTATATGGGGGACTAAAATGGGCAATAACCCTTTCCCTCCAAAACGCGCAGCTTTGGCGAGGACCTGATTGCAAGCCAAATAAACTTTTGGGGCACAATTAAAAACACTAAAAATCTTGATTGCAAATCCATGAAAAAGCGGAGGGACTGCGCGCATAAATTCCCCATTTTAAAAAAAACACGCGGATCATGAGGTTGGAGCGGGTCGGCTCAAAACGACGTCGTTTTGGGGCTTATGGAGGCCAACCAAAACGACGTCGTTTTGTGTTGTTTATATAAGTAAAAAAACCCAAAAAAAATTCATTTTCAGCTGCTTATTAAAAAAAAACCTAACCTTTTTTTCTTTTCTTTCTACAAGGACGACCTCCTAAGTGCCGCCTCGGTCAACCTTTGTCATGGCTTGCTGCTAAGCGCCATGTGTATGGTGACCAAAGCCCAAAAAAGGATAAAAAATTTATATTTTTTATTTAAAAATATGTATGTATATATGTATGTTAAAAAAGGAAGAGCGAAAAGAAAAAAGGCCTTCGAAAATGATAAAAAAAAATTCACCTCTTTTCGGCTTCTGTTTTAGCCTTTTAGTGGTTTCTTTTGCATTTAATCGATGCTTGCTATTCTCTGATTTTTGTTCTGTTGTTTGAATCTCTGTGTTTCTTTCTGATAATCCAAAAAAAAGGTCATTTTACAAAGAAATTAAATCGGCTTTTTTAGCCTCAATTTTTTACAAGTTTCATTTATTGGCTGTCTCTTCTTCTTTTGTGCAGGTGGTAATGGCGGTGCAAGTGGGAGGGCGGTCTTTGCAGAGGGCGTGGCGTGCTTGGCGACGACCGTCGAGAAAGCGAAGACCCTAGGTGCGGCGCATCTAGGGTTTTGTTTCTTTTTTAGCTTTTTCTTTTTCTGTTTTGGGTTGATGTGGTAATTGGGTTTGGGTCTTTAGTGGATTAGTTGTAATTGGGTGATAAAATGGGTAAGCTGATTGGGTTTGGGTCTTTTAGTGGGTTAGTTGTAATTGGGTGGTAAAATAGGTTTAGGTGTTATTGGGATTTTGGGTCTAGGCTTTGGGTTAGTTGGGTTTGGTTTTGGGTCTTAGTGGGCCGGGCAAAAATGGGCTTGTACAACTATCCCCTTTACTCATTGTCGTGTAATGGGAATGGAGCAAAGACTTTTAAGAAAGACCAATTTTGCCCGATCTTGCCAAGCTTTGACTTCTTTGGTATTCCTCTTCTTCAGGTGGCCTCATTCCAGTCAACTGCATCTCACTACTTCGATCCACTCCATTTCAACCTTGAGAGATGATATTTATAGTTATAGTAGATTAATCCCACCCACTACAACTTTAGGGGTATAGGATTTGTTGCTTTAATCTGCTCCACTGCAACTTTAGGGAGATAGGATTAGTAGCTTCAATCTGCTCCCTACAACTTCAGGGAGATAAGATTCGCTATCTTCAGTCTGCTCCGCTGCAACTTCAAGGAGACAAGATCTGATGTCTTCGATCTGTTCCTTCAACTTTAGGAATGCCAGATTTGCTATCTTCAATCTGATCCACTGCAAACTGAGGGAGATAAGATCTAATGTCTTCGATCTGCTCCTGCAACTTTAGGAATGCCAGATCTGTTATCTTCAATCTACTCCACTGCAAACATAGGGAGATAAGATCTAATGTCTTTGATCTGCTCCTGCAACCTCAGGAATGCTAGATCTGCTATCTTCAATCTACTCCACTGCAAACTCAAGGAGATAAGATCTGATGTCTTCGATCTGCTCCTACAACCTCAAGAATGCCAGATCTGCTATCTTCAATCTGCTCCACTGTAAACCCAGGGAGTAAGATCTGATGTCTTCAATCTGCTCCTGCAACCTCAGGAATGCCAGATCTGTTATTTTTAATCTGCTCCACTACAAACTCAGGGAGATAAGATCTGATGTCTTCTATCTTCTCATACAACTTCATTAATGCCAGATCTGCTATCTTCAATTTGCCTTATTACACTATCCTCTTGAGGACATAAACTGTAGAATGGGTACAATGCTTATGCCTAATAATTAGGATGCCATGATCGAAGTGAGTCAAATGTTCCTATTTAGACATGATATGATATATAAATGCGAAAATGTTATGAGAATGATTCCTATTTCAGGTGTCTTCACTTATTGTTTATCAGGGCTTTATCACTGATGTAATATCCTGTGTTCTGGTTCAACCGACATTGATAGAGAGTCTTGAAGAAATGGTCACTGTTTAGAATTTCTTTCTCAAACATTTCTAACCCTTAGGCTCGGTGAGTTCTAAATAAAAGTCCTGCTTTAGGTTCTCGTATTATTTAGAAGTTTTCAGAGTAATATGCACAACTCCTTTTGTGAAAGTATTATTAGTCCATTAATCATTACTTCAATACAAAATGCTTGAAAGTGACCATAATAATGGAATTTATCAGAAATGATCTAACAAGAATAGGTTAATTAAAGAAAGCAAACATTGCAAGAATACAAAATGATGGGGAGAAGAAATAAGTGCCTCGGATATTGCAGCTTGAGCTTCTCTGTACGGACTTTCTAAATACTATTTTGAGCTCAATATGTGTTTAGGAGATCAAGAGTACTCTGTTGATGCCCTAAGATGTAACGTCTCTCCTCCTTCTTAATTCAGGTATAGCAAGATCAAACACATGCCCCTTCTTTAATTGCAGTTTGAATCACCCTTTTCGGGTTTTCGACTCAAAACCCCTTTGGTCTCAAGGCACCCTTTGCGGGTTTTCACCTTGGCCTCTCCATTTTTTTGAGAAGGTCTTAAAGTGCCCTTTTCGAGTTTTCACTTTGGCTTCTTTTCCATTTTTTTAAGTATAATACTTTTGACTGCATCCGAATTTATAGGATTGGATAAGTTTTTTCCATCCATCTCGGCCAAAATTAGTGCTCCTCCAGAGAAAGCCTTTCTCACCACATAAGGTCCTTCCCAATTTGGCATCCATTTCCCTCTGAAATCCTTTTGTATGGGGAGGATCTTTTTCAAAACTAAGTCTCCATCGTGAAATTCTCTTGGGCGAACCTTTTTTCATACGCTCGCATCATTCTCTTTTGGTACATCTAACCATATGATGGATAGCCTTAGCCTTTTTTCCTCAATCAAATTTAACTGATCATATCAAGCCTGGATCCATTCTGCTTCATCCAACTTCAGTTTGGACAAGACTCGAAGTGATGAAATTTTGACTTCGATGGGTAAAATTGACTCCATTTCGTAGACCAAAGAGAAAGGAGTTGCCCCGGTGGAGGTTCTGACCGATGTTCGATAGGAGAAAAGGGCAAATGGTAACTTATCGTGCCAATCTTTGTAAGTCTCAGCCATTTTCCCTACTATCCTCTTGATGTTCTTATTACCTGCTTCTACTGCACCATTCATTTTTGGACGATATGGTGACAAATTGTGGTGTCTGATCTTGAATTGCCTGCAGACCTCTGCGATCATGCTGTTGTTCAAGTTTAACGCATTATCGGATATGATTCTCTCAGGCATTCCATTTCGACATATGATTTCTTTTTTTAAGAACTTGCTGACTGTTGATTTTGTCACGTTAGCATATGAAGCAGCCTTTACCCACTTAGTGAAGTAGTCGATTACCACGAAGATGAACCGATGTCCATTAGAAGCTTTTGGCGAGATTGGTCCAATGACATCCATGCCCCACATGGAGAAAGGCCATGGGGAGGTCATAACATGTAGAGGTGAATGTGGTACATAAATCTTATCCCCATAAATTTAGCACTTATGACATTTCTTGGCATAATCAATGCAATCTCTTTCCATGGTGGACCAATAATACCCGAATCTCATGATTTACCTAGCCATCGTGAAACCATTGGTGTGTGTTCCACAGACACTCTCATGGACTTTTTTTAGGATTTTCTTAGCCTCGGCGGCGTCCACACATCTCAGTAGTACTTGATCTTTTCTTCTTTTGTATAGGATCTCTCCATCTAAGACATAATCACATGCTAGCCTTCTCAACGTCCTTTTGTCATTCTCAGTCGCCTGATCAGGGTATTCGTGATTTTTCACGTATTGCAGTATATTGTGGTACCACGGGTGATCATTTTTTTCTTCTTCTTCGACATTGTAGCAATAGACCGGGGCATCATAAATACTTATTTGGATAGGTTTCATATCCTCCTTTTTGTTTACTCGGACCATGGAAGCCAAGGTGGCCAGAGCATCAGGCATCTGATTTTCGTCTCTTGGCAAATAACTGAAAGTGATATCATCAAGCTCCTTGATCAATCCTTGGACCAATATTTTGTAGTTGGCCATCTTGGGATCTCTTGTCTCGCATTCCCCTTTGAGTGGATAAATTACCAGTACAGAATCTCTATATACCTCTAGTACCCTAATTTTACGCTCTATAGCGGCACGGATACCCATGATACAAGCTTCGTATTCTTTCATATTATTTGTGCAATCAAAATCCAATTTACAAGTAAATGGATAATGATATCCATTTGGGGATACCAGACCACCCCAATTCCATTGCCTACAGCATTTGATGCCCCGCCGAAGTTCAGTTTCCAAGGACGATCTTTTGGGGTACCTTCCTTGGTGGTTGCCGCATACATTAGATCTTGATTAGGAAAATGAAGTCCAAAGGCTCATAATCTTCCAGAGCTCTATTGGCTAGAAAATCCGCTATTGCACTCCCTTTTACCGCCTTTTGGCTTACATAAATTATGTCAAATTTAGAAAAAAAATTTCCATTTGGCCATCCTGCCATTTAAAGCGGTCGACTCCATCATATATTTCAAACGGTCTAGCTTTGAGATGAGCCAAGTCGTATGATACAACATATACTGCCTCAATCTTCAAGTTGTCCAGATCAAGGCACAACACAGTTTCTCGATTAGAGAGTACCTTGTTTCAAATTCACTGAACTTTTTACTAAGGTAGTATATTGCCTTTTCTTTCTTTCCTGACTCATCGTGTTGGCCAAACACACATCCCATTGAATTATTAAGTATTGTCAAATAGAGGATTAATGGCTTATCTAGAATAGGCGACATCAATACTTGGGCATTGGATAGTATTTCTTCACTTTGTCAAAGGTCTTCTGGCATTCCTCATCCCATACACCTAGATTGTGTTTCTTAAAAAGACGGAATATGGGGTCACATTTCTCAGTTAGTTGTGAAATGAACCGGGCAATGTAATTTAATCTTCCCAAAAAACCTCGAACTTCTTTTTGAGTGCACGGCAGAGGAAATTCTTGTATAGCTTTGACCTTGTCTGGGTCAACCTTAATCCCCTTTTCACTGACTATGAATCCTAGCAGTTTCCCTGACTCGGCTCTAAAGGTACATTTTGCTGGAATTTCTCAACTTAAAAAATAATTTCCTCAAGACTTGCACATGCTCTTTTTCAGTTTGGGATTTGGCAATCATATCGTCGACATAAACTTTAATTTTCTTGTGTATCATATCATGGAATAGGGTTACCATGGCTATCTGACATGTCACTTCCGTCATTTTTAGCCTAAATGGCATCACTTTATAGCAAAACGTTCCCCACATGGTTACAAATGTGGTTTTATCCATGTCTTCAGGATGCATCATTATCTGGTTGTATCCTGAGAAGCCATCCATGAAGGAGAACAATGAATAACCCGCCGTATTGTCCACTAAGGTATCGAGATGAGGTAACAAAAAATTGTCTTTCAGGCTAGCCTTGTTCAGATCCCTGTAGTCTACACAAATTCATACTTTCCCATCTTTCTTAGGGATGGGGACGATATTGGCTACCCATTCTGAGTATTTAACCACTTGCAAGAAACCTGCATCAAATTACTTTTTGACCTCTTCTTTTATTTTTAGCACTGTGTTGGGCCTCATTCTCAAGAGCTTATGTTGAGCCAGTTTGCAGTCTTCTTTTATAGGGAGGCAGTGTATAAAAATGTCAGTGCTTAACCCCAACATATCTCAGTATGACCATGCAAAGATATATTTGAATTCTTGAAGTAAATCTACGAGGTCTAACCTCGTTTCTTTGGTTATGCATGTTTCGATTTTCACCGCCTTTCCTTCTTCTAAAGTCACGACCTTTATCGTTTCTTCGTGAGGTAGAATTTGTTTTTCCTCTTGTTCTACCATTCTTAACAAGTCTAAAGATAGGCCACAGTCTACGTCATCTTCAAAGTCCTGGGATCTCTCTAAACACATGTCTCACTCAAAAGGAGGTTCTAATTCCCTAGCAGCATTACTCATGTCATTGATATCCGGGGGCCTGTTGTAGGTACAAAGGAATATACAAAAAACGAATAAATTCAAGAAAAATTATTTGTATAGTATGATCATGAGTGAGGAATGAAAGAATATTTGGAATATGATTATGGATGAACTGGAAAGAATAAAGGGTATTTGTTCAAAAGATGCATTTTCATTGAATTAAAGACTTTGGGCCATAAGCCTATTTCACAAAAGGATGCTTATTACTCCTAGGCCTAGAGAAATAAGTGTTCTAGGACATTACTCTGAAATAGTTTTAAACACTACAGGAATCTCCTCCGCAGTCTAATTGTCCAGAATGCTCCCTAGCTTAAAGGGGCGGATACCCGACAAGTTTCCTCTTCTGGTTCTCTCCTCGGATATGGAATTGATGTATGAGTTTTCCAACGTCCCTCATTCAGGGTGAATGATTCCTCCTGACACAAAGGTCTTGGATATGTGGGGAAAAATCATTGGCTCCCACTTGACTTCCTTCCCACTAAATCGTGCTTTTCTCTTCTCTTGCTTCTTTTCAAGTTCCTTCTTCCTTTTTCTCGTCGGCCTAAACCCTAAGTCAAAGCAGTCTCGTTTGTCCTTTAGCAATGGTACCTCAATCTTTCCTTAGAGGTATTCCCCAGCCCTTTCCCCAGTAAAGCTCCTTTTCCAATAGTTAATCGCAGACCCATTATTGTAGTCTTGGATATTTTAGGCATCGGGATCTTGTTTCCTTCGATGAAGAATGTGGCATTTACAATTTGCAATGATAAAAAAGAACATTTGATTGCTTCTTCATTTGCCTCTAAATACGAAGCATTACTGGTCACGGTCGCAATGATGTCTTCTTCCGTATTTATGGTCACTAGTCGACCTTCTATCACCAATTTTAGCTTTTGGTGTAACGTAGATGGAACAGCCCCTACTAAGTGTATCCATGGCCTCCCCAAGAGTCAGTTATAGGAGGGCTTTATATCCATTACCAAAAATCTACCTCGTATGTGTTAGGGCCGATCAAAAGTGAAATTTCAATTCTATCCATTACCCTTCTCTCTATGCCGTCAAACGCCCTTACTATAATCTGGCATGGCTTTATATGAGAACTGTCCAGTGGCAGCCTATTTAATGTGGATAGGGGAAAACATTTAATGTTGAACCATTGTCAATCAAGACTCCTGGTAATGTGTATCCCTTGCATCGAGTGGTGACGTGCAGGGCTTTTGTAGATCCCCTTCCTCTAGGCGCTAATTCATCATCATTAAAGAAGATGAAATTATCAGCAGTGATGTTATTGACTAGACGATTGAGCTTATTGACTGAGATGTCATCCATGACATAAGTTTCATTTAATACTTTCATTAATGCATTGCGGTGGGTTTCCGAGCTTAAAAGTAAGGCCAGTGCTGATATACGAGCTAGTTTTTTATGTAGTTGCTCTACGACGCTATACTCGCTATGCTTTAGGAACTTCAGGAATTTTTTAGCCTCTTTCTCGGTCACGGCTCATTGACAGGTGATTCAGACTTAGTGGTGTTCTCCGTCACAAATTTTCCTTTAATAGACTCAGTTTTCATTGGTTTATCGTAGTGCTTCCCACTGCGCATGAAAAAACCCATTTCTTGCCCCTCTTTTGAAGCTTTGATCAGGTTCTCCTTTCCTGGAATCGTCACGTTACAATCATAGTTCCAAGGAACCTTTTGCTATTCTTGTAAGGAAAAGCTACAGGTTTTTAAATTATGACTCTCGGTGCTACTTGTGTTCTGGATTTATTGACTCTCGGCTTTGAGATGATCACTACTGGGTGGCTGCCCTTTTGGACCCTTTCCATCGATCCTTCATCCGAAGCATAGACCTCCCATCCTTCTGATCTCTCAATCTTATCGTAAAATTACATCTCTTTATTATCCATCAAATTTTGCATTATAGATTTGAACTCAGTGCATTCTTGGATCCCATGCCCTTCTTCATTATGGAACACGCAATGGTTCCTCTTTCCTTCAGACCTTTCTTCCGATTCCGATATGATCAGTCCTCTCTCTACCATCTCCTTCTAAACCTGTCTCAGTGGGGTTTTGACTTCTGTAACCTCATATTTGATTCTGTAACTTCATATTTGACTTTCTTGCCCCCATCCCTATTTATTCCATTTACTCTTTGATCAATATAATTAGGTAAGAGGTTTCCCACTACATTTGGTACGGGTGGGTCGTCAAAATGTACGATCCCGATTTTTATTAGCTTTTCGACTATTTTTTTGAACACGGTGCAATTTTCAATTGAATGCCCCATGATTCTAGCATGATATTCTCATTGGGCGTTTGCATCATACCACTTGGGAAAAGGGGTTGTAGCGGTGTCAAGTAAAAGGGGACACCACATGTGCATCAAAGAGGTTCTGATACAACTTTCTATACGTCATGGGTATAGGTGTGAACTGTATCCTTTGGTATTCACCCTTGTGATGGATTCTTGTCTCGGGGGACCCTGAGGACTAGTGGTTGTTGTTTTTGGTTGGCTCACCGTTATCGCTCTTGAATGACCCTTGTTATACGTACTCGTGTTATTCACCTCATTCTCCCTCCTTCTCGGGGCTGGTCTCTTGGCACCTTTCCCTGCTTTAATCTTCCTACATCTTATCTCATTTTCTATCATCTCCCAGACATTACGATATCAAAAAAACTTTTAATAGCACTCCCCAACATGTGGTTGATGAAAGGAGCCTTCAGAATGCTGATGAAGAGCATGGTCATCTCTTTCTCTAAGAGTGGCAGTTAGACTTGCGTCGCCACCTCCCTCCATCGCTAGGCATACTACCTGAAGCTCTCGTTTGTCTTCCTCTCCATGTTCTGGAGTGTGATCCTATCGGGTGCTATGTCTATCACATGCTTGTATTGTTTTATGAAGTCTTGAGCCAATTCTTTCCACGAACCAATTTGGGAGCGGGTCAATTGATTGTACCATTTGGTAGCAGACCCGGTTAGACTGTCTTGAAAATAATGGATTAATAACTGGTTATTATTGACATATCCTGTCATTTTCTAATAGAACATCGTTATATGGGCTTCAGGGCAGTTGGTCCCATTGTACATTTCAAACTCTGGAAATTTAAACTTCGGTGGGAGAACTAGATCTAAGACCAAGCTTAAATCCTTCGCATCGATCCCGTAACGGTAATCAGTGGTTTCCATTACTTTAAACTTCTCCTCAGCCACTTACACCGTTCTTCCAATTGTTTTTGTGATTCTGTCTTTGCTCTTTTCTCCTCTATCACTTTATCCAAATCAGGAACAATTGGATTATTTAAATCATTGTCTCGGTTCGAGCCTAAGCCAGCTTGAAAATTTATTGGTATCGAGGCTTCGGCCTGAAACTGTTGTGGCCTGGTAGTGACAGATGATCTTTGTGAATTTATCTTAGGTTGTGCCTGCACATGCGGTGGGGTAAAACCAGGAGGTGTTCAGGATACTCAGTATTCTCTTCTGTATTAACCATGGGGCTCTTTCCTTTATCCATAAGCCATTCAACAGCTGCGTCATCTGAGTCATTTGAGACATCATATTTCTCTAAGATTCCATCATTTTGTCCGTCATGTCCTGCTGGATCTTAACCAGCTACTCCAGCATTTGTGCTTGCATCTGTTCTTACGTCTCTTTCTGTATTTGTTCCAACCTCTCTAGTTTTTTATCCATTGCTTTAATCTTTTTCCTTGAGTCGTAAGGATGTGTATTTGGTAAAGTTTTTCCGGTTTCTAGGTTACTGAAATAATTTTTTTATTAGAAACTTTTAGTGAACTTTAATGCATATGATGCAATGCAATGCAGATGCATAAAATGCAAAAGACATCGATTTAGACTCAATTCCATTTAGAAAACTTTATTAGAAAACAAAATTATTTACATAAAATGAACTACAAATATGGCCTTGCCCTAATGCCCAGAGTTTTAATCTTCCTAAGCAACAAAGCTAGCTCCTGCCCCTGTCCAATTCCAGCTCATACTTCACACTTAGCGTGTCAGCCTGAACTGCTAAGGTTTGCAGGTGGTCGGCTACCTCTCGGATCTGAGCTACGGCTTCTCCCATAATGTAGTCTCATTCCCTAACTTGACTCTGAGAGTGATGAAGCTGATTCTTCCAACGCTCCTCATTTACTTCAAGAAGTTCTACTTGAAGCTCACAACGGTGTAAAGCAAACTCTAGCTCTTCTATTCTTCCTTTCATTTCTTCAATTTTGTTCAAACTAGTTCTCAGCTCAGCCATAGAATTAGTGTTCCTATACTGGTAAAGTACTTTTTCAAGTTCTACCACTCTGGCCTTTAATTCCCCTTTGTCATTTTAGGCTTCTGATATACTCTGCTCTATAGCCTTTCTCTGAGCTTGAGCCTCTTGGAAATTTCTCTTCCACTGATTTGCTTTGGTCTTTTCTGCTTGAATTTCCTATCGCCGCTGCTCTGAAGTTTTCCTTAGTCCTACAATCCTCATCGATAGACGCATCTTCTTATAGTTTGTCTTTAAACTATCCAGATCCTCCTCAACCCCGTTCTTTCTTTTTCTTAACTTTTTCGCTTCTACCTTTTGCACTTCCACGTCTAATCTTAAGTGCATTTTTTCTTCCTCCAGTTGCTCAATCCTTTTCCCAAATTCAAAACTTTTCCTTTCAAAGTCCTGTCTAATAATCTCTAGCTCTGACGGGAAAACTTGCAAGTATTCTTCCATTGATCGAGCACCTTTTAAATTCAGCCCGGGAATATTATCATTGGTACTCTTGCTAAACCATTCATTGTATTTAGGCATCGTCATAGGACCGATAGACCATCTTTTCATCCAACGAGTTTGGTTCTAAGCAGTGGAAATCTCTTTGACCCTCTTCTTGTAATTATCTCCTTTATATGAAAACTCATATTGCGCTTGACCGTGCGTTATCGGTATAAACTGCATCGATCCGTATTGTCTTAGTACAAGTAATGGAGCATAACTAGTGGCTCCCCAGATTCTAAGTAAAAGGACCCAATCAAAACTCTCGCATCGAAATAGGATCTCATTTGGCACCAACCAATGAGCTTTCCATTCAATATCCACTTCCCGAAGATTTTGGAGAAGTGCTGTCCAATTCTCTTCTGACATGTCGTCTCTTTTTGGCGTGGCTACTATTTCTTTAGTGGGGAATAATTATCAGTGAAGACCTGATAAGAAATCTTATCCATCTTCCAGAAGTGGCTGTGAAACCAAACCAACAGCAACTGAGCGCACCCTACAAACCTACCCTCTCTGGATCTTCTACATGCATTTAATGACCTAAAAGTATCGGCCAAGATTGCAGGAACTGGCATGACCCCTTTACTGATTCGGTCAAAGAAATCTATGATAGCTTCATCTACATACACTAAAGCTCTAGGGAATAGCATCAACCCGTAGATGCTCAATGTGAAGACATCAACTCTCCTCTTCAAATTGGGATGAGTTAGAATCAAATCCCTCAAATTCCTCTATAGGATGCACTTACACTCGCCCTTTTGCTTAATCCTGGCTGTAATCCACTGCTCACTCATTCCCATAATACTCATCAACTCCTTCCAAAAGGCTGGGACATAAGCAGCTCTTGAATAGACTTTATCATCTTGAAACCTAGAACAACGCAATAGAGCTGTGTATTCTTCTACGGTGGGTACCAAATCCACTCTCCCGAAGGGAAAGTAACTATACGACGGGTTCCAGTATTGAGTGAGTGCTCAGAACAATTGCTCGTCCACTTTGATGTCAAGTAAGTACGGCAAATCCCCATAACTATGGTAGAACAACCTCATGGTCTCATCGTCCCACTGATCCCATATCACCTTTAAATCTTGAAGTTTATTTTGCATAGCGCTAATACTAGTATAGTCCCATAACTCTTACACATGCCCCGCAGCTAGACTATCCCCCTCTCTAATTATGTTATTTCTGACCAAGTTTGGACAGTTGAGCTATCTTCCACTTTATCAAGAAATTTATTTTCCATGACCAGCTCTCTAATTTAGCAATCAAACCCGAATCGACACCTCTTAAATATGAAAATGCATAAAAGATAACAAAGTTAAAACACAAAAAGTCAATACAATATACAGAAACAAAATTCAAAGCATGTCAAAAAGGAAAAATAATCAAGCACCTATCTGGGTGACCACTAGAGTTTATCATAGTTCTACCTAGGGTGGGCTCTTAGGGCTTCCTATATGCGGTTCGGTTCTAAAGTTGAGGTACCTGAACCAGTAGATTCCTTGACTCTCACCCATTATAGGCTCATATGGACCAAGTTTGGTTCAGGGGAAAACATTTCCCTATGGCTGCACGGAGATGAAAATCTCACTAAGACATAGGTACGGATGTATCCCGAAAGCGATTCACTATCCTGCACGGAGGTGAAAACCTCACGAAGGAGTAGATTCTTACTCCCACTTAAAAGGTGTGACCCAGCGGTCATGTAATATGATGCAAAAGTATTCTACAAGACTCAAACTAATAGTAATCATATGTCACAAACAAATACAAATGAAAGGATCGTAACTTTTCAAATCAGATTTTCAATTTTTGATAATAAGACAGAAACTAATCAATTTTATGGCTTGACTCTCTTATGGAGTCCCCAGCGGAGTCGCCAAGCTGTCGTAACCATTTTTTGAAAACAAAAAAGGTTGACTTTGTATTTTGAAAAATAAAAATGAAAAAACGAGAGTCGTCACCGATCTTTTTTGTTGGGGTGTGATTGGGTCACCTCGTAAAACGGTTGTTTTTAATAAATAATTTGATTTATCGAAACAACGATTTTTGTAACATCCTAAAAATTAAGTATCGATATGTTGCATGTTTTTGGTGCTTAGCTTGTGAATGATTCAATTTGTGTACTTAATATAGTCTTGAGAAGGCTCAAGATTTATTCGAAATTAGAATAAATTTTAGTAAAGAGTTCTTTATTGAAGTGGATCAAGTGACCTTGATGTTTAAGGAAAATTAAGTGTCAAAAACTAGCACAAGATGAGCTAGTAATAAAGTGGAGTTGGCCCCAATAGTGTTGCTTGAGGGGAGAGGTTCGAATACCATGGATTGCATTTTGGTGACTTTTATTTTTGCACCTTTATAGCATGTGTCGGTCAAGCCTTATTTTTGGTAAGGTTGGACTATTTCTTTTATGGCAAGGTGGCTAATGGTTAAGGTAAGCATGGAACTTGGGGAAAGAAATCCTAAACTTATAGAATGTAGGGGGAACACAAGGCACCTCTTAAGGGATGTATTTTGGAAAGTTGGAATGGCCAAGCTTGTCCATGAACTTGGACAGTTTTGTGGACTAGGGGGTGGCCGAATTTTTGTGGTAGACTTTGGTAAGGATGTGTAGTTAGTGTGTAATCCCATTTGGTCATTTTGTTCTCCCAAAACACCTTTTCTTTTCATCTTTTTCTCTCATAGCCGAATGTGCTTGATGCTTTGGGTAAACATATTTGTTTTTCTTCTTTTTGTCTTCTCCTTTTCACCATTTGGTCATATTTTGCCAACCTCTCAAATGCTTCATTTTGTGCTTCTCTCCTAGTGCCGAAAATATCAAACACAAAAGCCATTTCTTTTTCTTCTTTCTTCCTCATTGCCGAATGCACCATTGTCCCAAACTCTATTCCTTGCTCTTCTTTTACCTTTGAAACCCGAATCATAAATCTCTCATCATTATTCTCTTTCTTTCTCCATTTTTCTCATCCTTTAAACACATTTCTTCCTTCATATTTCTTCCATGGTCGAATGTTAGAGACCATTACCATAGCCGAATCTTTTTCCTTTCTTTTATATATATCATAGCCGAATCTTCCCTTCCTCATAGATTTATTCTCAATCATTTCTTCTATTCAAACTTTGGACCATTGGTAAGAATCATCTTCTTTATTTCTTTTTGCTAATTGGTCACCTTGGCCGAATCTATAGGTTGTCTTGGAAGAGTTTTTTAAATCAAATAATCGTTCATTCTCTTAGACGATTTCTTACGTTATTTTTTTAGTGAATTAGTGGAGAGCCGAATCATTATCTCTTCGAAGTCATCTTGAAATCATTCGAATTTGGATCATAACTTTCAAGGGATTCTTTTGGAATCATTCGAAATTTTAAGGTAAGTCGAATTCACCCTTTTAAACCAATAGTCTTAAATTCTGATATATTGTTAGGACTAATAATCTTTTGTCAATGGAGGCAAACAAGATAGGATCGAAAAGAGGGGTGAATAGTGTTTGGAAGAGGGGGGATTCGCTAGTCCCTCTAGATTCAAGCGAAGGGCTGTTTCGGCAATCCGAGATTTTCCACCGAGTTGTGGACCCTCCTTTGGTGAAAATCAATTATTTGAAGTCATTCGTACTCCTAAACCATTGACTGTTTGTGGTTCTTCAACGGGTTATGAACCATCAATCGGGGAGAAACCACCAATAGTTGTTGTTCAAAATTTCGAGGGTAAAGATCTAGATCGCTTATCTTTAGTATAAATTTATATTAAGTATTAGTGTTCTAATCAAGCGTGTCACGTATTTAGGTATCGAAGAGCGGGAAAGTATAGTTCTCACCATAATCAGGTGTGTAATTTCACACTTATCTCATGGGTTAGATATTATACCGTAAACATTAGAATAAAAATCGTAAAGTTGGTAAAGTAAAAAAATACAAGATATTAACACTTTCTGTGTAAATGCATTAAATCAGTATTAAAGTTATGGAAATTACGAAATTGCCCTTAATGGGCTATTATGTTAAAAAGTGATATTTTGGGCCTCATGTGACAAATGAGCCATACGAATTATTTGATAAATTGGCCAAGTGTGAGAATTGTGAAAAGGGCCTCATGTGACAAATGGGCCATACGAATTATTTGATAAATTGGCCAAGTGTGAAAATTGTGAAAAGGGCCTCATGTGATTAATGGGCCAATTTGCTAAATTGTTTAATGGGCCAAATTGTTAAGATCGATTAATGGGCCAAATTGCTAGATTGCCTTGTATTATGGGCCTTATGTTGAAATTATTATATGAATATTGCTATGCTTTGTATATGCATACATGATTGCATGGGTTGGGATAAAATTGAAGAGAAGTTCTGGTGGCTCTGCCACAACCTAGTTCGGGTGGCTCTGCCACAATCTAGTGGCTCTGCCACAATCTAGTTTGGGTGACTCTACCATAATCTAGTTCGGGTGGCTCTGCCACAATCTAGTTCGGATGGCTCTGCCACAATCTAGTTCGGGTGGCTCACAAACATTTAAATGGCTTTATGCCTGCGATTGGTGTGTTGGCGGGGTGGGTTGACTTGATCCCCACAAGTGTGCTGGTTGGTACGGGTGGTGTGTAGCGGATGGAAATTAGGCTTGGATGGGATTTGCATATCACATGCATTTTATATTTGGTATATATTGTACATTTGTAAATAGTGTCGAAACCATTTTTTTTAAAAAAATGGAAATCGACTTTGGTTTTGAAAACGAAAATAAAAGGGGAGTCGCCACCAATCATTTTTAATGAGGTGTGATCGGGTCACCTCGAAAAGTGGTTGTTTTTTAATAATCCTATTGATTTATCAAAACAAAAATTTTGGTCTATGAAAATCAGAGAAACGGGTCCTGGAGTCGGTTACATGCGAAGAAGGGTTAGCACCCTCGTCACGCCCAAAATTGGTACCGAATTGATTAATTAGTGTTTTAATGTCGGAAATTTGAAAAGATTTTTAAAATAGGATCCTTTAGAAAACGTTTGGATAATTTGGGCTGAAATTTGAGATTTCTTTGTTCCGAGAGGATATAAACATCGCATCCAGCACGTTAGGACATGATATTTTAAACCTTCGTAATCAAAGTTATCTCGTGATTTACAAAATTTATTAAAAGGATGTTTAGTTATTTAGTCCAACGGAAAATCGAAACCCATCACGTTAGGGCACTATTCCCCGAATTTCTAAATACAAAACATTGCCTTATTTTAAAACCTTTGGATGAAATATAGTAATTTTGCAAAATGTGTTTTTGTTTAATAATAATAAAAGACTAAGAAAACCAATATGGATATAAATATAGTAAATAAAAATACTAACAATAATAATAATAATAAAATAAAAATGATAATAAATAGATAATAGTAGAAAAGATAAAATGATAAAAATATAAATAATAATAATTAGGTAGAAAATAATAATTAATTAAGAATAATAAAGTTTGCAGTTGTAAGGATTATGGATAAAATATCAAAATAAAATGATATGATAATAGTAATGAAACGACACTAATAACGTTAATAACAATAACAAAATAAAAATAATAACACATTAGTACGGAAATATATTAATATAACCAAAACACATAGAATAATGATAAAAGTAAAGAAATAGTTAAAATGCTAAACGGACTAAAATCAAATTAAAGTAAAGTTTTGGGGCCAAATTAAAAGAACAAAAAAGGGACAAAAATAGGACCAAATCAAGCAGATTCGTGAAAGAGAAGGGTCATTCGTGCAAATCTCCCTTTGAGGGAGCATGCGCAGCTACCCCTTCATCCAAATGGCGTCGTTTTGCTAGATGTTTATAAAGCCTAATATTTCTCAAAAAATCAGATTTTTTAACCCTAAAATTTTCTTAAAAAATCAGCAACCAACATCTCTTTTTTCTCTCCTCTCTTCTCTCTTTTAGCCCGACGATTAGGCTCCCTCCATCACCGTCGCACCACCACCGTTTCAGGTGGCCAAGGAGGCGCGAGGATGAGCCTTGGTCTTCTATTGATGCCCCATTTGAAGGCCAGCTCTTAGGTGCCCACCCAAACCGAAGCCCCAAGACATGAGAGATGAGAAAGAAGATAAAATCGCCTCTGCCTTCAGTTCGACCACGACGACGGAAAAGTGGTCCCGACGCTGCGCCCCAGGATTTAGGTCCGTTTTCTTTCCCCTTTGCTCTTATCTTTTTTGTTTGTTAAAAGATTTTGAAAATAAAATAAATGCCAGTAAATAGTAATGGAAAAATCAAAAATGAAATTAACCTTTTGACGTCTTTTTTTTTTTTTTGATTTTTTGATTGATTGAAAAAAAAGAGAAGAACCGATAAAAAACAAAACCTTTTCACTTTCAATTTGCTTGCTTTTTTTTGTTTTGAATCTATTTTTGTATTGATAAATTTCTCTGAATATTACAATGGTTTTTTTTTGGATCTCTCCGTTTTTTATCGAAAAATCCCCTTACAATCGGTTTAGGATGACCTTTTATAGCCTTTTACAATTATTTCTGTCATTTCCTTTGCATATTTCTCTGCTCTGTTGCCTCTGTTTCTTTGCATATCGATTTCTTTTGCAGGGTATGGGCAAGGCGGCGAAGGCGGTGGAAGCGAGTTAGGGACTGGGGCTGCTTGTGTCAAGGCGAGGCAAGTGGGGGCTAGGTTGCGGCGCCACTTGCATTAGGGTTTTTTTTTTTTTTTCGTTTTGGGTATTAGGCTATTTGGGTTTGGTCTTAGTTGGTGTTTGGGTCTGTTGGTTAGGTCTTAGTGGGCCATCTGACTTGGGCCCCGGGTTTGGGTTGTAAAATGGTTTATTCATTTTTTTGGGCCCCGGGCAAAATTTGGGTTCTACAAATGGGCTCAAGCCCAATTAAATACTTACATGGTTTTGGCCCAGTGGACACGGTAAGTGGGTTACACACTGAGTTCTAAGTAACTCACCCCATTTTCTTACCCTTCTCAGGTAATGATAATTGATGGAGGCTTGACCCGGGGATGACTTCGCGTGGAGGCCATACTACGAATGATGAGTTATATGTTATATAAACCCTGAACTTCTTTTAAGTATTTTTATTTAAGTACTATTTCAATTGCGATGTAATAAGGCCTCTGGTATTATTTTTATGGATTTTTATTCGTGGATGGATTTTAATATGTTTTAAATACAAAAGGGACTATCTTAATTTTATAATGTTTTCCTTAATTTTTCGATAAAAGGGTTTTTCTTAAATATTTCAAACTCAGTAAAATGTCTCGTGAAAACTCTTTTATAAATTTTGCTTCCAAATCTCTTGTGCATTTAGTTTTAAACTTCTTTAAAAATTTAACCAATTATTTCTCTGAGATCAATTTTTAAACTCTTATGCCCTAAAAAAATATAGATTTCAAATTAACATCGGTTTTTGATGAACTTCACCTCCAAAATAGTTTTTGAAAATTTGTTTTCTTTAAATCATTGATGACTAGATGTATGTTCAATTTGTGTGGCATGCCAAGTCTGGTCTTAACGCATAGATCGGGTTTGGGGTGTTACATTTTATGGTATCAGAGCCCAGTTTCAAAACTCGGCTGTGGTTTGGGTTCAACAACAATTTTTGTTTAAAAACTGTTTAAATTTCTAGACTTTTTATTTTAAAGGTAGTATGGCACCACGAGCATCCGGCACCAAGTCAAGTAAGTATTGTATATTGAATGTTTATTATTGTGATATGATCATAGGAACACTCTAGAACTTCTAGTTTTAAGTGTTGAAAACGGTAGAGATCGAGACTATAGGATGTGATTGCGAAAACAACTCTATCTCTTATAACTCATAAAATATTGTTAATAAACACTAAAATAGTATTTTGATTCATAAAACTTGTAATAAGATTAAACCGAATTAGTCATTATGAGCACTAGAGGATGTGGACGTGGTAGACATGGCCGTGGTAGAGGACGAGGTGCTAGGGTTGCGTCTAAAGCATCGGGTCATATACCAAAAATAGACGCACTTGCGTCACCCGAGAGTGAGACTGGATCACATTACCATACGAGAGAGGACAATGCTTTGACTCAAGCAATGTTGCGAGTCCTAGAAAGGGTCGCTGGGACTAGAACTAGGCCAGCTGCTCGTGGATCTATATCGAATGACTTAAATCGAGTGGTTCTAAAGTTTTTAGAGGTGTCTCGGTGTAGCTCCGAATGTTGCGAACATTGGCTCGAGGCAGTGGAACGAATCATGGACGATTTGGAGTGCACCACCAAGTAGAAGCTAAGAGGAGTCGTGTCCTTGTTAAGGGATGAGGCATATCAATGGTGGCTTACTGTTCGAGAAGGCACTGAGGTTGCGTTGGTTAATTGGGATTTCTTCAAAGATGCTTTCCAAGGGAAGTATGTTGGGACAAGTTATGTGGATGCCCGGAGGAAGGAATTCCTAAATTTGGTTCAAGGAAATAAGACGGTGGCAGCTTACGAGGCAGAATTTCTTCGCTTGAGCCGTTATGCTCGCACAATAGTGCCGACTGATCATGAGCACTGTGTACGCTTTGAAGATGGGCTGAATGATGAGTTACGGGTACTTAGCCCCACAACAAGTACGGACTTTTGCCTCGTTTGTGGAGAAAGCTAAGATAGTCAAGAGGCTAAGAAATTAGAAAGCCAGAATCGGGAAAGTGTCAGAGGCAAGAGGGATTTTAAGTACACAAGTTCTGCTAAAAGGTTCTAGAAGAGGCCTCGAAATGATGAGCCAACTCAAGCTAGAGCACCTGTGACTACCAATCAGAGTCGAGACTGTGCTGACTGTAGGAAACGACACCCCAAAGAATACTAGAGGAGAATTGGTTGTTGTTATAAATGTGGTTCCAAGGATCATCAGTATAAGAATTGCCCTCGATAGACTGCTCCGACTCAGGAAGCTCGTAACCCTGATGCGCAGCCAGTTAGAGACGCTCAACAGCCACCAAGAGGCCGTGGACCAGGTCGTGGTCGTAATGGTGTTGGACGTGGTCAAGGTGCACCGGGTCGAGGTAATGGCTTTAGAGGTAACGCAGAGGCAAGACAGCCGGGGTTGGTCTATGCGGTCAGGCATCGGGAAGATGGCGATGCACCTGATGTGATAACTGGTACGTTCTTTATCTTTGATGTACCTGTTACTGCTTTGATAGATATCGGGTCTACCCACTCGTATGTTGATAGTGCCATATCTGGAAACTTGAATATTAGATCTGAGATTACCGATAGAGAGATGATGGTAATTAGTCCTTTAGGACAGTCTATAATCGTGAATAAATTATTTAGAGACGTGCTCTTAGAAATCCAAAGAGAAATATTTTTAGCGGATTTGATGGAATTGCCTTTCACGAGTTCGATCTTATTTTGGGCATGGATTGGTTGGTGAAGCACTGGGCGCAATTGGATTGTGCTGAAAAGCGGATGTCAATAAGAACTGTGGATGATAAGGAGGTAGTGACAATAGGCGAGCGAAGGAACTTCTTGGCAAATGTGGTATCTACTTTGAAGGTAGAAAAGTTGGTGCGGAAAGGGTATGGAGCATTCCTAGCCTTCATTAGTGTTTCGGATGCCAAGGAATTATCGGTGGAAGGTGTGAGAACAGTGAAAGAATTTCCAGATGTCTTTCCCGAAGAACTTTCTCATCTACCACTAGATCGAGAAGTAGAATTTGGCATCGAGCTTTTACCCATGGCTCGTGGTCGTTGCTCCTTATAGAATGGCGCAGAAGGAGTTAGCGGAGCTTAAAGCTCATATTTAAGAATTGTTAGATCTGGGATTTATTTGATCGAGTGTGTCTCCGTGGGGAGCATCGATTTTGTTCGTCAAAAAGAAGGATGGGTCGATGCGTATGTGCATTGATTATAGGCGGTTGAATAAATTGAAGATCAAGAATAGGTATCATTGTCGAGAATCGATGACCTGTTTGATAATTGAGAGGAGCTTCAATTTTCTCCAAGATTGATTTGAGATTGGGTTTTCATCAACTTAAGGTAAAAGAGGCAGATATTCATGAGACGGCATTCCAAACTTGTTATGGACATTATGAGTTTTTGGTGATGCCATTTGGTTTGACCAATGCACCAGCTGCATTTATGGACATGATGAACCGAGTCTTTCAACCCTATCTAGACCGGTTCGTAGTGGTGATCATAGATGATAACTTGGTATATTCGAGGAATGGGGAAGAGCATGACTCACATTTGCGCATTGTGTTGTAAATTTTACGAGATAAGCAACTTTATGCCAAATTCAATAAATGCGAATTTTGGTTGAATGAAGTGACTTTCTTGGGTCATGTGGTGTCAGCCGAAGGAATAAGAGTTGATCCTCGGAAGGTAGAGGCTGTGTTAGAATGGAAACCACCGAAGTCAGTGGCTGATGTTCGGAGTTTCTTGGGTTTGGCTGGTTACTATAGACGCTTTGTTGAGGGGTTTTTGTTGATTACTGCACCCTTAACTAAGCTGTTGTAAAGGGAGTACCGCATGTGTGGACCGATAAACAACAAGAAAGTTTCAAGAAACGAAAAAATTTTGACTAAGCACCGATCTTGATTCAACCCAAAGGTTGGAAAAGAGTTTATCATTTCTCGTGATGCATCACACATGGGTTTAGGATGTGTGTCAATGCAAGGAGGAAAAGTGGTGGCTTATGCTTTCGCCGATTAAGGCCGCACGGTTAACTATCCTACTCATGACTTGGAGTTGGTGCGGTGGTGTTTGCTTTAAATATTTGGAGGCACTATCTCTACGGTGAGAAGTCGATCATTTATACAGACCATAAGAGTCTTAAGTACCTCCTTACCCAAAAGGAGTTGAACTTGAGACAACAGAGATGGGTGGAGTCGTTAAAGGACTATGATTTCTCAATCGAGTACCATCTTGGAAAGGCTAACGTGGTGGCAGACGCGTTGAATCGTAAGGTAGTATCGGAGTTAAGAGCAATATATGCTCATTTCAGTTTGTATGAGGATGGCAGTCTACTAGCGAAACTTCAGGTGAAGCCATTGTGGTTAGATCAAATCAAGGAAAAGTAGTTATCAGATGAAAAATTGGGTCCTTTAATGCAACAAGTTGAAAGTGGTATAATAGGGGACTTTGGATTGAACAAGGATAGCGTGCTGTGTTTTCGTGGAAGAGTTTGTATGCCCATGGATTCAGATTTGAGACAAATGATTTTACGAGAGGCGCATAGTAGCCCTTATGCTATACACCCCGGAGGAAATAAGATGTATCGGGATCTCCGTGAGTAGTATTGGTGTCCAAGGTTGAAGCGAGAGGTTACTAATTTTGTGGGTAAGTGCTTGACTTGTTAACAAGTAAAGGCAGAACATCAATTACCATCGGGATTATTGCAATCGGTAAAGATTCCTCTGTGGAAATGGGAGCGAATAACGATGGATTTTGTTAGTGGGTTACCCTTAACACCTACTAAGAAAGATTCTATTTGGGTAGTAGTTGATCGATTAATGAAGATCGCTCATTTTTACCGCCTGCATTTAATTACTCACCGCAGGTTGGCTAAAGTCAGTATGTATCCGAGATCGTGAGGTTGCATGGGGTACCAAAGGTCTATTATTTGCATGGGGATCCTAGGTTTACATCACGATTTTGGAAAGCTTTAAATGAGGCTTTGGGAACAAAGTTAAACTTCAGTACGGCTTTTCATCCTCAATCAGATGGTCAGTCAGAAAGAGTAATTCAGATTTTGGAAGACATGTTAAGGGGTTGTGTGATCAACTTCAGAGGTAGTTGGGAGGATTTCCTACCGTTGGCAGAGTTCGAGTATAATAATAGTTACCAATCCAGTATCCAAATGGCACCCTATGAAGCTTTATATGGTCATAGGTGTCGTATCCCTACTTGTTGGACTAAATTGGGGGAACGACAGTTGTTGGGTCCTGAATTGATATCTGAGACAGAAGAAAAGGTAAAGGTGATTCGAGTGCAGTTAAAGGAAGCTTCGAATAGACAAAAGTTGTATTCAGATCTGAAGCGTAAGGATATTGAGTTTACGGTGGGAGATCAGGTCTTTCTAAAAGCCTCACCTTGGAAGAAGATTTTTAGATTTGGAAGGAAGGGCAAGTTGAGCCCTAGGTTCATTGGACCGTACCGTGTGTTGAAGCGTGTAGGACCAGTGGCCTATCAGCTTGAATTACCTCCGAGTTGAGTCAGATTCATAGTGTCTTCCATGTTTCTATGCTGAGGCGTTATAGATCGGATCCGTCTCACATAGTACCGGTAGAAGAAGTGGAGTTAAGGCCAGACTTGTCTTTCGAGGAGGAACCAGTGAAAATCTTAGACCGTGATGTTAAAGTGCTAAGAAAGAAGACTGTGCCCTTGGTTAAGGTTCTATGGCATAATCATGGAGCAGAGGAAGCTACGTGGGAGCCTGAGGACGCAATTCGGCAATAATATCCCCACCTCTTTTAACCAGGTAAATTTCGAGGATGAAATTTTCTTTAAGAGGGTAGAATTGTAACATCCTAAAAATTGAGAATCAATATGTTGCATGTTTTGGTGCTTATCTTGTGAATGATTCAATTTTGTGCTTAATATAGTCTTGAGAAGGCTCGAGATTTATTGTAATTAGAATAAATTTTAGTAATGAGTACTTTATTGAAGTGGATCAAGTGACCTTGATGTTTAAGGAAAATTAAGTGTAAAAACTAGCACAAGATGAGCTAGTAATAAAGTGAAGTTGGCGCCATAAGTGTTGCTTGAGGGAGAGGTTGAATACCATAGATTGCATTTTGGTGACTTTTATTTTGCACCTTTATAGCATGTGTCGGTCAAGCCTTATTTTTGGTAAGGTTGGACTATTTCTTTATGGCAAGGTGGCTAATGGTTAAGGTAAGCATGGAACTTGGGGAAAGAAATCCTAAACTTATGGAATGTAGGGGGAACACAAGGCACTTCTTAAGGGATGTGTTTTGGAAAGCTGGAATGGCCAAGCTTGTCCATGAACTTGGACGGTTTTATGGACTAGGGGGTGGCCGAAGTTTTGTGGTAAACTTTGGTAAGGATGTGTAGTTAGTGTGTAATCCCATTTGGTCATTTTGTTCTCCCAAAACACCTTTTCTTTTCATCTTTTTCTCTCATAGTCGAATGTGCTTGATGCTGTGGGTAAACATCTTTGTTTTTCTTCTTTTTGTCTTCTCCTTTTCACCATTTGGTCATATTTTGCCAACCTCTCAAGTGCTTCATTTTGTGCTTCTCTCCTAGTGCCGAAAATATCAAACACAAAAGCCATTTCTTTTTCTTCTTTCTTCCTCATTGCTGAATGCACCATTGTCCCAAACTCTATTCCTTGCTCTTCTTTTACCTTTGAAAACCGAATCATAAACCTCTCATCATTATTCTCTTTCTTTCTCCATTTTCTCATCCTTTAAACACATTTCTTCCTTCATATTTCTTCCATGGCCAAATGTTAGAGACCATCACCATAGCCGAATCTTTTCCTTTCTTTTATATATATCATATCTGAATCTTCCCTTCCTCATAGATTTATTCTTAATCATTTCTTCTATTCAAACTTTGGACCATCGGTATCGGTAAGAATCATCTTCTTTGTTTTCTTTTTGCTAATTGGTCACCTTGGCCAAATCTATAGGTTGTCTTGGAAGAGTCTTTTAAATCAAATAATCGTTCATTCTCTTAGATGATTTCTTACGTTATTTTTTTAGTGAATTAGTGGAGAGCCGAATCATTATCTCTTCGAAGTCATCTTGAAATCATTCGAATTTGGACCATAACTTTCAACGGATTCTTTTGGAATCATTCAAAATTTTAAGGTAAGCCGAATTCACCCTTTTAAACCAATAGTCTTAAATTTCGATATATTGTTAGGACTAATAATCTTTTGTCAATGGAGGCAAACAAGATAGGTTTGAAAAGAGAGGTGAATAGTGTTTAGAAGAGGGGTGGATTCGCTATTCCCTCTAGATCCAAGCGAAGGGTTGTTTCGGCAATCCGAGATTTTCTACCGGGTTGTGGACCCTCTTCCGTGAAAATCAATTATTTGAAGTCATTCATACTCTTGAGCCATTATTTGCTCGTGGTTCTTCAATGGGTTATGAACCATCAATCGGGAGAAACCACCAATAGTTGTTGTTCAAAATTTCGAGGGTAAAGATCTAGATCGCTTATCTTTAGTATAAATTTATATTAAGTATTAGTTTTCTAATCAAGCGTGTCACGTATTTAGGTATCGAAGAGCGGGAAAGTATAGTTCTCACCGTAATCAGGTGTGTAATTTCACAATTATCTCATGGGTTAGATATTATACCGTAAACATTAGAATAAAAATCGTAAAGTTGGTAAAGTCAGAAAATACGGTATATTAACACTTTCTGTGTAAATACATTAAATCAATATTAAAGTTGTGAAAATTATGAAATTGCCCTTAATGGGCTATTATGTTAAAAAGTGACATTTTGGGCCTCATGTGACAAATGGGCCATACGAATTATTTGATAAATTGGCCAAGTGTGAGAATTGTGAAAAGGGCCTCATATGACAAATGTGCCACACGAATTATTTGATAAATTGGCCAAGTGTGAAAATTGTGAAAAGGGCCTCATGTGATTAATGGGCCAATTTGCTAAATTGATTAATGGGCCAAATTGTTAAGATCGATTAATGGGCCAAATTGCTAGATTACTTAATGGGCCAACTTGTATTATGGGCCTGATATTGAAATTATTATATGAATATTACTATGCTTTGTATATGCATACATGATTGCATGGGTTGAGATAAAATTGAAGAGAAGTTCTGGTGGCTCTGCCACAATCTAGTTCGAGTGGCTCTGCCACAATCTAGTGGCTCTGCCACAATCTAGTTCGGTGGCTCTACAATATAGTGGCTCGCCACAATCTAGTTCGGTGGCTCACCACAATCTAGCTCGCCACAATCTAGTTCGGTGGCTCACCACAAACATTTTAAATGGCTTTATGCCTGCGATTGGTGTGTTGGCGGGTGGGTTGACTTGATCCCCACAGGTGTGCTGGTTGGTACGGGTGGTGTGTAGCGGATGGAATTAGGCTTGGTTGGGATTTGCATATCACATGCATTTTATATTTGGTATATATTGTATATTTGTAAATGGGCTCAAGCTCAATTAAATGCTTATATGGTTTTGGCCCAGTGGACACAGTAAGTGGGTTACACACTGAGTTCTAAGTAACTCACCCCATTTTCTTACCCTTCTCAGGTAATGATAATTGATGGAGGCTTGGCCCGGAGATGACTTTGCGTGGAGGCCATACTACGAATGAGTTATATAACTCTGAACTTCTTTTCAGTATTTTTATTTAAGTACCATTTCAATTGCGATGTAATAAGGCCTCTGGTATTATTTTTATGGATTTTTATTCGTGGATGGATTTAAATATGTTTTAAATACTAAAGGGACTATTTTAATTTTATAATGTTTTCCTTAATTTTTCGTATAAAAGGGTTTTTCTTAAATATTTCAAACTCATAAAATGTCTCGTGAAAACTCTTTTATAAATTTTGTTTCCAAATCTCTTGTGAATTTAGTTTTAAACTTCTTTAAAAATTTAACCAATTATTTCTCTGAGATCAATTTTTAAACTCTTATGCCCTAAAAAAACATAGATTTCAAATTAACCTCGGTTTTTTATGAACTTCACCTCCAAAATAGTTTTTGAAAATCTGTTTTCTTTAAATCATTGATGACTAGATGTATGTTCGATTTGTGTGGCATGCCAAGTCTGGTCTTAACGCATAGGCCGGGTTTGGGGTGTTACAATTTCGGTCTACGAAATTCAAAAAACAGGTGCTGGAGTCGGCTACGCATGAGGAAGGTTTGCACACTCGATACGCCCAAAATTGCTACCTAATTGATTATCTAAGGTCTTAATGTCAAAAATTCGAAAAGATTTGAAAATACGATCCTCTTTTATTTTTAAAACTTGAACAAATCAAAATGGGTGATAAGACCCTCTTATTTCGAAGAGATAAAATGTCATACCCAGTAAGTTAGGGTACGACACTTTGGGTTCCCGAAACTGAGCTTGTCTTTTGACTTTAAAACTCGGATTTAAGTTTAGTAGGATATTCCGTCATTTTTCAAATGAGAAACTGCAGTAAGTTAGGGCTCGATTTCTCGAAATTTCAAATACGAAATATTACCTTTATTTAAAAAACTTATCTCGGGGTGTCTAGATGTAATGGCCAGTAAGTTAGGGCACAACACATCGAATTTCCAAGAACGAGTATTTTATTCAAAACTTTTATTGCGATTTAAAAGGGATATTCCGTTATTCAGATTGAATGAGAAAAATCGAAACCCAATAAGTTAGGGCTCGATTTCCTTGAATCTTTAATACGAAATATCGATTATTTTGAAAACCTAATGCATCGAGAAAGATTAGTGTAATATGATTTGATAAAAGAATCAATTACACAGCTAGGTTTCTAATAGAATGATTACTAATAGATTAATGTAAACGATAATAACAAAACGAGAATAAATTGAAATAAAGAAATGAAACAAACGAGTTACAACAAGAAGAATAATAGGTAAAACTAGATAAAAATAAAAAAGCGATGTATGTAACAATACTAAGTTAATTAATTCGATGATATAACTAACGAAAATAACAATAATAATGTGATAATAGTAAAATAAAGAATAATAATAATAATACATTTATAATAATAATAACAATAGAAGAAATAATCATATAAATAGAAATAATAGTAATAATAATAATTATAATAAAGTAGAAATAAAATGATAAAATGAGAAGTAATAATAACAAAATAATAATGATAGTATTATAAAGAAAATAAAATAATAATAGTAATAATAATAGCAGTTAATAAACAAAATTATAAAAAATTATAAAATAATAATAATATAATAGTAATAATAATATAATGATAAAAAGACTAAATAATAATAATAATAATTGCAAAATAACTAAAAGAGGGACCAAATTGCATTTAAAATGAAAGCTTGGCTGATTCGAAATAAAATAAAAAGGAAATGACCTATTTGAGGCGCTTGAATTATATGGGGGACTAAAATGGGCAATAACCCTTTCCCTCCAAAACGCGCAACTTTGGCGAGGACCTGATTGCAAGCCAAATAAACTTTTGGGGTCCAATTAAAAACACTGAAAATCTTAATTGAAAATCCATGAAAAAGCGGAGGGACTGCGCGCATAAATTCCCCATTTTAAAAAAACACACGGATCTTGAGGTTGGAGCGAGTCGGGTCGCACGGGTCGACTCAGAACGACGTCGTTTTGGGGCTTATAGATGCCGATGAACGGCATCGTTTTGTGTTGTTTATATAAGTAAAAAACCCAAAAAAAATTCATTTTCAGGTGCTTATTAAAAAAAACTAACCCTTTTTTCTTTTCTCTTTGTAGGGACGACCTCAGCGTCGCTCCGGTCAACCTCCTTGCCTTGGCTCCATCGTCGCTTGGCCATGTGCCATGTCAATGGAGCCCAAAAGGGTAAAAAATTATATTTTTTATTTAAAAAATATGTATGTATATATGTATGTTAAAAAAGGAAGAGTGAAAAGAAAAAAGGCCTTCGAAAATGATAAAAAAAAATTCACCTCTTTTCTGCTTCTGTTTTAGCTTTTTAGTGGTTTCTTTTGCATTTAATCGATGATAGCTATTCTCTGATTTTTGTTCTGTTGTTTGAATCTTTGTGTTTCTTTATGATAATCCAAAAAAAAAAGGTCCTTTTACAAAGAAATTTAATCGGCTTTTATAGCCTCAATTTTTTTACAAGTTTCATTTATTGGCTGTCTTTTCTTCTTTTGTGCAGGTGCTAGTGGCGATGCAAGTGGGAGGGACGGTGCTGCAGAGGCGGTGGCAGGATTGGCAGACGACTTGTCAGAAGACAGAAGACCCTAGGTGCGGCGCACCTAGGGTTTTATTTCTTTTTTGGCTTTTTCTTTTTTTGTTTTGGGTTGAGGTGGTAATTGGGTTTGGGTCTTTAGTGGGTTAGTTGTAATTGGGTGATAAAATGGGTAAGTTGATTGGGTTTCGAATTAGGTGGTAAAATGGGTTTAGGTGTTATTGGTATTTTGGGTCTAGGCTTTGGGCTAGTTGGGTTTGGTTTTGGGTCTTAGTGGGCCGGGCAAAAATGGGCTTGTACACTATCAATATAAGTTGATAGCGAAAATTACATACCAATATTCCATTTAGAATAAATTGAATATTACAACCGAAACTATATTAATAGATATTAAATACCCATGTTGGTCACTTGCTTTCATTCAGTCATAGACTGATATTGCACGTAGTAGTTGGATACAATGTACCTTAAACAATACCGATGGTGTGTGCGATCCCATAGGCTTCCATGTTGCTCAATTGCGACTAGTATTCTAGAGCCCCGATCTGATATAATAAAGATATCAGGTTGGGGGCATACATGCCTCCTTAACCTAGAAAGAAAGAAATCACAGTCATCATCTGACTCCTCCCAGTGTTATTGCAAACGCAATTGGAAGGATTCTTCCACTGCCATCCTGTGCCATAACTAGCAATAGCCGATGGGTATATCTATTTTACATAAAGGTACCGTCAATTTGTACCAATGGCTTGCAGAATATAAATGCGTCCTGAAATTTCTTAAAGCTCCAGAATAGACATTTAAACACTTGGCATCCACGGAGCAATTGGTCGCTGTAGTACGCAGGGATCGTTTCAAGGTCTGTTATGCAACCTATGACGTACCTCTCCAGCACCTGACACCACTTCCAAACCTCATTATATGAAGCGTCCCACCCACTACGCATCTTTTCCAATGCCTTTTGCTTAGCTATCCAAGCCTTGTGATAAGAGGCTGTGTACCTCAATTGGCTATAAATATTGGCAATTATGCATGACACAGAAGTCTTAGGATCCGCCCTCAACATTGGTAGTATTAAGCTAGCTATCATGCCTGAATCCATCTTGGGATGATCTTGTGAAACACCTGTCAATAAAGTATGTTAAATAATGCAACATTAAGTAATAACATTATTATTCAAAACACTAAATACCCAGTGATACTATACTGGCAACACATGTATGTAGAAATTTGTACTTTTTATCTCTCACAAGCCTGTCTTTTTTCCTAAAAGAAGCCATGATTTTTTATGAACATGTACCGTCTTGCACTGCACACTTGGCCTCAAACTTCTCGGATTTTGATTTGACCACATTGTAGTTAACCTCGTGATTGATGCTATGTTGTTTCAAAGCACCAAGAAAACTATCCTTCCTAGAAAACTCCTTACATACTTCCAAATCACCTGAATCTAATGTCGAACCTGTACGGTTAGGCGTTCTGTGTGGTAGATCTGGAAACTCCAATAAATCATCTGTCGATATATCAACATTATGCATGTGGGCTGGAAGCGAGTACGCCCTGAATCGAGGATCTTCTTCTTCTTCATCTGAACCCCCTTCAACGTCTTCAGGATCGGATGGAACAGGCTTTGGTTAGAAAATAATACAACTTCTGCACCATCGGGGCTGGGCTCGAGGTGGATCCACATCAAACTCATCATTCAATCCACTATCATCTGCAACGTACGAGGTCCCCTCGCCGGTGGACGTCGTAGGGAGTACATCATCCCTTCTTGTGGATGTTTCGTAATGTCCCTAATCAGATGTGGATTGCAAACCACTAGAAATTGATTTCATTTCCCAATACGTATTTCCAATATCAAACATCGACCCACCGATGTGCATGTCTCATCCACAGACCGAATGTCGTGCTGGAGTTGTGTTTTCCATACTGCCACCAAACAAGAGCGCTTCTGTGTTCTGCCTTCCACTAACGGAGTGTCGGCTAGGGGCCGTTGATAAACCATAAAAGTAACACATTTTAACCCTATATTTAGTATGCTTTTGGATGATTTAGCCCTCAATTTATGTAAAAAGATGCTCTTAATCCTTTCTTTTCATGTCTTATACTCGTGAGAACACCTAAGGATAAAAAGAATGTGAAACGGGCTTATCTGGACCAAATTGGGCCAACCTAAGAAGTCGGCATGGCACGGACTTCATGCCACACCACCATGCCCCAATATTTAGATTGCACATGGTCACACCGACGATTTACGATCGTGCCTCGTCGAAAAAAGCCCAACACACTTGACACGATGTACACGGCGCGTGCCCTAATTGGCAAACCCGAAGCACGACCTCTACCCATATATTACACAGACGTGTCATAGCCGTGCCTAAATCGATAGGATGGGGACACGGGCTGGACCACGACTTACATGGGCATGCCTTAGCCGTGCCCCTGTCGCGGGAAAGAGCAATTTCACTCAAAATTGGATACTTAGAGCCCAAGAAACGCAATCCTAAGTCCACTCAAACACTTAGGACGAATTTCACTTGAATTACAAGTACTTAGGAGTCAAGTAAAGCATTCCAAACGTCTATATAAACAATCGAAGGCATCAATTCAAGGGCGTTAGGTTTTAGCAGAGTTTTCTGCCAGATCTTTACTCGCTTAGGGAATTACTCAAGATAGCCAATTGATCCATCTCAAGAGTCGAAATTTACTCAAGACGGAGGATCTCCTCTTCAATTCCTTTGAGGGGTTTTAAGGATTTCTTATGTTTTGTTTTATCTTTTCTCTTGAGATGTTTTCTTGTTTAATTATGAACTAAACCCTCGAGATACCTAAAGGGATGAAACCTATGATGGATTTTTTATTTAATTCTTTCGGTTTATATGATATATACTTAGTTTGTTCTTAGTTATGTTGCTTAAATTTATCTCGATGTGCTTAGGTGGAGGAGGAATAGACCACGCTAAGAGTAGATCTAGCATAATTAAGCGGAGTTGATCGGACGCCTAGAGATAGGGTTACGAGATTTTGCCGGATTAGGTGAAACCTAATATGGGAGTCCATTGATCGATTTATCGCTTCCTTAGGGGTTATTATAAGAGAACGAGAGTTCCACTAATTAATCTAAGTTAGACGTTATTCACTTCGAGAGAAGGTTTAATATAGGTTAGAGAGTTTCATGGATCAAGCTAAGTAAAGAAATCATATGAATTGAAAAGGTAGATAATAAGTGAAGTCATAGGTGGATTCTTCTCAAGGTATCATCTTTATCAATTGAGTTTTCTTTAACATCTTTTCCCAAAGTTTTGTTTCTTTTGTCTTTGCATTTAGTTTAAATATTTCATTTGTTTTAGTTTAATAAACCAATCACTCCATATTTTAGGCTAAATAATAGAAAGAAAGTGAGTAGTAGTACTTTTAGGTTCCTTGGGTTTGATAAGATATTCTTGCTCGAGCTATACTCATTGCTCGATAGGTGCACTTGCCTCTATCGTTGTTGCGATACGATCTGTGTTTGATCACTCTTTATAAATATTAAAACTAGACTGCTTTTACAAATGATCAAGTTTTTGGCGCCATGTTGTGGAACTTTCTAAAATATTATGAAAGCTCTATTTTTATTACTTTAGCCATTATTTCTAATTTTATTAATTTTACTAATTCTCTTTCTTTATTAAACTTGCAAGGTACCTCTAATTTATGACTAGAAGAAACCCTAGAGGACCATTAGAATACGACAGTGATATAAAAGCTACCGCTCACAGAAATCGCAGAGAAATTAGACGAGCTCTAGACTACCAAAGAGAAGAACAACAAAACAGATCCAATCCTACTGAAGGGATGGCCAAAAATAATCCGCATGATGCGCAAGATTAGAATGCTCCACGTACTATGTATGATTATGCTAAACCTAATCTGACAGGAGCAGAATCTAGTATTGTTAGGCCTACTATAGCTACTAATAATTTTGAATTAAAACCTAACACAATACAAATGATTCAACAGTTTGTTCAATTTGATGGATTGCAGGACGAAGATCCAAATACTCATATAGCTAATTTCTTAGAGTTCTGTGATACTTTCAAAATAAATGGCATTTCTGATGATGCCATACGTCTTCAGTTATTTCCTTTCTCATTAAGGAATAAAGCAAAGCAGTGGTTGAACTAGTTACCACGAGGGTCAATCACAACATGGGACCAAATGACCAAAAATTTCTTTTAAAGTATTTTCCACCAGCCAAAATGGCCAAATTTAGGAATGACATATCTTCTTTTGTGTAGAATGATGCAGAAACATTATATGATGCATAGGAAAGATACAAGGATCTCCTAAGGAGATGCCCATACCACGGATTACCTTTGTGGCTTCAAGTCCAAACTTTCTACAATGGTGTGAATTCTTCAACAAGGAAAATGATTGATTCATCAGCCGGTGGAACTCTGAACAACAAAATTCTTGAAGCGCCTACGATTTTATTGAAGAGATGTCATTGAACACTTATCAATGGCAAATCACAAGGGCAAAGTCGACAAAATCAGCCGGAGTTTTCAACATAGACGCAAAGGACAATGTCACAACACATGTAGAGTTAATGAATAAAAGCTTGATAATCTATGTTCTTCGCAGTACATCCAAGAATGCAATGCGAAGCAAGCGGAATGTGGCGAATGCCGAGTACCCACCCTACCAACCAGAGCGAAAACGAAAGCGCATAAACTATATAGGTAACAATTTCAGATCCAATAATAATCCCTATAGTAATACTTTTAACCCAGGTTGGAGGAACCACCCAAATTTTTCGTGGGGAGGACAAGGAAATCAAGGAATTCAAAGGCAGTAACCTCCTTCAAATTATCAAAATCAGCCCTACCCACAAGAAAAAAAATCAAGGCTTGAAGAGATGCTGACAAAATTCATGGCAGCCACAGAATCTCTTCTTCAAAAGACTGATACAAACCTTGATGAACAACAGAAGTCGATGAAAGGACTCGGGAATCAAGTTGGAGAAATTACTAGGTCGATGGGACACTGAAAAAGCTAATTTCTGAATGCCAACAAGGACGTCTACCAAGCAACACAGAAATAAACCCAAAAGAGCAAATCCAAGCCATTACAACTCAAGAGGGTACCGAAGTAGATAGACCCACATCAGCGCAAGAAAAGAAGGATAAGACTGAGGTAGCTTAAGAAAAGCCAAAACCAGTAATCAAGGAAAACCAACCTCGCATACCTTATCCCAAAGCATTGAAAAAAGATGATTCAGAGGAATAATTCGGTAAGTTTCTAAAACTCTTGAAGAAATTACATATTAACTTACCTCTTCTTGAAGCTCTTTTTCAGATGCCCGATGCAAGGAAATTCTTAAGCAAGCTCTTGATGAACAAACGCAAAATAGATGAAGAGCACTATGTGGAATTAAATGCAACATGCTTAGCTATGCTACGTAATGTGCTACCACAAAAACTAAAAGATCTAGGGGTTTTACGATTCCATGCTTAATTGGTAGTTTGACTATTGATAATGCGTTAGTGATTTAGGGCAAGTATAAATGTTATGCCTTATGCATTGTTTAAATGACTAGGTCTAGGAAGCCCAAACAAACTAGAATGAGTATTCAACTAGTGATAAACTGCCGTAATCCCTAGAGGCATTATTGAAGATGTTTTAGTCAAAATTGATAAATTTGTTTTCCCAAGAGATTTTGTTGTTTTAGACATGGATGAGGAAAATTCAATCCCTTTAATTTTAGGAAGACCTTTTCTTGCAATCGCTAAGACTAAAATTGATGTTGCCACAGGAGAACTCATACTTCGTGTAAGAGATGAATCAGTCAATCTTCAAGCTCTCGACTCGGCGTAACCACGAAGATGAAGGTAAGAAAGTCGTTTCAATAGATAATCAAATTATTCAACCTCCATCACAGGAAACATCACGAAGCATCAAAACTGAGCCAACACAGAAGCATACAATCAATAATTTAGAAGAGCAGAAGATATACACCAAAGAAAAGCCGAATCCACACGAAGTAAAACCTAAAGAACCACCAGAAGAGTTCATAGGAGCATCCAATCACTTTAAAATAGGAGACCAGGTGCTGTTAGACAAAGCAGATCTTCATATCACTTCAACAGACTTGAGGACAAAGGGAGAAATTCTTCCCATGGTACACGAAATCTTCCCCACAACACAGTCGAGGTAAGTAACCCAAAATTTGATAAATTCAAGGTAAATGCTTCTCAACTCCAACTTTGTAATGAAAATAAAATCCTAAGCATGAGGGAAGATATTCAAACCTTTAAACCTCCCTAAAATTTTCAAACATGAGGACAGTCTAGCTTAAGATTATAAACGAGTGCTTCTCGGGATGCAACCCAAACATTAACACTATTTATTTTCAAATTTATTTTCAATTCCTTTTCTATCCATCTTTCTTTCCTAAGTATTTAGTTGGAAACTAACACAAAAGTGTAGATTTCCAAATCACACGACCTTACACACGGCCGTGTCTGTGGCCGTGTGGACCACTGAAACCACCACACTGACAGGAGCAAGGTCGTGCAAGTCAGCCCAACCATTCCCCGACGTCACGAGCCCAACAACCCTAAAACACAGGTATCAACAAGAACAAAGACAGAGCGTGCCTATGAACCGTGTGAAGCTACTAACTTTCTCAAAATGGGCGTACGACTAAGAAACAGGTGTGTAAGAAGCAACAAGCCATTAGCCACGATCGTGCTAGGCGTACCGTGAATCAACACGCCCTCGGTACAGGCAAGCGGGAACATGCCGATTTGAAATCCTATTTAAACCCCACACACTCTTCTTCTTTTTCCCATCTTCTTTCTTATTCCTTCTTCCTCTTTTCTTTCAAATTTTTCTTCCTACTCATAGAAAAGATCCAAGACACTTGAGCAATACAAAAACCATGCCGAAGAAACGTAAGCATCGTATCCTCAAAGGAAACCTCAACATGAGTTCATGCCTGCAGCTTCACTTAATTGACACGCCAAGGGTCTCGAAAACCTTTTCAGTTCTATTTTTCTTTTCTCGTCTCATTTATTTTCCTTATCTATACTTCTTTGATGCTTAATGTAATTTATTTCATATTAGTTTCTTGGTTTTAGGTTCTGCTAGGGAATCACACAACAAAGCCTTCGAAGTCACACCCACTTCGCAAACCATCCAACAATAAGGACTCCTTAGCCCATTAGTCTTTTCTTTCAATTTCAGTTCTCTTCTTAGTCTACTTCTTTTTATTTTCTTAATCTTTAAATTTATTATTAGTATATCATGATTATTTCTTTAGATCTCTTGGCTATATCTTCACAGGCTACCCAATTTCTTCATCCAGCAAATTGCTTCTCGGTAGCCACTCCACCAGGCCCATAGAAAACACCATCACCGCCACCAAAGACGCCAGGGATCATCCAGATTTCAGGGAGTATTATTTTTCCCACTTATCTTTTTGATTTAGCACATAAATTTCATTATCTATCTTTGTACATTGAGGGCAATGTACATCTTAAGTGTGGGGGTAATAGTGCCTAACTTTTAGCATAATTCTCAAAACCTTGGAATTAGTCTTAATCTTAAGTATTTTTCTCATATTATTAATTAGGATGAAATTTCTAATGATTTATGATCTTTATTGATATGTCTCTAATTAAATCTTAGTTAATTATGCATTGATGATTACATTTGAAGGATACTAGAGAATCGAGCATGATAAGTCTACTTTCTAAAAAAAAATTTGACAGGTTGTTGAACCTAATTTGAGTATCACCTTGAAGTTCAAAATTTATAAGGATTGATGTCAAAACACCCATAATTTTTTGTGAGATTTTGAGCCTTATAGAGCATATACCCTTTTTTTATGCTCACTTTAATTGATTATGAGTGTGTCAACTTTGAACTGTTATTCTAGAACTTGCCTCATTTATACATGTCGAGACCACATTAATGATTTGATACACTGAGATGATAAAGGCACCTAGGTTTAACCCATTAACTCCACTAAAAAGCCTACCTTCACAAATTAACCCTAGTGAACCCGTTGAATCCTAATAACCTTTTATTGACTCACCCACTAATATCAACCCAAAATCCCTTTATATTTGTTATCACCATTCTTTTGACTACCCTTTAATCGAGGTTTGATTTGATTAAATTACCAAATTATATTAGTTTAGTAGTTACATTTATCATTTATGATGTAATATTTTAGTTTGTTCTTAAAAAAAAATCAATCAAAGTTTAGAGCTCGTGTATCTAAATTCCAATTGATTGAAGAATAGCTCGTATTGAAGTATTAGTATTCTTATTAGCTTTTAATTAATGTAAGTACTTATATTAGTTCATTGTTTCTAGTTAGGTAATTGGTTAATTCAATCTCGATTCTAACCTTCTAATTCAGCCTTTATCCACACCTTTAACCCTAGCCCTGTTACAACCCTAATAAAGACCTTTTGATCTGTTTATCATCTCATATACAGTGGTGGATATTTGATTTTCAGGCAACCCTTATTCTTGAACCTTAAACACTTTTGAGTGATTTGAGTGAATCTTTAGTGAGGATGTCGGTCCTTGTCAGTTTTGAATCAAAGGTAATTACTTAGATAAGGGGAGACACTTACGGTTTCAGGCTATAAATGAATGACTTATCATAATTGAATCTTTAAGGCACTTCGAGTTAAATCATCCATGTATAAATTATCTATGAATTATGATGAGGCATTGTCAATGGGAATTATGAATTTTGGAAAGTTCGTTTTAATTGTAAATTGAGAATTTTGCTTGAGGACAAGCAAAAGATTAAGTGTGGGGGTATTTGATAAACCGTAAAAGTAACACATTTTAACCCCATATTTAGTATGCTTTTGGATGATTTAGCCCTCAATTTATGTAAAAGATGCTCTTAATCCTTTCTTTTCATGTCTTATACTCAGGAGAACACCAAAGGATAAAAAGAACGTAAAATAGGCTTAATACAGACCAAATTGGGCCAACCCAAGAAGTCGACACGGCCTGGACTTCATGTCACACGGCTATGCCCCAGTATTTAGTGAAACACCCCACACCCGGCCCACGAGCCTGGACCGGATCTGGTATGTTCCTTAAGTAAACCGGTTTTCAAGTTCTTGTTAATTAGAGAAAATTTGTAATTTTTTTTTTTCAAAAATGTTGTTGTGGGTTGGGCTCAGATTGGGAACCCATTTAATCTATTTGAGAATCCAATTTTATTAAGGTGGCAAAATAATTTTTTAAGGTTTATAAAAATATATCACTTTAACTTTAGTCATAAATAGTTCGTAACATAATAGTTTAAGTAAAGCAAAATAAGAAAAAAAAATCCACTGGGCCTTATGGCCTTATTACATCAAGTAAAACCCAAAATAATAAAATCCAAATAAAATCTCCAAATGAAACATGGCCACCTCAAGGGCTACCACCCCGGTCCGTCACTGTTCATCACTTGAAAATATTTCCCACAACGGGGTGAGTCAACAGACTCAATGTGCACACAGTACTAACATTCAACAAATCAGCATACATGTTTATATCAAATTCATATTCATATAAAATGATGATGCAACCCGAACCCAAGCCTAATGGTCCATCCGCTACACACCACCCTGCACCGCCACCACACCGTGGAACTACTAAGTCAACCTCCATCCGCTACACACCATCAAAGGCGTTCATTGCAATGACGTGCTCATCGCCTATATAATTTGTGTCATTAGACACCATATTCAAATAATGTAAACCGGTTACCAAATTGAGATAATGTAACCGAGTTACCATATTCAAAATGTTGTGACCGTAGTCACCATATCCGATCCACAGTGAGACCAAGTCAACACCTTCTTCCCTTTCACATAGATCCCGAATGCCCCATAAATTTTATATCATGCACAACATACTTATTTCCACATTCATATATATATTTTCACATGTTATAAAATAACATATTTCATAATCCTATCGAAGTAGGAAACGCATTCGAGTACTTTTGTACCACATTAGGGTACTTAGCCATATTCACATTCTTACGTATAATCATATAATTAATATTTGCCATATAACGTATTGAAGGTTAGTATGGGTACACACCGATTCGCTTAATAGACTCTTTGAGATCCCGAAAATCCGATCTAACTTTAGATCCTATATTCGCCCATCATACAAAAACACATTAATAGCCTTTTCGCTTTTAAAACCAAATCCTAATAGGAATGGTATTACTAATACTTACCTTGTTTGCCGATTTGATTGATGATCAAATCCTCAAGATTTGTGTTCTTCTCCTTGAAATCGGCTAACCATTAAATCCATTGATTTGATTAGTCTCGATTATAACAAATAGATCTAGACATTTAAGAGAGAACCTTGGCCGATTATAACCATTTACCTTATGATGAGATTCCCAAAATCGGTTCCTTGCTCCCTTAATGATGTCGAAATTCCTAAAATTCATATGTTAGATCTAATCTAACTTTAATAAATAAAACTTGGCCATTGGCCGAATGTGCCTCACCTTAAATTCCTTGAATCTGAAATCCCAAAACTCTTCCTTTGATATTCGGCCAAGAGACATAAAAGGGGTTATTTCTTAGATCTTGATTAAGAGAATTAGAAGAACAAGAATTAATTGTTCTTACCTTAGATCCATGATCCTTATATTTGGTAATTGTAGAAACCTGAGAGATCCTTGTAGATTCGACCATGAACAAGAATAGGGATTAGGCCATTCACTTTCGGCAAATAGAAAAGAAAGGAAATTGAATAGCTTAACCTTACCTTGATGCCCTTAATCAATTGCTTCCTTGCCTAGAGTTACGAGATTGGCTATGGAGATTTAACAGGATCAAAAGAAAGGGTTTTGACTTAACAATGACAAAGGAGAGGAGAAGAAAAGATGGAGTCTTTGCTTGGTAAAAATTTCGGCAGAGAGAATAGGGGCTAGGGAATTTTCGGCACACTTAAGAAAAGATGAGAGAAAAGCCTCTAACTCTCCTTCTTCAATCGAAATTACTAGGCCAAGAGTCCTTGACTTGGCCACCACCCTTCCTTGTGATAATATTATCTCTTTTATTAAAGAATAAAAGTGTTTAATCCATCATTTATCTCCTCAATTAAAATCCTTTATTTATCACTTAATTTATCAAGTTTTAATGTAGTAAAACTCCTCCCTTTCTAGAATTAGGTGTCATTCCACCTCGGTCTTACGGAAGCAAAATTAAAACCTTCATTATTTGCTTTCCAAGTGACTCGAACTCAGGCCCATTCCTCTTACACATGGCGCCATTTCCATAGGCCCTAAGTGACACCTTCAGGCCACTTTTCCAAGCCTGTTTGTGTGTCAAATCTCACCAACTTTTTCTTTTAAGGCCCTCTTGCCCTTATTTCCTATTTTAAACTTTAAAATTTGTCATTCCTGAATTATTTCTAAGTTTCCTAAAATTTTCGATCGGCTCTGTAACTTGCCATTTTTCTTACAAGTTCAAGTTTCCAAAATGTTCAGGTTTCCAAAATGTTCAAGTTTCCAAAATGTTCAAGTTTCCAAAATGTTCGTGTTTCCAAAATGTTCAGTTTCCAAAATGTTTGGTTTCCATTTTCATGCATTTCCGTGTTTCCAAAATATCAAAATTTATTCTTAGTGCTTAAACTTGTCATTTCATACAATTAAACTGAAAATGCATAGGCCCTTTTCGAGGATGTTACGCTTCTACCCCTTAAACAAAATTTCGTCCCAAATTTCCTAACTAAAATAGTTGAGGGTATTCTTTGTAGCATGGTCTCTTCGCTCCCACGAAGCTTCTTCCGATCCATGATTGCGCCATAGCACTTTGACTAGAGGCACTGTCTTCCTTCGTAGTACTTTCACATCTCATTTCAAGATCCGAATCGGTTCTTCCTCGTAGGATAAGTCTGGCCTTAACTCCACTTCTTCAACAGATACCACATGCGACGGATCCGATCGGTAGAGACATAGCATGGATATATGAAATACGTCGTGCATCTGCTGCAATTCTAGTGGCAACTCTAATTGGTATGCCACTGGCCCAACTCGTTTCAGTACTCGATAAGGCCCTATAAACCTTGGGCTTAATTTCCCTTTTTGACCGAACCTCATTACCTTCTTCCAAGACGAGACTTTCAGAATACTTGGTCTCCACTTCAAACTCTATTTCCTTTCGCTTAAGGTCTCGTCGACGACTTTCGCCTATCGAGGCTTCCTTCAACCGTGCGAATTAGCTCAACCTTCTCTTCGCCGCCACTAATTTCGACCCAAAACTCGGCGTTCTCCTAACTCGGTCCAACAAGTAGGTGTTCTACACTTCCTTCCATACAATGCTTCGTATGGTGCCATCCGAATGCTAGCTTGATAGCTGTTGTTGTAGGCGAATTCAGCTAAAGGCAAGTAATTTTCCCAACTTCCTCGGAAATCCATTACACAGCCTCTCAACATATCCTCCAACACTTGTATAACCCATTCAGACTGCCCGTCCGATTGTGGATGAAAAGCCGTAGTGAAGTCTAACTTAGTGCCTAAAGCTTGATGAAGTGCCTTCCAAAATCGAGACGTAAACCTTGGGTCTCTATCAGAGATGATCGACATTGGTACTCCATGTAACCTCACAATCTCTGCCACATATAACTTAGCCAACTTCTGAAGAGAATAATCCATTCTTACTGGGATAAAGTGTGCGGACTTGGTCAAATGGTCCACTATCACCCATACCGAGTCCTTCTTAGTAGGCATAAGGGGAAGCCCACTAACGAAGTCCATGGTAATCCTTTCCCACTTCCATTGGGGAACTTCGATTGGTTGAAGCAATCCCGATGGGACTTGGTGTTCACCTTAACTTGCGACACGTCAAACATTTCCCCACAAATTCACCACCTCTCGTTTGATCGACCACCAAAACTGCTCCTTAGATCTCTATATGACTTGATGCCTCGGGATGCATAGCATAAGGGCGCCATGCGCTTCCCAAGAATCCTTTGTCTCACTCCTTATCTTTCGCATACGACCTTTCCTTGTAGCACAATACTCCTTCATTATTGATGCCATAGTCCTTTAATCCTCCTAGCGGTATTTTGTCAGTAACTTAGTACTTAAGTCCTTATCACCAACCGTCCCTCTTTCACCTCCTTCACCGGTGGGCTTGACTTGTAACTCCGCCAATAGGCTTCCATCATCATCTGAGACTTAAATGAGTGAACAAAGCCCTTAGATCTGACACAACCTTCCTACTCGTGGCATCGACTACCACATTCGCCTTGCTCGGATGATATTCTATCGAGCAGTCGTAGTCCTTTAGCAATTCCACCCACCTTCGTTGCCTCGGGTTTAACTCCTTCGAGTCAATAAATACTTAAGGCTCTTGTGGTCGTGTAGATAACCGACCTTTTCTATAAAGGTAGTGCCTCCAAACCTTAAGGGCGAAAACCCTGCTGCTAGTTCCAAGTCATGAGTGGGTAGTTAACCTCATGAGGCCTTAGTCAGCCGTGACGCATAAGCGACTACTTTGCCATCTAGCATTAACACACACCTAACCCAGATGCTAAGCGTCACAAGACACCACAAAATCTTTTCCCGCCTCCTTTGAATTAACACTGAGCTTCAGTCAACACCCTTTTAAGCTTTTCAAAGCTCTCCTGCCGCTTATTCGCCCATTCAAGGGTACTTCCTTCCTTAGTAACTTTGTTAAAGGCGCTGCTATTGACGAGAATCCTTCTACAAACCTTCGTAATAGCCTCGCCAAGCCTAAGAAACTTGAATCTCACCACGGACCTAGGTGGTTTCCAATCCAACACCGCTCGATCTTCCTAGGATCCACTCTTATTCCTTCGCGGATACCACATATCCTAGGAATGCCACCTCCTTAAGCCAAAATTCGCACTTGTGAATTTGGCATAGAGCTCTTCTCCTTAACACTTCCAACACCACTCGGAGATGCTCATCATGCTCCTCCTCTGACTTCGAGTACACCAAAATATCATCGACGAACACCATGGCGAACCTATCCAAGTAGGGTTGGAAAACCCGATTCATCATATCCATGAATGTGGCTGGAGCGTTTGTCAACCCAAATGGCATCACTACAAACTCAAAGTGGCCGTATCTTGTCCTAAAAGCGGTCTTATGGATATCAGCCTCCTTCACCTTCAACTGATGATACCCCGACCTTAAGTCGATCTTTGAAAATACTGCGGCCCCCTTCAGTTGATCGAACAAGTCATCGATCCTTGGCAAAGGATACTTGTTCTTAATGGTCAGTTTATTCAACTGACGATAATCTATGCACATACGCATAGTTCCGTCCTTCTTCTTCACAAATAAGACCGGTGCTCCCCACGGAGACACACTGGGTCGGATGAACCCACGATCCAATAGTTCTTAGATTTGAGCCTTGAGCTCCACTAACTCCTTTGGTGCCATTCGGTATGGAGCGATTGATACAGGAGCTGTTCCCGATAGCAAATCTATCCCAAATTCCACCTCCCTGTCTGGGGGTATTCCCGGTAACTCCTCTGGAAACACATCCACAAAGTCCCTTACCGTCCTAACTCCATTAATACCTTCTTCCTTCCCACCTATCGCACTTACGAAGGCTAGGAATGCCTTGCAACCTTTCTTAACCATCTTCTCAGCCTTCAGTGCCTAAACTACGTTAGACAAGTAGTTCCTCCTTTCTCCGATCATTACTACCACTTCATCCTTCGGGGTTCTTAGTTCCATCCGTTTAGCCGTACAATCCAACATGGCTCGGTGTTCTACTAGCCAATCCATTCCGAGTATAAGTTTAAATTCTCCGAAGGGTAACTCCATCAAGTCTGCCCGAAAGTTCACTCCCTGAATCTCTAAGGGCACATTCCAAAAGATCTTGTCTACCACTACAGTCTGGCCTAATGGGCTTACTACAGTCATCTGTCTATCAGAAAGTTCAGAGTCTAGGCCTAGTGTTTCCACTACACTACTTGCAACATAGGAATGGGTCGAGCCCACATCAATCAGAGTAAAATAGGGTTTGTCAAAAATAAAGAACGTACCGGTTATTACATCCAGTGTGTCACCATCTTCCCTCCGTGAATCGCATAAACCAAACCGGTTGCCTTGCATCTCCATTAGTAGTACCTCTACCTGTGTTCCACGGCCTCCGCCAAGACCACTACCTCGGTTACATTCAACCACGACCCGCTGAGGCTATCGTCGCCTCTACCACTGGCTAGCATTCGAATCGCCGGTCGGCTCTCATCTGTTGCTTGGGACAATCCTTAAGCATATGGTCCTTGGACCCACACTTGAAACATCCTCCCGTCTTTCTCCAACACTCTCCCATGTGCTTCTTTCCACAATGCTCACAAGGACGATACTGTCAGCCCGTACCAGCCTGTTGATTTTGTGGCCCGTCAACCCTAGGCCTCTTGTGACTCTTTCCAGATGGCCCAAATCCTCTCTTGGCCTTATTCCTATCCACGGTCTGCTTAGTAGCGTCCTTAATCCCCTCGGCCACCTTGGCCTTTTCCACCAAAGCAGAGAATTCCCGCTCCTGATGTGGTGCTATCAACAGTCTCAGATCGTCTCTCAGTTCGTCCTCAAAAGCAGACATTGCGTTCATGCTCGATTGCTACTACCCTCGAGCATAGCGGCTCAACCTCGTGAATTCGCCTCATATTCTGCGTGATGCACTTACTTCCTTGTACCAACCCTAGAAAAGCCTTCCTTTGTTCATCTCAGATACCGTTCCCACATACTTCTTCCGAAATGCCTCTAACATACTCCCAGTCAAATTTTCACCGTGGTACCATCCCTAACAGTTAACCACCATCGATACGATTCATCGCGTAACAATGCCACCATCCCTTTCAACTTTTCCTCTGAGTCGATCGAGCTCATCCATGATACGCTCGTTGCTTCCAACCAAGACTCACCAGACTGGTGCCACATTAGATACTCCTTGAACATTTCCGCCCATTAGCTTGGAGCCGTTCAGTCTGACTTTCGATTTCTGAATTTCCTCCCGACCGCCACCAATTCCAAAACTCGCAAGACATCTCGCGACACAAGATCTTCCCCGTCTCGAGCCTGCCGCTCAACATTAACAGCTAGAGGTGGTGGTGGCGGTGGCATTTCATTGTCGGACCTTGGCCCGACCTAACGGGTTCCGACACGGTCATCCTTCCTCTACCTCGACCAAGACGACCACGCCCTCTAGAGCTCATTTTCTAGCGTCGAGATCGATTAAGAAATTTTATGGATTAGTCATTGTTCCACTTATTTACCAAATGAATGAGTTTTATGAAAAGGATTTAAAAGTGGTTCTTTCGTATTCATACAAACACACGTCTTTTCATTCATTCATTCATCCATCAAACAAGTATGAACTTTCGCTCATTCGGAGAAACGTTGTAGTTTTCGTTGTTGTTGTTTTCCACTACCTGTGGGTATTTTCATAGTTTTGTCCCTGTGAGCATTTTGTAATTTTTCGGAAGAAAATGTTCCTTGGTGTTTTGTCAAAATTATTTTGAAAATTTTGAAGTCTAGGGGTAATTTGGAAAAATTTTGAAACCGGGGTATTTCGGTAATTTTGACCTCGTGGGTATTTTGGTAATTTTTCACAAATCGAGGTAAATTTGTAAGTTTAATAAATTAGGGTATTTTGAAAGTTGTAAAACTTTGAGGGTTCTTTTCGAGAATTGTTCCTTCAAAAATGGAAATGTTGCAAAAATTTTGGAAATCAGGGTCATTTTGGTAATTTTGTAAGTTAGGGGCAATTTTGTAATTTTTCCAAAATCGAGGTATTTTGATATTTTACAAGTTAGGGCTTTTGAATGTTTATAAAATAATAAAATTTTGGTAAAGCTGTTGAGTAGTTGAATCATTTTATAAACCAAGGACACTTTGGTAATTTTACCACTAAGGGCATTTTTGTAATTTTTCGCAAATCAGGAGTTTTTCGGAAAATGTTGTAAAAATAATTTTCTTAGATTTAAAAGAAAGTTTTAAAAGTTTGAAAAACTAGGGTTTGTTGTTTTGTTCTCTCTTTTTTTTTAAAACATGGCTAGTTCCCTTTCGGGTTTTAGTCATTACGTTTAGCCTATGATCGAGCCCTCTTGGTTAGGGTGAACCAAAGCTACGCACAGTGCAGGATTTGTGTGGAGAGGAGGTGAGTCACGGATTGCTTAAATATCAAGCTCCCACCAAACCATTCCTAGACATGCGCATGAGGTTGCCACACCACCGAGCCTCCGAGTTAGGGTGAACCAGAAGCTACGCACTGTAGGATTCTGCAAGAGGAGGTGAGTCACTAGGATCGCTTAAATACTGTGCTCTTCCGGATCCAATCCTAGACATGCGTCATGGGGTTACCACACCCTAGCTCGATGACTTAGTCATAGGTTTGTTTAGTGCATTAAGTCTTATGTGTTTGTGTTTGAGTAGTCTAATCCTAGGTTCAAGTTCCTATCATTCTATTCTACGTTCCATGCCTTTTCTACCCTTATACAATTCATAAATCATGTAATCACACATAGAGTTAGGGGTACTTACCGGTGGATCATGGTTGGAGACTTAGGGGCCATGCCGAAGCCGCTTATTTTCAAAGAAAATCATTTGGGCTCAATTCAAAACGTTTGGGCCTTAGCCCACTGTGCCGAGAGTTTAAAAGCTGGCTCGATACAAATTGAAACACCCCACACCCAAATTTCACGAGCCTGGACCGGATCTCGTATGTTCCTTAAGTAAACCGATTTTCAAGTTCTTGTTAATTAGAGAAAATTTGTAATTTTCTTTTTTGAAAAATGTTGTTGTGGGTTAGGCTCGATTGGGAACCCATTTAATCTATTTGAGAATCCAATTTTATTAAGGTGGCAAAATAATTTTTTAAGGTTTATAAAAATATATCACTTTAACTTTAGTCATAAATAGTTCAGTAACATAATAGTTTAAGTAAAGCAAGATAAGAAGAAAAATCCACTGGGCCTTATGGCCTTATTACATCAAGTAAAACCCAAAATAATAAAATCCAAATAAAATCTCCAAATGAAACATGGCCACCTCAAGGTCTACCGTCCGGTCAAATCACTTTGTTCATCACCTGAAAATATTTCCCACAACGGGGTGAGTCAACAGACTCAATGTGCACACAGTACTAACATTCAACAAATTAGGCATACATGTTCATATCAAATTCATATTCATATAAAAATGATGATGCAACCCGAACCCAAGCCTAATGGTCCATCCGCTACACACCACCCGTACCTGCCAGTCACACCATGGGAACTACTAAGTCAACCCTCCATCCGCTACACACCATCAAGGCGTCATTGCAATGACGTGTTTCATCGCCTAATAATTTGTGTCATTAGACACCATATTCAAATAATGTAACCGGTTACCAAATTCGGATAATGTAACCGAGTTACCATATTCAAAATGTTGTGACCGTAGTCACCATATTTAGATTAGTGAGACCAAAGTCAACACCTTCTTCCCTTTACATAGATCCCGAATGCCCCATAAATTTTATATCATGCACAACATACTTATTTCCACATTCATATATATATTTTCACATGTTATAAAATAACATATTTCATAATCCTATCAAGTAGGAAACGTACCTGAGTACTTTTTGTACCACATTAGGGTACTTAGGCATATTCACATTCTTACGTATAATCATATAATTAATATTTGCCATATAACGTATTAAAGATTAGTATGGGTACACACCTGATTCGCTTAATAGACTGTTTGAGATCCCGAAAATCCCGATCTAACTTTAGATCCTATATTCGGCCCATCATACAAAAACACATTAATAGCCTTTTCGCTTTTAAAACCAAATCCTAATAGGAATGGTATTACTAATACTTACCTTGTTTGTCGATTTGATTGATGATCAAATCTCGAAGATTTGTGTTCTTCTCCCTTGAAATCGGCTAACCATTAAATCCATTGATTTGATTAGTCTCTGATTATAACAAATAGATCTAGACATTTAAGAGAGAACCTTGGCCGATTATAACCACTTACCTTATGATGAGATTCCCAAAATCGGTTCCTTGCTCCCTTAATGATGTCGAAATTCCTAAAATTCATATGTTAGATCTAATCTAACTTTAATAAATAAAACTTGGCCTTTGGCCGAATGTGCCTCACCTTAAATTCCTTGAATCTGAAATCCCGAAACTCTTCCTTTGATATTTGGCCAAGAGACATAAAAGGGGTTATTTCTTAGATCTTGATTAAAAGAATTAGAAGAACAATAATTAATTGTTCTTACCTTAGATCCTTGATCCTTATATTTGGTAATTGTAGAAACCTGAGAGATCCTTGTAGATTCGGCCATGAACAAGAATAGGGATTAGGCCATTCACTTTCGGCAAATAGGAAAGAAAGGAAATTGAATAGCTTAACCTTACCTTGATGCCCTTAATCAATTGCTTCCTTGCCTAGAGTTACAGAGATTCGGCTATGGAGATTTAACAGGGATCAAAAGAAAAGGGTTTTGACTTAACAATGACAAAGGAGAGGAGGAGAAAAGATGGAGTCTTTGCTTGGTAAAAATTTCGGTAGAGAGAATAGGGGCTAGGGAATTTTTGGCACACTTAAGAAAAGATGAGAGAAAAGCCTCTAACTCTCCTTCTTCAACCGAAATTACTAGGCCAAGAGTCCTTGACTTGGCCACCACCCTTCCTTGTGATAATATTATCTCTTTTATTAAAGAATAAAAGTGTTTAATCCATCATTTATCTCCTCAATTAAAATCCTTTATTTATCTCTTAATTTATCAAATTTTAACAGAAGTAAAACTCCTCCCTTTCTAGAATTAGGTGCCGTCCACCTCAGTCTTCTGGAAGCAAAATTAAAACCTTCATTATTTGCTTTCCAAGTGACTCGAACTCAGGCCCATTCCTCTTACACATGGCGCCATTTCCATAGGCCCTAAGTGACACCTTCAGGCCACTTTTCCAAGCCTGTTTGTGTGTCAAATCTCACTAACTTTTTCTTTTAAGGCCCTCTTGCCCTTATTTCCTATTTTAAACTTTAAAATTTGTCATTCCTGCATTATTTCTAAGTTTCCTAAAATTTTCGATCGGCTCAGAACTTGCCATTTTTCTTACAAGTTCAAGTTTCCAAAATGTTCGAGTTTCCAAAATGTTCAAGTTTCCAAAATGTTCAAGTTTCCAAAATGTTCGGGTTTCCAAAATGTTCGGGTTTCCAAAATGTTTAGGTTTCCATTTTCATGCATTTCGTGTTTCCAAAATATCAAAATTTATTCTTAGTGCTTAAACTTGTCATTTCATACAATTAAACTGAAAATGCATAGGCCCTTTTCAGGGTGTTACATTTAGATTGCAAATGGTCACACCCTGATTTACACGACCGTGCCTCGTCGACAAAAAGCCCAACACGGCCTGACCCTGATGTACACGGCCGTTCCCTAATTGGCGGACTCAAGCACGGCCTCTACCATATATTATTACAGGCATGTCATAGCCGTGCCTAAATCGACAGGATGGAGACACGGGCTGGGCCATGACTTACACGGGCGTGCCTTAGCCATGCCCCTACCGCGGGAAAGAGCAATTTCACTCAAAATTGGATACTTGGAGCCCAAGAAACGTAATCCTAAGTCCACTCAAACACTTAGGACGAATTTCACTTGAATTACAAGTACTTAGGAGTCAAGTAAAGCATTCCAAACGTCTATATAAACAATCAAGGCGAGAATTCAAGGCGTTAGGTTTTAGCAGAGTTTTCTGCCAGATCTTTACTCGTTTAGGGAATTACTCGAAGATAGCCAATTGATCCATCTCAAGAGTCGAATTCTACTCAAGACGGAGGATCTCCTCTTCAATTCCTTGAGGGGTTTTAAGGATTTCTATGTTTTGTTTTATCTTTTCTCTTGAGATGTTTTCTTGTTTAATTATGAACTAAACCCTCGAGATACCAAGGGATGAAACCTATGATGGATTTTTTATTTAATTCTTTCGGTTTATATGATATATACTTAGTTTATTCTTAATTATGTTGCTTAAATTTATCGATGTGCTTAGGTGGAAGAGGAATAGACCACGCCTAAGAGTAGATCTAGCATAATTAAGCGGAGTTGATCGGCGCCTAGAGATAGGGTTACGAGATTTTCTTTGGATTAGGTGAAACCTAATATGGGAGTCCATTGATCGATTTATTGCTTCCTTAGGGGTTATTATAAGAGAACGAGAGTTCCACTAATTAACCTAAGTTAGACGTTATTTGCTTCGAGAGAAGGTTTAATATAGGTTAGGGAGTTTCACGGATCAAGCTAAGTAAAGAAATCATATGAATTGAAAAGGTAGATAATAACTGAAGTCATAGGTGGATTTTTCCCGAAGGTATCATCTTTATCAATTGAGTTTTCTTCAACGTCTTTTCCCAATGTTTCGTTTCTTTTGTCTTTGCATTTAGTTTAAATATTTCATTTGTTTTAGTTTAATAAACCAATCACTCCATATTTTAGGCTAAATAATAGAAAGAAAATGAGTAGTAGTACTTTTAGGTTCCTGGGGTTCGATAAGATATTCTTGCCTGAGCTATACTGCTGTTCGATAGGTGCACTTGCCTCTATCGTTGTCATGATCGATCTCTGAGTTTGATCACTCTTTATAAATATTAAAACTAGATCGCTTTTGCAATGATCATCGTGTATTCCTTTCGAACAACAGCTGATGTTGAAGTAGCAAATGTTTCATTTGGAGATGAAAATTGAACATATAACTTAAAATAGGGTGATCAACTAGAGAGATGAGTCTGCACCATCGCCTCAAAGCTACGAACGCCTTTGATATCAAATGAGTCATATGTTACGGGATCAATCAAAGCATAAAATCGATACTTAATAGAAGAAACCCTACTTGGCATCGTCCCAAAGATTTTGCGCCTAATTCATTTATGAAATTCTGTAAAATCTATACTCTAGTTAAGAACCACTCGCGTTGTGTTCTCTGATAAAAAAAATGCCGTTCTCGGTGTCACAGACCTCACCATCATAGTAAATAACAACACTAATACGTTCACTCATCTTCAATTTCTGTTCTGCTTAGCCTTTCTATTTTTTCTTGCTGTAACTTATGTATCCTGAGAATGAAATTTGCCTCGTTTATAGCCTAAGGCCAATCATGAACTACTGTAGAAAAAGAGCATCCATGTTGGAGCTTTTTTCAGAAATTTTACTAATATTGCATCCTGCTTGAAGCGTTTTTGACACTATTTGTTCAGAAACATCTTTTCAAAATTATTTTTTCGGGAACTACTGTAGAAAAAAAGCGTCCACGTGGGAGCTTTTTTCTATAATTTTGCTGACAGTGCATCCTGCATGAAGTGTTTTTGACACTATTTGTTCATAAACATCTTCTCAAAATTATTTTTTCAGGGTAAAAATAGTCAATTTTGTTAAAAATAAACACAATGTTATTTTTAAAAACTAAACCCTAATTTAATTAAATTTAACCCTAAATCCTAAACCCTAATTTAATTTATTTAAAACCCTAGAACCCTAATTTACTTAATTTATTTAAAATCATAAACCTTAATTTACTTAATTTATTTAAAACCATAAACCCTAACCCTAATTTATTTAAAATCCTAACTTAATTTATTTAAAACCCTAAAACCCTAATTTACTTAATTTATTTAAAACCATAAACCTTAATTTAAATAATTTTTATAAAATAACACTAAATCTCGATTTATTTTAAAATCTACTAATACTCTAAACTCTAACTTGTTTTAACAAAAACCTAAACACTAAACCGTAACTTATTTTATCAAAACCTTAATCCTAAAAACCTTAAAAAATCCTAAGGACTAAACATGTAAATATCCCTAACATATAAAAACACGGAGCAAAGCGCGCCCCTAGGGGAACGTTTTTTGCCACGTCAGTAAAACGCTTCCACGTAAGCGCGTTTTGGTGACGTGGCAAAAAGTGCTCCCTAGGGGCGCGCTTTGCAGGCATTTTCTCCCTTAAACGCGGCCACGTAGGAGCGTTTTGTAAAAAGAGGCCCTTTTTGCAAAAAGCGGCCCTTCTTCTGTAAATATTTGTATAATCAACCTATTTCCATAAATATGCTTGGAAATGAATTTTTTTAGGTAAATTAGTCTAAATTATAATTAAAAATACATTATTGTAGATAAAGGAACAAGTTTCTGAGACTTTCTGGCACATCAAAAATCATTCTACACAGTGAACGAATTGATTTGATAAATATGGCCAAGAGCAAAATCGTGACTTTGATTTGGCTGTCTCTTTGAAGGGTTGTATATGGGGGGTCAAGTTTTATGCTGGCCGCCCGTCACAATATATTGAAGGCACTACCAACCTAGCGGTAACTTGGCCACCTGATTACCGTCACTGATGCATTCAAATACAAATAACGCTTGGATTCAATACAATCCAGACAGCCCTTTTCAGCACAATAACCGCTCCTTTGCCTCACTCATCAAATCTCGGAGCACCTTCAATTCCAAAATAAAACTTGACCCCCCCCCCAAATATAAAACCCTTCAACAGATTAGACAGCCAAATCAAAGTCACGATTTTGCTGAGTCCCAACATAACTCAGTAAAGACCAAGCAACTATGTCTATCAATCGACCCTACCTCCATGGAAATATTCTCAACCATTCCCTCAGCCATATTTTCTTTGTTTCCCTCCTTACCGTCTTCGTTTTTATTCAATTATTATCTTCATCAGGCTTTGACATTGAGGCCCAATGCATTGAGCGGGAATTGTAGCCATAACAATAGAGCAAATGAGTTTGAGGTCCCATCATCAGCCTTTGTACTCCATTATACAGTAGACCCCCCAGGGGGTGGCGGCAAGCTAGGAAGAAACTAGAAACCAAGAGAGAGTGAAAAAAAAAAAAAGAGAGAGGAGAGAAGAAAAGGCAGGAGAGGAAGAGATAAAGCCTAAAAGAGAGAGAGGAAAATAGCAAGGAAGAAGCCACTACCAAAACAAAAAAGACAAGGAAGGAAGACGTTCAAGAAAGGGGGAAGGAGAAGGTATGGTATATGTGCTTTCTTACTTACCTTGTTTTACACGTGATGATCTTACTTTGCTGGTCAACATGATGTACTCACAATTAGGGATTTTGGAGTCTTATATATTTTGGATCTGGTAGTGCTAATATGGCTCTCGCTTGTTATTTTGATCTGGTATGGTATGCATGTGCCTTCTTCCTGCAAACTTACTTAGCTTATTCGCCTTTGGTATGAAGATGTTTCTTGTTTTTTTTTTTTTTTTTTTTTAGGTTACGTTGCCTTCCTACTTGCCTTCTTTTTGTTTTTATGGAAGAATCCTTTCTTTCAAACATGGAAAATGGGTATAGTGTATGGTGGCACGTGCTGTAACATATATAGTCACATTCTCTTGGATTATAGGGATAACAGAAATAAAATTTCTTCTGCCCCACATTGTTAAGTATTGGAAAATTATAATAACTTTTATTTTGATAAGTATTCACAAATTGGTCTCTTATTAATATAAAATTTAAATTTATTATGATATCTTTTAAAAAATATTTATGTATTTTTAAAAATTTTAGAATTATAATTAAATTGAAATTATTTGTAAAATTTGAGGGTTACTTTTTAAAATTATGACTAAATTGATATAATATATAAAAGTTGAAGGCTAATTTTATTATTATATACTATCTTTTTAACTGTCACTTGTCGTTTGTGATTTTAACGGAGACTAAAATAAACATGAGTGTTCAAATTGCAAACTATTTATTTTGAGTGCATAAAATGAAAATTGTTTTATAGTTGATAGATTATCTATATAGTTTACTTTACTCTAAACAAAATTAAATTTTAAACTTAAAATTTTTATAGCATGATATAATATTAACATAAATAAAATGAAATTGAAAATATTTTTCATTAAATAATAATTAGTTTTTATCTATTTATCATTTCCACAATTTTTTATAGAAGAAAAAATCTATAAAACACTTCAACCTAAACACACACCCACGCTTTAAAGGCAATTATGAAGACACCAAAAAAAAGAAAACCTTTAAAGTCCACAAAGCACCAAAGTACTGTAGCAACATAGCTCCATAAATGCCAAAATATCTAAAGCAAAGCACACCATTGCAATAAAACAAGGGAGAACACCCCTAGATTTTCATAATATCATCAACGATGAAGCTCTTAATCCCCCCCTCGTATAGCCCAGCACATCATAGCAAAAGCTTCCTTTACAAAGCCGAAAATTATTTATAGCCACAACTTTCAATTGAAATATAAAATCATGAGATCCCTTATTGGTTAGAATTCAATCAATAATAACCAAGCAAACATACCCTGAACAAGCAGCTTACTAAAACTAGAAAGACCAAGCAAAACAAGCGCCCTAAATCAGCAAAAGTACATAGAACAAAAGAATACCCCTACAGCCTGCAATGTTATCTCTGCCACGAAAAGCTCCACCAACGTTAGCTCCTTGTTGATACAATGATACAATAACGGAGAAGTACAGAATAGGATGTGAAGGTACCGGTGGAGGCCAATTTACCTAGTTGGGGCGTAAAGCCAAAGATTACAAAATGTGAAAGTGGAGAAAGCCTGAAGGTTGAATGCGAAGGCAAGTTGAGTATAGGCTAGTTTGCTTGAGAGTTGATCCCCTTCATCATCATCTTTGAGGGTATTTATAGGCAAGATCCCGTGTAGGATGGCATTAACGTGTTAGTCCCGTAATCAAGCCATCATTGCAAGATGCATGGAGTGGATGTCTTCAATGGGATAAAAATGTCTGTGATGAGACACATTCTGTCATTCAATCTGATTTAGAGGTATAGAGTAGTTAAATCCACGTGAAGTTTGATGACCAAACAAATCTCATTCCTAATAGAAGGTTGAGTGCTTGAAGGGACAGATGGTTGGTTTCCTTTAATGGTTACCTTTCATTTGTTTGGGTGGCTAGAACGCCCCTGCTCTTGGCGACCTTCAAATTTGCATCGGGCGAGGATTGTGTCTTGAGTAGCCTTCTAATTTGCTACATGTCCTCATTTGTGGAGGGGGTATAATACTCCTCAACCTCCTAAAATTTTAAGTTCAATTTCATTGCTCCGATATGAGCTAGCTTTCGATGACTTCTTACTCATGACCATCAACTTTCAGCCTCAGAAACTTCCCGAACTCACACACTTCCTTTGTTTCCTTCCAAATCACTTTTTTTTCCCCGACTACTAAAATCAAAGTTAGAAAGTGACTCATTTGTGAACTTAGATGAATATATCTGAGAAGTCTCTCTATTATAAAACCTAATCAAATTATTCCCTTTACTATTAAAGTTAGCATTTTTATTGCAAAAATATTATTTACTATTTAGTAGAGTTAACATTTTTAAAGTTTATATAATTTTGTAAATGAAATCTTTTATTTCGAATTGAACTGTAATTTTTTTAAAAAGAATTAAGACATTTTTTATAGAGTAAATGTTAACTTTGTTACAATTTGGACTTATTTGATTTTTTAATACTATTGGCATTAAATTGATCCAATTAATAATAGAAGAACTAGTTTGATCCATTCTCTATAACACAAGGACCTCCTAAGTACTTTAGCCTGTCAACTTACCACCATACAAAGTATGGCTTAGGAAATTTGTTTTGGGTAAACTACACTAATTGTCTGTAAACTTTGTTTAAAATTACATTTCTATCATCAAACTTTCAAAAGTTATATAATAGTCACTAACATTATCAAATTGTCACCTTTTGTCACTCAATTGTTAACTTCTATGAAAAAGTAAGGTTGCACCTTAATTCAAAGGGTTAATAGATAAATTGGTCCCTAAGCTATAGTTAAAAATCATTTTAATATTTTTAAAATTTTCTTAAAAATAATTGTAAAAAATTTAAAAATCTTATATTAAAAAATATTAAAAATCTGTAAAAACATAAAAAATCATATATTTTAAATATAAAATATTTAAATATGTATAAATCTAAAATTTCTTAAAATTAAAACTACAAATTTTTAACTAACATTTCTTGCAAATATTTAATATATAAAAATCTTAAAATTTTCAAATTAAATTTCATTTACGTTCCACCATTGATCAACACCTTCAATCACATTAACAAATTCATGTTGTTTTATTGAGAAATTGCTTTGCAAAATATTTTTTTTTCTCAAAGCCCTAATAAAATATATCTCAATGCAATATTCGAATTTCACTATTAAATTGATTATTGATGCTAGAGTTTTCAAGAAAAAAATCTAGGCTTGCAAAACTGTTTTTATTTTTGAGAATCGTAAAAAATGTCTATCATCAACAACCTATTTGCAAGATTTTCCTGATAGTTATGAAAAAAAGAAAGAAAGGAGAAAATAATTAAGAAACAATAGGGCAAGAGTGAAAAACAAAATGTTTTGTTATATTGTCTGGGTTCTTTGGTAAATTTCAATTTGCTTGAAATTTAAGGTTTTCTTTTCTTTTTAACTTATAATACAAAATACCCTACTTCTTTTCTAAACTCATAATTTCTTTTTTGTTACTCCCGTTATTAGATTGATGGGGTTTTTGAGTAAATTTTTGTTTTGGAATTTTGGATTTTTTAAATTTATAATGCATAATGCTCTTATTCTTCTTGTCCAAACCCACCATTTCTTCTCTCAAATTTTAAGTTGAGATTTTACTTTCAGCTATAAATATAACATATATATATTATTTTTAATGATTTGGGAAGAGTAAAGCCGACGTCGATCTGTATGAAAAAAGAGAGCAAAGAAAGATAAAAATGAAGAGAGCTTAAAACAAGAAAGGAAATGAAAAAAAAGAGTGAGATCAAAGTTGATGGGTATTTTTTTTGTGAAAGTTCAAAGATTGATTTTTTTATGAGATTGGATGTGGAAAATTTAGCTACAAAATTCTTGGTTTTTGTTTGCTGCAATTGAATTTTATATTTATTTTAAGACTTTTTTAATTTTTACTATTATTATTAAGAAAATTTTAAAAATATCAAAATAATTTTTAATTATAGCTCAAAGATCAAGTTAATTATATAAACTCTTTGAATTAAAGTGCAACTTTGCTTTTAATGAAGGTTAACAACTGAATGAAAGAAATGTAATAATTTGATGATATTAATAACTATTATGTTACTTTTGAAAGTTAAATAACCGAAATGTGATTTTAAACAAAATTTAGAGATCAATTTGTATAGTCCACAATTTTGAGTATTCATTTGTTTTATGTTTTTTTTTTTATAAAGGTAAGTTTCATTGTTAATATAGCATTTTCTTTTGCATACACATGGCTTGATTATATGTTAGTATTCTTCAGCTCTCTTCTTACCTTTCTAGTATTTGAATGGAACATTCAAGAATTCAAGATGAACAACAATTGAGAGGAAAATAAGCTGAAAGAGAAATAGGCCTACTTTTATTATTGATAGTTAGCTCTAATATCCAAAAAAAAAAAAAAAGAAAAAAAAAAGAGCTATTTATTTACAATAATATTGATGGAATCCACTGAGTATTCACACTAACAAAATCCTACTCATCCTTCTCCATGCTTGATTCCAACCGTATACTAAGAATATACTCCTAACAACACTTGTAGGCACTTACCAATACTCAAAACATACTCTTAACCATCAATAATATATTTAATGAGTTACACTCACCTATATAGTGATATTCTATGATTCACCCAACTTGCCATATCTCTACAATCTTCTCCTTCTAATTTTTTCTTTATCCCTAGAAACCATGAAAATAACTCTGCCAATCTAATTACAAGTTAAGACTCAAATCTAGGATCTCATGTTTTAATAAAGTTTAGGTGGTAGCTATATCTATCAACTTGATGTACTTTGTATGTTAAATAGGGTTTAGGTGGCAACATAATTATTGGAAAATAATTGATATTTTGGAACTTTGAGGCATATTATTTTATTGATAAAATTGAATGTTTGAATAATAAATTATGGATTTTATATTCTATATAATATGCTCAAAATTGTTAAGTGATGAATGATAAATTGATGCTCAAATTAAACAATAGTTCTGTCTCTTGATGAACAATTGTATCTTTTGAACAATTTTATCTCTTGGTGAACAGATTCATTACTTTTGGTTTAATATTGCATCTTTTCATTGTGTTTATTCACTTATATCTATTAACTTTTCAACAAAACTCTTCATGAATCGATCTAAATCTCTTCATTCATTTCCTCTTCTCTATGTATAGCCAAGTTAGGAGACTTCCAAAAAACATCATCAAAAACCATCAATATAAAAAATTCCTTCTAAATTCATTCCTCCTAGTGATAGAGAAAGGTAAGATTGTGTTCGATTGATCACTGTTGTTGTGCTACTATTGTGATCGTTTGTTGTTGTATCTTGGGAGGCAGACGTCCAATGTTACTCAAAACACCGACGAGAGGTCGAATCTGTCTTAAGGAAACTGTTCATACATGCCTCAACAAAATTCTTCTTCTAATTTTTAACTATGTTCGATTACAAGTATTCTATTGTGTTACTGCTACTACATTGTGTTGCATTATTATTGTTACTGACATATTAATACTACATACGATATTATATTTTTCATACAATCTTAGCTATACTAAACAATACGTATATTGGCAATTGTTACATTAGTTGTCTGTCAAGGGCCTAGACTTTAATTGAGCTAATCATGTGATCTTAGGTGGTGAATTTGCTTCCAATTACTTAAGTCATCTTACACCCTCAAAGTTAAGAATCCTAAAGAATTCTCTAAAGCGTTGAAGGTAGAAAGCTATTACGTGAAACAAGCAAGAAGACAAGAAAATTCAAGAAAGCTTTTAAAGTAAATATTCTCAATTTGAGTGCTCAATGGTGAATGATACAAATGAGGTTGGGGAGGCCTTTATTTATAACTAAACCCCATTAGAACAACCATACAAATTAAATTACATCAACGACTTAGATTCAAACTCTTTATTATCTTTATCCTTAGATTTCAAATTAACCTAGTAAATTACAATTTATTGAACTATATTACTCAGCCAACAAGCTTCAAATAGACAAGTCTTTTAAAATGTTCCAAGAATTGGACCAATCTTTATGCATTAATTAAGTCCAATTTATTCAAATGATTGCCTTTATATATTATGCACGCCTTAGTCATGCGCCTTTGTGCATAGGTCGTGAGAGATGCACGTAACTTTTGGTAAAGATAGTTGGATTTACATTGACCATCTATATTTTTTGTTAGTAAAATTTATAATGACGTTGTTGGAAATTGTAGATTGCAAATTCATAATTATTCATGAGCCCTTATTAGAAAGTGATGATTTATTCAAATGATACATTTGATTCCGTGAGACATATTTTTTTAAGAAGTATGTCCAATGGAAATCAAATGTAAAGGGTTGTGACTCTTCAAAATAGTGTCCGTTGAATGTATACAAATAGAGGGTCTATGGTGCTAAAAAATACAATTACAATAAATTCTATTTTCATAAATTAGAGTAAGAGTTAGAGAATTCCTCAATTTTGCTAATCAAAGGAAATTCAAAAGTTTCGTTGTATCCCAGGAGGACTTTTGTCTTAACCGTTTAGCAACTATGTGTGGGGGGCAAACAATTCTCTTTGAAAAGCATCACCCATGCCTTTAAGGTCTACTGTTTAATTCAATATCGTCTCCAGATCTATCTTCTCCACTCAATATTTTCCAACAATTAAGGAGAACTATTTTAGAAATGGCGACGGAGGCTACCACTACATTCAAAGTGATGAACCAAGAGTTTGTGAAACTTGACCAATTTGATGGTTCAAACTTTCACCGCTGGAAGGACAAGATGTTGTTTCTTCTTACTATCTTAAATGTGGCGTATGTTCTGGATCCAAACCTACAACCCGTGGAAGATCCCACCCCCAATGCAAACCTCGAGAAAATTACAAAAGTGGCCGAACTCAAGAAGAAGCACGAAAAAGAAAATTTCACATGTCGATGACACATCCTCAACACCTTGTTTGATCGATTGTATGATATGCAATCCCCGATGGAAATATGGAAAGCTCTTGTAGAGAAATATAACACTTAGCAATAAGGTACTAATAATTTTTTAATGATGAAGTATTTTCAATTCAAAATGCTCGATAATATCCCGATCATGGATCAAGTCCTTGTAAGCAGGCTTTGTGACTTGAAAGTTGTTATTCCGAAATTTTTACAACTCAGGGCTATCATCTCAAAGTTGCCTTCTTCTTGGAACAATTATCGAAGAAACTTCTGCATATGGAAGAGGACTTCACTGTAGAGAAAATACTTAGGTATTTGCTTATTGAAGAGGAAACTTAGAAGGGTGATGTGGTGTATCTTCCCTAAAGTTCTAAAGTGAACTATGTGAGCAAGTCTAATAACTCTCAAAATGGTAAGTGAAATGCCATATCCGAGACCAAGGACGTGCAAGACAAGAAAAATTTTTTTTGCAATTGTTATAATTGTAATAAGAAAGGATACTATATTAAGGATTGCAAACTTCTCAAAAAGAAGCAAGATTCCACAACTTCTAAAGCCACTATGGTAGAGGACATGGACTTAGTGGCCATGGTTATGGAAGGGATGAAGACTTTAGAGATTGGTATGATTACCGATCTCAACATAGCCATGACCAATAAGTCTTGTAATTGGAGGCTCGACTTCAGAGATACTATCTATGTGTGTAATGACCGACAACAATTTAAGAGTTATGAATGTGTGGCAAACCGTGAAATGCTTATGGGCAACTATCAATCGGTTAAGGTACTTTGCCAAAGGACGATGGAACTCAACTTAACATCTAGGAATAAATTGACTTTCACCAATGTGTGGCATGTTCTTAATGTGAGAAAGAATTTAGTGTCTATGAGTCTTCTGTGTAACAAGGGGCTCAAGATTATCTTGGAATCCGATAAGTTTGTCTTGCTTAAGGGTAATATATATGTAGGAAAAGGATATTGTAATGAGGGTATGCTCAAGTTGAGCACTGATATGAATAAAGTCAATTCTTCTACTTATATTGTTAAGTCTTATCTTATATGGCATGTGCGTTTATCATATTTTAATTTTAAAACTTTACAATATATGCAAAAGAATGATTATATCAATCTAAGTAATGATGAGTTTTTGGATAAATATGAAATTTGTATTCAATAAAAAATTACCGAGAAGTCATTTACTAATAAGTGTGAAAGGAATTTGCAAGTGTTAGATTTAATCCAATCAGATGTTTGTGAATCAAATGGAACTCTACCAAGAGGTGGAAAACAAGATTTTATCACTTTTGTAGACGACTTCTCTAAATTTACTTATGTGTATCTCATGAAAAGTAAAGACGAGGCTTTTGATATGTTTAAACGTTTTAAAAATGAGGTTGAAAATTTTTTTAGTAAGAAATCAAAGTGCTTCGTAGGGATAGAGGTGGTGAATATTTTTCAAATGAATTTAATGTATTTTGTGAGGAACAAGGTGTGGTATATGAGTGTTCCGCACCTTATGCTCCATAGCAAAAATGGTTTGAAGAAAAGAAAAAATCGTACTTTAGTGGATATAGTTAACTCGATGTTGTTAAATGCTAAACTTCCATATAATCTATAGGGTGAATCATTATTGATTGCATGTTATATCCTTAACAGAATGCCATAAGGAAAAATTCAAAGTATGAGTTAAGGAAGGGTCGAATGCCAAACTTAGATTATTTCAAAGTGTGGGGGTGTTTAGCTTACTATAGAGTTCCTGACCAACGGAGAACAAAGTTAGTACCAAGAGCTGTCAAAGGTGCATTCGCTGGATATGCCTGACACTATAAGGCTTATCGTGTTCTTGACTTAGTGTCAAATATGATAACTTAAACAAGAGACGTTGTATTAATTGAAAATAAGGTTTTCGATGATTCAATAGATTCAAAAAAACAATATCATCCAATAATCTTAAGTGATCAAACCAAAAGAAGTATTTGAGACAATAAGGATACGGAGCCGATGAAAAGTCAAAGAGTGAGAAAAGTAAAGGACTTCGGTCCCTATTTTATTTCCTTGTAATCTGTAGCATTTCTTGTTGAGGGAAATAGAGAATCTGTAATTAGGAAGATCCCCATAAATTTTAATGTGGATGGTGATCCACAATCTTATGGTGAAGCCCTAACTTTGAGGGATGCGGCATTTTGGAAAGAGGCGATCAATGATGAAATGGATTCAATATTGTGCAACAATACTTGGATTCTAGTTAAACTTCCTCAAGGATCGAAGCCTATCGAGTGTAAATGGGTGTTTAAAAGAAAGAATACTCCATTAGGGGGTTCTCCAACCTTTAAGGCTAGGTTGGTGGCTAAAGGATTTAGGCAAAAGAAAGATCTAGATTATTTTGACACCTATGCACTAGTGGCTAGGATAACCTCCATTCGAATTCTTATAGCACTTGTATCTATCCATAAGTTACATGTACATCAAATGGATGTTAAGAATACTTTTTTGAATTGTGATCTCAAAGAGAAAGTCTACATAGAGCAATCAGAAGGTTTTGTGCTTACTGGGAATGAAGATAAGGTGTTTAAGTTGATCAAATTATTATATGGTTTAAATTAAGCGCCTAAATAGTGGCATGAAAAATTTGACTCGGTTATCTTGTCATATGGTTTTTTATATAATGGTGCTGTTTTACACTAACTTCACTGATAGGTGCGGTATAATTATTTGTCTCTATGTAGACAATTTTTTGATTTTTAGGACGAACATGAAAGGTGTTCATAAGACCAAATAGTATCTAGCCTCAAATTTTAAGAAAAGGATCTTAATGAGGTAGATACAATTCTAGGTATAAAGGTGAAAAAGCATGAAAGAGGCTTTACACTAAGCCAATCTCACTATATTAAGAAAGTATTGGAAAAGTTTAAATACTTGAATATCAATGATTCAAACATTCCATACGATTTGAACTTTAAGTTAAGCGAGAATAACGATAGGGCTATATAGCACAACTTGAGTACGCCAGCTCAATTGGAAGTCTAATGTATGCAATGCATTCCACTAGACTCGATATCGCATTTGCTGTGTGTAAATTGATGAGATTTACAAATTGTCCTAGCACTGATCATTGGAAAGGAATTTGTAAGATTTTTGGCTATCTTAAGAAAACAAAAAAAATGGGATTATTCTATAGTGATTATCCCGTAATACTAAAAGGTTACTCGGATGCAAGTTGGATTATAAGTGTAAGTGACAATAAGTTCACATCAGGATGAATTTTTATGATCGAAGGTGGAGCCATTAGTTGGGCCTCCAAGAAACAAACTTGCATCACATATAGAAGCTAAATTTATAGCCTTGGCAGCTACTAGCAAGGAAGTGGAAAGACTAAGAAATCTCTTGTTTGATATAAAGTTGTGGCCACAACGTAGGTTCAACATTTTCGTATATTGAGATAGTGAATCCATCATGTCTCGAGCTTACAATAAGGTGTACAATGGAAAGTATAGACATATAAGTTTGAGACATGAGTATGCAAGACAATTGATAAGGGATGGTGTGATAACTGTTACCTATGTAAAGTCAAATGACAATTTAATGGATCCATTGACAAAAAGGTTTGTTAAGGGATTTGGTTAAGAGTACCACCACTAAGATGGGATTAAAATCATTCTAATTGCGTCATTGATAATGGAAACCCTACCTTATTCTAGCCAAAATTTAGTTTTGAGGTGCAAAGCGGTAATAACAAGTTCTCGAATGACAGCGTGCACTAAGAATTAGGGTTTAGTGTTTATGTTTTTGGAGGATGAATTTTACTTTTAATTGATGGACATTAATTGTCATGAAATCCACCTATATAGACATGAAATGGTGCCACTTCAACGAGAGTTTCTTTATGGTTTTCTCTCGTACATGTTCATGAAACGGGATAAGCACATGGCAATAACGGTGCTAAAGCAAATAAATTCTTACTCTAATACTTTACGATTATGTGTGAATTTTTTTCAGTATTGACTTTAAGAAGTGATGGTTCAAGTGGCTAGCCACCATTCACTTTGTTGATACTTTGAGGAGTCTGCACTAAATGAAGGTTCAATCTGCAGACATTCTTCTTTATGCATAATCGTTGTGTACTTATTTTCTAGAATTAGCAATCTAGTGGGGGATTGTTGGAAATTATAGTTAGTAAATTGATAATTATTCATGAGCACTTATTAGAAAGTGATGATTTATTCAAAGGTACATTACATTTGATTCCATGAGACATGTTTTTCTAAGAAGTATGTCCAATGGAAATAAAATGTAAAGGGTTGTGACTCTTCAAAATAGTGTCCATTGAGTGTATATAAATAGAGGGTTTATGGTGCTAAAAAGTACAATTACAATCAATCTTATTTTTAGAAATTAGAGTAAGTGTTAGGAAATTCCTCGATTTTGCTAATCAAAGGAAATTCAAAAGCTTCGCTGTATCTCGAGAGGACCTTTGTCTAAAACCTCTAGAAACTATGTGTGGGGGCAAACAGTTCTCTTTGGAAAGTGTCACCTGAGCCTTGAAGTTTACTGTTTAATTCAATATTGTCTCCGGATCTATCTTCTCCACTCAATAATTTCCAATAGGCATTACATATAGAAACACACTTAAATATAATTTTTGTTCGACTATATATGATTTTTAAATTTATACCGAGGTAGTCTTGGTTTTAGTGACTACCAAGACAATTTGTTTATAGCATCGACACAAGGAATTGAAAGTTTTATCAATTATACATACACTATACATATATAATTTGTAGCAATTCATTTGGTACCCTAATGAATGAAAATGGTGTAGTCGACATGTAACACCCCTAGTCCGACCTGATCGTCGGGTTCGAGTTATGAAATGCCACATCCGTTGCCGGAGTAACTATTGACAAAATTAAAAAAAAATCATCATTTCTCATTATTATTCATACAATTAATATCAATACAACACTAAATATCAAAAACATTCTTTCCTAGGTTTTAATACAAACATGCAAATGTTTTAATTTAATTTGAGATCAAATAGGGACCTTTTTGTAACTTTTTTTAAAAAAAATTCAAATCAAATACACCTTAAATAAATCATTCAAATATTCAATCACATCATAAAATTCTATATATTATGTGATCGCATCTGTGATAAGTCTTAATATTTATAAAATGAATGATCGAGCCTAAAACTAACTATCACCACGATTGAGGCAAGTGCACCTATCGAACAATAGTATAGTTTAGTGGCAAGACTGGATTGTCAAACCCAAGGGAACCAAAAGTACTAATACTAGCTTTCATTTTATTATTTAGCCTAAGAATTAAGGGAATTGTTATTTAATCTAAAATTAACTAACTACTAAGCTAAAGATGCTAAGACACAGAGAATGAATTGGGGAAATACTTGTGGGAAAAAAAGCCAGTTAATTAAGACAATACTCGAGGAAGAATCCACCTAGACTTCACTTGTTATTTAACTCGAACTGCATTTATTTATTCACTTGACTTGATCCGTAGGATTCCTAATTTATATTAATACCTCTCTCGAGGCTACTAACATCTAACCCTAGGTTGATTAATTGAAATCTCTTTCTAATTAAAACCCCTAGAATTGCATTAACTCGATCTATGGACTCCCATATTAGGTTTGACCCTAATTCGATAGATTTTCGTCATCCTATCTCTAGAGTTTCTATCAACTCCGCTTAACTATGCTAGATCTACTCTTAAACAGGGACTTTTGCTCCACTGCCTAAGCACATCAATACTTGAATCAATTTCCTAAAATATTAAAGCAAAAATTAAGAACACATAATTAAGAACAAATCAAGTATTTATCATATAGTTCAGAAAATAATAACAAGATCCATCTTAGGTTTCATCCCCCTCAGGTATTTGAGGGGTTTAGTTCATAATCACGAAAGAATACATCTCAGAAGAAAATATAAAACAAAACATAAGAAAAACCCTAAAACCCCCTAAAGGAAATTGAAGGAAGATATTCCTTCTTGAGTATGATTCCGGCTTCTTGAGAAGAATCAATTGGCTTTCTTCGAGTGAATCCCACAATTCGGCCTCTCTGGCTTGGCTCCTCGGCCTACCTGAACGCCCCCTTGAAGGTTGGCCTCTAGGGTGTTTATATAGGCTTTTGGAATGTCTTTCTTTGCCTCTAAGTACCCTATTCCGAATAAAATTAAAACAGGTCACGTCAGGGACACGCCCGTGTGGCACGGCCGTATGAATTGAATCCAGGCCGTGGTTGGATTTGCTAAAGAGGCACGACCGTGTGTCTAGGACCTAAGCGTGTGCATTTCGTACTTTGGCACATTTTCTTCGTTTTTGGAAGTTTCTCGTTCTTTTCATCCTCCGGTGCTCTCCTAATTATAAAACATGAAATTAAAGGATTAGGAACACCAAATTCCATAATTCAGAGGATAAATCATCCAAAAGTATGCTAAATGTGAGATTAAAATATGTATATATTATGGTTTATCATTATGATACACATTTAAGTCCGAGCGTTAATCGGGCTTAAGAAAATTCTTTTGTAGACCCGAGTATGATATAGGACTTATTTTCAAAGTTTTCAAAATTTCAAAGTAGGTATCGATACCCTTGGCAGGTACTTATACCATTTTTAGCTACGATGTTCAAAGAAATTGAGACAAAATAACAAGTATCGATACATGTCATAAGGTATCGATACTTTATGTAAAGTATTAGTACCTTATCACGGTATCGATACTATTTTGAGGTTTGATGTAACAGCCTAATTTCGACCCAAATCGGAACGGTGGTCTCGGGACCCCGAATCCGGGATAGAATAATATTTTTAATTATTATTTTGATATCTATATTATGTGGTTAAACATGTGTTAAAATATCATTCATTAAATTTCATGTTTGGGTGATTAATTTAAGAAAAAGGATTAAATTGCAAGAGTGATAAAATTTGCCAATTGCTTGATAGGGAGGATTAAATCAAAATGTCTTTTTAATTAAGGGATTTTATGTTATAATTTAACCATTTTAGTATGTAGTGGACGGCAACATGCATCCACTAAGAATTTTGCTATTATTTTAATTTATTATGTAGTGATGATAATACATATTTTATATTAAAAATCTATTTTAATAAAACATAAAAGAAAATGGCCATTGCATGTTTACCATTTTAGCTTTCTTGACCGAAAATAAAGAAGAAGAGAGGAGTTAAGCTTTCATCTATTTCGGCATTTGCATGTTTTATTAAGGTGAGTAATTTCACTTAGTTTTTGTTAATTTTAATAATTTTGAGGCTATTGTCTTGTAAATTAATTAGCCCATACTCAAATTCTTGAATTGGTTGTGAAAGTCGAAAGTTGCCATGGATGGAAATTGTGTTTGTGAGATTAATGGTAGAATATGTTAAAAGCATGCAAGGTTAACAATATTTTTTAGAATTTTGGATAGAGCTTAGTATAAGGAGGTATTAATAGAAAGAAAATTTTTGGAATGTGCTAAATAGCAAATAGATGGAAGAAAGGAGTTGAAAGAAGGGCTATGAACATTTGGCCCTTCATTGATGTGATTAAATTGTGGATATTTTATGTTTTGAGTTGTAAGGTCTTGAACCTTTAAATTTTCGGTTTTGGTACCTACACTACTGATGAACATGATAAATTTGCATAAAGATGGTAAATTGAGCTTTAATTTCCTTGATTAATTATGTTCTTAAAAAGTTGTTTCTATCCAAATTGGTATAGATTAAATGTATGTCCGATTGAGGTTTTACATACTTTCCAATATGAAAATTTTAAGACAAATTTGGTTGAATTAAGTGTTGTCTTGTTGAGGTTATACATGCTGCCCAATACGAAAATGTTTAAGACAAATTAGGTTGAATTAAGTGCTATCTTGTTAAGGTTATACATGCTGTCCAACGTGAAATTTTTAAAACAAATTTGGTTGAATTAAGTGCTATCTTGCTGAGGTTATACATGCTGTCCAATGTGAAAATTTTAAGACAAATTCGGTTGGATTAAGTGCATGACCGAATGTGGTTTTACATGCTGTCCAATGTAAAAAAAAAAAGAGAGATTTATGATAATTCGATTAGGCAAAACATGTCGAGGATTCAAAGATGTCAAAATTTAACCTTTTTATGGTTGTTCGGTTGAGCTTTATTGTTGGTTAAATTGAATATTTATTCCTGTCCAAAGTAGAATATGTGGTTGAATGAGTTCAATTTGAATTATTTAGATCAAGTACAAAAGGAAAAGGTTTTAGATCGGGGAAAAACAAAGTTGAACAAATAGTCGAAAAGCTCAATCCGTCAAATTTCGAGGTAAGTTTTAAGCAATCGGATTAATTTGAATTATCTCTATATTAAATTGTACATGTTCGAGTGACATAATAAATTTTATTTTCAAATTGCCGAATAAGGCATAGGAATTATTATATGTGATAGCCGAATGTGGATTAGTAAATACATGTATATATCTATAACCATTGAATAATTGAGTTGGCCAAATATATGCACTTGTGATAAGGGATAAATATATATATATATATATGGGAATAGAATATTCGGATATGTGTGAGTGTATATATATTTGATGATGCCAAATGTGGTATGGTGACTTTAAATGTGTTTGTCGAATATGATAGTATCATGAACATGTATTTATTTATACAAATACCTTGGATGGTTGAAATATGTATAAAGATATATATATATATACATATATATATAAATATATATGTTACCAATGTGATGAAGTATAAGATTAAATATTTGTATTGGCCGAATGTATATTTGCCTTACGTATGAAATTTTGATATGTCTGGACTGGATAAATAATTCTGAGTTGAGTAGTAGTTAATTGTGGAACATGAAATAGGTGATGGTGGTGATTGAATAAATAAATATTTGTTGAATTGAGTGTGACCGAATGTGATGGTAAATTATAGGAAGAAAGAGTTGGTTTGAATGTGCGTATTTGTGTATGTTCATATTTATAATATGTGAATATATATGTTATGTTTAAGAGGAGATTTGTTAATGAGCACTGTGTGTGCGAATATTTACATCGAGCACTATGTGTGCGAAATCGGTTATATGGCACTGTGTGTGCGGAAATGTTAAGTAACGGCTCTATGTGAGCGATACGTTACGGGAAGTTAGCACTAAGTGTGCAGAAATGTTAAGTAACGGCTCTATGTGAGCGATACGTTACGGGAAGTTGGCACTAAGTGTTCGGAAATGTTAAGTAACGGCTCTATGTGAGTGATACGTTACAGGAAGTTGGCACTAAGTGTGTGAAAATTTTAAGTAACGGCTCTTTGTGAGCGATACGTTACAGGAAGTTGGCACTAAGTGTGCAAGGTTATGAATTCATCCAAATATTGACTAATGAATGGAGATATTTAGAAATTTTGCCTATGAAAATGATGCATGATATCTTGGACATTACGATATTAACGAGGTAAGTTACTCCTACTTCATAAAATTATAGGATGAGACGTATCTATTAATTAAGGAATTTATTCAAATTGAATATGTGGTATAATAATATGCGGTTTTAGGGCATATGAAAATAGGTAAGGTTTGCATATTAATCAATTACGTGTGTTTACTATTATGAGCTCTTTTACGATTGAATTGATTCATTTAAAGTTCGGTTATTGAAATGTTGTTCATAAAAACCATTGCTTATCACTTACTAAGCTAAGTACGCTTACCGTTGATTTCATTTGACTATTTATAGGTCTTGAAGTTTAAGCTCGTACTCGGGGTTTCTTGTCGAAGTCAAGCACACTATCAACTACTATTTTGGTACCTTATCAAAGTTGATCTTTTGTATTAATGGCATGTATAGGCTATGTTACCTTTGGAATTGTTGCAGATGACGAGTATATGTAACTTTGTATTTATGTATGCCATGCGAAAATGGCTAAAATATGATATTTTGGGTTTATGAGAGTTCGGTCATGTAAATATGTTATGATGAAAGTATGATTCATGATGTGTATGTGTTTGATGCTTGGTTATAAGAATGAATGTGTGAAATAAGGTTTGGTGGATGTATATTTGGTTTTGATAATGGTTAATTCATCTTAGTAAAGTGATTATATCATGTATGTATTCAGAGAATGGAGTTTTGATGACTGGATCTGGTATGTTCCTCGATGTAAACCGGTTCAAAATTCTTTTGTTACTTAGGAAAAACTTGTGTGAATTTTTAAAAAAAATATTGTTTGGGTTGGGCTTGTGCTGAAAATGAGTTAATCTTATATTAAAATTCCTTTTAATTAAGGTGACAAAACACTTGGAGTTTATTTTAAAATAAATTTACTTGATCCCTTAAATAATAATTTGTAAATAAAAGTAAAAAGAAATAAAGAAATTCAATCTTGGCCTTATGGCCTTATTACATCAAATAATTTCCAAACTTTAAATTCAAAGTACTTAAAATATAAAAATCCAAATTAATTAAATTCCTTGTTGTGCATGGCCACCTATGAGCTCCTCGCCACCCGGTCCATTCTCGATCGTCACACGAAAAAGGTTCCCTACAAGGGTGAGTCAAAGCAGACTCAATGTGTACACAAACACTAAGTCTTAACAATTTCGAGCATACATATGATACACATTCAAATCATAGAATACATTTAATGATGCATTCCGAACCCAAACCTAGTTAGCCATCCGCTACACTCCCCATACCAACCTACCACACACCGTGGGATTATTAAATCACCCTCTCCTTTTTACTCCAAAAGGCTATAAATGCCATCCACGTGCAATAAAGCACAAAAATCCACAACGCGACTTCAGTCAGCGCCAATCCACGATGTAGCCGTAGCTAACACCCAAAACCACGATGGGACACATAGTCACTCATCAACCACGATATAGCACAAAGCTTATATCAACCACAATGAGGCACAGAGCTACTCATCAAGCCACGCAAACTAAATCGCAATTAATCCACAACATGACCTCAGTCCACGTCAATCCACGATGAAGCTCAAGGCTAACATCAAACCACGTACTCGAAGTACACCCTATCCTTCTTTCATATCATATCCCACCCATGCACATGCAACATAAAATAATGCCATGAGAATGCATGTACATGTTATTTCGCATATTATCACATATTCATATCAATAATCATATTTAGATTTCGTGGTCTTAGGTCACCACATTCAGATATCGTGGTCTTAGGTCACCACATTCAGATATCGTGGTCTTAGGTCACCACATTCATTCTTATCACTTTTCACATGTTACATATATAACATAATTTCATATTCCTAGTAGGAGTAGGAAAACATACCTTAGTACTGTGCACCATAACATCGTACTTAGCCATATTTTCCGCATTCATATAACATACATACATATTTAAATATTGCCATAAAACTTATTAAGAATTATGGTGGGGTACACACCTGATTCGCTTAATGCTTTCAATCCAAATCCTGAAAAGCTTGATCTAATGCCTTAGATCTCAAGTCCTACATTCGACCATCCTTATTATATTAGCATAAAGCCTATTCGGCTATAAAACCAAATCCTAGTAGGATTTGTATACTTAAAACTTACCTTGTTGTCGATTTCAATACTAATCAAATCCCGAAATCTATGCTATGCTCCTCCTTGTATTCGGCCAAGCACTAAATCTCATCAGGGGTTAGTTTTGGCTTTTTAAACAAACAAGAATTAGATCTAACTATCAAAATAGGCCTTGGCTGAATGCTATAGACACCTACCTTGTGGATTTTAAATCTTGAAATTCACCGAATAACTAGGGAACACGCAGCCTATGGTGTACCTTCGGGAAAAGAACTTCTCCTTCCTTGTAATCTACACTTATTTAGTCCCGAAAGATCTCCTTATTTGACGAAATCGATTGCACCTTCACTTCAACCTTCAGAGATTCGGCTATGGCCTTGATCTTAGCAAGCTTTCGGCTTTTGGAATATTGAGAGGAGAAGAATGAAGAAGAAAAGAATAGGGGTTGCAGAGAAAATTCGGCAGAGGTTATCAAGGAAGAGTAAATAATGTTGAATGGCCTCTCTATTCCTTTTATAGCCGAATTTACTAGGCTAGAGTCCCTTACTTGGCCACCACTCTTCTTAATTTGATAACTTTATCTCATTAATAATAATAATAATCATTCTATTATCTCTTCTTTTATCCATTAAAATAAAAGGAATTAATCCACAATTATCTCTTGAGAATGATCTAAAATAATCCCATTATTTATCCCTATTTAGTAGAAATTTAAAGAGAATAAAACTCCTCTTTTTAAAAGCTTGTGCCGTCCACCTCACTTCTTCTGGAAGCAAAATAAAATTTCTTTTATTTGCTTCCCATGTGACTCGAACTCAGGCCCAACACTCTTGTATGTGGCGCCATTTCCAAAGGCCCTAAGTGACATCTTCAGGCCACTTTTCCAAGCCCGATTGTGTGTCAAATTTCACATACTTTTTCTCTTAAGGCCACCTTGCCTTAGTTTCCCCTTTTTAAACTTTAAAACTTAACATTTCTTTACATTTCCAAGTTTCCAGAAATGTTCACTTTCCTCTTTTGAATCATTTCTAAATCATTTCCTTACATTTCCTAGTTTCCAAAAATGTTCACTTTCCTGTTTTAAACTTAACATCTCCATACATTTCCAAGACAAGGCATTTCCTTACATTTCCTTACATTTCCTTACATTTCCATACATTTCCTTACATTTCCTTACATTTCCATACATTTCCTTACATCTTAGGGTTCCTAAAGCTCCTCAGATCACATCCAACACACCCACTGAGCCCACTATTTCATGAATTATGCACGAACGCATAACCCCTAATCTAGGATGTTACATCTTAGTAAAGTGATTATATCATGTATGTATTCAGAGAATGAAGTTTTGATGACCTGATGAATTGGGTCTTTTGTTTGTATTGAACAAAAATGCCTTTTACATGAAATGGGTTATATGAATTAGGGTTAAATAAGATAATGTTTAAAGCATGCTATGGAAGTTTATTATTACCTATTAGGCATTCGGTAAAGATCATATGAATAGTGTATTTTATGCACGAAATGTATATACATGTTTATATTATTCTATCTTGTTATATATAACTAAATAAGTAGTTAAATTTTATTACATCTTAGTTGATTACAATATTTGAATAAACAAATGATAGGTATTTAAATTATTTATTTGTGAATGCTTGTTTGGGGTTATGTTATGTTGGGTAATGCCTCGTAACTTATAATCCGGTGACGGATACGGGTTAAGAGTGTTACATTTGACGTTTCAAGAAATGATGAAAAATTACTAAGAATCAATACCCTCCCCCACTGTTTCAATACCTAATGGTAAATTTGGTACTTAAACATGATTTAACTCAACCTAAAACCAGCCCTATACAACTAATGCATAATCATCAACTCCCCTGCACAAAAACCATACTACAACATACCAATTCACATCAAAATATAACATCATCCAACATCTAACCAACTAACCAATATACCTCAATTGACACGAATTCACTTTAAATCTACTTGTACCATTACAAGCTGAACAGCCATACATATAGCCATAGTATACCATCATTTCATCAAGCCAATTCACATCCAAAATGGTCATTCGAATCATCATTTTACCATACCAAAACATACTAAAAACACTATTCAAGTACCACACCAAAATAACACAACATGTTGCCAAGGTAACACCACCATACAAACTTAACCATATTGCCATATCATAATTAGCATAAATTTCAAACTAATACAGTATACCAAGTTAAACGAAATGAACACCTATGTACAAGCCACATAATCGAACATAAAATGATCAAAAGACTAATAATTTGAAAGTGGGATAGTGTAAGCTTCTAGATGATTCGCAAGACACGCTTGACAATTTACAGGGAAAGGGAAAATAACGGGGTAAGCACTTCGAATGCTTAGTAAGTTCATACAAAATTAACTTAACTTACCTTGATAATTCAACAATTTAGAAATTAAAGACATTGAAACTAAGCATGAAAATCTGTTGTACATTAATAAAACAACCAATAGGTTAGTTTGCTTACACATCAAACACTTATTGAAACACCCCAAACCCGGCCCAAAAAGCCTGACCGGATTTGATATGTTCCTCGAGTAAAACTTTAGCAAACTCTCACTTATTTAAGAAAAACTTGATGATTTTTTTTTGAATAAAACAGATTAACTTAAAGATTAGGTTGAAATTTAATTGTAAAGTGTATTAGCATCTTTTAAAACATTATTTTAAAAGAAATAATAAGTTAATAGAAAACCAAATTTAATGAAAAATTTATTAATATTGTGGAAATATATTTTGTTTTCAAAACAGTTTAAATTATTTATCAAAATCCATTTAGTTATTTAATTAATAATTAATCATGGCAAAATAAAAATAAATCCAAACACAAAAATTTAAAAAAACAGTTTATAGTGGCCTTATTACATAAAATAGCAAAAACCCATAATAAAGTCTAAGAAGTAAAATTTAATAAGTTTAAATTGGAAAATCTCCAAAATACTTGATATGAGCATTGGCCACCACGGAGTCCTTGCTGACCCGATCCATCGCACTACGAATCATCTGAAAAGTTATCCTACAAAAGGGGTGAGTTATAAACTCAATGTGCAACACATACATTAAAAAGCCCATTTGATCATATGCCTTAAAGCCCAATAATTACACATATAGCCATAGGCCCATTTAAGTCATTTTTAGCCCAAAAGCCCATTTTCATAGCAGATTAAATAATAATCATTTAAAATCACATGAATATACACATATAATGAAATGCAAACCTGGCCCACCTAATATCCATCCGCTACACACCACCCGTACCAACCAATCACACCGTGGGGATTACTAAATCGACCCTCCATCTGCTACACACCATCGAAGGCAGTTGCTGCAGTCAACATGCACATCGCCCTTATAATTTTGTGGCAAGGCCACCAGACAAAATTGTGACCGAAGTCACCGGATTTCAAATATGTGATCGAAGTCACCAGATTCACATATGTGACCAAGTCACCGGATTTCAAATATGTGACCAAAGTCACTGGATATTGTGGTAAAACCACCAGAATACCTCCCCTTTATCAAATTTACCCATATGCCCATGCACATACATATTATTCATTTTTCATGCCATTTAACCCAAAATCATAATATAGTCATACTTATTTCACATTTATGCATATAGCAAAATTAACGAAATATTGGGGTAAACATACCTGAATTTTGTATACCAATGATTGGTATCCACAATCATTTTCAAACACATTGTCATATAATCACATTTAAAAATAGATCTATGAGATTTTATTGTAAGGTTACACACCTTATGACTGTGACAACGATACCTTCTCGCTCGTCAACACCTAGTTAATTATCACACTTGGTTAGAATATACTATTACTAATAAAATTATACTTATTGACAAGAGATCTAAATCCTTACCCTCGGATTCTCGAACAACCGATATTTTTGGTTTTTCTCCGCTAGATGGATCAAAACCCGCTGATAATCCACCAACGAAAAGTGGTTCGGTTGTACGCACTACTTCAAATGACTGATCTTCGTTAGCAGAGGGTCCACAACCCGGTGGAAAATCTCTTATCACCGATACAGCCCTTCGTTTGAAGTTCGATGGTAAAACAGTGCCTCCTCTCTTCCAAACACTCCGTACTGCTCTTTTCTTACCTATCTTGTTAGTCTCAAAATCACCCCTAAAATAAAGTTAGTTAATAAACTATCTAAAAGAAATTGATATAACCGAAGGTGATATTCTTACCTTGAATGATTTCGAAAGGTTACTTCTTAAATGTTGGTTTCCGAAAAGATCCTTAAAAATCCCTTCCAAGGATTCGGCCTAGGAGAGAAAAATAAGAGGATTTATGTTTTCTAAATCAACTATAGTAAAAAGAGATAATGAAAACCATTGACAAAAACCTTACTGGAGCACTTGAAGATTCGACCTTGAACAAAAAAAGAAGAGAATAAAAAAATAGATTTGGTGATTTCGGTTTGCACAAAAAGAAAAGAGAAAAAAGATAGTGATTTATGTCTAAAATGGTTTCGGTTTTCAATGAAAGAAAAGAAGAAAGGAAATCGAAATAGAAGATGATTCGGTTGACAAAAGAGATGAAAATAATGTTGATTTTGGTTTTAGTAGAAAGTAGTTTCGGTTGAGAGAAGGAAGAAAGGAAATAAAATTGAAAGAAGAGAGAAAGAGAAGATGAAGAAAAGATGATGATGAAGGTGATTTCAAAAGAAAAGAGATAGGTTTAGGGACCTATGCACATTCGGCCAAGAGGGAAAAATTGAAGAAAAATAGTTCTTGAACTTTGGTACTTTCGGCAATGAGGAAAAAAAGAAAAGAAGAAATGTTTTTCCAAACTTTTGATGCTTTTGACTAAAGAAGACAAGAATTTGAGAGAAAAGGTATTTTAACCAAAATGGTCAAAATGAAAGCCAAAACAAAGAGAAATTTTTACCTAAAATCAATAACAAAATTCGGCTAGGAGAAAAACTTTTGGAGAAATGAGAAAAGATGCACAAAAATGCAAGACTTTTTGGCCAACTTTCACCCCCTAATGGCTAAGCAAAATTTCGGCCAACCTATGCCAACATTATCCCCCTTTTTCCTCCTTGTTTCTTCCCCATCAACCCTTAAATTGCTATCACAATTAACTATCCCCTTTAGCCCGTAAAACCGACTAGATTCATGGTCAAATGACCATGAAAAAGCTTCCAAAACATTGCCCTTACTTCAAGCCTTTTGTCCCCCTTTCTTACCATCCTTTCTTGATTCCATGCCATATCTTCTAGCTTACCTTTTTCATATGGTCAAATAACCAAAATTAAAAAGATGCTCATCCATTCTAGAAGAGTCTTGGCCGACACTATAGGAAGGAAACAAAAATAAAATCCTCCCATTTGCTAGCTAGGGATTCAAACCTCTCCCTCAAGCACTCATCAATGCATCCTAACCACCTTGCCAATTACTCATCTTATGCTTAAAACCTCTTGTCATTATTTCTTAAAGCCTATCATGCTTAGCTCCATCTTAATTATTAAAAATTTAATAAATCACTAAGCATTCACTTAATTAATGAAGTTCAAAAATAACTTCCAAAATACACTCAATCATATTTAAGCATGCAACATCATTCAATTAAGTAAAGATGCATAACCCCTAATTATTAGGATGTTACAGTTCTACCCCCCTTAAAATAATTTCGTCCTTGAAATTACCTGGTTGGAATAAGTGAGGGTATTGCTGTCGCATCGCTTCCTCCAGTTCCCACGAAGCTTCTTCTGATCCATGATTATGCCATAATACTATGACGAGAGGAACCGACTTTCTCCGTAAAACCTTTATATCTCACTCCAGAATTTGAATTGGCTCCTCTTCATAGGACAAATCTGGTCTTAATTCCACTTCCTCAACTGGCACTACATGAGATGGATCCGACCGGTAACGGCGTAACATTGAAACATGGAACACATCATACATTTGCTTCAATTCCGAAGGTAATTCTAACTGATATGCCACAGGTCTGACCCGCTTCAAAACGCGATAAGGTCCTATGAACCTGGGACTTAACTTTCCTTTGCGACCAAATCTCATCACCTTTTTCCAAGGTGAAACCTTTAGGAATACTTGATCTCCCACAGCAAACTCTATTTCCTTCCGCTTTAGATCTGCGTACGACTTTTGTCTGTCAGATGCTTCTTTTAACCGAGCCCGAATTACCTTAACCTTTTCTTCGGATTCAGCCACTATTTTTGGACCCAAAATTTGACGTTCCCTAATTACATCCAACAGGTAGGAGTGCGACACTTCCGTCCATATAGTGCTTCATATGGTGCCATCCGAATACTGGCTTGGTAACTATTATTGTACGCAAATTCTGCTAACGGTAAGAACTCTTCCCAACTTCCCTTGAAATCCATCACACATCCCCTTAACATATCTTCTAAGATTTGGATTACTCGTTCAGATTGGCCGTCAGATTGTGGATGAAATGCCGTACTGAAGTCCAATCTGGTGCCCAATGCCTGATGCAATGCTTTCCAAAACCGAGACGTAAACCTCGGATCCCTATCCGAAATAATCGACACCGGCACTCCATGCAATCTCACAATCTAACCACATATAACTTCGCCAACTTCTGCAAAGAGTAATCAATCCAAACTGGGATAAAATGTGCAGATTTCGTCAATCGGTCCACTATCACCCAAATCGAGTCTTTCTTAGTAGGCGTAAGAGGAAGCCCACTAACAAAGTCCATGGTGATTCTCTCCCACTTCCACTGTGGAATCTTTATCTATGAAGCAATCCGAAGGTACTTGATGTTCACCTTGACTTGTCGACACGTTAAGCACTTTCCTACATACTCAGTAACTTCTCGCTTAAGACCGAGGCCACCGTAGGCGATCTCGCAAATCTCGGTATAACTTACTTCCTCTAGGATGCATAGCATAAGGGCTACTATGCGACTCCTGAAGAATATTTTGCCTCAATTTCTGATCCCTCGGCATATAGACTTTACCTTTGAAACACAATACCCCATCGCTGTTAATACCAAAATCTTCCAATTCTCCATTCTATACCTGTCGTAGCTTTACACACAGATCTTCGTCTACTAACTGTCTCTCTTTCACTTGACTCAACCATGTCGGCATAACTTGTAATTCTGCCAACAAGCTTCCGTCATCGTAAAGACTAAGATGTGCAAACATCGCCCTTAAATCTGACACCACTTTCCGACTTAGGGCGTCTGCCACTACATTTGCCTTGCCCGGATGGTACTCGATAGAATAGTCGTAGTCTTTCAATAATTCTATCCACCTTCGCTGCCTCAAATTCAGTTCTTTCTGAGTCGGTAGATATTTCAGACTCTTGTGGTCCGTGTATATCACTGACTTTTCCCCGTATAAATAATGTCTCCAAACTTTAAGAGCAAAGACTACAGTTGCCAACTCCAAATCATGCGTCGGGTAATTAACCTCGTGAAGTCTCAACTACCAAGATGCATATGCAACTACCTTCCCGTCTTGCATCAGAACACATCCTAATCCCATGTGAGAAGCGTCACAATACACGACAAAATCCTTTCCTGCCTCAAGCTAAATCAAAACCGGAGCTTCAGTCAAAACCTTCTTGAGCTTCTCAAAACTCTCTTGTTGTTTATCAGCCCACACGAAAGGTACCTCCTTTCTCAATAATTTCGTTAAAGGTGCAGCTATCGATGAGAATCCTTCGACGAATCTTCTGTAGTAGCCTGCTAATCCCAAGAAACTACGAACCTCAGTTACGGACTTAGGTGGTTTTCAATCTAGTACAGCCTCAATCTTCCGAGGATCCACCCTTATCCCTTCTGCCGACACCACATGGCCTAAAAACGCAACCTCTTTCAGCCAAAATTCACACTTGCTGAATTTAGCATAAAGTTTCTTCTCCCTTAAAACTCGTAACACAATCCGTAAATGCTCATCATGTTCCATTTCGGACTTAGAATACACCAGGATGTCGTCTATGAATTCCACGATGAATTGATCCAAGTAGGGCTGGAAAATCTGGTTCATCATATCCATGAATGCAGCTGGGGCGTTCGTCAATCCGAATGGCATTACCAGAAATTCATAATGCCCATATCTAGTCCGAAAAGCCGTCTTATGGATATCCGCTTCTTTCACTTTAAGCTGATGATACCCCGATCTTAGATCAATCTTTGAGAATACCGCAGACTTCTTAAGTCGATCGAACATGTCGTCGATCCTTGGCAAAGGATACTTGTTCTTGATGGTTACTTATTCAACCGCCGGTAGTCTATACACATCCTCATCGATCCATCCTTCTTCTTCACAAATAGAATCGGTGCTCCCCATGGGGATACACTAGGTCGGATAAATCCACGATCAAGCAACTCCTGAATCTGAGCCTTAAGCTCAACTAATTCCTTCGGTGCCATTCTATATGGAGCAATAGAAGCGGCACTGTTCGTGCAATAAATCAATCCCGAATTCTACCTCACGGTCCGGAGGCAAACCTGGAAGTTCTTCCGGAAAAACATCTACAAATTCATTCACAGTCCTAACTCCTTCAACAGTTGCTTCTTTAGCCTCCAAGGCACTAACCAACATCAGAAAAGCCACACATCCCTTTCTAACCATCTTTTCCGCCTTAAGAGCGGATACTACATTAGATAAGTAGTTCTGTCTTTCACCCATCACTACAACTTCTTTGTCATCAATAGTTCTTAAGGACATTCGTTTAGCAGTACAATCCACATTTGCACGATACTTCACAAGCCAGTCCATGCCTAAGATCAAGTCAAATTCTCTGAATGGTAACTCCATTAAATCAGCCGAAAACTGCGTCCCTTGAACTTCTAAAGGCACTTCCTTAAAAAGTTTGTCTATTACTACTGTCTGTCCTAAAGGACTAAGTACAGTCATCTTCCTAGGTACAGTCTCAGAAGTCACATGCAAAGTCCCAGATACTTCACTAGCGATATATGAGTGAGTTGACCCTATATCTATCAAAGCAATAAAGGGCAACCCGAAATCGAAACGCATCGTGATAACATCAAAAGCGCCATCGTCTTCTCTATGATTTAATCGCATATACCGGACTGGTTGTCTCGCCTCGAGCTACCACTACCTCGCCTCAAGTTCCACGACCTCTACGAGCCATTACCCTTCCATTTGGACCACGGCCCTTATCGATCGTTGTTCACCTCTGCCACTGATTACGCATACGACTTCTTCGGGTGATTCTTATCTCAATTCTTGGGCAATCCTTGATCATATGGTCTTTAGATCCGCACTTGAAACATCCCCCGATCTTTTTCCAACACTCTCCCGGGTGCATCTTCCCACATTGAGCACAAGCACGATGTTGTCCACCGTGTGATATCTCGACCTCGCGGTCCTTCATTTTTGGTTTCTTTTGGAAATTCCCGGATGACCCTGAAGATCCAAAGCTTCTCTTATTCTTATTCTGGCCTCTGTTCCGATTCTGTCTTTCAATCCGCTTAACCTCTTCAGCTATTCTTGCTCTTTCTACTAAGATTGCAAAGTCTCTTTCACGGTGCGGAGCAATCATCACTAGCAGTTCATCTCTAAGTCCATCTTCAAATCTGACACACCATTCATATTCAGTAGCTACTATCCCTCTGGCATATCGGCTAAGTCAAAAACTCTGCTTCATACTCAGCTATCGACTTGTTTCCTTGCACCAAATTCGAAATGTCTTCCTCTGGGAATCGATGTAGCTAGCTCCAACGTATTTTCCTTCAAATTTAACTTTAAAATACCCCAAATCCACTCGATCCGCAGGGGTACTTTCCTTGATAGTGAGCCACCACTGGTAGGCCTCATCACGGAGTAGTGAAATAGCACCTTTCAGTTTTTCTTCAAAGCAGTGCAGTCTAAATCATCCATGATCCTCTCGACTGCCTCTAACCAGTATTCTGCTACATTTGGAGCTACTCCAGATACTCCCTTGAAAACCTCAGCTCCATTTGATCTTAGTCTCTCAGCTACTGACTTTCGAGACCCATTTCCAGTACTAGCTTCTACTACTCGTTCCAATACTCGAAGTACAGCTTGTGATACTGCGTCACCTCCTCCATTTTGCTCTTGAAAATCCACCCCAACAAATTTGGTATGAGCTTCATTCTCGGAACCTTGACCAGATCTAAGCGGTTCCGACACGACCATTCTTCCTCTTCCACGTCCACGATGACCACGCCCCTAGAACTCATGTCTACTACGCATCTTATCTTTTTACGAAAAAGTCTTATGTATTAGAGTCTTTTCACTTCTTATTAAAAGAAAGTTTTATGAAACAGATGTTCAGTGGTTTTTCCGTAGTAGTGTACAAACACCTAGGGTCCATGTCTCTAAAGTATAGTTTCCTTAAGCTTATCATACATTCATATCACTTATCAATAAAGATACATACCGATGGATCGGGTGAGAATTCGAAAGTGCCATGCTCTTATAAAACCATTTTAACTTAAGAAATTTTTCAAAAAGTCATTTAGGCCAACTTTTGAAAACGTTGTGGGCTTCAAAACCCAAGGCCGAGAGTTTAAAACTGGGCTCTGATACCAAGTTGAAACACCCCAAACCCGGCCCAAAAAGCCTGACCGGATTTGATATGTTCCTCGAGTAAAACTTTAGCAAACTCTCACTTATTTAAGAAAAACTTGATGATTTTTTTTGAATAAAACAGATTAACTTAAAGATCGGGTTGAAATTTAATTGTAAAGTGTATTCGCATCTTTTTAAAACATTATTTTTAAAAGAAATAATAAGTTAATAGAAAACCAAATTTAATGAAAAATTTATTAATATTGTGGAAATATATTTTGTTTTCAAAACAGTTTAAATTATTTATCAAAATCCATTTAGTTATTTAATTAATAATTAATCATGGCAAAATAAAAATAAATCCAAACACAAAAATTTAAAAATAGTTTATAGTGGCCTTATTACATAAAATAGCAAAAACCCATAATAAAGTCTAAGAAGTAAAATTTAATAAGTTTAAATTGGAAAATCTCCAAAATACTTGATATGAGCATTGGCCACCATGGAGTCCTTTGACACCCGATCCATCGCACTACGGAATCATCGAAAAGTTATCCCACAAAAGGGGTGAGTTATAAACTCAATGTGTAACACATACATTAAAAAGCCCATTTGATCATATGCCTTAAAGCCCAATAATTACACATATAGCCATAGGCCCATTTAAGTCATTTTTTTAGCCCAAAAGCCCATTTTCATAGCAGATTAAATAATAATCATTTAAAATCACATGAATATACACATATAATGAAATGCAAACCCGGCCCACCTAATATCCATCCGCTACACACCACCCGTACCAACCAATCACACCTGTGGGATTACTAAATCGACCCTCCATCCGCTACACACCATCGAAGGCGATTCTTTGCAGTCAACATGCACATCGCCCTTATAATTTTGTAGCAAGGCCACAGACAAAATTGTGAAAAGTCATCGGATTTCAAATATGTGACCAAGTCACCAGATTCACATATGTGATCAAGTCATCGGATTTCAAATATGTGACCGAAGTCACGGATATTGTGGTAAAACCACCAGAATACTTCCCCTTTATCAAATTTACCCATATGCCCATGCACATACATATTATTCATTTTTCATGCCATTTACCCCAAAATCATAATATAGTCATACTTATTTCACATTTATGCATATAGCAAAATTAACGAAATATTGGGGTAAACATACCTGAATTTTGTATACCAATGATTGGTATCCACAATCATTTTCAAACACATTGTCATATAATCACATTTAAAAATAGATCTATGAGATTTTATTGTAAGGTTACACACCTTATGACTGTGAGAACGATACCTTCTCGCTCGTCAACACCTAGTTAATTATCACACTTGGTTAGAATATACTATTACTAATAAAATTATACTTATTGAAGAGAGATCTAAATCCTTACCCTCGGATTCTCGAACAACCGATATTTGTGGTTTTTCTCCGCTAGATGTATCAAAACCCTCTGATAATCCACCAACGAAAAGTGGTTCGGTTGTACGCACTACTTCAAATAACCGATCTTCATTAGCAGAGGGTCCACAACCCGGTGGAAAATCTCTTATCGCCGATACAGCCCTTCGTTTGAAGTTCGATGGTAAAACAGTGCCTCCTCTCTTCCAAACACTCCGTCTTTGCTTTTTCTTACCTATCTTGTTAGTCTCAAAATCACCCCTAAAATAAAGTTAGTTAATAAACTATCTAAAAGAAATTGATATAACCAAGGTGATATTCTTACCTTGAATGATTTCGAAAGGTTACTTCTTAAATGTTGGTTTCCGAAAAGATCCTTAAAAATCCCTTCCAAGGATTCGGCCTAGGAGAGAAAAATAAGAGGATTTATGTTTTCTAAATCAACTATAGTAAAAAGAGATAATGAAAACCATTGACAAAAACCTTACGTGAGCACTTGAAGATTGACCTTGAACAAAAAAAAAGAAGAGAATAAAAAAATAAATTTGGTGATTTCGGTTTGCACAAAAAGAAAAGAGAAAAAAGATAGTGATTTATGTCTAAAATGGTTTCGGTTTTCAATGAAAGAAAAGAAGAAAGGAAATCGAAATAGAAGATGATTCGGTTGACAAAAGAGATGAAAATAATGTTGATTTTGGTTTTTGTAGAAAGTAGTTTCGGTTGAGAGAAGGAAGAAAGGAAATGAAATTGAAAGAAGAGAGAAAGAGAAGATGAAGAAAAGATGATGATGAAGGTGATTTCAAAAGAAAAGAGATAGGTTTAGGGACCTATACACATTCGGCCAAGAGGGAAAAATTGAAGAAAAATAGTTCTTGAACTTTGGTACTTTCGGCAATGAGGAAAAAAAGAAAAGAAGAAATGTTTTCCAAACTTTTGATGCTTTTGACTAAAGAAGACAAGAATTTGAGAGAAAAGGTATTTTAACCAAAATGGTCAAAATGAAAGCCAAAACAAAGAGAAATTTTTACCTAAAATCAATAACAAAATTAGGCTAGGAGAAAAACTTTTGGAGAAATGAGAAAAGATGCACAAAAATGCAAGACTTTTTGGCCAACTTTCACCCCCTAATGGCTAAGCAAAATTTCGGCCAACCTATGCCAACATTATCCCCCTTTTTCCTCCTTGTTTCTTCCCATCAACCCTTAAATTGCTATCACAATTAACTATCCCCTTTAGCCCGTAAAACCGACTAGATTCATGGTCAAATGACCATGAAAAAGCTTCCAAAACATTGCCCTTACTTCAAGCCTTTTGTCCCCCTTTCTTACCATCCTTTCTTGATTCCATGCCATATCTTCTAGCTTACCTTTTTCATATGGTCAAATAACCAAAATTAAAAAGATGCTCATCCATTCTAGAAGAGTCTTGGCCGACACTATAGGAAGGAAACAAAAATAAAATCCTCCCATTTGCTAGCTAGGGATTGAACCTCTCCCTCAAGCACTCATCCATGCATCCTAACCACCTTGCCAATTACTCATCTTATGCTTAAAACCTCTTGTCATTATTTCTTAAAGCCTATCATGCTTAGCTCCATCTTAATTATTAAAATTTAATAAATCACTAAGCATTCACTTAATTAATGAAGTTCAAAATAACTTCTAAAATACACTCAATCATATTTAAACATGCAACATCATTCAATTAAGTAAAGATGCATAACCCCTAATTATCAGGATGTTACACTTATAATGCAGATCAAATATACATATTCAATTCATAAACATATATAATGAACTTCTTATTCAAATCACTTTCAAATCATGCTCATTTTGCACCATAACAATTTAATTCATGCTTGATCTTTTTAACCATTTCATTTCCGTTTAATTATCATTTTCATTTCTGTTTTCACCCGGAGAACTAAAGAAAATTGGACTTGGATACATGGTTAACTACACCACAACAGAGCACATGTAGTGCTAAGTAGAGAGCATTAAAGTGCTGAACAGAGAGCACCGAAGTGCTGAACCCGTACAAGCATGCAAATAACCCTATTAACATGCCAACCGCATCCTAATCGTTTACTACGTTTACATAGGATTTAATACTATATTCATACTATTTGAAACTCTGTAACTGTATATACATGTCATACAATCCTGTAACACCCCAAACCCGGTCTATGCATTGAGACTAGATTTGGTTTGTTACTTGAATCGAGCTATTTTAAAACCTTCAATAAGTTGAAAACTACAATATTATTTTTATTTTTTTATTTCGGGGTTTAATAAAAATCAGATGAGTATTTTAATTTAATGAATATTAGAAAATGTTAGTTGAAACACATTAATCATTGAATTATCAAAAACCTTTAGGTAATTTGTTTAAGAGTTAACAATAATAAAATATTTATAAAGAAATTTCAGATATTTGAAAACCCAATTTATTTTATTAAAACATTATATAACTATAGCCCATATTTAAAAGTCCAAAATATAGTTTAAAACCAAACACACATAAAAATCCGTAAATTATTTATAGAGGCCCTTATTACATTAACCCAAAATAGTAAAATACTTATTAAAAAGTTCGAGTTTAATAAACCCTTGTTTTGTAGTATGGCCTCCACGAAGTCATCCTCGCCCAAGTCCACGTCAATTTCCATTACCGAAATGGAAAAAAAATTTAAAGGGTGAGTTACTTAGACTCGGTGTATAACTCACTTACTTGTCCACTGGGCCAGATTTTCAATTTACGTGGTTTGGGCCTTGAGCACATAAGCAAAATAATATAATGAATAACACAATTAATAGCATGCATGTGAAAATGATTTTTTCCCTCCCAAACCTAATTCCATCCGCTACACAATTTCGATCCGTTAGAACACTATTTCGTATAAATATACTTAATCGATAGTAGATCCAAAATCTTACCCTCTTGATTTTGAATCACTTCGATTTTCGGCTTCTCCTCATTTATTGATTCGTTAGTCGCCGAGAATCCACCAACGTATAAAGGCTCGGAAGTTCGTACTACTTCAAATAATTGACTTCCTTCGGAAGATGGTCCGCAACCCGGTGGAAAATCCTAGACTGCCGAAACCGCTCTTCGTTTAAATGGGGGATTTACAGATCCGCCCCTCTTAATATGACTAACCACCGCCCTTTTCTTCCCTATTTTGAAAGTCTTCAAGATTAAAGGAATATTAGTCCAATCTAAAATAATATTGAAATAATACTAGAGGCTTTAAAGGATGTGATTTCCTTACCAAAATAAATCGATTCCAACGTTTCTACGATTCTCCCGAACACTTGAGTTCCGATCTTCGTTATTGCACTATATAATAACGAATGAACGTTATTAGAACGAACGTTTATTTCGATCCAAATGGTCCTTCATAACACCATCAATATTCGGCCATAACACTATTAATTAATCAAAAACAAAAAAAACAAAGAATCCCTTACCTATTTTCCACTATCGAAAAGAAAGGATTGAGAAAGGTGTTTGTGATGAATGAAGATTTCGGCTATGAAGAATCAAAGAAAAAGAAATAAAGATTCGGCTATGGGCACTCTAGCATTCGGCCATGAGAGAGTTTAATGGAGAAACTTTGAGTGAAAAGAAATAAAATATGAAAGAAGAGATGGTGATGATTTTGTTTGATTTCAAAGAGAAGAGAAGAAAAAGATGGATTTTAGGAACTAGGTACATTCGGCCATGGTAAAAGAAAAGAAAAAGAATGGCTTTGGTGTAGATGATTTCGGCACTAAGAAGAAACACAAGAGAAAACTCACAAGATGAATAAAAGTGACCAAATGGTCAAAAGAATTTGGCTTTACCAAGGTTCAATTTCGGCCAAAGGAAAAAGTTGAGAAGAGAAAAGCAAAATTCTGCACAAGGATGCTAGGAATGACTAAAGAGAAAAATTCAATTCTTAGCCAAACTAACACTAAAATTGGCTCCCTCCTATACCAAGTTGCCAGTCCAAAACATGGTCAATTGGCCATGATTTTGTTTCCAAAATTTTCCTTGATATGTGCCTTATGTTCCCATATCTTTCTCAAGTTTTGATTCCATGCCATAAGTTAACAATTTCCTTAATCCTTTGATACACTAACCAAAAATAACATGGTCAACACTTACCATATATGCTCTTGGCCGACACTTGCTATACATGTGCGAAAAATTAAAAATAAAATTTACCTAGATGCTAAACAAGGATTCAACCTCTCCCTCATGCTACAACTCATGCGCCAACACCACCATGCCATATACTCATTTCATGTCACTTATTAACACTTAATTTTACTTAAGTATTAATGACACTTGCTTCTCTTCAATAAATTCTCAAATATTAAAATTATTCCGCACTCCAAATTATGCTATACTCATCTTTAGGACTTCAATAAACACGAAAATAAAAGTAAGAAATTTTCCTTTAAAATCTAAACACCAATTCATGCAATATATAAACACTGAATTTTAGGGTGTTACAACTCTACCCTCCTTAAAGAAAATTTCATCCTCGAAATTTACGGTTGAAAGAGGTGAGGGTATTGTTGCCGAATTGCATCCTCGTGTTCCCACGTAGCTTCCTCCACTCCGTGGTTACGCCATAGAACTTTGACCAATGGCATGGTCTTCTTTCTTAGCACTTTGACATCTCGATCTAAGATTTCCACGGTTCTTCTTCAAAAGACATATCTGAATTCGCCCAATTCTTCTACCCAGATAATGTGTGAAGGATCCGATCTATAACGCTCAACATGGAAACATGAAAACATTATAAATTTGATCCAATTCGAGGTAACTCAATCTGATAAGCCACTGGACCAACACGCTTCAGCACACGATAAGGTCCAATGTATCTAGGACTTAGCTTGCCCTTCCTTTCGAATCTGAAGATCTTTTTCCAAGGAGAGACCTTCAAGAAAACCTGATCCCCCACATCATACTCGATATCCTTTCGCTTCAGGTTTGCATACGACTTTTGTCTATCTGAGGCTTCTTTCAACCGTGCTCGAATAACTTTTACCTTATCCTCTGTTTCAGATATCATCTCAGGACCTAACATCTGTCCTCGCCCAACTCAGTCCAACAAATAGGAGAACGACACTTACGACCATACAATGCCTCGTAAGGTGCCATCTGAATGCTAGACTGATAGCTGTTGTTATACGCGAATTCTGCCAGTGGTAGATAATCCTCCCAACTACCCCTGAAGTTGATTACACATCCTCTTAACATATCTTCCAATATCTGAATTACTCTCTCCGATCGACCATCGACCGAGGATGAAAAGTCGATCAAATTCAACTTTGTCCCCAAGGCTTCATGCGAGCTTTCGTAACTGTGATGTAAACCTAGGGTCCCTATCCGATATAATAGATACAGTACCCCATGCAACCTCACAATTTCGGATACGTATAGTTTCGCCAACTTCGCAATGAATAATCCGCATTTAATCAAGGGGAAATGAGCGGTCTTTCACAACCGATCAACAATTACCCAAACGAATTTTCTTAGTAGGTGTTAACGGTAACCCACTAACAAAATCCATAGTTATCCGCTCCCATTTCCAAAGAGGAATTTTTATCGGTTGTAACAACCTGCACGGTAATTGATGTTCGCCTTCACTTGTCGACAAGTCAAACATTTTCCCACAAATTCAAATCTCACGCTCAACCTCGCCACCAATATCATTCACGGAGATCTCGATACATCTTATTTCCTCCGGATGCATAGCATAAATGGCTGCTATCGCCTCAGAGAATCATTTGCCTCGTGTCCGAGTCCTTAGGCATATATACTCTTCCTCGAAAGCACAACACACCGTCGTGTTTATTCCAAAATCCTCGATTTCACTATTTTCAACTAGCCAAGTAAAGGTCCCAACTTCTCATCCGATGTCCATTTTTCCTTGATTTGTTCCAGCCACGAGGCTTCATTCAAGTTCGCTAACAACCGCCATCCTCGCATAGATTCAAATGGGCAAACAATGCTCTCAAATCGACATCGCTTTTACGACTTAACACGCCGCCTACCACGTTAGCCTTTCTAGGATGATATTCGATTGAGAAATCATAATCCTTTAATAATTCTACCCATCTTCTTTGTCTCAAAATTAACTCCTTTGGGTAAAGAGGTATTTAAGACTCTTGTGATCCGTGTAGATTATAGATTTCTCACCATAGAGATAGTGCCTCCAAATCTTTAGAGCAAAGACAAAGCAGCCTAACTCCAAATCATGCATAGGGTAGTTTACTTGTGTGGTCTCAATTGACGAGAAGCATAGGCCACCACCTTTCCATTTTGCATCAACACACAACCCAAACCCGTGTGAGACGATCACAATAAGCAGTTGAATTTTTTGCCTCCCATTTGAATCAAAACCGAGCTTCCGTCGGGATCTTCTTCAATTTCTGAAACTCTCTTGTTGCTTTTCACCAAATATACGGAGCTCCTTTCATGCAGTTTAGTTAGGGGTGCAAAGAATCAACGAAAACCCTCTACAAAACGCCTATAGTATCCATTAAACCCAAGAAACTCCAAATTTCAGCCACCGATGTTGGTGGTTTCCAATCCGTAATAGCCTCAATTTTTCGAGGATCCACCCTTATTCCTTCTGGTGATACAACATGACCAAGAAAAGTCACTTCCTTTAGCCAAAATTCGCATTTACAAAATTTGGCATACAATTGCTTATCACAAGTAGTTGTAATACTATCCGCAAATGCTTGTCATGCTCCTCCTCATTTCTCGAATAAACCAATATGTCATCTATGAACACTACCACAAACCGGTCTAAATATGGTTGAAAGACTCGTTCATCATGTCCATAAATGCAGTGGTGCATTGGTTAGTCCAAACGCATCACTACAAACTCATAGTGTCCGTAAGCGTGTCCGAAATGTTTGTCTTATAAATGTCCGCTTCTTTCACCTTGAAATGGTGATAACTCGACCTTAAATCAATTTTGGAGAAAATTGAAGCTCCTTTTAATTGATCAAACAGTCGTCAATTCTCGGCAAAGGATACCGATTCTTGATCGTCAATTTATTCAATTGTGCGTAGTCAATGCACATACGCATCGATCCATCCTTCTTCTTGACGAACAAAACCGGTGCTCCCCACGGAGACACACTTGGTCTAATAAATCCCGATCCAACAATTCTTGAATTTGAGCTTTAAGCTCACCAACTCCTTCGATGCCATTCTATAAGGAGCAATAGACACCTTGAGTCAGTCCCTGCAAAAGCTCAATGCCAAATTCTACTTCCCGATCCGAGGTATACCGAAAGTTCTTCGAAATACATCGGAAATTCCTTCACCGTCCTCACATCATCCACAGATAACTCTTTAGCATCCAAAGCATGATAAAGGCTAGGAATGCTCCATATCCTTTTCGCACCAACTTCTCCGCTTTAATGCGATACCACATTTGCCAAATAGTTCCTTCGCTCGCTAATCATTATGACTTCCTTATCATCCGAGGTTCTTACTGACATTCATTTTTTAGCACAATCCGATTGCGCCCGATGTTTAACCAACCAATCCATGCCTGAATGAGATCGAACTCACGAAAGGTAGTTCTATCAAGTTTGCTAAGAATATCTCCTCTTGAATTTTTAAGGGCACGTCTTTAAACATTTTATTAACAATTACCGACTATCTTAAAGGACTAATTCATGTCATCTCATTTTGGTAATTTGATTCTAATTTCGTGTTTCGGATATGGCACTAGATACATATGAATGGGTAGAGCCAATATCTATTAAGGCAATAACAGTACATCAAAAATGAAGAACGTGCAGCTTATCACATCCGTGCATTACCGTCCTCATGGCGTCTAAGCGCATAGACCGACCCAGCCGTCTTGCATCGCGATTTCCTCTAGGACCATTGCCTCGACCGGTGCACCTTAACCACGCCCAGCCCCATTACCACCACGACTGGTCCACGACCTCTCGGTGGTCATTGATTACCTCGCCTAACAGGCATCATTATTACGAACTTTGAGTCGTATCCATACGCCGAGGACAATTTTGTATCGATGATCCATTAAATCGCATTTGTAGCATGCTCGCTTTCCTCCAACATTCTCTAAAATGTCTTTTCCCACACTCGGTGCAATTTTGACTTTGATTATTTGCTACGGGTTCTACCTTGAACTGGTTCATCATTCCGAGGTCTCTTCCGAATCTCTTTGAAGAACCAGATCATCGTGTCTCTCTTGTTTCAAAATCTTTCTTGCTCGCTGTTTCAATTCTTAGCCTCCTCGGCTATTTTGGCCTTCTCCACAAGAGTGGAAAAATTTCTAACTTCATCGTGGAGCAATCGTAACCCTCACTCATCATTAAGTCCATCCTCAAACGCACACAACGCTCATGATCTTTTGCTACAATTGTCCCGCATAGCGGCTCGGACGTAAAACTCACTTCATATGTCGCCACGGTCTTACTTCCTTGGACAAGATTCAGAAATTCCTTCCTTCGACGCCTACATAACTCGCTCCAACGATTTTCCTTGGAAGGCGGCTTTAAAGAATTCCCAATTAATCGAAGGCACTTGGTGCCTTCTAACAAAGTGAGCCACCATCGATACGCCTCATCTCTTAACAAGGATACAGACTCCTCTCAATTTTTGCTCGACAATTGCATTCCATATCGTCCATAATCCGCTCCACAACTTCAAGCCAAGATTCACCACATTCGAGCTACACCGAGACTCCTCTAAAACTTCGCATTATTTGACTTAAGTCGCTCACGAAATTGACCCACGAGTTGTTGGCCCAATTCTAGTTCCAATGACCCTTTCCAAGACTCGCAGCATTGCTTGAGTCAATGCATTATCTTCTTCCATGTGATCGCATGATCCCGCCTCACTCTCAATTGACGCAAAGGCCCACTTTCGACATATGATTTGGTGCTTCAATCGTAGCACCTCGGCTCTACTACGGCCACGTCTACGCGCCCACGACCACGCCCCTCTAGTGCTCATGATAGCTTGTTCGCTTTTATCTCGATTACAAGTTTTATGAATCGTAAAATTTGTTTCGTGTTTATTAACGATATTTTATGAGATTTGAGATATAAAGTTGTTTTTTCGCAACATATCCTATAGTCTCAATCTCTACGGTTTTCACATCTAAAACTAGAAGTTCTAGAGTGTTCCTATGATCATATCATAGTAATCATTAAGCAATAAATACTTACTTGACTTGTTGCTTGGGATGCTTGTGGTGCCATCTTGATCTTTAAAATATAATTGAACGATTTCATATGTAAATTATTTGTGAACCCAAACCGCAAATTGAAGTTTTTGAAACGGCTCGATACCATTAAATGTAACACCCCAAACCCGGTCTTGCATTGAGACTAGATTTGGTTTATTACTTGAATCGAGCTATTTTAAAACCTTCAATAAGTTGAAAACTACAATATTATTTTATTTTTTTATTTTGGGGTTTAATAAAAATCGATGAGTATTTTAATTTAATGAATATTAGAAAATGTTATTTGAAACACATTAATCATTGAATTATCAAAAACCTTTAGGTAATTTGTTTAAGAGTTAACAATAATAAAATATTTATAAAGAAATTTCGTATATTTGAAAACCCAATTTATTTTATTAAAACATTATATAACTATAGCCCATATTTAAAAGTCCAAAATATAGTTTAAAACCAAACACACATAAAAATCCGTAAATTATTTATAGAGGCCCTTATTACATTAACCCAAAATAGTAAAATACTTATTAAAAAGTTCGAGTTTAATAAACCCATGTTTTGTAGTATGGCCTCCACGAAGTCATCCTCGGCCCAAGTCCACGTCAATTTCTATTACGAAATGGAAAAAAATTTTAAGGGTGAGTTACTTAGAACTCGGTGTATAACTCACTTACTTGTCCTTGGGCGATTTTCAATTTACGGGGTTTGGGCCTTGAGCCCATAAGCAAAATAATATAATGAATAACACAATTAATAGCATGCATGTGAAAATGAGTTTTTCCTCCCAAACCTAATTCCATCCGCTACACACCCCGCACCAACCATCACACTGTGGGATCAAGTCAACCCACCCGCCATCACACCAATCATAGGCATTAAGCCAAATTATATTTTGTGGCATAACCACCGAACTAGATTGTGACAAAGTCACCGAACTAGAGGCATTGAGCCAATTATTATTTTGTGGAAGAGCCACCGAACTAGAGGCAAATAGCCATTTATAACTTTTGTGGCAGAGCCACCGAACTAGAGGCAAAAAGCCATAATTTTGTGGCAGAGCCACCGAACTAGATTTTTGGCAACAGGCCTTCTTCTCTTCATCATTTCCCAACCCATGCAATATGTATGCAATAGTAAACTATGATCATACAAAAATTTTATTAAAAGGCCCATTAACAAGAGTTAATATTTTCGAATCTTTATTAAGGCTCAAAAATAATACTTTGGCCTAATTAACTATTTATCAACCTAGGTCCAATTTTACGATCTAGCAAGTATTTTAGCCCATTTAACAATTTAACAGAGTTTACGGCCCATTTATCGATCTAGCAGAGATTTCGGCCCAATTTACATTCATACAGAGATTTCGGCCCGATTTTCAATTTAACAGAGTTTTCGGCCCGTTTATCGATCTAGCAGAGATTTCGGCCCAATTTACAACCAAACAGGGTTTTCGACCCAATTATCGATCTAGCGTATTTTACGGCCCATTTTCACGAAACATCCAATTTACATATTAACAAGTAATTTCTCGAGGGCGTTTTCGTAATTTTCACGATTTTAGTTGTTTTCACGTATTTTTGTCAAAATATCAGTTGTTACGTTTTATACCGATCTAGTCATTTTACGATTTTACTTCCATACCAAATTGACATCCAACCCGTGAAAAAGTGTGAAGTTACACACCTCGATACCGAGAGTACTAATCCTTCTCGCTCTCAAGCACCTAAAACATATTTCGATCCGTTAGAACACTATTTAGTATAAATATACTTAATCGATAGTAGATCCAAAATCTTACCCTCTTGATTTTGAATCACTTCGATTTTCGGCTTCTCCTCATTTATTGATTCGTTAGTCGCCGAGAATCCACCAACGATAAAGGCTCGAAGTTCGTACTACTTCAAATAATTGACTTCCTTCTAAGATGGTCCGCAACCGGTGGAAAATCCTAGATCGCCAAACCGCTCTTCGTTTAAATGGGGATTTCTGATCCGCCCTCTTAATATAACTAACCACCGCCTTTTCTTCCCTATTTTGAAAGTCTTCAAGATTAAAGGAATATTAGTCCAATCTAAAATAATATTGAAATAATACTAGAGGCTTTAAAGGATGTGATTTCCTTACCAAAATAAATCGATTCCAACATTTCTACGATTCTCCCGAACACTTGAGTTTCGATCTTCCGTTATTGCACTATATAATAACGAATGAAACGTTATTAGAACGAACGTTTATTTCGATCCAAATGGTCCTTCATAACACCATCAATATTCGGCCATAACACTATTAATTAATCAAAAACAAAAAAAACAAAGAATCCCTTACCTATTTTCCACTATCGAAAAGAAAGGATTGAGAAAGGTGTTTGTGATGAATGAAGATTTCGGCCATGAAGAATCAAAGAAAAAGAAATAAAGATTCGGCTATGGGCACTCTAGCATTCACCATGAGAGAGTTTAATGGAGAAACTTTGAGTGAAAAGAAATAAAATATGAAAGAAGAGATGGTGATGATTTTGTTTGATTTCAAAGAGAAGAGAAGAAAAGATGGATTTTAGGAACTAGGTACATTCGGCCATGGTAAAAGAAAAGAAAAGAATGGCTTTGGTGTAGATGATTTCGACACTAAGAAGAAACACAAGAGAAAACTCACAAGATGAATAAAAGTGACCAAATGGTCAAAAGAATTTGGCTTTACCAAGGTTCAATTTCGCCAAAGGAAAAAGTTGAGAAGAGAAAATCAAAATTTCGCACAAGGATGCTAGGAATGACTAAAGAGAAAAATTCAATTCTTAGCCAAACTAACACTAAAATTGGCTCCCTCCCTATACCAAGTTGCCATCCAAAAACATGGTCAATTGGCCATGATTTTGTTTCAAAATTTTCCTTGATATGTGCCTTATGTTCCCATATCTTTCCTTAAGTTTTGATTCCATGCCATAAGTTAACAATTTCCTTAATCCTTTGATACACTAACCAAAAATAACATGGTCAACACTTACCATATATGCTCTTGGCCGACACTTGCTATACATGTGCAGAAAAATTAAAAAATAAAAATTTACCTAGATGCTAAACAAGGGATTCGAACCTCTCCCCTCATGCTACAACTCATGCGCCAACACCACCATGCCATATACTCATTTCATGTCACTTATTAACACTTAATTTTACTTAAGTATTAATGACACTTGCTTCTCTTCAATAAATTCTCAAATATTAAAATTATTCCGCATCAAATTATGATATACTCTTCTTTAGGACTTCAATAAACACGAAAATAAAAGTAAGAAATTTTTCTTTAAAATCTAAACACCAATTCATGCAATATATAAACACTCGAATTTTTAGGGTGTTACAACTCTACCCTCCTTAAAGAAAATTTCGTCCTCGAAATTTACCTGGTTGAAAGAGGTGAGGGTATTGTTGCCGAATTGCATCCTCAGGTTCCCACGTAGCTTCTTCCACTCCGTGGTTACGCCATAGAACTTTGACCAATGGCATGGTCTTCTTTCTTAGCACTTTGACATCTCGGTCTAAGATTTCCACTGGTTCTTCTTCAAAAGACAAATCAATTCGGCCCAATTCTTCTACCAAGTATAATGTGCGAAGGATCCGATCTATAACGCCTCAACATGGAAACATGAAAACATTATAAATTTGATCCAATTAGGAGGTAACTCAATCGATAAGCCATGGACCAACACGCTTCAGCACATGATAAGGTCCAATGTATCTAGGACTTAGCTTGCCCTTCCTTTCGAATCTGAAGATCTTTTTCCAAGGAGAGACCTTCAAGAAAACCTGATCCCTCACATCATACTCGATATCCTTTCGCTTCAGGTCTGCATACGACTTCTGTCTATCTGAGGCTTCTTTCAACCGTGCTCGAATAACTTTTACCTTATCCTCTGTTTCAGATATCATCTCAGGACCTAACATCTGTCCTCGCCCAACTCGGTCCAACAAATAGGAGAACGACACTTACGACCATACAATGCCTCGTAAGGTGCCATCGAATGCTAGGCGATAGTTTGTTGTTATATCGTGAATTACGCCAGTGGTAGATAATCCTCCCAACTACCCTCAAGTTGATTACACATCCTCTTAACATATCTTCCAATATCCGAATTACTCTCTCCGATCGACCATCGATCGAGGATGAAAAGCCGATGAAATTCAACTTTGTCCCCAAGGCTTCATGCGAGCTTTCGAACCGTGATGTAAACCTAGGGTCCCTATCCGATATAATAGATACAGGTACCCCATGCAACCTCACAATTTCGGATACGTATAGCCGCCAACTTCAGAATGAATAATCCGCATTTGTTGGCAGAAATGAGCGATCTTCGTCAACCGATCAACAATTACCCAAACGGAATTTTTCTTAGTAGGTGTTAACGGTAACCCACTAACAAAATCTATAGTTATCCGCTCCCATTTCCAAAGAGGAATTTTTATCGGTTGTAACAACCTGCACGGTAATTGATGTTCGCCTTCACTTGTCGACAAGTCAAACATTTTCCCACAAATTCAAATCTCACGCTTCAACCACGCCACCAATCTGTTCACGGAGATCTCGATACATCTTATTTCCTCCGGGATGCATAGCATAAGGGCTACTATACGCCTCCCGTAGAATCATTTGCCTCAGGTCTGAGTCCTTAGGCATATATACTCTTCCTCGAAAGCACAACACACCGTCCGTGTTTATTCCAAAATCCTCGATTTCACTATTTTCAACTTGCCGAAGTAAAGGTCCCAACTTCTCATCTGATGTCTATTTTTCCTTGATTTGTTCCAGCCACAGAGGCTTCGTCTGAAGTTCTGCTAACAAACTGCCATCCTCGTACAGATTCAAATGGGCAAACAATGCTCTCAAATCAGATACTGTCTTACGACTTAACGCGTCAGCTACCACGTTAGCCTTTCTAGGATGATATTCGATTGAGAAATCATAATCCTTTAATAATTCTACCCATCTTCTTTGTCTCAAATTTAACTCCTTTGGGTAAAGAGGTATTTAAGACTCTTGTGATCCGTGTAGATTATAGATTTCTCACCATAGAGATAGTGCCTCCAAATCTTTAGAGCAAAGACAACAGCAGCTAACTCCAAATCATGCGTAGGGTAGTTTACTTCGTGTGGTCTCAATTGACGAGAAGCATAGGCCACCACCTTTTCATTTTGCATCAACACACAACCCAAACCCGTGTGAGACGATCACAATAAACAAGTGAATTTTTGCCGCCTCCCATGAATCAAAACCGAGCTTAGTCGGGATCTTCTTCAATTTCTCAAACTCTCTTGTTGCTTTTCGGTCCAAATATACGGAGCTCCCTTCGCAATAGTTTAGTTAGGGTGCAAGAATCAACGAAAACCCTCTACAAAACGTCTATAGTATCCATTAAACCCAAGAAACTCAATTTCAGCTACCGATGTTGGTGGTTTCCAATCCGAATAGCCTCAATTTTCGAGGATCCACCCTTATTCCTTCTACCGATACAACATGACCAAGAAAAGTCACTTCCTTTAGCCAAAATTTGCATTTACTAAATTTGGCATACAATTGCTTATCACAAAGTAGTCAGTAATACTATCCGCAAATGCTTGTCATGCTCCTCCTCATTTCTAATAAACCAATATGTCATCTATGAACACTACCACAAACCGGTCTAAATATGGTTGAAAGACTCGGTTCATCATGTCCATAAATGCATTTGGTGCATTGGTTAGTCCAAACGGCATCACTACAAACTCATAGTGTCCGTAACGTGTCCAAATGCCGCCTTATAAATGTCCGCTTCTTTCACCTTCATTTGGTGATAACCCGACCTTAAATCAATTTTGGAGAAAATTGAAGCTCCTTTTAATTGATCAAACAGTCGTCAATTCTCAGAGAGGATACCGATTCTTGATCGTCAATTTATTCAATTGTGCGTAGTCAATGCACATACGCATCGATCCATCCTTCTCCTTGACGAACAAAATTGGTGCTCCCAACAGAGACACACTTGGTCGAATAAATCCCCGATCCAACAATTCTTGAATTTGAGCTTTAAGCTCAGCCAACTCCTTCGGTGCCATTCTATAAGGAGCAATAGATACTGGAGCTGTCCCAGGCAAAAGCTCAATGCCAAATTCTACTTCCCGATCTGGAGGTATACCAGGAAGTTCTTCGGGAAATACATCGAGAAATTCCTTCACCGTCCTCACATCATCCACAGATAACTCTTTAGCATCCAAAGCACAGATAAAGGCTAGGAATGCTCCATATCCTTTCCGCACCAACTTCTCTGCCTTTAATGCAGATACCACATTTGCCAAATAGTTCTTTCGCTCGCCAATCATTATGACTTCCTTATCATCCGAGGTTCTTATCGACATTCGCTTTTTCAAAGACAATCCGATTATGCCCGATGTTTAACCACCAATCCATGCCTGAATAAGATCGAACTCATGAAAGGTAGTTCCATCAAGTTTGCTAAGAATATCTCCTCTTGAATTTTTAAGGCACGTCTTTAAACATTTTATTAACAATTACCGATCGTCCTAAAGGACTAATTCATCATCATCTCATTTTGGTAATTTGATTCTAATTTTAGGTTTCGAGATATGGCACTAGATACATATGAATGGGTAGAGCCAATATCTATTAAGGCAATAATGTACATTAAAATGAAGAACGTATCAGTTATCACATCGGTGCATTGCCGTCCTCATGGCGTCTAATCGCATAGACCACCCAGTGTCTTGCATCTCAGATTTCCTCTAGGACCATTGCCTCGACCCGTGCACCTTAACCACGCCCACCCCATTACCACCACGACCGGTCCACGACCTCTCGGTGGTCATTGATTACCCCGGCCTATTTGTGCATCATTATTACGAACTTCTTGAGTCGTATCCATACGTCGAGGACAATTTTTGTACTGATGATCCATTAAATCGCATTTGTAGCATGCGCCCGTTTTCCTTCAACATTCTCCAAAATGTCTTTTCCCACACTCAGTGCAATTTTGACTTCGATTATTCGCTACCGGGGTTCTACCTTGAACTGGTTCATCATTCCGAGGTCTCTTCTGGAATCTCTTTGAAGAACCAGACTGCTGTGTCTCTCTCTTGTTTTAAAATCTTTCTCGGTTCTGCCGTTCTGAATTTTTAGCCTCCTCGGCTATTTTGGCCTTCTCCACAAGAGTGAAAAAATTTCTAACTTGTCGTGGAGCAATCGAACCCTCACTCATCATTAAGTCCATCCTCTAAACGCACACAACGTTCGTGATCTTTTGCTACAATTGTCGGGCATAGCGGCTCGGACGTAAAACTCGACTTCATATCTTCGCCACGGTCTTACTTCCTTGGACAAGATTGAAAATCCTTCCTTGACGTCTACATAACTTGTTCCAACGTATTTTCCTTGGAAGGTAGCTTTAAAGAATTCCTAATTAATCGGTGCGGCTTGGTGCCTTCTCGAACAAATGAGCCACCACCGACACGCCTCATCTCTTAACAAGGATACAGACTCCTCTCAATTTTTGCTCGACAGTGCATTCCATATCGTCCATAATCCGCTCCACAACTTCGAGCCAAGATTCACCACATTCGAGCTACACCGAGACTCCTCTAAAACTTCGCATTATTTGACTTAAGTCGCTCCAAATTGACCCACGAGTTGTTGGCCCAATTCTAGTTCCAGCGACCCTTTCCAAGACTCGCAGCATTGCTTGAGTCAATGCATTATCTTCTTCCATGTGATCGCGTGATCCCGTCTCACTCTCAATTGACGCAGGTGCGTCCACTTCCGGCATATGATTTGGTGCTTCAGTCGTAGCACCTCGGCCTCTACCACGGCCACGTCTACCGCGTCCACGACCACGTCCTCTAGTGCTCATGATAGCTTGTTCGCTTTTATTCGATTACAAGTTTTATGAATCGAAAATTTGTTTCGTGTTTATTAACGATATTTTATGAGATTTGAGATATAAAGTTGTTTTTTCGCAACATATCCTATAGTCTCAATCTCTACGGTTTTTCACATCTAAAACTAGAAGTTCTAGAGTGTTCCTATGATCATATCATAGTAATCATTAAGCAATAAATACTTACTTGACTTGTTGCGGATGCTTGTGGTGCCATCTTGATCTTTAAAATATAATTGAACGATTTCATCTGAAATTATTTGTGAACCCAAACCACGGTAGAGTTTTTGAAACTGGCTCTGATACCATTAAATGTAACACCCCAAACCCGGTCTATGCATTGAGACTAGATTTGGTTTATTATTTGAATCGAGCTATTTTAAAACCTTCAATAAGTTGAAAACTACAACATTATTTTTATTTTTTATTTCGGGTTTAATAAAAATCGATGAGTATTTTAATTTAATGAATATTAGAAAATGTTATTTGAAACACATTAATCATTGAATTATCAAAACCTTTAGGTAATTTGTTTAAGAGTTAACAATAATAAAATATTTATAAAGAAATTTCGTATATTTGAAAACCCAATTTATTTTATTAAAACATTATATAACTATAGCCCATATTTAAAAGTCCAAAATATAGTTTAAAACCAAACACACATAAAAATCCAGAAATTATTTATAGAGGCCCTTATTACATTAACCCAAAATAGTAAAATACTTATTAAAAAGTTCAGAGTTTAATAAACCCATGTTTTGCAGTATGGCCTCCACGAAGTCATCCTCGGCCCAAGTCCACGTCAATTTCCATTACCTGAAATGGAAAAAAAATTTTAAGGGGTGAGTTACTTAGAACTCAGTGTATAACTCACTTACTTGTCCACTGGGCCAGATTTTCAATTTACGGGGTTTGGGCCTTGAGCCCATAAGCAAAATAATATAATGAATAACACAATTAATAGCATGCATGTGAAAATGAGTTTTTCCCTCCCAAACCTAATTCCATCCGCTACACACCCCCGTACCAACCATCACACCTGTGGGGATCAAGTCAACCCACCCCGCCATCACACCAATCATAGGCATTAAGCCAAATTATATTTTGTGGCATAACCACCGAACTAGATTGTGACAAAGTCACCGAACTAGAGGCATTGAGCCAATTATTATTTTGTGGCAGAGCCACCGAACTAGAGGCAAATAGCCATTTATAACTTTTGTGGCAGAGCCACCGAACTAGAGGCAAAAAGCCATAATTTTGTGGCAGAGCCACCCAACTAGATTTTTGGCAACAGGCCTTCTTCTCTTCATCATTTCCCAACCCATGCAATATGTATGCAATAGTAAACTATGATCATACAAAAATTTTATTAAAGGCCCATTAACAAGAGTTAATATTTCGAATCTTTATTAAGGCTCAAAAATAATACTTTGGCCTAATTAACTATTTATCAACCTAGGTCCAATTTTACGATCTAGCAAGTATTTTAGCCCATTTAACAATTTAACAGAGTTTACAGCCCATTTATCGATCTAGCAGAGATTTCGGCCCAATTTACATTCATACAGAGATTTCGGCCCGATTTTCAATTTAACAGAGTTTTCGCCCGTTTATCGATCTAGCAGAGATTTCGGCCCAATTTACAACCAAACAGGGTTTTCGGCCCAATTATCGATCTAGCGTATTTTACGGCCCATTTTCACGAAACATCCAATTTACATATTAACAAGTGATTTCTCGAGGGTGTTTTCGTAATTTTCACGATTTTAGTCATTTTCACGTATTTTCGTCAAAATATCAGTTGTTATGTTTTATACCGATCTAGTCATTTTTACGATTTTACTTCCATACCGAAATTGACATCCAACCCGAGAAAAGTGTAAAGTTACACACCTCGATACCGAGAGTACTAATCCTTCTCGCTCCTCGGCACCTAAAACATATTTCGATCCGTTAGAACACTATTTCGTATAAATATACTTAATCGATAGTAGATCCAAAATCTTACCCTCTTGATTTTGAATCACTTCGATTTTCGACTTCTCCTCATTTATTGATTCGTTAGTCGCCGAGAATCCACCAACGTATAAAGGCTCGGAAGTTCGTACTACTTCAAATAATTGACTTCCTTCTAAGATGGTCCGCAACCGGTGGAAAATCCTGCATCGCCAAAACCGCTCTTCGTTTAAATGGGGATTTCTGATTCGCCCTCTTAATATGACTAACCACCGCCCTTTTCTTCCCTATTTTGAAAGTCTTCAAGATTAAAGGAATATTAGTCCAATCTAAAATAATATTGAAATAATACTAGAGGCTTTAAAGGATGTGATTTCCTTACCAAAATAAATCGATTCCAACGTTTCTACGATTCTCCCGAACACTTGAGTTCCGATCTTCCGTTATTGCACTATATAATAACAAATGAAACGTTATTAGAATGAACGTTTATTTCGATCCAAATGGTCCTTCATAACACCATCAATATTCGGCCATAACACTATTAATTAATCAAAAACAAAAAAAACAAAGAATCCCTTACCTATTTTCCACTATCGAAAAGAAAGGATTGAGAAAGGTGTTTGTGATGAATGAAGATTTCGGCTATGAAGAATCAAAGAAAAAGAAATAAAGATTCGGCTATGGGCACTCTAGCATTCGGCCATGAGAGAGTTTAATGGAGAAACTTTGAGTGAAAAGAAATAAAATATGAAAGAAGAGATGGTGATGATTTTGTTTGATTTCAAAGAGAAGAGAAGAAAAAGATGGATTTTAGGAACTAGGTACATTCGGCCATGGTAAAAGAAAAGAAAAAGAATGGCTTTGGTGTAGATGATTTCGGCACTAAGAAGAAACACAAGAGAAAACTCACAAGATGAATAAAAGTGACCAAATGGTCAAAAGAATTTGGCTTTACCAAGGTTCAATTTCGGCCAAAGGAAAAAGTTGAGAAGAGAAAAGCAAAATTTTGCACAAGGATGCTAGGAATGACTAAAGAGAAAAATTCAATTCTTAGCCAAACTAACACTAAAATTCGGCTCCCTCCCTATACCAAGTTGCCGTCCAAAAACATGGTCAATTGGCCATGATTTTGTTTCCAAAATTTTCCCTTGATATGTGCCTTATGTTCCCATATCTTTCCTTAAGTTTTTGATTCCATGCCATAAGTTAACAATTTCCTTAATCCTTTGATACACTAACCAAAAATAACATGGTCAACACTTACCATATATGCTCTTGGCCGACACTTGCTATACATGTGCAGAAAAATTAAAAATAAAATTTACCTAGATGCTAAACAAGGATTGAACCTCTCCCTCATGCTACAACTCATGCGCCAACACCACCATGCCATATACTCATTTCATGTCACTTATTAACACTTAATTTTACTTAAGTATTAATGACACTTGCTTCTCTTCAATAAATTCTCAAATATTAAAATTATTCTGTACCCAAATTATGCTATACTCTTCTTTAGGACTTCAATAAACACGAAAATAAAAGTAAGAAATTTTCCTTTAAAATCTAAACACCAATTCATGCAATATATAAACACTCGGATTTTTAGGGTGTTACAAATCCTGTAAACATTCCATGTCTATTTTGGTACCATGTACCTATTCATAAATACCATAGACTTCTTACTTTGCAATTTAGTCCAATTGATGCCAAAATCACTAATTTCACATTTATATCAACTAGTAAACAACATAAATACAATTCAATCATAACATAAAACAAAAAAAAAAGTTCCAAATGAACTTATCTGACAAAAATAACAACAAACAAGGTGTTAAGGACTAATTTGCAATTTTTTCTTTTTCCTCTATTATTCTTTGGTTGATTCAATTCTTGATCTATAATAATTTATTTCAATTATCAATCCCAAACATCTTATAATATCCTATTATAAACATGTACCAATTCAATTTCATTTTTCGAATGTCTCCTAAAATTTTACATTTGATTCAATTTAGTTCTTAAAATTGAAATTACCGTAACTTTCAAATTTGAGCTTCAATTTCAAAATCGATCTCAATTTCATCCTTTTACAATGCTCTATTAACTAATATTACAAAAAAAACTCATACTAATTTTAAAATATTTACACTTTAGTCCCTACATTCAAAAACTAGCAATTAAACTTTACAAACTAGTCTTTTTCATATTTAAGCTTAAAATCTAACTAATTAACACCAATTTCATCAAGCATTCATCAATGGAAACTTTTTGTAACTTTAACATTTTTTCAAATTGGTACACGGACTAGCTAAATCAAGCTCCCAGAACCTCAAAAACATAAAAATTACTAGAAAATGACTAAACTAAACTAACCAATTGGAGATGCTAAGCTTGAAACCCTTAGATCGAAACTTTATTTTATTTAGCTAAGGCAAACGGTGTGAGAAGAAAGAAAATGAAAAGTATGGCTTTTGTTTTTGTTTTTGTTTTTTATGTTTTAAACATATAATAATTATTTAATTAAATCAAAATTTTAATAGAAAAGAAACATCTACCAATCATCCAACACATTTAAAAATAGCTTATTTTCCATTTAAAACCTTGGTAAATTTACACAATAAGTCCATTAAACCTTTGGCCAATTAACAATCTATAGTGATTAACTTTTATCACTTTTAGCATTTAGTCATTGTACTTTAATTAACTATTTGTTCAATAAATTTACTAGTCTGAAATTCAATATAATACTTAAATAGACTCGTAAATATTAAATAATAATATTTACGAGGTCAATCATCAAAAATGGGGTTTCGAAACCACCGTTTTCAACACTACTGAAAAATAAACTATTACACGAAATGCACCTACAACTACAGATTACAACATTTATTCCCATTTCCAAATAAAGGAACGAGAAGAAAAATAAAAGTAAGAGTAAGAGAGCTCGATAATCTCATGATTCACTCTAATTCAGTAGTATAAATACAAATAAAATGATACCAACTACCAGTGCAGTGGAATGCCATGGGTTGAGATCAAAGCCTGTAAAGAATGTACATAGAACATCCTATAGAGGTTGATTGATTAAATAGGGGATTATTTAACCCACTTGAACTGGCTCAATTTGTGGAACATTTGGAGTATCCCATTTACTTGAAGCTTTGGTGGCCTAATGAAAACACTTTAGTAATTTAGAGTTACCATAGTGGATATTTTTAATCCTAAGGGATAATATTGTATAGTGTTTAAATTTCTTCGGACTTTTCCCTCGTAAATAAGCATTAATTTTTGTTGTCAATGTAATTTAAACTATACCTTTAGATCTGTGGGATATTAACTATAAATAGAGGTCTTTCCCCTTATTTATAACCATCCTATTGAAAAGTAATCAAATACTTTAAGAATATTTACTCAAACACTTGGGGTATATTTGCTTTCTTGTGGCTTTTTTTGTTTGTTTGTTGCTTCTTCGCTTGGGAGTTTGCTTTTGCTAAGTTTTGGTGCCTTAGAGAATTTCTTTGTAAATTCTCACTTTTGAGAGTTAGACTGACTTAGATGAATTTGAAGCAAAATTATCACCAAAGGTCATGCGATTTATCATACTAAAGTTCTAGATTTGTGATAATTGGTAACAGAGTTAAGGTTTGAAGGTGCCAAGTGTGATGAAAAAAGAAATAGAGGGCTAGATTGAGTTGATGGAGACCCGTGGGAGGGTCAAGAAAGCTAGTGGATTGAGAGATATGTTTCCAGCTTTAAAAGGTTAGGTGACCAATCTTGATGATTCCATAGGTGATGTGAAGGAAGCCCTTGATATAGTCAAGAGATACACCATAGAGCTGAACTCGGTGAAGGATCAACTCAAGGGACATGTGATGAATGCTTTTAATGGTAAAGTAGATGAGATGCAAGGGGTTCTTACTTCCACTATGGGTAAGCTAATAGAGAGGGATGGTGTTCTTGAAGCCATGCTGATAGCTTTAAAAGGGGAAATTAAAGCCACGGTAAAGGCTTAGAATGAATAGATTGAGGAGCTCAAGGGAGAGCTTGTTATTTGTAGAGCTCCTATGGTCAAAGAGACTATCAGATGGATGTGGATAATTTCTTATGGGAATGGGGTAATACTTCTGTGTCATAGGCTTCATAGATGATGTTGTTAAGGTAAATATTGTATCTTTTTATTTTACTGATGTCACTATTTTATGGTGGCATCGTAGGTTCACAGATAAAAAATGAGGTGAAATCACAATTGGGACTTGTGAGGAGTCCGAAAGGGAGTTCAAGGAGCAGTTTTCCTAGTTTATGTCGAGAATAAGGCTCAGGCTAAGTTGCACCGATTATCACAACAAGGCATAATTAGAGAGTATGTGTAAGAGTTCAGTAGAACTGATAATTCATATTTCCAAATTGAGTGAGGAAGAGGCCTTCTTCTTTTTCATGGATGGGTTGAAGTCGTGGGCCAAATAGGAATTAAAACATTGAAGGGTTCAAGAACTGACTAAAACCATGACCATAATGGAGTCTTTAATTGAGCTTGGTTAGAGGAAAGACAAGTTTGTGTCTTTCAAGCCCAAGGATAAAAATAATGGATGGGGAGATTAAGGACATGTTGAGAATGACAATGATGGTAATGAAAGACCATAGAATGGGAAGTGGAAGCCCAATAACAAATCGAAACAGAAGAAAAGTGAAAAGGAGACAATACAATGCTTCTTATGTTGTGATTTGCATAGGATGCAGGACTATCCACAACTATCTAAGCTGGCAATGATCAATAAAGAATAGGAAGTGGAGCCTAATGAGGGTAGGTTATTATGTCTTGGGCCAATGATAGTCAATTTTACAAAAACGAAGAAAGGTCGCAAGTAGAAAGGGTTGATATTTGTGGATATCAACATCATAGGTCAAAAGAGGAGTGCTCTTGTTGATATGAAGGCATCGAAGTTGTTCATGTTAGGAAAAGTCACGAGTAAACTTGGTACCATAGTTAATAGAATGACTGAAAGGATTAAGACTGTTAATTTCAAAGAGCTATTAACAATAAGAGTAACAATGAGGTGAGCTACAAATTGGGGATTGAAAAGGAAGGAAGACTTTGAAAAAAGACACTTTCAGCAATCCAATTAGCCAATGATGTTCTGTGTGGTGAGAACTTTGACTTGGTAATTCAGAGTGCTAAGGAGACCCTGTTGGAAATGCTAGAGGTGCAACAAATCGATATGAAGCCTGTTCAGTTATCAGTGGTGCTACCACCTATGATAGAGGTAGGTTGTGCATCAAACTCCATGAATAAAGAAGATATGAAAACTAGAAAGTTAAAATGAGTAGATGTGAAAAATGAGGTATATCTCAAATGCTTTTCTAGTATTTTACATAATGACTTACCATTGGCTTGGCAAAGACATAAGGTCCCTTTAAAAGCTCTAAAGTGGGTAAGCTGAGGGGCTTACAAACTAAACTTAGCGGTCATACTCAAGGTTAACTTAGTGTTCAAGCCAAAGTCTATTTTTAAGGATTAAGGGGATCCCGATCGAAGCAAGTCACAATAGGGGCAAGTAAGAGCGGTGACCTCTTATGATTGAGATGTACAAAAGAGAGAAACAATTCAAATAAGACAGTGACAACCAATATTGGTTGATAAATGACTATTGGGAATCAGTCAAGGTGTTTAGGAAGTTCCAACATGAGTTCGACCAGTTTCATTTGGGGGACACGACGAGGGCGTTGCGAGAATAAGTAAGGGAGAATGTCATGGGCCACAGACCAAAACCCGTGACGAATGCACACAGAACAACCTATGGAGGTCTATTGATTAAATAAGGCTCATTGAATCCACTTGAACTAGCCCGATATGTGGAACATATGGAGAAGTCCATCTATTTGAAACCTTGGGTGCCCAGTGAAAATACTCTAGTAGTTTAGAGTTAAAATCGTGAATATTTGTAATCCTAAGGGATAAGATAATATATTGTTTAAATCCCTTATGATTCTCATCTTGTAGATAGACATTAATCTTAGCCATCAATGTAATTTAAACTATATCATTAGATCTAGGGGAGCTCAAACTATAAATAGAGGTCTTCCCCCTCATTTGTAATCATCCATTAAAAATTAACCAAATACTTTGAGAGCATTTACTCAAACACTTGGGGTACATTTGTTTTCGTGTGGTTTTTTTATCATTCATTACTTCTTAACTTGAAACTTTGCTTCTATTAAGTTTTGGTGCTTTCAAATTTCTTTTATGATTTTTACTTTTCAAGAATTAAATTAACTTTAACAAATTTAAAACAATTTTATCACCTAAGATTGTGCACTTTGCCAAACTAATTTTTTTTCCTTTTCACATAATGGTTATTTTGAAGCTTCATCCATCCAACAAGTAAACTTGAAAAAGATTCCATTAAAGACAAGTTGACATACTTGACTGTGTGTAGGTACACTACCGACTTATTAATTATTAAAAAACTATTCTTAAAGTACTTATGAAAATCTCGGACATCTAACAACTACCTTTTGCGAGCCCACTTGAAGTGGGAGAATTTCTTATACACACACTCAATGATTACATTGGAAGTAGCCAAATCGAAATGATGAGACAGAGCAGTAGTATCATATATGCTTAGGCTTAGGTTGGATGGGTGGTGTGTTTACCTCCGATGAGGTTAAAAACAGCTATGGCGGTGAGATTAGTTACTGTAGCAGTGAGATTAGAAACAGCGGTGGAGTGTGTGTTTGGATTCAAACGCAACTATAACGGTGAGGTGAAAATAAAAAATGACTATTAAGGACATCAGATTAGGATTGATATATAATAGAAGTTTTTAAATTATTTTACTTATATAAAATTATTAAAATATGTGAATTTATAAATTCATTTAATAAAATATTAAAATGTATCTTCCAATATTTTATTATAAATATTTTAATGAATTATATAATGTAACACCCCTAACCCATATCCGTCAGCTGGATTAGGGTTACAGAGTATTACCGAACAATACATAATAAAACACGATCATTGAACACTCTTAATCACTTTATCATAATGTTACTTTTATAACTTGACAGATTTAACTAATCACAAATAGATTCAAATACAAAATCATAAATTACAAATCAGCATTATTAAATTTTTTTTCCACTTATTCCATACTTAATAATCAACTTCACTGATATATATATTAAACCATCAAAACAATTAACGATGCAAGCGTTACCATCACATCCGAATTCTAGAACTCATAGCATATCTAGACATATATTCTTTTCATATCAACTTACGTTTTAACTTGTTACCAAATTCATGTATAGATGACCAATTCACTTGAGTCAAATAAATAAATAAACAAATAAATAAAAGTAGACATCCACATTTCATAATCATTACTTAACTAATTTAAACATATTCGTGATTACATATAAATCATTGAATCATGGTATATTCATATAATAGTATGATCGAACCTTATTTAAAACAACTTATATACTCTAATATGCAACATAACCAATCCACATATGTCTCATCATTTTAATACATCTTATCTCAAATATAATTGCACTTTATAACCAAATTTTATAACTACATGTTATAGACATAATAATAATAATAACCCAAAAGCCGAACTTATCATATACTAATACATAACATATTAAACTTTAAAATTTAACCATATGTGTCAATATATCACATAAAATACAACCCTAATCATCAATATAATGCAATTACCAAACACTCATGTCATAGTCGAATATACCTAGTTAACAACAAGCCAATTTCTTTAAATATGAAAACTCTACTTAGCCTTTCAAGTACATACCATAACCGTATATATATAAGATGTCAAAATTAAACAAAACATGGACTTATACATATATAGCATACTTACTATTTTTTATAGTTAAATATTCTTTTATAACAATGATGAATATTATTTTCGCAAATAGTAACATTATACTTGGATCAAATTTTGAAGTATCTAAACTAATGATTTTTAATAAAAAATATATAGTAACATAAGACATAACAAGTTTCATTATTACTAGAAATTAGGTTATGATACAAAATTGTTTTTACAAATATTGATTCATTAAACTATTTGCAATGGTTTCTTAACATTGCAATTTCAATGTCACTTTCACTGTTAGAAGAACTCGATTCACCTTTATCAAAATGGCCTGAAGAGATTGGCTTGTCGGGTATATTCTCAAATTGTCGAAAATCCACATCATTTGACCAAGCATGTCTTCGAATGTAATTATGCAAAACCATTGTTGCAACAACTATTAAAACTTGCTTGTCAAATGAATAGCTTGGAATATCTCTTAATATTGGCCATTTTTTTTTCACACTCCAAATGTTCGTTCAATCACAGAGCGTAACGAAGAATAGGCATGATTAAAGGTTTCTTTTTTTCCAGATGCTCGATGATTACCTCGATAAAATTCAGGTAAATGATATCGTTCCCCCTTATATGGACCTAGAAAACCTGCCATTTGCGGATATCCTGAATCCACAAGATAATATTTTCCTACAAAAAGTAAAACATAATATCAAGTTTAAAAATAAATTAAAAATTTTAATATTGTTTTTATGTAAAGATTAATTAAAAAATTAAAGTTCAACCTGGTAGAGGGTGTGGAAACTTTAACTCTTATTTTCTAAGTGCTTGCAAAAAAAATTCTACTGTCATTTGCTATTCCTTACCAACCAGGAAATGCAAAAATAAAGCACATGTTAAAGTCACAAACTGCCATAATATTTTGAGTTGGTTCACCTTTCCGTCTGATATAAGGTATTTGACAAGAAGGCGAAATGCATGCTTTTATGTGTGTTCCATCTATGGCCCCAATACAATCCTTTAAAATAAATACAAGTTATGAGATAAAAGTTAGAAATAATTTATATTTTAAAAATATAATGATTGTGTAAATTTCACCTTAAAGTGAGGCCAATATCTTGTATCATGTCGAATATGGTTCGGTACTTCCTCGAATTAACCTTTAGTGGGTTTAATCGTGTCTATTCCCGTTCGAGCAAATATATGTAACATATCAGTAAAAATTCGACTAACAGTTTCCCCAGATCGTTGAAATCGTTCTGCTGCATTTGAATTTGATTCTATATTTCCAAGAATATACAATGATAATGCTAACTTCTCCATCACAGATACCTTCTCATGCTTTAAGCCATAATTTGTTTGCAAATCATGCAACAAGCTGTGAAATGTATTTTTTGGCATCCTAAAACTATTCATGCAACGATCATCATGCCCATTAATACTTCGTCCACCCACATTTGACCTGTATAATTTGAATCCAAACACGGTTTCTTAGTGAAATAAGTTTCATGGTGTATCAATACACTGCTGAACACTTGTTCTTCCTCTTCATGATAATTGTTGTGCTCAACTTGTGTAACAATTGTGGCTATTCTTCGTTGAGCTTCTTCACTTAATTTAGGGGTATCATAATTCATATAAAAACTATTTTACATATTGTTAAATTCATCCATAACCTGAAAAAGTAATCAAATGAAAATAAATTAATAACTTGTGACATTCTATACAATACAAAAATTGAATAAAAGCATAGCATAAAAATAACAAACATAAAAAAATATCATACCTTAGTTTTACATATAAAAAGTAGATAATACATTAGGTTTACATATAAAAAGTAAATCATACATTAGTTTTGCATATAAAAAAGTAGATCATACATTAGGTTCACATATAAAAAGTAGATCATACATTAGTTTTGCATAAAAAAAAGGTAGATCATACATTAGTTTTACATATAAAAAAGTAGTATAGTTATATTACAATAATAATTCTAAGGAGCTTATGGTGGAGGTGGTGGATGGTATGGTTGGAAGGTAAATGAGGATGTTGCTACCAAGAATGAAAATGATGCAATTGGATTTTGTTTAGCATACTCACGTTGAAGCCATCAAACCCTAACATCTGGATCTAAGTTCAAAAACACTTCCCGTTTCACCGGTATTTGGAACATTTTGATGACAAAATAGTATAGTTCATCTTTTTTTGGAATTTCATCTCCCAAATCACGCAAAGCATCCATTGCATTTGAAATAGTATATTGAGAGTGAGGAAAAATAATTTCATTCACTGACTTTCTTGGACTAGCCATACTCTCACACAATTTCTCAATATGAGTAGCTAATGAATTTCTTGATGATTTTCTACTTGAACTTGATTTTTTTCCTTTACCATGTACAACCCCAAGTGTTTCCTTTCTCCGATTAGGAGTTTCATGAGAAGGGTTTAATGGTACCTCATTAGGAGGGATACCTTCAATCTCATTACTATTTTTATCTGAATCGCCAAATCCCTTATTAGGTGTATCATCTCCCATGGGAACCCCACTTGGAAGAACACCAGACGAAGGTGCCCATGCATTCTCTCCAGTGGCTACAATGCCACCAAATATTTGCCACATTAAATTATTCAATCGTGGTTCAATTCATTTCTTCTTAAATTCTTTAAAATCAGGATTTTCCAACATAACATGTTAAATATTAAATGTTATACTCAGATTTTTATATTTGTAAATTATTAATTTCAATAAACTTTATGCATTAAAATAATGATAAAGTTAACACTAACCTTTTTCAGCCCACCATTATTTGGTAGCATCGACCATCTTTTTAGATGGACACCATCCAATACCTGTAGATTCCTTAAGCAACTCCCTCCATAACCTCCATTCCTTTTTTAATGTATCCCACATATTTTTCAATTGAGGTTTTCCATAATTTTTTTGTGTTTTGCTTGAAAAAGAGCAACGACATTTTTCCATCCTTTTGAGTTTAGATGAGTTGTCAGTCCATTACTAGCATTGACTTCATTCACGCAAAGTTCACAACATATAAACGTCAGCTCATCATCCCAAATAGCTTTTGTTGCTAAGGTATTTTCTCCCTCCACAAATTTTCATATTATTTTGATTTTAAATGTCAACCGAAATAAAACCATAAATATACAATTAGATATAATAATATAGTTTCATAAAAAATTAAGAATAACACATCATAAAAAGATGAAAGCCATAAGATGTATAGTAAAGAAAAAATTCTCAAAAATCCATGGTAAATAATAACAAGTAAATCACAGTGTAAACTCTAAATTAATAGCTCTAGGTAAAATAAGAATCAAGTTTAATTCCTCACCCTGCCCCCTCTATTGATATTCCTTTTGCATTATGTTTTAAGAAAAGTAACTAACAAAGTCCATTAATAGAAATCTCACCAACCTAGTTACCTCAGTTCATTTAGCTCCAAACTAGCCCAGAGAACATATTGATGTATTGATGGATTATAAGATAAAAGCCAAGTATGACATAAACTTTAAAAAATATATCATCAGTAGAAAGATGTAGAAATAGTGATACCAATAAGTAAACCACTACGAACTCACACACCACAAACATGACTACTGCCCCTGTGATTCACCACAAACATGACTACTCTTCAACTCCTCTAATAATAAACAACATCATTGCCCCAGTTTTAGAAATTTCTAAATTATGAAGCATGCGAATTAAGAATGACCCTTGAATTTAATCAGGAAAAGAAATACCTCTTTGGGATGATTCAAATATCGATAGTTTCTCAAAATCAATAAAAGGGCGTTTCAAAGGTCTCTTATTGATTTCCGATCGCAAACATACAACACAGTATTCCTTAAAGTTTCAAAATTGCATTTTAATTTATAATGGAAGCAAAGGAAACATAAAAGGGTAAAGAAATGAAAGAATGAAAAGAAATTACATACAGAAAGCATCAAGAAGAAACAGAGAGACTTTGCGTCAAAAATAGAAATGGCAGCATTGCTACAAAGGTGAGCATATGTAGGGTGATCATGAATTAATTTCAACAAATAACATTCACCTCTAGTATAGTATAGGAAATTAGAAAGCAACTACACGTTCTATTACTTTTCTTATCCATGCCCCAAAACAAACTCTTCAAAGAATGAAAATCATAACATTTCATTTCATCTTGGATATCATATAGTGATGAACTCGCAATGCCCTTAGAGGTCAGAACTCAATAGTTCTAAGAAATTCATCAATGGTGAGACTATTTAGTTTCATTGATAACCTTTTCAGATAATCTACTGCCATTAACATCAATAGTCAAAAGGGCTAACAAATCATAATAAAAATAATAGTAATAATAATAACAACTGCGACAAAGAAGAGTAGAAGAAGCCAGAACTAGAGATAACAAGAAATTAATGAAAATACCTTCAAAAAGCAGCCACAACCAAGAACAAAGCAAAAAAAAAAGGGAGAAATCAGTGCTTTACTTCTCAAATATGAAAAGAAAATAGCTGTTTCGTTCCCAAATCTGAAAACAAATAAGGTTGGGAAAGAAATTAATTTAAGTTTCAAGGATAAAATGGTAAAATAATAACTAAAAGTATGGGTATTTTTGTCTCTTAAAAATACCTACTATCCCACTGGGTTTAATTGCTACAAAAACCCCCAGCCACTTTTCAGCATATCAGTATGGCTAAAATTAATTTTCACTGGACTATGCTGTCGAACCAAACAACATATCAGTGAGTTTGGTAACCCCAACTGCACCACACTAATGTTAACAGCTAAACCAAAGGAGCCCTTAGTCTTATATATACACACACATACATCGATCCGTTTCCATTCCAGCCTAAGTGTGTACGTAGGAGTGGGTGAGCCTATCATTCCATGCACATGCCATATGTATGCATTCTTCCAACCTAACTTTGCCCGTGTTAAGTACTTACATTAGATTTTTTCAAACTTAATCCAGGTTCTATTTTTTTTTAGTCCAAATTTATTAAAGAGCCCATTGTAATAAGCCAATTTAGCCCAGGCCCATACAAAAAAATAATAAACCAAAAATAATAAAACAAAGTCCAAGTCCAATCCAAAATATATCATTTGGCCTTATCTGAATGACCCATTACTTGAAAAGATTGAAGGTCCATCTACAAGCTTGACGTATATGGAAATATAATCTTTAAGGATATGCAATCTTAGATATGATATGCAATCCTAGAAGATATGATATGCAATCTTAGAAGATATGATTTTGTAATCTTAGAGATATAATTTGTAGATACCTTTTAATCTTAGCCGTTGATGTAATTGATCTATACCGTTGGATTTGGAAAGGCTCAACTATAAATAGAGGCCTCTCCTTCATTGTAAAGGACTAGAGTTTTGAGTAATAAAAATTCTTGAAAGCATTCACTCAAATTTCTCTCTCTTTTGCGTTCTTATTTTCTGTGGCTTGTTCTTATTTTTTTCTTCACTCATCTTCGTTTCTTTTTGAGTTGCTTCTGTTCGAGTTAGATTTTGATGGAGGAATTTCGTTAAATCCTCATATTGCGGGAGTCAGGTTGACTTAGGCATTTTTTTAATTGAAACACCCCAAACCCGACCCACAAGCCCCGACCGGATCTGACATGTTCCTTAAGAAAAACTTAGCTTAAATTTTGTTTTGTTTTCTTATAAAATAAGTCAATCCAAAACCAAGTCAGAATTTTAACGAGTTGGAAACCAAGTTGCCATTCGAGTTGTATTTTGCTAAAAAACTTTCTTTCATTTTTTCAGATTTCAGAGTTCATTAGGTTGAAAACCGTAAGTTGAGTAGGTGATAAAACATTTGAAGTTACTTTAAGAAAAATATTTAATTACTTGTTCGTTGATTGTCGTATGGAAATAAAACTTAAAACATAAATTTAAACAATTAAGTAGTGGTCGTATTACAAATTTAAAATACCAAATAAATCTCGAAAGAAAACATACTAAAGAAACGAAAAGAGTTCCATTATATGAAAACCGAAATTTTGCTGAGCATGGCCACCACATAGTCCCTGCCGACCCGGTCCATTGCACTATGTATCACCTGCAAAATGTTAGCCCCCGAAGGGTGAGTCAACTGACTCAATGTGTAACAGACAACCACTAAGTCCCAACCGATTATAGCCTTACTTACAACATTTTGGGTAGAGCCCATCCGAAATCATATTTGGCCTCAGGCCCATGTCATAGCATATTAAATCACATATATATAAAATCAATGATGCAACCCAAAACCACCTAGATATCCAACCTCTACACACCACCTGTACCTGCCAATCACACCATGGGGATTACTAAATCGACCCTCCATCCGCTACACACCCTTGAAGGCAGTCGCTGCAGTCAACTGCACATCGCCCTTAATATGTGGCATAGCCACCAGATAATGTGCCAAGGTCACTGGATACATAATATTGTGACATAAGTCACCGGATAATGTGGTAAAACCACCAGAACACTTCCCCTTTACATTATCACCCTCATGCCCATGCAACATACAAAATATACAAATATCATGCGATACACCTTACCCCAAGGCCATAAAGAAATTACACATGTTTTCATATCAATGTTTGTAACCATTGTTTAACAGAGTGTTAGGGATAACGTACATGAATATACTGCACCATTGAATGGTACCCTTAGCCATATTTATTCATAGCCTTATTAACACATATTTAACATTATTATTAATAATGGGAATTAGGGTGGGGTTACACACCTAATAACACTGAGAACTATGCTTTCGATACCAACACTTTCGCTTGCAGGGATCACAGCGATTTGCTTATCCCTTTTCGATACTGGCCCACAACCCGGTGGCCAATCACGTACTGCAGAAACCGAGCGTTTCTTAAATCTAGGGGTAGGAACTACCCCTTTTTCTCCTCCACTAGTACTCGCATCCATCGAATATCACTTAATCAGAAACCCGATTAATCGATACGTAAACATCTAAACGGAAACACATCTATAACTTATCTAAATACTCTTACCGAAATAGATCTGAATCCCAAGGACCCCTCCTTTGCTTTTGTCGAACCCTTCCTATAACACCACAGTTAGAATCGGCTAACACTAGAAAATATGGCCTTTGGCTGAATGGCATTATTTCCCTTACCTTAACCGATCAAATCCCGAAAATCGTCACCTATCCTTGAAAGTTGTCGAAATCCCTATATGAACCATGTTAGATTCGATTCTAACATTAATAGACAAAAGTAAGTGGCCTTCGGCCTAAGGTCATGCTTTGCTTACCTTGAATATCCAAATCCCAAAAGATCTCCTTCTAATCGTCGGCTACAAAGATCCCGAAACCCACCTTCATGGTTTCGGCCAAAAGAATAAAAGGGATTAGTGTCCTTGATTTCGACTAACCAAAGGGAAAAGAAGGAGAGACCGAATGACAATTAACCCTTACCGTAATATTGATATCAATCGAACACCTTTGCTGGAAACACAGAGAGATTCGGCCACAACAGAAGATTGATCGGCTTTGAGAGGGAAATAGAAAAGGAATCGATTTCAAAAGGGGTAGAGATGAAATCGGCTATGGAGAGTGATGACAAAAGATGTGGGAGTCAACTTTAGTGACAAGTGAGCAAATTGGCTAAGGTCTTAGCAAATGGAAAAAAAAGGTTTCTTCGGCTTTTGAAGATGGAAGATTCAATGCAAAGAAGAAGAAAAGAGGTTGAAGTCTTGTATGGTTTCGATTCTAGTGGGAATAAGAGGGTAGGTTTCGGCTTTTAGAGAGTGAATGAAGAAAAGAAAATAAGATGAGGAGAAGATGCACAATTGGTTCTTTCACTTTTGGCTTTTGGTCAAAGGAGAAGAAAAGGTTCAAGATTTCGGCACCTAAAGCCCCTAGCATAGACACTTCTCCCCTTGGCCGAAAATGCCACACCAAGACCCCTTCATTCGGCCAACTCTTCTTCTCTCTATCAGATTCTTTCTTTTCCTCCTATTTCTTCTCTTTTCCGCTCATTCAAAAGAGTTTGAATGAGCCACACTCTTATCTCCCTTCTTAGCCAAAAATTTGAGCTGTTTGACCCAATCTACAGCTCATCCATGAAGTGTCCACGGCACCTCCAACTCTTCACTCCCCTTGATGCAAAATAAATGCCAAAATACTTCCCTTGCTGCTCGAAACCTAGGTCCCTTCTCACTCCCTGAGGCGTCACCCCTCTGTGCTCCAAGTGGCGCCTCCCTTGCCACTTTTCCAACTGAGTCCTTGTGTCATAAGCCACACACTAACCTTCTTAAGGCCTAGCGCTCCTAGCTCTTCCCCCTATCAACTTAAAGTCAGACATTTTTCTAAGGCTCTTGCCTACACCCAAGGTTCCCAAAGCCCCCAAACACATACAAACAGCACACAAGCACACTACTACATACATTGGAGTTAAAACGCATAACCCCTAAATCTCAAATATTACAGTTCTACCCCCTTAAAATAATTTCGGCCTCAAAATTACCTGGCTAAAATAGGTTTTCTTCTTCCGGCTCCCATGAAGCTTCTTCCAATCCATGGTTCCGCCATAGCACTTTGACTAGAGGAACTGACTTCCTACGTAATACTTTCACTTTCCGTTCTAAAATCTAAATCGGTTCCTCCATGTAGGACAAATCTGGCCTCAACTCCACTTCTTCCACTGGTACCATATGTGATGGGTCTGATCGGTAACGTCGTAGCATCGAAACGTGAAACACATCATGCATCTGCTTTAATTCCAAAGGCAACTCTAACTGGTACGCCACTGGTCCAACCCGCTTTAAAATCCGATAAGGTCCTATAAACCTGGGACTTAGCTTTCCCTTGCGACCAAATCTCATCACCTTCTTCCATGGAGAAACTTTCAGAAACACCTGATCCCCTATTGCAAACTCTATCTCTTTCCGCTTGAGATCCGCATACGACTTTTGTCTGTCAGATGCCTCCTTCAACCGTGCCCGAATTACCTTAACCTTTTCTTTCGATTTTGCCACAATCTCTGGACCCAAAACATGACGTTCCCCCAATTCTGTCCAACACGTAGGAGTGCGACACTTCTGTCCATATAGTGCTTCATACGGTGCCATCTGAATACTTGCTTGATAGCTATTGTTATATGCAAACTCCGCTAAAGGTAAGAACTCCCAACTTCCTCTGAAATCTATCACGCAACCCCTCAACATGTCCTCTGGTACTTGAATTACTCGTTCAGACTGGCCGTTCGTCTGTGGATGAAATACCGTACTGAAGTCTAACCTAGTGCCCAGTGCCTGATGCAATGCTCTCCAAAATCGAGACGTAAACCTCGGATCCCTATCCGAGATAATCGACACCGGCACCCCGTACAACCTCACAATTTCTGCCACATACAATTTTGCCAATCTCAGCAGAGAATAGTCAACTCGCACTGGTATGAAATGTGCAGACTTTGTTAATCGATCCACTATCACCCATACTGAATCCTTCTTAGTAGGCGTAAGGGGAAGCCCACTAACGAATTCCATAGTGATTCTCTCCCACTTCCACTGCAGAATCTCTATTAGCTGAAGCAACCCCGAAGGTACTTGGTGTTCAGCTTTGACCTGCTGACACGTTAAGCACTTCCCCACAAATTCTGTAACTTCTCGTTTCAGATCGGGCCACCAAAACTGATCCCGTAAATCCCTGTATAACTTACTTCCTCTAGGATGCATAGCATAAGGGCTACTATGAGATTTTCGAAGAATTCTCTACCTTAATTCCTCATCCTTTGGTATACAGACCTTGCCCCGAAAACACAGCACTTCGTCACTGTTTACACCATAGTCTTCCAATTCCCCATTCTGCACTTGCAAAAGCTTAGCACTCAGATCGTCATCTACCAATTGTTTCTCCTTTACCTGGCTTAACCACGTCGGCTTCACTTGCAATTCCGCTAGCAAACTTCCATCATCATAAAGACTAATATGTGCAAATATTGCCCTCAGATCCGACACTACTTTTCGACTTAGGGCATCTGCCACCACATTCGCCTTACCTGGGTGATATTCTATTGAACAATCGTAGTCTTTCAACAACTCCACCCACCTTCGCTGTCTCAAATTCAGCTCCTTCTGAGTTAACAAATATTTCAGACTCTTGTGGTCAGTGTAGATCACCGACCTTTCTCTATACAAATAGTGCCTCCACACCTTTAGAGCGAATACTACTGCAGCCAACTCCAGATCATGCGTCGGATAGTTAACCTCATGTGGCCTTAATTGCCAAGATGCATAAGCGACCACCTTCCCACCTTGCATTAAAACACATCCCAATCCTGTGTGAGAAGCATCACAATACACCACAAAGTCTTTCCCTGCTTCAGGCTGAATCAAAACCGAGCCTCTGTCAATACTCTCCTAAGCTTCTCAAAACTCTCCTGCTGCTTATCCGCCCACACGAAAGGTACCTCCTTTCTCAACAACTTCATCAAAGGTGCTGCTATTGACGAGAACCCTTCGACAAATCTCCTGTAGTAGCCTGCTAACCCCAAGAAACTACGAACCTCTGCCACAGACTTAGGTGGTTTCCAATCTAGCACCGCCTCAATCTTCCGAGGATCCATCCTTATCCCTTCTGCAGACACCACATGACCCAAAAGCACAACTTTCTTTAACCAAAATTCGTACTTGCTAAACTTGGCATATAACTTCTTCTCCCTTAACACCTGCAATACTACCCGGAGATGTACATCATGCTCTTCCTCAGACTTGGAATAAACTAGAATGTCATCTATAAACACAACGACAAACTGATCCAAGTAGGGTTGAAAAACTCAATTCATCATATCCATGAATGCAGCTGGGGCGTTCGTTAATCTGAACGGCATTACTAAAAACTCATAATGTCTGTATCTAGTCCGGAAAGCTGTCTTATGGATATCTGCTTCCTTCACCTTAAGCTGATGATATCCCGACCTTAGATCTATCTTTGAAAATACCGCAGCCCCCTTGAGCTGATCAAACAAGTCATCAATCCTCGGCAATGGGTACTTATTTTTGATCGTCAGCTTATTCAACTGCCGGTAACCTATGCACATGCGCATAGTCTCGTCCTTCTTTTTTCACGAATAGGACCTGTGCTCCCCATGGAGACACACTGGGTTGAATAAACCCACGATCCAATAGCTCTTAGATCTGAGCTTTAAGCTCCACCAACTCTTTTGGCGCCATTCTATACGGACCAATTAACACGGGAGCTGTACCTGGCTGTAAATCAATTCCAAACTCCACCTCCCTATCCGGGGGTAACCCTGGCAGCTCTTCCAGAAAGACATCCACGAATTCTCTTACTGTTCTAACTCCACTAACCCCCTCTTCTCTTGCATCCAAAGCACTCATGAAGGCCAGAAATGTCTTATACCCTTTTCGCACCATCTTATCAGCCTTCAACGTAGATACTACGTTAGACAAATAATTCCTTCTTTCTCCTATCATAATTATCTCCTCATCCCCCGGAGTCCTCAACTCCATTCGCTTAGCTGCGCAATCCAATTTAGCACGATGTTCCACTAGCCAATCCATGCTTAGAATGAGATCAAATTCCCCGAAAGGTAGTTCCATCAAGTCGGTAGGAAATACCACTCCCTGAATCTCTAAAGGCACACTCCGAAAAATCCTAATCACCACTACTGTTTGACCTAACGGGCTCATCACAGTCATTTCCCTAATAGACAGTTTAGATGCTACACCTAATGTTTCAGCTATTCTACATGCAACATATGAGTGGGTCTAGCCAACATCAATTAAAGCAAAAAAGGCTTGTTTGCTATAAAGTACGTACCGGTTATGACGTCCGGTGCGTCACCATCCTCCTTCCGATGAACTATATACACTAGACCAGGCTGCCTCGTATCTGCATTACTAACACCTCTGCCCAGTGTCCCACGACCTCGACCAGAACTATTACCTCTGCCAACCGGACCACGACCCCTCGATGGCTACTGTCCACCTCTTCTGGTCTGATTAAAACCCTGACTTGTTAGTTGGCCCCTGTCTGTTTCCACAGGATAGTCCTTAATCATGTGATCTTTGGACCCACACTTAAAACATCCCCCTGTCTCCTTCCAACACTGCCCCGGGTGCATCTTTCCATATTGAGCACACGTACGATAATGACCTCCCACAGCAACCTGCTGATCTTGCGGTCCATCAACTCTAGGTCTTTTCTGAAAACTTCCAGATGACCCCGATGATCCATAACCCCTCTTATTTTTATCTTGACCTCTGTCTTGGTTCTGCCTCTCGGTCCACTTTACCTCCTCGGCTATTTTCACTTTTTCAACCAATACCGCGAAGTCCCTCTCTCGCTGTGGAGCTATTAGCACCCTTAACTCATCTCGAAGCCCATCGTCGAACCGTACGCAGCGCTCATAATCAGTCGACATGATTCCCCGGGCATATCAGCTCAAACAAAGAAATTCCGCTTCATACTCAGCTACAGATTTGCCCCCTTGTACCAAATTCAAGAACGTCTTCCTCTGAGCATCCACATAACTTGCTCCTATATACTTCTCTTAGAACATCGTCTTGAAATACTCTCAATCAATCTGGTCCACTTGGGTACCCTCTCTAACAGTGAGCCACCACTGATACGCCTCATCCCGAAGTAGTGACACTGCCCCTTTCAGTTTTTCCTCAGCCGTCAGATTCAAATTGTCCATGATTCACTCCGTCGCCTTTAACCAATACTCAGCTGTATTGGGCACCACTCCGAAAACACCTCAGAATACCTCAGCTCCATTGGCTCGGAGTCGCTCAGATACAGATTTCTGAGCTTTCGTACCTCCACCTGCTCCGGTCACCCTCTCAAGAACTCGCAGATCGCTCATGAGCATCGCATCATCCCCGTCGATCCTCGATACTCAACACCAGCAGCTGGTGGTGGTGGTACCTCATTCTCGGACCCTTGACCAGACCTAACTGGTTCCGATACGGTCATTCTGCCTCTACCACGCCCACGCACATTACAACCACATCCCCTAGTACTCATATCTACCGCCGCATCTTATCTGTTTTAGAAATTTTATGCATTACTTATTGTTCCACTGATTACCCACAAGTAATTTTATATAAAGGCATTTGATAGTAGTTCTTTCGGTCATTCAAAGTTTTCATTTCAAGTCTTCTACCCTAATTCAGAGAATCACATTCATTCATCAATAGTATCCCCTACACACGTTCACCACTCTGAACATTTTCGTCCGTTCCCAATCTAGGGGTATTTTTATAATTTATCCTATAGGGGTATTTTGGTAATTTTCCAAATCAGGGTATCTTGTAACTTCGCAAAATAGGGGTTTTTGGTATTTTTGCAAAATAGGGATATTTTGGCAAAAGAAATCGAGGGTAGAATGGTAATTTCATAAACTGAAGGTATTTTAGTAATTTTACAAACCAAGGGTATTCCGGTAATTTTGTAAATCAAGGGTAATTTGGTGATTTCAAAACTAGGGTTTTTATAAAATAGTGTGGCTAGTCTCTTTCGGGTTTTAATTATTAAATTTAGCATACAAATAAGTCCTCTTGGTTAGGGTGAACCGTCACTACGCACTAAGTAGGATTCGAGCGAAGAGGAGGTGAGTCACTAGGACTGCTTAAATACCAAGCTCCCCCTGAATCCAATTCTAGACATGCACACAACTGTTGCCACACCCTTAACTCAGCGACTTACTCACAAGTTTGTTTGATTGGTCTTTAAATTTTATGTAATTTTGTGTTGGAGTAAACTAATCCTAGGGTTCAATAGCTCCTAATCTACTAATCTACGATCCCGTAATACCCATCTCTTCCACATAAAAATCACACAATGATTAGGGGTACTTACCTGGTGGACTTCGGGCTAGAGACTCAAGTGCCACACCAGAAAACCTGATCATCTTTTAGTAAAACCCACTTTCGAAAAAACATTTTGGGCCCAAAAGCCTTCGAAGCCGAGTTTTGAACCGGGCTCTGATACCAAAATTGAAACACCCCAAACCCAGCCCACAAGCCCCGACCGGATCTGACATGTTTCTTAAGAAAAACTTAGTTTAAATTTTGTTTCGTTTTCTTATAAAATAAGTCAATCCAAAACCAGGTCAAAATTTTAACGAGTTGGAAACCAAGTTGCCATTCGAGTTGTATTTTGCTAAAAACCTTTCTTTCATTTTGTCAGATTTAGAGTTCATTAGGTTGAAAACCGTAAGTTGAGTAGGTGATAAAACATTTGAAGTTACTTTAAGAAAAATATTTAATTACTTGTTCGTTGATTGTCGTATGGAAATAAAACTTAAAACATAAATTTAAACAGTTAAGTAGTGGCCTTATTACAAACTTAAAATACCAAATAAACCTCGAAAGAAAACATACTAAAGAAACGAAAAGAGTTCCATTATATGAAAACCGAAATTTTGCTGAGCATGGCCACCACATAGTCCCTGCCGACCGGTCCATTGCACTATGTATCACCTGCAAAATGTTAGCCCACGAAGGGTGAGTCAACTGACTCAATGTGTAACAGACAACCACTAAGTCCCAACCGATTATAGCCTTACTTACAACATTTTGGGTAGAGCCCATCCGAAATCATATTTGGCCTTAGGCCCATGTCATAGCATATTAAATCACATATATATAAAATCAATGATGCAACCCAAACCCACCTAGATATCCAACCTCTACATACCACCCGTACCTGCCAATCACACCGTGGGGATTACTAAATCGACCCTCCATCCGCTACACACCCTCGAAGGCAGTCGCTGCAGTCAACTGCACATCGCCCTTAATACGTGGCATAGCCACCTGATAATGTGACAAGGTCACCGGATACATAATATTGTGACATAAGTCACCGGATAATGTGGTAAAACCACCAGAACACTTCCCCTTTACATTATCACCCTCATGCCCATGCAACATACAAAATATAAAAATATCATGCGATACACCTTACCCCAATGCCGTAAAGAAATTACACATGTTTTCATATCAATGTTTGTAACCATTGTTTAACAGAGTGTTAGGGGTAACGTACCTGAATATACTGCACCATTGAATGGTACCCTTAGCCATATTTATTCATAGCCTTATTAACACATATTTAACATTATTATTAATAATTGAGAATTAGGGTGGGGTTACACACTTGATAACACTGAGAACTACGCTTTTGATACCAACACTTTCGCTTGCAGGGATCACAGCGATTTGCTTATCCCTTCCGTTGCTGGCCCACAACCCGGTGGCCAATCACGTACTGTAGAAACCGAGCGTTTCTTAAATCTAGGGGTAGAAACTACCCCTTTCTCTCCTCCACTAGTACTCGCATCCATCGAATATCACTTAATCAGAAACCCGGTTAATCGATACGTAAACATCTAAATGGAAACACATCTATAACTTATCTAAATACTCTTACCGAAATAGATCTGAATCCCGAGGACCCCTTCTTTGCCTTTGTCGAACCCTTCCTATAACACCACAGTTAGAATCGGTTAACACTAGAAAATATGGCCTTTGGCCGAATGGCATTATCTCTCTTACCTTAACCGATCAAATCCCAAAAATTGTTACCTGTCCTTGAAAGTTGTCGGAATCCCTATATGATCCATGTTAGATTCGATTCTAACATTAATAGACAAAAGTAAGTGGCCTTCGGCCTAAGGTCATGCTTTGCTTACCTTGAATATCCAAATCCCGAAAGATCTCCTTCTAATCGTCGACTACAAAGATCCTGAAACCCACCTTCATGGTTTCGGCCAAAAGAATAAAAGGGATTAGTGTCCTTGATTTCGGCTAACCAAAAGGAAAAGAAGGAGAGACCGAATGACAATTAACCCTTACCATAATATTGATATCAATCGAACACCTTTGTTGGAAACACAGAGAGATTCGGCCATAACAGAAGATTGATCGGCTTCGAGAGGGAAATAGAAAAGGAATCAATTTCAAAAGGGGTAGAGATGAAATCGGCTATGGAGAGTAATGACAAAAGATGTGGGAGTCAACTTTAGTGACAAGTGAGCAAATTGGCTAAGGTCTTAGCAAATGGAAAAAAAAGGTTTCTTCGGCTTTTGAAGATGGAAGATTCGATGCAAAGAAGAAGAAAAGAGGTTGAAGTCTTGTATGGTTTTGGTTCTAGTGGGAATGAGAGGGTAGGTTTCGGCTTTTAGAGAGTGAATGAAGAAAAGAAAATAAGATGAGGAGAAGATGCACAATTGGTTCTTTCACTTTCGGCTTTTGGTCAAAGGAGAAGAAAAGGGTTAAAGATTTTGGCACCTAAAGCCCCTAACATAGACACTCCTCCCCTTGGCCGAAAATGCCACACCAAGACCCCTCCATTCGGCCAACTCTTCTTCTCTCTATCAGATTCCTTCTTTTCCTCCTATTTCTTCTCTTTTCCACTCATTCAAAAGAGTTTGAATGAGCCACAATCTTATCTCCCTTCTTAGCCGAAAATTTGAGCTGTTTGACCCAATCTACAGCTCATCCATGAAGTGTCCACGGCACTTCCAACTCTTCACTCCCCTTGACGCAAAATAAATGCCAAAATGCTTCCCTTGCTGCTCGAACCTAGGTCCCTTCTCACTCCCTGAGGTGTCACCCCTCTGTGCTCCAAGTGGCGCCTCCCTTGCCACTTTACCAACTGAGTCCTTGTGTCATAAGCCACACACTAACCTTCTTAAGGCCTAGCGCTCCTAGCTCTTCCCCCTATCAGCTTAAAGTCAGACATTTTTCTAAGGCTCTTGCCTACAACCCAAGGTTCCCAAAGCCCCCAAACACATACAAACAGCACACAAGCACACTACTACATACATTGGAGTTAAAACGCATAACCCCTAAATCCGAATATTACATTAACTTTTTTTTATTTATCCATTTAATTGTTTAATTATTGATTATTCTTTTTATTTTATGCATTTATTTATTCATATACTTTCTTATTTACATATTGTTCATTCATTTAACCATTCTTATCATTCTTTTATTTTTTCCATTAAATATATACTTTATTTATTTGTTTTTTTATTAATATTATGTCACACATGTCGTTTATTTTTAAAAAAAACTCGTTTTATAAATCATCCATTTTAAATTATTTGATTATTTGCTTTAATTTTTTTCCATGTATTATCAATTGCAAAATATTTTTTATACTATCTATTTTATATACCATTTATTTTAAGAAATTTTGTGTATAACTCGTTCTAAAATTCATTATTACACAATATTTATTTTAAATTCATTTATATATTATTACTTTATATATTACCTATTTTCATTTTATATATTATTATTTCAAACTTATACATATATTACCTACCTTTATTTTTTATATATATAGTTTATTTTAAATTGTTGTATATAGTATATTTCAATTTTTTCCCTTATTACTCATTTTAAATTCATTTATTATTATTTATAAATTTTTACATTTTATTTTGCCTTATAATTTTTTTTCCTTTATACTTTTGTTTTAAATTCATTGGTCTTTGATTATTGATGTTAGTATTTAAATAATTGCCATTATGTGTTTTATAAATTATTTATTTATATTTTCATATTGCCTTTTTTTATCAAAATTTTTACGTATCGTTTTAATATTGCATCAATTTTCCCAAATTCAAAAAGAAAACTTTTAAAAAATAAGGCAATATTCGGTACTTTAGAGCTTTGAGAAAATCGTGCCCTAACTTACTGGGTTTCGATTTTTTTTATCTAAATAACCGAATATCCTTTTTAAACTTTAATGCATGAGACAAGCTTAGTTTCGAAGGTTAAAATGTCGTATCCTAGCTTACTGGATGTGATTTCTTATTACTTCGGGACAAGAAGGTCTTAACATCAAATTTAATTTATTCAGGCTTTTTAAAAAATAAAGAGGATCGTATTTTAAAATCTTTTTTCAAATTTTCGATATTAGGACATTAATTAATCAATTAAGTACCAATTTTTGGGCGTTACGAGAGTGCTAATCCTTCCTCGTGCGTAACTGACTCCCGAGCCCATTTTCTCGAATTTTGTAGATCAAAATCATTACGATTCAATTCAATATTTTGTTCGTTCGGGTTTGATGGTGTTATAGCTCTATAATTAATTCAATTAGGTTTATCGATGGATGAACTACATTACCGATATTGACCCCAAAAAGAAATCAGAAGTACAAACTAGTCCGTGAACAACCAACCATCGTGACCGTAAAAATTGGATAGGTTCGATCTATGGTCACTGGATCCTCCTAAAAAGATCTACTAAATTCATCGAGTTGTTCCAAAGAATCAAAACGACCAGATAAATCAAAATATTTTATTAAAATAATTAATCTCATGGTGACCGATCACACCTCGAAAAAATATTGGTGGCGACTCCATTTTCATTTTAAAAGTCGACCCTATTTTTCAAAATAAAAAAAATGGTTTTGACACCCATATTAGAATATATATTATATATTACTTAAAAAAATTTAAAGTTGTTATTAATATTAATAAAAAATGAAATTAAAAAATGTTAGTTAAAACAAGGAGAAAATAATTGGTCGGACGTGGCCCCCACCATGCTACCATCACCTTGGCTATTTTTGCATGGCACCCCCTGCCTATTTAAAGGAATTATAAGTCAAGATTAGGGAAGACTTTGGTGCAATTGTACAAGCCAAAGATCAAATAGAAAAAAAGAAAATTAAACGAAGATACAACACTTAAAAGCCGCCAAGGCAAAGCGTGCACGGCAAAGTCAAGAAACAATGGAAAAAAAGTAAAATTTTGTTACTAGGCCCTGTACTTTACTTAAATTATGGATTTAATACCTATATTTTAATGAGTAGATTTTTTTCAAAGCTTAATCAACAACTTTATCCTTTCCCTTTCCTCTACTTGCTCCAACAGCCTCCATTACATTCTCTAATAATTCATACAAATCCATAATTAACGTCATGAATTTAGCAATTAATGGTCACTTAATGACCACTCAAACAAATGGTGTCATGGAATGCAAGGCTTCCTAATAACCCTTCGGACCCATTTTCGAAATTCTCATATCTTTCAATTCTCTTGATCGAATTGAAATTCGATTCCGCAATTTTTCTCTAGGGACTTCAAACTATCATTGAATACCAATTAATTCTATAACTTTCATCTCTTACAATTAGGTCTCGAGTTATACAACAAAAACTTATTTAACAATTACTTAAATTAATTTAATCACAATTCCATCCACTATACTAATAACATGTTTTTCACCTAACTTAATCAACTAAGTAATTCAAAATTTTCTCTCAATCCCTCTACTCCCTTCAATGGTAACTTGTATCAACTTTAACAATTGAACAATCTAACTTATGGGTCAACTTTACTAAGCTAAATAGATTAGAAATCCGTGAAAAATTTAAAAGAAAAGTTTGACTGCCTTCATTGATTTTGGCCGACAATGGAGGATGAGCTCAATCGATTTATTCTCCTCTACTTTTGGCTACGGAGAAAGATGACAGAAAATGTTATCATCTCTCCACTATCACATATATTATTGTTGTTAACGGTGTAACGGTAAGCTGACGTGGCAAGTTAAATCATCATTTCAAACGAAAAATTTAGGTTAAATTATACAATTGGTCCTTATATTTTTTTCTTTTTGAGCAATTTAATATTTATCTTTTATGTTCTTTTAACTTTCTTTTTTTTTCTTTATTTTCCATTCTCTTCTACTTCTCCCTCTATCTTCCTCCCTTCTCCATTTCTTTTAGCATTGTATTTCTATGTTTCCGTTTCTTTTAACATAACTTTTTTATGTTTCTGAAACAAGAAAAGGCGAAAGTTGAAACCAAAGTAAAACTTGCCTCATACATTCTTACTCCACAATTACAAATCATCATCGTCCATTGTCTTTTTGATGACCAATTTGAATATCTCAATAACTTAGTCCACAAGGTCATCTCACTCGAAAACCTCGCCAGTCGTGACCTATGATAATCCACCCTAAAAAAGTTTCCTAAGCCCATTCCCTCAACCTCCTAACCAACCTCTATGACCACCTTATCTACCTTACCTACAACTTTTCGCCCTCTCTAAACTACGTTATTTCATAGATTCTTTAAAAGAGCTCGACACTCTCAATGACTAAAATTACCACCATATGGAACTTACCCTCAGCTTTACCCAAACCAGTTAGGTTTCATGCTTCTTTTCTCTCTCCGGTTTATCCATGCTCGACTTCCAATCAAGCTTGCTTGGGAATATCCAAGAAGGTTTAGATTAGGTTTATTGTTTGCTTAATTTTATTTGTCAGAAAAGAAAAGAAAAGGAAATGAATAATATACATGATTCTGTCAAATTTTGGAAAAGGAAAAAATTGTTTTGAATATAAATAATTCAATTTATGTTTAGATTTGATTAAAGATATGGTTTTTTTTTATATTGATTAGTTAGATCTAGTTTTAGTTTCAAAATTAGGTTATATTCAAATCGAGATTTGATTATTCGGTTTTGAGTGAAATTCAATTTAGGAAGTATCTGAAATAAATAAGGACTTGGTTTATTTGGTGGGCAAATATTTTGCTTCTGCAGTAAAGAATATGATATGAGAGAAAAAGAAAGGGGAAGAAAAAGAGAAGGAAAATAAAGAAATAAAAAGAAAAATTAAATTGTTAAAAAAATAAAGTACAGGGACTAGTTGTGTAATTTGACCCAAAATTTTAGTTTGATATGATGGAATAACGGGCCGCGTCAAATTGTTGTTACACCATTAACATCACTTAACAACTCAATGGCTAAAATGTAACAGAACTATAATTTAAGTGACTAAAACATAATATTTCAAACATAAGTAACTAAAATGTAACCTAAGACAAACAAAAGTGACTATTTTGGTAGTTTACCCTTAATGTTTTGTTTAATGTAATAGGATGATAATGATATTACTTAATGGTCATTATCTTATTAATTTATTTATTTTTGGTAAGGAAAACAAATATAATAATCTAACTACATAAGAGATCTTTGAGCAAGACTGTCACTTGCTTGAACATTAGAAGATAGTGTAATCACCTTCCTTGGAATCTCTTCAAATATCTTCAAGCCATGATTTGTATCGAAGGGTAGCTTGGCTAAACAATTAGTAAGTTTATTAAAATCTCTAGGAAAATGTTGTATGGTCCAAAATTTTGCATTCACTAAAAGGAGATGGATACGTCTAATAAGAGCATAATTTGAACTTGACAAGGAAGAGTCTTGAATGATCTTGATCGCTTCCAAGCTATCTGTTTGGATCATCACACCCTTATATTGACTGTTGTGAATGAAGGCCAATCCATCGAAAATACCCCACAATTCAGCATCAAGAACTAAACATTTGCCTAAACATCTGTTGTATCACATAATCCACTCCCCTTTCCTGTTTCTTATGGCTCTCCCCACTCCAGCATTTCCAGAAGCAATCTAGACCGCTCTATCAATGCAAAGGCTGATCCAGTTCTCTGGAATATGAGTAGCTGCATTTGTTTCTTGATAGCTAGACACATCCTCCTTGTGAAAAGAAACAAATTATTTTACCCAAATATATGATATTTTAACTATTTCACCTGTATTCCATAAGACTCCCTGAAAAAGAAAAAGGTTTCTATTCTTTCATATTTGCCAGATAAGTAAGCCAAATAAACAAGACTAATTTACCTCATTAAGCCAAATAAACAAGACTAATTTACCTCATTAGCTACTGATTTAGCGGGATTCTGCAAATTAGATTTTAGCCACTGAATAATGCCACCTGTAAAGAAAAACCCATTAGTTCCATCTGGTAGGACACATGTCCAAATTTATTTAGCTCCCGAACAATTTCTAAGTACATGCAATATGTCTTCAGAATGATGACCACATATACTACAAGAGCTATCATATCTTATACCCCTCTTAACACACCAAATTCCACTTCACATCCTTTGTATTCCACGATCTTCCTCGAATGTGAGAATACAACTTTTGAGAGAAAATACCATTTAAAGTATAAGCGCAACTAATCCTATCAGAACCTGTAGAAGGACGGGGTGGGGAAACACCCACAATATGTCTAATTATATCATCAGGTAACCAAAGACTTAAAAGATCCAAATTCCAAGATCCCTCCTCAGTGGTCATATCACGGGGAAGACAGTCCAAATTAATATTAGCAAGGGTAGGAACTTGATAAATCAAAGACCCTATATCTGGGATCCATGGTACTCTCTAAAAACTAATATCGTTCCCATCTCCAACTAACCAAAACAAACTTTCTCAAATTAAGGGCCATGCCTTACAAATGGCCCTCTAAAATAAAGAACATCTCCCTTGCGAGATATTATCTGGTAAAGCCTCTTTCATACCATATTTGGCTCGAAGAATTCGCACCCATAGGGCATTCCGTTTGGAGACTAAGTTATATCATATCTTCATCATAAATGAGGTATTTTGGTCTTTCAAATGTCTAATTCCAAGCCCTCTACGAGAACGAGGTTGGCAAACAGACTCCCAGTTGACCGAAGACATCCTCTCTCTACTAATGGATGACCCCCAAATAAATTTCCTGATGATACTTTCAATCTCATCACATAATTCCTTAGGGATCATCATGGACTGCATGAAGTAATTGGGAACAAGTAGCAAAACTGATTGTGCTAAGGTTACTCTACCAGCTAAAGATAACTTCCTAGCATCCTAACTATTCAACTTACTCTGAATCTTGTGAACAATAAACCTCAAGGTACTATTCAAAATCCTTTCATGAAGAAAAGGTACCCTAAATAAATGCCAAGATTACGCACCTTGTGGAAACCAAGGAATTTCACTTAACTGCATACTAATAGCGTCATCTATTCCTTTGGAGAAATAAATACCAGTCTTCCGAGCATTAATCTGATGCCCAAAATATCCACAAAATCTCTCTAGAATATCGTTGAGAATCAATGTTTGCTGAAGATCTGCATGACAAAAAATGACATGATCATCCACAAAGAAAAGATGAGAAAGACTCGGGCCAGATCTCAATAAATGAACAGGTTGCCAAAAGCCATCATCTATAGCTTGATGAAAGCTATGAGCGAGTCATTTCATGCAAAGAACAAACAAATATGATGAAAGTAGACATCCATGACGAAAGCTGTAAGATAGTACGAATGAAAGATATTTGAGAGAAAACTAAATTTGAAAATTCTCTATTTCTTATTCTGAATTCATCATTGAAAACCTTGCTACATTCATCTGTATATTACATATTTATAACAGAAGCCTGACTAACAACTTCTTAGCTGGACTAACCAACTAGGACTAACTAACAATTCTTAGCTGGATTAACCAACTAGGACTTAACTAATTAACCGAACTAGCTAATGCATACTATACTATATCATGCACCCATCTTCCCGACCTGTGAGACACAAAGCAGATTTCGAAACCGCGAAAACCATGTTGCGGACAAAGGCTTCGTAAATATATCCGCCACTTGATCACAAGCTGGAACTTCTCCTACCAACAGAGATCCATTCGCAACCTTTTCCGAACAAAAATAAGTCAAGCTCGACATGTTTGAATTTTGAGTGTAGAACAGATTAGCCGCCATCGCCACTCAAGACTTGAACTATCACACCAAACTTGTGAGTATCGCAGACACAACCCGTAATTCCTAAAGTGTGAAACTAACCAAGTGACTTCACTTGTTACCATGGCAAGACTCATGTATTCCGCTTCACCGTGGAACGAGAGACGACTTGTCGCTTCTTAGACCCCACGAATAGGAGATGTCCAAAATAGACACAAGAACTTTGACGAGATCGACGATCATCAAAATCAAGCCCCGGTTGGCATCAAGATACCCAACCAAAGATAACCAGAAGTCGGACGAATCATTATTCCAAAATCAATAGTCCCGCATAAATACCGTAATATCGTTTTAATGCCACCATATGAACATTAGTAGGACTATGCATGAATTGACATATCCTATTCACCGCATATGCAATATCTGGTCTGGTCATAACAATATACTGAAGAGCACCAGCAATACTCACATACTCGGTCGGATCGACCAAAGGTTCTCCATCAGACTTGGACATAGTAGAAGAACTAACCATTGGAGTATGAACTCCTTTTGCATCAAACATCGAGCAACGAGCAAGAAGATCACGGATATACTTTCGCTGACAAAGATGAAGAGAAGTAGCGGAGTGAGTAACCTCAATCCCAAGAAAATAATGTAACTCACCCATATCCTTGAGTGAAAACTCGCTATTCAGCAACTGAACAAACCATTCGACAGACTGAGACATATTCCCAGTAACTATAATATCATCAACATACACAAGAACGTAGAGAGTGGAATCACGTATTATCCGTACAAACAAGAAGGAGTCAGACTTGGAAGCAACAAACCCCACCGAATTGAGGAACTGTTTTAGTTTATCAAACCACGCACGAGGTGCCTGTCAGAGACCATACAAAGCCTTTTTCAAACGACATACGAGAGGTTGTCCATCGGAGGCACGCACCTCATACCCTAGAGGCTGATACATATACACCTCTGTGTCAATATCACCATTTAAGAAAGCATTGTTAACGTCAACTTGCCGCAACTGCCACCCCGAGAGACAGCAATAGATAAAATAACACGCACAGTAGCAGGTTTAACGACAGGACTAAACATTTCCTTGAAGTCACATCCAGGATTTTGCGAGCAGCCTTTTGCAACGAGACGGGCTTTCCGGCGAGCAACAGTGCCATCTAGATTTCTTTTAATTTTAAACAACCACTTGCACCCTATAACTGCGGTTTAGGGTCGCGAACAAGATCCCAAGTGAGATTTGAATAAGTGCATCATATTCGCTTGTGCAAAGAAGACGCCACTCGAGATGAAGTCAAAGCTTCTTCGATCGTAGAAGGTTCAACGACCTCAACAGAAAGAGCCTTAGGTTTGAATATACCACTTTGGACCTAGTCACCATTGGATGAGTATTAACTATAGGTAGATCGGGGCACGAGTACAGTAGCACTCGAGGAAACACCCTCTCACGATTAAGATCAAGCAGAACTGGAGGACGAGGAGCAGTAAGATTCTCGAGCAGATCCATCCTCAGGTTGTGGCATAACAAGAGAAGGCAAAAACGAAGGATCATTTTGCGGAGAACCCATAGGGGACCAACGAGGCACAGAAGTATCTATAATTGGAGACGGAGAATCTATACTCGCAGAAAACCCAGACTGAACAACCGGAACAAACGTTGGAACAAGCGAAGTTTCTATCGTCAAAGGTGACGAAGACGACAAAAACTTAGTCTCATCAAACACCACATGCCGAGAGACAATTACCTTGCCAGTCAGTAATAAACACAGATACCCTTTATGGTGAGCACTGTAGCCTAGGAAGGTAGATGGTTGAGACCGAAAATTGAGCTTGTGAGCACGAAGCGGACAAAGATAGGGATAATGAGAATATCCGAATACCATGAATGATCATCTGACGGTCTTGACCCATAAAGAGCTTGATACGGTGAAATTGTAGCGAATCGGAGTAGGTAACCGATTGATGATATGAACAAAGACAATGTAGCGCATAGCCCCAAAACTCCATAGGTAGATTGGCTTGGGCGAGTAGGAGAGACCCATTTCAATAATATAACGATGCTTCTTTCTCGCAACACCATTACATTCGGATGTATGTGGGCATGTAAGGCGATGAATGATTCCATGCGATTCCAAAAGCAGACTTAAACGCTCTATATTCACCACCCCAATCACTCTGAAATTGTTTAATGTTTTGCCCAAACTGATTACGAACTAACTGATGAAACTGAACAAAACACTTCACCGCTTGAGACTTCTGTCGAATAAGATAAACCCACGTAAAACGAGTACACATATCAACAAACGAAATATAGTACCAGTGAGTTCCACAGAGATGACGCGGACCCAAAGATCAGACACCACTAAATCAAACGGATTTGTGTACTTAGTAATGATATGGGAAAAGGCAATTTATGAGCTTTTCCTTTTTGACAGGCAGTGCATATTCCATCAAGATTTGTATTTGGCGAAAGAACAATATTACACTGATCTAAAACACTTTTGACAATAGAAATAGATGAATGACCAAGGCGATTATGCCATAAGGTCAACTTATTACAATCATTATAGTTATTTGAACTATACGTGAAGTAGAAGTGGAACCTCAATAGAGTGAGCGGACCAAGTCGGCAGAGAGAACTTGTAGAGTCCATCATGTATGTGGCCCGTCGCCAGACGTTTCCCGGTCATTATGTCCTTAATAACACAAGACGTTGGATGAAACTCAAAAACACACCATTATCTTTAGCAAACCGAGATACGGAACAATGATTCTTTCAATTTTCGACACATAAAACATCACCAATCAAGCATTTTAAAACGTGTAGGAAAAATACCATTACCAATGGAAGAAATTCGAGCGGGTGTCCCGTCACCCATCAGTAAAGAAGACGTACCTAGATAAGGAGTAGTGTCCTGTAGAGCCGACGCATCATGGCAAACATGATTACTGGCACCCGAATCAGGGTACCAAGAAGCTGATCTGACTGGCATAGGTATGTACGACCCCGTGGGATCAGCATTTGAGCCAACCTGAGTAGTATTAACATATGAACCTGACGAATGGGAATGACTAGAAGGATTTAAATCACCCACTCTCGGAAGTCCAATACACGGATCAGAACCCGAATAGAGCCGAGCCCGAGGTTTGGTACGCCAAGGAATAGGGGAATCCGATACATCATCAAACTGAACACAATTATTTACTGGACGAACATCCTCGAGCGGCCCAGGATCAAGCGCACCACAAGCATCAACCAATGGAGCATTCGGCCCATGAAAATCTGTTGAAATATGCAGCCCATTATTTGGTGGAGCATTCCGCCCAATATAGTTGGGAGCTAAAGGAGAAACATTTGGCCCATAATTTGAGGGAGCATTCGGCCCAACATGATTTGGAAAAACATTCGGCCCAATATTATTTGTAGCCAAGTGACGCCGCAAGTCCATAGCAGGTCTGTTGAAAGGAGATTGAAAAGAACCATGGGCCCCACCATAATAATTTCTATGCATATGACCATGAGATTGAACCTGCGGTACAGCTGGAGAGAAATTTTGAAAACCATAACAATTTCCTCTTTGACCATCGTGCATCCAATTTTGACTAGCAGGGTGAGAATATTTCACCCTTTGAGACGGCCACTCCCTGCGCCATGGAACCCGATCTTGCAACGAACCATACGGCGCATCAGAAGGGAGAATTGACGCTGGAGAGGCATAAAAACCATCGTCGGCCGGTGGAGATCGAGATCCATCATAGTCCCGATTAAATCGATAATAGCATTTCTGAGCAAGGTGACCGAATCTGTTACAGATCTGGCACTAGATCCACGGTCGAAAGCCCCGTCCACGGCCACCAGACGGCGGTCGACCACCACGAACAGCCTCACGAGGAGTGGATTGTGTAGACTCCACAAGATTCGCGTGTAAGGTGAGCTCCTGAACGTCTCTCAACTGTCGTTGTTCACACTCAACTAATGTAGCCACGATTCGATGAAAGGAGAATTTCTCCGACGATAGAGACACAAGCGAAACTATAGCATCAAATTCGGATGGTAAACCCGTAAGTAAGACCTCCGACTTTTCATCCTCAGAAACAATAACACCAGACGCCGCAAGTAAATCACACAACTGTTTAATCCTATCTACATAAGCTTTCATAGACATAGTACCTTTTTTTAAAGAATGAAGCTCATGCTTGATCTTTGATTGTTTAGCACTAGTATCGGCAGCAAAAAGGCTAGTCGCCGTGCACCAAATATCCGACGAAGTGCGAGCATCGGTGAAGGACGAGAGAAGCGGCGTACTAATCGTGGAAAATAACCACGAAACAAGAAGGAGATCTTGTCTGGAGAACACGAGAGCGGCCGGATTAGGAGCCAAAGATCCATCTGCCGATTGAATAAACCTGGCCGGTGATGGAAGAGTACCATCAACAAATCCTAGCAGATCATAAGCACCAAGAATGACACGAACTTGCTGTTGCCAGAGAATGAACGTGCTTTCATCTAACTTCACCACATCGTGTCGAGGGAAAGATGTGACAACTTTGTCACCAGTGAACAGAGTAGAACCGCCATCAACAGAGCCGGAGTCGGAAGTGAGGTTAGTAGCCATAGACCCTAGAATCGTTTGGCGACTGATACCATGTAAGATAGTACGTATGAAAGATATTTGAGAGAAAACTAAATCTGAAAATTCTCTATTTCTTATTCTGAATTCATCATTGAAAACCTTGCTACATTCATCTGTATATTACATATTTATAACAGAAGCCTGACTAACAACTTCTTAGCTGGACTAACCAACTAGGACTAACTAACAATTCTTAGATGGATTAACCAACTAGGACTTAACTAATTAACCGAACTAGCTAATGCATACTATACTCTATCAAAAGCGGACATCCTTGCCGAATACCGCTCGCCGGCTTGAACTTTTGCATTGGAACACCATTAACCATAATGCGAGGGCCTGAACTTTTGCATTGGAACACCATAAACCATAATTAAATGATGGCTTTTATTCCTTCAAGCCATTAACTATAATTAAATGTGGGCAAATTGCTTTAATTGCATATTAAGGGCTTGATGAAATTCTTAATATGTTTTCATTAGTTGAGGTCACTTACAACTTAGTCATCGTATTAAACTAAATAATGTTGTTAATTAATTACTAATTAATTATAATTTTAATTATTCAATTAAAATTTTCGAACTAACTCGACTTAGGTTGTTAGGCTTCGAAATCGAATCTTCTGACACTTACGAAAAATGGGTTGTTAGATAAGGATTGGAAATGACTAGACTAAAGTATAGGGACTAAATTCACAATTTACACATAATTAAGGTACTAATAGTAGAATTTAACCATGGAAAAAATAATGAAATTTAGCTTTTAAAGCCATGAGAAGCCACACGGCACAGGGGGTTCTTTCATGCAAACGGGGAGAAAGGAAAGAAGTAGCGGCGTTGGAGAAAGTCACAACCAAGTTTGCAAAGGAGAGAAAGAAAGAAGAAGAAGGGAAGCTTTAGTTGGTATACATACATTTTAAGCTATAATTTGTTTTTATTGATATTTTATTCCCACCTTGATGATCCCTTTTAGCTTAGAATCTTTCATGTAGTCTTATCATTTCATGCAAATGTGTTTGAGTTATTCATTCTGGCACCATGTGAACTTTCGATGCATTCATGTTCACTGGGGGACGAGAAAATAGACTCGTGAATTACTCAGAAATTTTGGTGGGTTAATCTGTGTTTTTTTCGAAGGAAAACTGCATATATTTTATGAATGTACATCCATGTGTTTGCATGCATTTAGTAGATTAAGCAGTACACCCACACAAGTATATATACCCATGGGGGACATGTGTCTTGGTTCATTCAAGTGTGTTTTAGCAGGCTCACTTTGGCAGGGAGGGTGGGAGACGTGGCCTTATGCATGCCTTCATCAAGAAGTAGCCCATGCATTTATAAATATATTTATATATTGGTTTTGAGGTTGCATACATATGTATATAGGATGGGAATAATTTATTTTAGAGTCATCCTAAAAATTATAGTTTTAAGCACTAATAAAATAATATCACATTATCAAAATTTAAAGATAACAAAGTATTATTATACATTTATCTATATCTACTATTTTCTCCAACTTAATTTAATTTTAATTAAATTATTTAAAATAATTAATTTTAAAATTATAAACAAATATCTTTTCTTCTTTTACAATTTTATTCATTTTAGTTTTTGTCGGAAGTTAATATTTTTATTTTGTGAAGGCAATTTTTTAAAAAAAAATTAGTTTTAGGCAGTGGATTTTTTTTCATTTTAAATTCTTTTCTATTTCATATTATACATTTTTAAAAATAAAATTATATTACATTGAATCTTCAATAACAAGAATGGTGTAAATTTTAAAGTTTCTATATTATTTATTTTTTATTTTAATTATTTATGTTTGTTTTTATAAAAAAATTAGTGGTGTAAATTGAATATGAATGAGTGTATAATAATAATTTTATATCTTTAAAATTTAATGATGTAGCGAAATTTTATTGATGCCTCAAAATTTTACTTTTAGGACGATACTAATATAAATTATTCCTTAGATAAATATGCAGAGGTGTCTAATTAAATGTGGTGGTCCCATGTGCATGGTGTATTTGTGGTTATATGTGTATATTATGAAATTGTATTGTAGAATTATATGTGTATTAGATTATATTATATATCATGTGTTTTTTTTAAATAATGTTATTATTTAAAATTTATTTTGTTTAATGACGTATTTGAATGTTTATATTGTTGCATCTTGTACATGCATCAAAGTCTTAATATTCATGACGATTAAGATCAAAGTCAACATCTCGATGTAATTTAGATTGTGAATCTATCGTTATGTTGGGTGAAATGTTATTGATTTTTATTAGAAATAAGTTCTCTTACAAATCAAGTATCTTCATAAATAAAACTCTATTTTTGTGTTATTCAAAAATATTCGTAGGTATTTTGTTTTTAATAGAATATGATTTATTCTAAAAAATTAATAAATTAATTTTCATTTAATGTAATCATATTTAAATACTAAATTTGAGTTTGTACTTTTAAAAATTGAGATGATTTGCGTTTAACTAGGTATCAATTTTTGGCATTGTAAAGGTGTTAAAATCTTCCTCGCATGTAACATACTCCCGAACTCACATTTTTTTAGACTTCAATACAGACTCAAATTTATCTTCCGATCACACCTAACAAAAAAAATCGATGGCGATTCTTTTTTTTTTTTTAACCTATGTTTTGTAAAAACTAAAATTTCCATATTTTTCAAAAATTCGTCAAGTTGATTTTCTTATTATCAATTGAAAAAGGGTCACGACATGTATGTATGTATGTATGTATGTATGTATGTATGTATGTATGTATGTATGTATGTATGTATGTATGTATGTATGTGTTGCATGTGTTACGAGATTAAAACTTTAGTCTCACAATCCGTGCAGCCTTAGCCGATTTCTTTACTTTAAATCTACTTAAGTCAACCTAACTCTTGAAAATAAGAATTCTAAATGAAAATTCTCTAAGGCACCGAAAGTAAAGCAAAAGCAACTCAAAGATAAAGAAGAATGAATCAAACAGAAAAGTCACAAGAAAGCAATAGCACACTACGTGTTTGAGAAAATGTTCTCAAAGTATTTTGTTATTTAAGAATGAAGTGAAGTAATGAATGAGATACAATGAGATGATTACAAATAAGGGGAAAAGCCTCTATTTATAGTTGAACTCCCCTAGATTCAACAATAAAGTTTAATTTACATTGACGGTCGAGATTGAAGATAATTAACAAATGAGATTCTTAAAGTATTCACACAATCTTCTAAGATTACTTTCTATATTTACTTTGACAACCTTAGTTTTTCCACATATTTACTAGGCTAGCAAGACTCTAAGTAGATGGGTTTTTCCACATGTTCCACGAATCGGGTCAATTTAAGTGAATCAAATGAGCTCCATTTAATTAATTGACCTCCATAGGACTTTCTATATGCATTCATCATGGGTTTTGATCCGCGGCCCGTGACACATGCATGTCTTGCATATGGTGCATAACAAGCTATAAATATAGTTGATTAAAGTGGCTGTGGATATTGCTCACTGGAAACTACACTTTGTGACAATGGTAGTCTTTCATGGATCCATAAAGTGGTTCCACATAACTACTTACCACACTTGATCAGTACTTTTGCTTTTATAAGGGTTGAATCATTCAGCAAGATAACGATAAAGGGTGCATATTTTAGGGAGTGAAATATGTTTGAGTTTGAGTAGGAGTAACATTAGGAAACATGTGGCTTGCAATTTGTGCACTTGAAACTGTAAAATTGAGAGTAAAGAAGGAAAAAAAAAATGAAATTTCTTACTGCGTTTAACTAGTACTATTCTCTTTTTACAATTAAGCATGCTAGCTTTTGATTATCGTTTTGTAGTTAATTTATCCCTTTAAGATTGAATTTCGAGGTCCTAATATTTTTGGATTGAATTGTTGAACAAAGTTTAATTGAGGAATTAGTAACTAAATTCGAAAGCTTGCTTTGTTGAACAACTTTTGGATTATCTTACAGCATATAAACATGCTATACATACATATTATATTTCTGGTTATATAACTTGGATGATCTGAGAAACACATGGAGTCGTGTTCGAAAATGGAAAAGTAATTAGACATATATATACCTATATATTTATTGATGAGAACTAATTAAGAAACCAAGAAATTGAAGCTAGCACATGAATTAAGGAAGCCCTTTCTGTCAGTGGGGATTGAGAACTAATTTATTTAAATACAAGATGATGGATTACAAGCTGCAAATATTAAGGGTGAAGTCCCATTTTGAAGTAAGTTATTTTCTTTCAATTAATTAATTCGTCATATGCTTGCGTTGTATTGGATTCAAACCTTTTTAATGCAGACATATTGAGTTAAGGGTAGCTGAGGTGGTTTTAAGTCGATTTCTAATTAACTAATTAATGTAGGAGATGGAATCAGCAGATGAAACAGGAATTCACGTGGTTGATGACATTGGCGATCCAGAAATAAGAGAAGTTGACGCACAACAGCGACGAATACAAGCATTTTCTGTTGGTTTGGAGGGAGCAGGTGATAGGAAAACTATAGGGACTGTCATATATAAGAGTATATACACTGTAATTTTATCGAAGAAGTTCAACTTGCTAATTCCCTTTGGACCTCTAGCAATCTTTGTCCAGAAAAAGACGAATCAAAACGTGAGTAGTTTTATATACTCATTTGTTTATTATACACTTTCCTTTACATATATGCATTCCTATATTTTTGTTAAATCAATGTGTATATACATATGGATCACATTGATTCACAGGGTTGGGTCTTTATCCTTGGCTTATTGGGTATAATGCCGTTGGCTGAGCGGTTGGGCTATACTACAGAGTAAGGACTCGTACTTAATTCCCTCTTTTAAGTATTACCGACTATTTCATTTTAATATCAGAGAGGTTCTTTTTATAGTTAAGCCTCAGCTAACATTCGTTGCTCTCCTCTCATTTTAGGCAGTTGGCATTTTACAGTGGACCTACAAGTACGTATATTGTTTATATTATGTATATATAATGTTTATTCTAACCATCGATGAACTTAAATTTTGAAACCATATTTGCAGTTGGGGGACTTCTGAATGCTACATTTGGGAATGCGACGGAACTTATTATATCGATTTATGCGCTACGAACAGGAAGGATTCGTGTAGTTCAGCTGTCATTGCTTGGCTCACTTTTGTCCAACTTGTTGTTCGTTCTGGGGATTGCATTCTTCTCCGGTGGAATTGTTAGAAAGGAGCAGGTTTTCAACAAGGTTGGTAATATCTCCCTCCATTACTCCTTATGAATTTTGTTTGTTCATTTTAATTTTAACATGTTCCTCCCAATCCCAAAGCAGGCAACTGCTGTTGTGGATTCGGGACTGCTGTTGATGGCAGTGATGGGGCTACTATTCCCAGCATCCCTACACAGCACAGGCACTGAAGTGCACTTAGGGGTATCAGAGTTGGCTCTTTCAAGAGTTAGCAGTTGTGTCCTGCTTCTAGCCTATGCTGCCTCTATCATTTTCCAGTTAAAGAATATAAAACATCTGGTGATCATCCATCATAGATCCTTCCCATTCTTTTCACGTTTTTAATTAGTGGTTTTGACAAACGACATGAAATCAGGAAGGTAATCAGCATGGAGAGATCTTATATTCTGATGACCAAGACCAAGACCAAGACCAAGACCAAGACCAAGAAGGAGAAGCAGCTCCTGAAATATCTAAATGGGAATCAGTGATCTGGCTTGGAATTACAGCAGCTGCAATATCTATCCTTTCGGAGTATCTGGTTGATGCCATTGAGGTAATATAAGCCTTCACCTTCCTCTTGCTTTAATTTCTCTTATTAGCTATGTATGAATGTATGTATATATTGTTTTTCCTTTTTCAGGGAACATCTCTTGCATGGGGTGTACCAGTTGCTTTCATTAGTGTTATCTTGCTTCCAATAGGAGGAAACACAGCAGCAGTTACTACTTCAGTCATGTTTGCCATGAAAGACAAACTTGTAGAGGATTTATTTTCTCATTTCTAAAACTTAATTTGTGTATACCGAATCATTTTCCATATATTTTTTTTTTCCTGCAGGATGTGTCTTTGGGAGTGGCAATAGGGTCATCAACTCAGATTTCTATGTTTATAGTAGGTGTTTTCTTTTGATAGGCATCTTTTCATATTGATATACATCCACTACATATAAATCCACCTACTATATATATATACACATATTATATATATACAGACACAGGTATCCTGAAATTTTTGTTAGTGGTTTTTATCGATTCTCCACAGATTCCCTTCTGTGTGGTAGTTGGATGGATATTTGGGCGACCTGTGGATTTGAACTTTCAACTTTTTGAGACTGCAACTCTGTTCATGACTGTTCTATTTGTAGCTTTCATGATGCAGGTAAGTATGTATGTATGTGAAGAACTAAATGAGAAAAATAAATGTTAAAGAAAAAAGATGCAACTTTTGAAGAGAGAAGAGAAAGGTAAAATGAAGTTATGGGCTAGAAATTAAGATATTATTATGACATACATATTTGCACTTGCAATTTGCAGGAAGGAACTTCAAATTACTTCAAAGGTCTAATGCTTCTTTTCTGCTATGTCTTAGTGGCTGCAAGCTATTTTGTACATGAAGACCCTTCCTCCTGGTTAGTTATTATATATTAGAATGGATCCCATGAGCCATGGCCACTCTCATGCCCATGCATGAAGCATACATTGTTTAACATACTAATTGAATTTTGCAGATACATCCTTACTAGTAAGCAAGCAGCAGGAATTGAAGCAGTGGTATTATAGTTGAATTCTGAAACCTAGAAATACAAGAAGACAGAAGTGAATGTTCATTTCTAAGCAGTGGATGCTACATCTGATGCAACTATCATTTCACTGGAGTTTACTTAGCTGGTGCTTGTTGGTTAATATATATATATAAAATTAAATTTAGACTTTTATGTTTAACTTTTATGTGTATAATTAATTTGAAATTAAAACATAACTTGTATAATTGCACAAAATAAAATATAAAATATTTTATATTTTTAAAACAAACTTCTCATTTTCTTCTGAAAAATTCTTCAGATTTCTTGAAGTCCCAACTCTGAGGTAAAATATTTTTGGGTTTTTTTCCCCTCATACCCCTCCACAAATTTGCTTAAAGTACTTTCTCTCCCTCCAAAGAGTCCATTCTTTGTAAGCGAAAATGAGTTTCTTAGATATAGTGCTGCTAGATTCTTCTTTGAATTAAGAAAAAAAGAACTTTCTCTTATGTTCTCCTTTTAGGTCATAGAAGTCTCATTCTAAAATGAAAATTTTCTCTCCTTTGTTGAAAACTTAACCACTCTGCATTGTAGTCATCGTCAAATCCATCCTATTCCTGCATCTCCTCCGTTCATAAACTTTGTCAATAGAAAGCCTACTTCATCCCTTGTCCTCCAGTCAGCTATGCTTCAATAAAAGCCCATAAGATGTTAAAGCCCCAATCCAAAGTTTAAAACTTAGCTCGACATTACCTTTGTACTGAGATAAACCCCTTCAATATGCAAGGACAAGAACTTGTCTGATAACTTATGAAAGCTTCGGCTCATCATATTCTCGAAGGATGAGGACAAGTCTCACCACCGACACAATGAATTTTAGAGCAATGGTGCAAGAATTCACAAAAATCTCTGCACCACCATTTTCGGGTTCATCATATTTTTGAAGGCTCCATCTTTTGGATTTGACTCACAGTCTAGTCATTTGGAACCTTTAGGTTCTCTCTACCCCTTACGTCCCTCAGCTAAAGTGTTCAGACGACTCCATTTGCATCATCATCTGCTCATTTACTTGATGCTACAAATATTACCAAAATTCAAAGTAATACCGCCATTAACAAAGATGTGGAAGATGAAAGAAGAAAAAATAAGAAATCTAAAGACTCAAAATTTGGATAAAGAAAAGGCCCTTGACATTTTTTTCTCCATTTCATTTTCTGTTTCTTTTTCTTTTATTTTGATTAACTTTGATGTAGTTGATAAAACAGTCAACTTGGTTTCGATTCAATCACTCGATTAGGAAAATAACAAAAGAGTCTTTTTAACTATTTTCTTTTATAGACTAAATAGAAAAGTGACATGACATTTAATGGAGTCATTATTGTCATTAACTGGCTAGTTGGATAGTTAGCACCAATTTAAACAATCTTTTTAGCACAAGTTTAGGGTTTAGACAATAAAAGAATAATAGAAAAGAAAGAAAAAGAAGAGAAGAAAAAAAGAAAAAATGGAGATGTCAATCGTGATTCCAGTGTGCTATTGTGGAAACCCAATTAATTTAAACACGTCTTGGTTCAATGACAACCCAAGTAGGAGATTTTTTAGGTGTAAGAAGTATAGGAGTGGGTTTCGAAATCTATGTCGTTTTTTCGCCTAGTTTGATCCACCATTGACGCCCCGTTCACAAATTGTGTTGTTGGGTCTTTTGAAAATAGTGAGGACATTAGAAGATGCAAAGAGGAGGGAGAGAAAAACATGGGGTTTGGTGTTGTTATTTGTAATATTGTTGTTGTTTTTTAAATGAAAAACCAGCTTATGTGATAGCTGGTGTTGTTGTTGTTAGCACTGAAAAACAGCTTATGTGGCTATTGGTATTGGGAGAGTATTCTTTCATGGTGAGTAGAAACTTACAGACCTAAATGCCATGGTCTGTAAAGGGTATTAGTTTGCTTACAAACTTAAAAGTTGAAAGGCTAATGCCAATATCATACATTTGTATTTCATTTCATTGGATTTTTTTGAATGTTTAATCTTCTTTTAAGACTTGAAAGAGTATTTGGTTATTGTTTTTTATTTTCTTATTTGCATGGATCAATGGTGAGAATGGTAGAAGAGACAAAAAAAATGAAAAAAATAGAGAGCATAAAAACATGGTCAACATTAAACTTCATTCATAAATTAAGGCCAAACTGTTTACAAAAGGAAGGGCAAACTATTGCCAAATTTGTCTAGAATTCAATGCAATTGAACACATTTGAGTTGTAGTCAAATTTATAAAAAATTTCAGTAACTATATGCCTAAGTTTAGATAATATTAGCAGTCATAGGCAAATTTATAAAAAATAATCTGCCTAAGTTAAGAAATCAGTAGCAGTAATAGGCAAATTTACACAAGCTCAAAATGTTAACAAAATAAACATTCAGTTCACAATGTCACCGATGGGTCTGTCACAGATGACTCTTGATAAACCATAAATGTAACATATTTTAATTCAATGCTTGGCATATTTTTGGATGATTTATGATGAGAATTAGTGAATTTGATTCTCCTAATCCCTTAAATTCATGTTTCTATACTTAGGAGAGCATTTGGAAGCAAAAGGAGCGAAAAATGGGCCAAAATAAGAATTTTCAAGACCCACACAGACTGGGCACACGCCTCTGTGAGCCACACGGGCTGGCCACACGCCCATGTGCCAGCCCATGTCGATTTCGCACCCTGCTTCCCTGTTACGCGGAAAAACCCAATTTTTAGGATTTTTTAGCATTCCAAAGTCTATAAATACACACTAGAAGAGGACCTAAAGGAGGACGCAGAGTAGAACGAAGAAATTACTTGAAGGAAGCCATCGGATTCATCTCGGAAGCAGATCCACTCCAAGATTGAAGATCTTCACTCAAATTTCCCTCGAAGTTTTATTAGGTTTTTCATATCTTGTTGTTTTCTTTATTCTGAGATGTTTTCCTCTTACGTTATGAACTAAACTCCCTAAATACCCATGTAACACCCCAAACCCGGTCTATGCATTGAGACTGGATTTGGTTTGTTACATGATTCGAGCTATTCTTAAATCTTTAATGAGTTGAAAACTACAATATTATTTCTGTGGTTTAAAATTTAAAGAGTATTTGATTTTGATAAATATTTGAAAACATTAGTTGAAAATTCATTGTATTATCAATAACCTTTAGATAATTTGTTAAAGAGTTTACTATAATAAAATATTTATAAAAGATTTTCATATACTTGAAAACTCAAATTTATTTTAATAAAACATCGTAAAATCATAGCCCATGATAAAAAAATCAAAATATAGTTTAAATTCCAAACACGCATAAAATCCTTAAGTTATTTATAGAGGCCCTTATTACAATAATCCATAATAGTAAAAAAATATATATATATATATATTTATTAAAAGTTCATAGTTTAAATAACCTCTTAACGCAAAGATGGCCTCCACGAAGTCATCCTCGCCCAAGTCCACATCAATTTCCATTACGAGATGGAAAAATTAAAAAAAGGGGTGAGTTACTTAGAACTCAGTGTGTAACTCACTTACCACCATTATTGGGCCAGATCATTAAGATATTATCTTTGGGCTTGAGCCCAATTTTAATTTAACAATATATCATAAATTAAAATAATTAAAAATGCATGTAAAATGTATTTCCCAACCCAAACCTAATATCCATCCGCTAACACCCCCGTACCAACCATCACACCTGTGGGGATCAAGTCAACCCACCCCGCCATCACACCAATCGTAGGCGTTAAGCCTTTTTATAATTGTGGCATAGCCACCGAACTAGAGGCAATAAGCCGATATTGTGGCAGAGCCACCGAACTAGAGGCAATAAGCCATTATTGTGGCAGAGCCACCGAACTAGAGGCAATAAGCCATTAATGTGGCAGAGCCACCGAACTAGATATTTGGCAACCGCCATTCTTCTCTTCATATATCCCACCCATGCAATTATACATGTCTTGTAAAATATAAAATTTCTTAATAATGCATAACATGGTGGGTTTATCAATAACATTTCATTTGGCCCATAATTATAATATAGCAATTTGTCTATTTAGCAGTTTAGTGGGCTTTGGCCCATTTACCGAACTAGAGTGTTTTGGCTCAATTTTAACGAACTAGAGTATTTTGGCCCAATTTATCGAACTAGAGTATTTTGGCCCAATTTTAACGAACTAGAGTATTTTGGCCCAATTTATCGAATTAGAGTATTTTGGCCCAATTTTAACGAACTAGAGTATTTTGGCCCAATTTATCGAAACATCCAATTTACATAATAACGAAAAATTTCTCGAGGGCGTTTTCGTAATTTTTACGTTTTAGACGTTTTTACATATTTTCGTCAAAATATCAATATTTACGTTTTTACCGATCTAATCGTTTTTACGATTTACTTCATACCGAAATTGACATCCAACCGAGAAAATAGTGAGTGTGAAGTTACACACCTCGTTACCGAGAGTACTAATCCTTCTCGCTCCTCGGCACCTAAAACATATTTTGATCCGTTAGACAACTAATTCGTAAAATAATCTTAATCGATAATAGATCCAAAATCTTGATTCGCTAGCCGACGAGAATCCGCCAATGTATAACGGCTCGGAAGTTCGTACTACTTCGAATAATGGACTTCCTTTGGAAGATGGCCCGCAACCCGGTGGAAAATCCTGCATCATCGAAACCGCTCTTCGTTTGAATGGGGGATTTACGGATCCGCCCCTCTTAACGTGACTAACCACCGCCCTTTTCTTCCCTATTTTGAAAGTCTTCAAGATCCAAAGGAATTTTAGTTAGATCTAAAATAATATCAAATAATACTAGAGATTTTAAAGAGTGGGATATCCTTACCACAATAAAACGTTTCCAATGTTTCTACAATTCTCCCGATCACTTGAATTCCAATCTCCGTTATTGCACTAAATAATAACGAAAGAAACGTTATTAGAATGAACGTTATATCAATCCAAAAAGGCCCTCATAAAACCAATGATATTCGGCCATAATACTTAAATAAAACGAAAACGAAAAAGAATCCCTTACCTATAATCCACGATCGAAAAGAAAGGATTGAGAGAGGTGTTTGAGAGAGTTGGAGAATTCGGCTATGCAACCAAAGAAAAGAGAAAATAAATTCGGTTATGGCACTTCTAGCATTCGGCCAAGAGAGTGTTTGATGGAGAAATTTTGATTGAAAGATTTAAAATATGAAAAAGAGATGATGATGAGGTAGTTTAATTTCAAAGAGAAGAGAAGAAAAGATAGACTTTTAGGAGTTAGTGCATTCGCCATGGCAAAAAAAAAGAAAAAGAAAAGACCGATTTTGGTATGGTTGATTTCGCACAAGGAGAAATAAAAGAAAATTCACAAGATGTATAAAAGTGACCAAATGGTCAAAAGACTTTGGCTTTACCAATTGAAAAATTCGACCAAGAAGAAAGTTGAAAGGAGAGGAAATAAAAATTCTGCACAAAGTGCAAAGAATGACCAAAGAGAGAAAAGAAATTCTTAGCCAAACTAATTCAACAATTAGGCTCCCTCCCTTACCAATATGCCATCCAACACATGGTCAATTGGCCATGATTTCTTTCCAAAATTTCCCCTTGATATGTGCCTTATGTTCCCCCTATCTTTCCTTAAGTTTTTGATTCCATGCCATAAGTTAGTTGTTTCCTTAATCCATTGATACACTAACCAAAAATAACATGGTCAACACCTTCCATATATGTTCTTGCCGACATTTCCTATCTATGTGCAGAAAATTAAAACAAAAATTTCATCTAGGTGCTATACAAAGGATTCGAACCTCTTCCCTCTTGCTATAACCCATGCGCCAATACCACCATGCCATATGCTCATTTTATGACACTCTTTAGCACATAATTTAACTTAAGTCCTAATGACATTTGTTTCCCTTCAATAAATTCTCAATTAATAAATTTTTCCTTTAAAAACTAAACATCAATTTATGCAATATAATAATACTCGAATTTTTAAGGTGTTACAACTCTACCCTCCTTAAAGAAAATTTCGTCCTCGAAATTTACCTGGTTGAAAAAAGGTGAGGGTATTGTTGCCGAATTGCATCCTCTGGCTCCCACGTAGCTTCTTCCACTCCGTGGTTACGCCATAGAACCTTGACCAAAGGCACGGTTTTCTTTCTTAGTACCTTGACATCTCGGTCTAGGATTTTCACTGGTTCTTCTTCAAAAGACAAATCTGAATTCAGCTCTAATTCTTTTACCGGTATAATGTGCGAAAGATCCGATCTATAACATCTCAACATGGAAACATGAAAACATTATGAATTTGATCTAACTCCGGTAACTCAATCGATATGCCATGGACCAACACGCTCAAAGACACGATAAGGTCCAATGTATCTAGGACTTAGCTTGCCCTTCCTTCCGAATCAAGATCTTTTTCCAAGGAGATACCTTCAAGAAAACCTGATCCCCCACATTATACTCGATGTCCCTTCGCTTCAGATCTGCGTACGACTTTTGTCTATCTGAGGCTTCTTTCAACCGTGTTTCGAATAACTTTTACCTTATCCTCTGTCTCGAGATATCATCTCGGGACCTAACATCATCTTTCGCCCAACTCGGTCCAACAAATAGGAGAACGACACTTACGACCATACAATGCCTCGTAAGGTGCCATCTGAATGCTAGACGGTAGTTTGTTGTTATACGCGAATTCGCCAATGGTAGATAATCCTCCCAACTACCCTCAAGTCGATTACACATCCTCTTAACATATCTTCCAATATCTCGAATTACTCTCTCCGATCGACCATCGACCGAGGATGAAAAGTCGATCGAAATTCAACTTTGTCCCCAAGGCTTCATGCGAGCTTTCGAATCGTGATGTAAACCTAGGGTCCCTATCCGATATAATAGATACAGTACCCCATGCAATTTCACAATTTCGGATACGTATAGTTTCGCCAATTTCGCAATGAATAGTCCGTATTTAATTGGCGGAAATGAGCGGTCTTCGTCAACCGATCAACAATTACCCAAATGAATTTTTCTTAGTAGGGTTAACGGTAACCCACTAACAAAATCCATAGTTATCCTCTCCCATTTCCAAAGAGGAATCTTTATCGGTTGTAACAACCTGCACGGTAATTGATGTTCGCCATCACTTGTCGACAAGTCAAACATTTGCCCACAAATTCGAAATCTCACGCTTCAACCACGCCACCAATATCGTTCACGGAGATCTCGATACATCTTATTTCCTCCGGGATGCATAGCATAAGGGCTACTATGCGCCTCCCGCAGAATCAGTTGCCTTAGATCTGAGTCCTTAGGTATGCATACTCTTCCTCGAAAGCACAACACACCCTCCCTATTTATTCCAAAATCTCCAATTTCATCATTTTCAACTTGCCGAAGTAAAGGTCCCAACTTCTCATCGATATCTGTTTTCCTTGATTTGTTCCAGCCACGGAGGTTTCACGAAGTTTCGCTAACAAAGCGCCATCCTCGTCTGAGACTTAAATGGGCAAACAAAGTTCTTAATTCAGATATCGCTTACGACTTAACGCGTCGGCTACCACGTTAGCCTTTCCGGGATGGTATTCGATGGAGAAATCGTAATCCTTTAACAATTCTACCCATCTTCTTTGTCTTAAATTCAACTCCTTTTGGGTAAGGAGGTATTTAAGACTCTTGTGATCCGTATAGATTATAGATTTCTCACCATAGAGATAGTGCCTCCAAATCTTTAGAGCAAAGACAACGGCGACTAACTCCAAATCATGGGTAGGGTAGTTTACTTGTGTGGTCTCAATTGACGAGAAGCATAGGCCACCACCTTTCCATTTTGCATCAACACACAACCCAGACCCGTGTGAGACGCATCACAATAAACAGTAAATTCTTTTCCGGCCTCCGGCTGAATTAAAACTGGAGCTTCTATCAGGATCTTCTTCAATCTCTCGAAACTCTCTTGCTGCTTTTCAGTCCAAATATACGGAGCTCCTTTACGCAACATTTTAGTTGGGGTGCGACAATCAACGAAAACCCTCTACAAAACGTCTATAGTATCCACCAAACCCAAGAAACTTGAATTTCACTCATCGATGTTGGTGGTTTCCAATCCAGAATAGCCTCAATTTTCCGAGGATCCACCCTTATTCCTTCGGCTGATACTACATGACCAAGGAAAGTCACTTCCTTAAGCCAAAATTTGCATTTACTAAATTTGGCATACAATTGCTTATCACGAAGTAGCTGTAATACTATCCGCAAATGCTGGTCATGTTCCTCTTCATTTCTCGAATAAACCAATATGTCATCTATGAACACTACCACAAATCGGTCTAAATATGGTTGAAAGACTCGGTTCATCATGTCCATAAATGCAGCTGGTGCATTGGTTAGTCCAAACGGCATCACTACAAACTCATAGTGTCCGTAACATGTCCGAAATGCCATCTTATAAACGTCCGCTTCTTTTACCTTGAGCTGGTGATAACTCGACCTTAAATCAATTTTGGAGAAAAGCGAAGCTCCTTTTAATTGATCGAACAGTCGTCAATTCTTGGCGAGGATACCGATTCTTGATCGTCAATTTATTCAAGCGTCGTAGTCAATGCACATACGCATCGATCCATCCTTCTTCTTGACGAACAAAACCGGTGCTCCCCACGGAGACACACTTGGTCGAATAAATCCTCGATTCGATAATTCTTGAATTTGAGCTTTAAGCTCACCAACTCCTTCGGTACCATTCTATAAGGAGCAATGGACACCGGAGTGTCGTGCAAAAGCTCAATGCCAAATTCTACTTCCGATCCGAGGTATACCAGAAGTTCTTCAGAAATACATCGGAAAATTCCTTCACCGTCCTCACATCATTCACAGATAATTCTTTGGCATCCAAAGCACGATAAAGGCTAGGAATGCTCCGTATCCTTTCCGTACCAACTTCTCAACTTTTAATGCGATACTACATTTGCGAGATAGTTTTTCGCTCACCAATCATTATGACTTCCTTATCATCCCGGTTCTTCGACATTCATTTTCAAGACAATCCAATTCGCTCGATGTTTGACCACCAATCCATGCCCGAATGAGATCAAACTCACGAAAGGTAGTTCCATCAAATTTGCTAAAATACCTCCTCTTGGATTTTCAAGGCACGTCTTTAAATATTTTATTAACAATTACCGATCGTCTAAAGGACTAATCACCGTCATCTCATTTTCGGTAATTTGGATTCTAAATTCAGTTTCGGATATGGCACTAGCTACATATGAATGGGTAGAGCCAATATCTATTAAAGCAATAACAGTACATCAAAATGAAGAACATACCGGTTATCACATCAGTGCATTGCCGCCCTCATGGCGTCTAACCGCATAAACCATCCAGTCGTCTTGCATCCGCATTTCCTCCGGACCATTGCCTCGACCGGTGCACCTTGACCACGACCAGCCCCATTACCACCACGACCTGGTCCACGACCTCTCGGTGGTCTGCTGATTACCCACGACCCGGTGTGCATCATTATTACGGACTTCTTGAGTCGTATCCATTCGTCGAGGACAACTTTTGTCTCGATGTTCCATTGAACCGCATTTGTAGCATCGCCGTTTTCCTCCAACATTCCCCAAAATGTCTTTTCCCACACTCGGTGCAATCTCGACTTCGATTATTTGCTACCGGGTTACGCTTTGAACCGATTCATCATTCCGGTTTCTTCGAAATCTCTTTGAAGATCCAGATCGTGTCTCTCTCTTGTTTGAAATCTTTCTCGGTTCGCTGTTCGAGTTCTTAGCCTCTTGGCTATTTTGGCCTTCTCCACGAGTGGAAAATTTTCTAACTTGTTATGGAGCAATCGAACCCTCCGCTCATCATTAAGTCCATCTTGAAGCATACAACGCTCATGATCTGTTGCTACAATTGTTCGGGCATAACGGCTCGACGTAAAACTTCGACTTCATATGTCGCCACGGTCTTACTTCCTTGAGCAAGATTCGAAATTCCTTCCTTCGAGCGTCTACATAGCTCGTTCCGACGTATTTTCCTTGGAGGCGGCTTTAAAGAATTCCCGGTTAATCGATGCGGCTTGGTGCCTTCTCGAGCGATGAGCCACCAACGATCGCCTCATCTCTCAATAAGGATACAGCTCCTCTCGCTTTTTGCTCAGTGCATTCCATATCATCCATAATCCGTTCCACGACTTCAAGCCAAGATTCACCACATTCGAGCTACACCGAGACTCCTCGAAAACTTCGCATTATTTGCCTTAAGTCGCTCGAAATTGACCCACGAGTTGTTGGCCCAATTCTAGTTCCAATGACCCTTTCCAAGACTCGTAGCATTGCTTGAGTCAATGCATGATCTTCTTCCATGTGATCGCGTGATCCGTCTCACTTTCAATTGACGCAGATCGTCCACTACAGCATATGATTTGGTGCTTCATAGTAGCACCTCGGCCACTACCACGGCCACGTCTACCGCGTCCACGACCACGTCCTCTTGTACTCATGATAGCTTGTTCGTTTATCTGATTACAAGTTTTATGAATCAGAAATTTGTTTCGGTATTTATTAACGATATTTTATGAGATTTGAGATATAAAGTTGTTTTTCGCAACATATCCTATAGTCTCAATCTCTACGATTTTTCATATCTAAAACTAGAAGTTCTAGAGTGTTCCTATGATCATATCATAGTAATCATTAAGCAATAATACTTACTTGACTTGTTGCTTGGGATGCTTGTGGTGCCATACTGATTTTTGAATGATTTCATACTGAAATTATTTTGGACCCAAACCACGTAGAGTTTTTGAAACTGGCTCGATACCACTAAATGTAACACCCCAAACCCGGTCTATGCATTGAGACTAGATTTGGTTTGTTACATGATTCGAGTTATTCTTAAATCTTTAATGAGTTGAAAACTACAATATTATTTCTGAGGTTTAAAATTTAAAGAGTATTTGATTTTGATAAATATTTGAAAACATTAGTTGAAAATTCATTGTATTATCAATAACCTTTAGATAATTTGTTAAAGAGTTTACTATAATAAAATATTTATAAAAGATTTTCATATACTTGAAAACTCAAATTTATTTTAATAAAAACATCGTAAAATCATAGCCCATGATAAAAAAAATCAAAATATAGTTTAAATTCCAAACACGCATAAAATCCTTAAGTTATTTATAGAGGCCCTTATTACAATAATCCATAATAGTAAAAAAATATTTATTAAAAGTTCGAGTTTAAATAACCCTCTTAACGCAAAGATGGCCTCCACGAAGTCATCCTCGCCCAAGTCCACATCAATTTCCATTACCGAGATGGAAAAATTAAAAAATGGGTGAGTTACTTAGAACTTAGTGTGCAACTCACTTACCACCATTATTGGGCGGATCATTAAGATATTATCTTTGGGCTTGAGCCCAATTTGAGAATTTAACAATATATCATAAATTAAAATAATTAAAATGCATGTAAAATGTATTTCCCAACCCAAACCTAATATCCATCCGCTAACACCCCGTACCAACCATCACACCGTGGGATCAAGTCAACCCACCCCGCCATCACACCAATCGTAGGCGTTAAGCCTTTTTATAATTGTGGCATAGCCACCGAACTAGAGGCAATAAGTCGATATTGTGGCGAAGCCACCGAACTAGAGGCAATAAGCCATTATTGTGGCGAAAGCCACCGAACTAGAGCAATAAGCCATTAATGTGGCGAGCCACCGAACTAGATATTTGGCAATGGCCATTCTTCTCTTCATATATCCCACCCATGCAATTATACATGTCTTGTAAAATATAAAATTTCTTAATAATGCATAACATGGTGGGTTTATCAATAACATTTCATTTGGCCCATAATTATAATATAGCAATTTGTCTATTTAGCAGTTTAGTGGGCTTTGGCCCATTTACCGAACTAGAATGTTTTGGCTCAATTTTAACGAACTAGAGTATTTTGGCCCAATTTATCGAACTAGAGTATTTTGGCCCAATTTTAACGAACTAGAGTATTTTGGCCCAATTTTAACGAACTAGAGTATTTTGGCCCAATTTATCGAACTAGAGTATTTTGGCCCAATTTATCGAACTAGAGTATTTTGGCCCAATTTTAACGAACTAGAGTATTTTGGCCCAATTTATCGAAACATCCAATTTACATAATAACGAAAAATTTCTCGAGGGCGTTTTCGTAATTTTTACGTTTTAGACGTTTTTACGTATTTTCGTCAAAATATTAATATTTACGTTTTTACCGATCTAATCGTTTTTACGATTTACTTCATACCGAAATTGACATCCAACCGAGAAAATAGTGAGTGTGAAGTTACACACCTCGTTATGAGAGTACTAATCCTTCTCGCTCCTAAGCACCTAAAACATATTTTGATCCGTTAGACAACTAATTCAGTAAAATAATCTTAATCGATAATAGATCCAAAATCTTACCCTCTTGATTTTGAATTACTTGATTTTCGGCTTTTCCTCGTTTATTGATTCGCTAGTCGAGAATCCGCCAACGATAACGGCTCGAAAGTTCGTACTACTTGAATAATGGACTTCCTTCGAAGATGGCCCATAACCCGGTGGAAAATCCGGATGCCAAGCCACTCTTCGTTTGAATGGGGATTTACTGGATCCGCCCTCTTAACGTGACTAACCACCGCCCTTTTCTTCCCTATTTTGAAAGTCTTCAAGATCCAAAGGAATTTTAGTTAGATCTAAAATAATATCAAATAATACTAGAGATTTTAAAGAGTGGGATATCCTTACCACAATAAAACGTTTCCAACGTTTCTACAATTCTCCGATCACTTGAATTCCAATCTCGTTATTGCACTAAATAATAACGAAGAAACGTTATTAGAATGAGCGTTATATCAATCCAAAAAGGCCCTCATAAAACCAATGATATTCGCCATAATACTTAAATAAAACGAAACGAAAAAGAATCCCTTACCTATAATCCACGATCGAAAAGAAAGGATTGAGAGAGGTGTTTGAGAGAGTTGGAGAATTGCTATGCAACCAAAGAAAAGAGAAAATAAATTCGGTTATGGCACTTCTAGCATTCGCCAAGAGAGTGTTTGATGGAGAAACTTTGATTGAAAGATTTAAAATATGAAAAAGAGATGATGATGAGGTAGTTTAATTTCAAAGAGAAGAGAAGAAAAAGATAGACTTTTAGGAGTTAGTGCATTCGGCCATGGCAAAAAAAAGAAAAAGAAAAAGACTGATTTTTGGTATGGTTGATTTCGGCACAAGGAGAAATAAAAGAAAATTCACAAGATGTATAAAAGTGACCAAATGGTCAAAAGACTTTGGCTTTACCAATTGAAAAATTCGGCCAAGAAGAAAGTTGAAAGGAGAGGAAATAAAAATTCTGTACAAAGTGCAAAGAATGACCAAAGAGAGAAAAGAAATTCTTAGCCAAACTAATTCAACAATTAGGCTCCCTCCCTTACCAATATGCCGTCCAACACATGGTCAATTGGCCATGATTTCTTTCCAAAATTTCCCCTTGATATGTGCCTTATGTTCCCCTATCTTTCCTTAAGTTTTGATTCCATGCCATAAGTTAGTTGTTTCCTTAATCCATTGATACACTAACCAAAAATAACATGGTCAACACCTTCCATATATGTTCTTGCCGACATTTCCTATCTATGTGCAGAAAATTAAAACAAAAATTTCATCTAGGTGCTATACAAAGGATTCGAACCTCTTCCCTCTTGCTATAACCCATGCGCTAATACCACCATGCCATATGCTCATTTTATGACACTCTTTAGCACATAATTTAACTTAAGTCCTAATGACATTTGTTTCCCTTCAATAAATTCTCAATTAATAAATTTTTCCTTTAAAAACTAAACATCAATTTATGCAATATAATAATATTGATTTTAAGGTGTTACAACCCGGGAGGATAAAACCTAGATGAATCTTTTTATTTAATTATCTGAATTACATGATAAATACTTGTTCTTGTTTTGCTTTAATATTTTCAGGATATTAATTCAAGTTTGATGTGCTTATTCAGTAGAGCAAAAGTCTCTGTTTAAGAGTAGATCTAGCATAATTAAGCGGAGTTGATTGCAACCCTAGAAATAGGATGACATAAATCTGTCGAATTAGTCAAATCTAATAAGAAAATCCATAGATCGAGTTAATGCGACGATAGAGTTTTTAATTAGAAAGAGATTTCAATTAATCAACCTAAAGTCAGTTGTTCTTAGTCTCAAAAGAGATATTAACATAATTTAGGGATTTATACGGATCAAGGCAAGTGAATAAATCGTTTAATTTAGAGTCAGAATAATAAGTAAAGTTTAGGTGAATTCTTCCTTGGGTATTGTCTTTATTCATTGGTTTATTCATTTACTCTCTTCACTCTCTGTCGCGTTCATAGTTACTTAGTTAGTTAAATTTTAGATTAAAACAATTTCCCTTAATTATTAGGCTAAATAATAGAAAGATAGTTATTACTTGTAATTTTAGTCCTTATGGATACGATATTCCAGACTCATCAGCTATACTACTGTTCGAGAGGTGCGCTTGCCTTCGTCAAAATAATTAGTTAGTTTCGAGCCCATCAAATCTTAAGTAGAAGACATTCATCTAACAATGGTTGGTTTCCTCTTAAATGGAAGCTCTTCTCTTGGGGCAACATCTTGTTGGTGACAAGCGCTAAAAGTAACAAGTTTTTACTTCATTCTTAATGCATTTTTAGGTGATTATTCGATGTTAATTGTGAATTTTATGCACCTAATCCTTTAAATTCATGTTTTGATGCTTAATAGAGCATTTGGGAGCAAAAGGAGAAAAAAAATAGCGATTGAAGTAAGCAACAGGAGCCACACGGGTTGACCCATTCCGTACGGCCTAGATACAAGGCTGTGTGAGCCACACGGGCTTCCACACGGCCATGGGGTAAGCCATGTCAATTTCGTGAATTGGCACTTTGAACTGCGGAAAAACGTGATTTTTAAGTTTTTTTAGGCATTTTAAGAAGCATATATGAAAAAAAAAAGAAGAAGAACATAGGAGTGAGGCGTTATAGAATATTCAAGAAAATAACTCAAAAAACACCATTAAATCTGATTCTGAAGCATATTTTCGTCAAGATTAAAGATTCCCAATTGATTTCTTAGGAGATGATCACGAGTTTCTTTATTTCTTTTAGTTATATTGTGTTTTGGATGTTTTTATTTACAAGCATGAACTAATTTTCTAAATACTTAGGAAGATGAACCTTATAATGGATTCTGTCATTTGATTTTCATTTTATGTAATACATACTTAGATCTTGTTCTCAATTATGTGTGCTTAAATCTTGTTTGATATTTCTAAACTATTGATCCATGTCTGATGTGCTTAAATCAGAGGAGGAATATACCCTGTTTAAGAGTAGATCTTGCATAGTTGAGTGGAGTTGCATGCAGTCCTGGAAATAGGACGATATAAATCTACCGAATTAGAGTCAAATCTAATAGGGGAATCCATAAATCAAGTTAATGCGATAATAGAGGTTTTAATTAGAGAGAAATTGATAGTTATACTATAAATTGGTATGTGCACTTGCCTTAGCCAAATTTTTAGTTAGTTCTGTGAGCATCAGTTGGGGCAGTTTGTTGATGAGTTGGGCAGCTTCCTGCTGAGTTGGGGTGGCCTTTTGTTAAGTTGGGGTAACCACTTGGTTATAAACACCAACTTTATGTCTTTTGACCTACAAATAAGTGAAATTCATTAAACGAATTGCATTTATAAATAACCTAATGAAACAAAGGCAAACTACTTACTGGAATGTTTTGGCCGACTTCACCTCTGTAACTCCTCTTATTGTGGCCTAATTTATTGCATTTATTGCACCTCATTTCTGCCCCTTTCTTGGTCGGCCTTTTTGTTGTTTGTGGTTCATCAGATTCTTTCCTTGTCACCTTAGTAGGTCTACAAGTGACCTTCTTAGTGTAGGAGGCAGTATTGGCAGCATGTTTGGCACAGACTCTTATTATTTATGACCCCTTATTGGCCTTATGAAGTTGGAGTAAATGGCAAGCTAGGTTTGCTTGGTGTACTAGGTTTTTAGATAAGTTTTAGGGTATTCATCTTTTTGATGAATGACAGCCACTGCATGCATGCAATGGATGCTAGTGAGATCCCAATTCCTACAAGAGCAGGAATTTTCAACTAGATCCTCCACGTGTTGGCTGCCTGGACCACATTCAACCTGATATCTATCCCCACCAGCATGTGATGGAACACATCTAAAAAACACTCACTAAAACATATCATATCATACACAAGGCATAAAAATATTAAAAAAATGGCAAAAATAAAGACATACATATATTAAAAACAACACGCAATCAGCCCCACCAGCATGTGATGGCAGAATAAAGCCATAAATATATTTTAAAAAATGATCTATTTTTACCTTAGTGAATCTTTCATATTGACATCTAGTTTTTTCTTGATCTTTGGACACAAGATTCCTTTAATTTTTTCATCTTCTTCTTTCTTCTTGACAATCAGCAACATAATCTTGGTCCTAATTGTTTCCATTATGGTCAAAATGGGTTTCCCTCTTGCTTCCAATATCACTTACCAGTAAATAAAATAAATGATTAGTGAGACAAAGTCTTTAATAAACTGCATGTCCTTAATGATTAGTAAGTAACATAAATAATAAGGGTTTTGTAACACCCCTAACCCGAAACCGTCACCGAAATAGGGTTAAGAGGCATTACTGGACAAACCACAACTTTTATTCATTCACACAATCACTTATAACATATTCGAATTATATATACTTCATTCAAAGCATTCAAATTATTAAAGTGATAAGATAATTCATTTCATTTTTTTAAAAAAAATACCATACGCATACATTAAGGCATTCAAGCATATGACTTATCATTTTATACACCAATTATATATATATATATCCATACTATTGATACTTAGACTATACCTCAAACATTTTGCTTCATACTTCTTTACAAAAATTTGCATATTAACTAAATGAACCATATAATTTGACTTATATTCAATTAACATATGCGTCATTATCATTTTTCATAAAATGGTCAATTATAGACTTAATCTACCACACCCTTATGCGTATACCACTATATTAAAATAAAACCTTTGTTCAACCAATAACAAGTTTAACTTACTAAAGTCGTGGCTACACAACAAATTGAATTTAATGCCACAGTTAATATGTTCATACACAAATATTCATCAATTTTTAAACCAAATACCCATATAAGCTTACCATTTCCAAAATGACACAAATGACCACTTTACAACCATATATATATATATATGCAAATAAACATATAATAAGTACATCATATATATATGTAACATGCCTATTACTAAACTAGCATATAACATATCTTAGCTCAAATAACGTCCACCACTTACTTATTTCCGAAACACATAACCAAGCAATCATATTACATATACATGATATTACTTATCAAACAAACTTAAATCATTATCAAACATAACCGAACTTAAAAGTAGAATCAAGCCATTTTCGCATAGCACTTATATACATTGCATTCATAGTGAACTCAAAAGAGTAACATAGCCTATACATGCCATAGTTCCAAAAGAAATTCAGCTTACAAAATACCAGAATTAGTTGATAGTGTGATAGACTTGACGATGATCCTCGAGCTCGAATCTTGACTCCAAAATCTAATGAACAATACAACAACCACATAAAGTAAGCTATCATAGCTTAGTAAGTTATAAGCAATTACACAACAATGTATTAAAACATTATATTAGACAACTTTCACATTTCATAACCCTTAAGCCGAATGTCCCAAAGTTCAATAATAGCATTCACCTAAATCTATAATCCATCCCTCGTCTCAAAACAAATACAAATACATTTGTTCCATTATATACATATTAACTACTAAATTTTCTTTCTTACCTTTCAATCCATATAATTCACATAAAAATATGTATAATATAAAATTTTCATTTCAAGATCTAAAACTTACCTATTATTCAAAAGATGATTTATCATCGCATACCTGTTCATTTTATTCTGCTAAACACCTTCGTTAACCAATTAAATTAAAAGATCGGCAAACCTGCACACTCAATGCAAAAACCTTATCACGTATCACATGCTTAGAGTCGTCATACTAATACCTTGCACGCTTAGTGCCAAATTCTTGTAACATATCGCACACTTAGTGCCGTTACATTTAACTTCTCGCACACTTAGTGCTAAACAACCGATTTCGCACACTTAGTGCTCGGTATTTAATTTCGCACACTTAGTGCTCATTGACCGATTTCGCACACTTAGTGCTCGGTATACAATTTCGCACATTATTGCATTTCCCAAACTTAATCCTTATTTATAAATACATAAAACTTAAACCTCAATTGCATATATACAAATTCACTTATTTCATTTCTATGATCAACATCACTTTCAATTATATCATTGCCATACATATGCATCACATTAGGTTATATTCATTCCTCAATTCAATGTCACATTTGGTTATATCATTGACATATATATACACATCACATTCGGATGTCATCATCTCTCAATTCAACACCACATTTGACTATATCATTGATATATATATATACATATACACATCATATTCGGGTGAACCCATGACATATATACCTACCTCTCATTCGGTTATACTTTATACATATATAAATAATACATCCGGCTATTTAAAAATCAGTATACATACTTCCATTAACTTTTAGGTACATCAATATAGATAAATTCCATACAACATGATTGCTTAAAAACTTACCTCGAGTATCGACGGACTATGTTTCCCGACAATTCGATCAACTTCGTTTTTCCTCGATCCAATCCTGATCCTTTTTGTTCTTGATCTAAATAATTTTAAATTAAGCTCATTCAAACATATTTTCATTCAATTTAGTCCAAAAACGCATAAATGGGTAAATTACATTTTTATCCCTAATATTCCACATTTATACAATTTAGTCCCTATTGCACCAAACACAAAACATTCAAAATTTGACTATATAATGCTTAGGCCGAATGTTCCTTACACTCATGCAAGTCCATACATTTCATTTATTTCACATTTTAGTCCCTAAAAATTTTATTTTTGTAATTTAATCCAAATAACTCAAAATCATCAAAAACTCCAATACATAACATATTAATCCTTCACATATCTTTGATATTTCATCATCAAACAACAAAAATCACAAGTTATCGTCAATTTCCTAACTCAAAATATTCATCAAAATCAAAAATTGAAGCATGGGCTTTGTACATTTCATAGCAACGACTCAAAAACGTAAAAATTATCAAAAACTGAACAAAACACATACCTAAATCAAAGCTTCCAAATGCCGAAAGTAGCTTAGAATTTTTCCTTTCTCTTTTCTTTAGTATTCGGTAAAAAAAAAAAGATGAACCAAATGCATGTTTGTTTTTATTTTATTAGAACATTATAATATCATATTTTATTATTATTAACTTAACTAATATAATAAACATATAAAAGCATAATGCATGCAAGATGTCGTCCACTACACTTGCTAAAAGGGTAATTTACAACAGAAGGCCTCATCTTTATAAAAACACATCAATTTGATCACTCAATTAAATAAAAGGCTACTTTTACCACTTATGTGATTTAGTCATTTTTCTTAAATTAAACACACAAAAGGACAAATTAACTCACGAAACTTTAACACATGCTCAATCATATATCATAGGTATCGAATATAATATTAAAATATTTTACTGACTCAGATTTGTGGTCCGAAACCACTATTCTGATTAGGGTCAAAAATCGGGCTGTTACAGGTTTCCTTTTTAAAGTATTTAGAATGATTATTCACCTACATGTCAAATTGGCTTCTAATTAAGAAATAGACCTTAACCAGTGAGTAGGGTTCTTTTCCTTCTACCAATCATAAGCATGTTGATTGGTATTCTTCAGAACAACCATGACATCATCAAAATCCCTTGGAGTGCTTGCTCTGACAACTTTCGAAAGCAAATATTTCAATTCATTTGTTCAGAAACCAAATTTCTTGAAATTGGCATGTAGGTGTCTATTTTAGTGTTTTGTTCTGCATTAGGAAACAACATAGATATTGCTTCTACAAGCCCCTACAAACAGAACAAAAATATTTTAATTCTTTGGCATACCATCCTAAACAGAAACAACATAAATCAAAGCAGACAAGTGGAATTTTACCTTTTGTTTGTTAGACATGAAAGATATCTGATATAAGCTCACAATTTTCAAGTCCAATGCGAGTTACTCCAGGAACTAAAACCATGATGCTTGGTTTTCACTTTCAGCAGTAGCATATGCAATAGGGTAGATGTTATTATTTTCATCTATCCCAATAGTTGCCAGTAGGTAACCACCAAAGTAACCCTTCAAGAAACATCCATCTAAACCTATTATCCTCCTACAACCAACCCTACACCAATCTTTGCATGCTTGCAGACAAACATACATCCTTTGAAACAACCTGTTATCCAGATAATAGATTGTTTTTATTCCAACATTTTGGGTCCTAACCTCCAATAAATACTCATAAATTGAGCCTTATGATCTCCTTTAAGTAATTTCAATGGCCTAAGTTTAGCCCTCCTACAGTTGGTTAGTGAGACTAGGTAAAAGAAATCTCTTTTGATATCTTATTGCAATGATGTCAAATAATAATCAGGATCAATAGTGAACTTGTCTTTATAATGTTCACTTATCGAAGTTGAGATTATATTCTTATTTTTATAGACTTTAGAGCAAGCATGCTTGGGGTTTGAACTCCTAATTTTCCAATTCTGGCCAATAGGGTCATTAAGGTGTAGTCTAGAGGCCCATATGTACGAAGAACATTTTGACCTGCAAACTGCCTTTAACCTCTTTAGATCAATTTTTGGGAACTTGATAAAATAACTATTCAGCCTACCATACTGCTTGGTAGATTCTTTTAGACTGTCTTTTGGACTTAAATAACATTCCAACCTAAAGTTTAGGGTTACTCATGTTATTGTCTGGGTTGAACTCAAGCCAATTTTGGTCATTTAAGTCAGATTCAAGTGCACTATTTAACCACTCAGAATCATCACTATCATATAGTTCCCCTACTAAAATATCATCCATGTTTAACCCATCTAGATTAACCCTAATCCTATTAGACACATCACTATCAGACACATCAAAACCAGATATTTCTTTTTCACTCTCATTAAATTCATCATCAATTGAACCTGCCAAACAATTTTAACATCAATAAAGGTAGACAATAACCAAACAATTTAATACAACATAGGCAATGGCAGACAATAATCAATACAAAAACAATTTAGTACAAAAACATCCATTTCTATCATACACATGACAAACAATAACCAAACACTTTAACTCTAAACCTAGGCAATGGTAGACAATAACCAATACAAAAACAATTTAACACAAAAAAATTCCATTTGTCATGTACAATAATCAAACAATAATCATGCACTTTAATCCAAAACAGTATCATGCACATGGCAAACAATAACCAAACACTAATCCAAAATAGGAATTGATTTGTCACTTTCCTAAGGCAATTAGTATGCAAATGGCAGACAATAACCAATACAAAAATAATTTAACAGAAAAAAATTCATTTCTGTCATGTATAATAACCAAACAATAATCATGCACTTTTATCCAAAACAATATCATGCACATGGCGGACAATAGCCAAACAATAATTCAAAATAGGAATTGATTTGTCTCTTTCCTAAGACAATTAGTATGCAAATGGTAGACAATAACCAATACATAAATAATTTAAAACAAAAAAAATTCTATTTCTATCATGTACAATAACCAAATAATAATCATGCACTTTAATCCAAAATTATCATGCAAATGGCAGACAATAACCAAATAGTAATCCAAAATAGGAACTAATTTGTCTATTTCCTATGGCAATTAGTATGCAAATGGTAGACAATAAGTTTACAAAAATCCAAACTTGCAATTCAATTTGATACAAACAAAAATCATATTTCAATCAACATTTAAAATACTCATAAATCATATTTGAATAATTCAATGATATACACAGTTTTAAATAATTCAATAAAATGATTTATCACTAAACCTTAAGGCTATCTGTATATATATGGCAGACCATAACTTTGAAAAAATCCAAATCTGCCATGCACTTTAATAACCAACAAAATCAAAATTTAGCATACAATCTAATACTAGTAATAAACAGGATCAACACTTTAATCCAAATCTGCCATGCACTTTAATAACCAATTAAATCAAAATCTGACATAAACCCCATGTGAATGTAACATTTTTCAAATTTGAAATCTAGAAAATCCTAAACCCAAATCCCCTTAAATCTAAAAAAATTAAAAAACCCTAAACTCAAATCCCTTTAAATCCAAAAAAATCAAAAACTAAATATAAAACTTACTCATTAGATCAAATGCAACAACATCAATTGCTTTCACTATAATAAAACAAGTTTTTAACAACATTTTTAATGACGTTTAAATCGAAAATACCACAAAAGGTAAAGCATTAGTAGCTTTTTGCATAAACGACGCAAAAAGTAGAATAATAACAGCGTTTTTCCCATAAACGTTATAAATATTTTTTTACTTTTATTAAAACGGTGCCGTTTAGATTACAACTTTGTTCCTCTCTAACCCTCTCGCGATTACAACTTTGTTCCCCTCCACTACCCTCCATTTATTTTATTATGTTTTCACGATGGCTTCACCCAGTCAAAAAAGATTTTTAGGGTTCTGTTTGACTCGCGATTTATAAAAAAAATTCAAAATTGTAGCTCGATCTGCCATGGCCACTGCGATTAAACTCCTTATTCTCTCCCTCCCAGGTTCAATTTATGGATAGATATTGTTTTGCCAATGATTTATAGCACATTCCGATGACGGTGGAGGAACAGTTTTTTTTTTAAAGCGGTTACGGAAGAATGCCTGTGGGAGAATTTGCCCAAACGGCTTCAAGCCATTTATAACTTCAAAAAAGAATGGCACAAGAGGTTAGTTTTGACTTTGCTGCTTACTCTTTGTCTTTTACCTTTTAAATTGCAGTTGTAAGGATCACTTAGTTTGTATCTTTGAAGAACTTCATTATTTTGCTGAGAGAGTAATATAGGATAAAATTCACCAAACGAGGAAATACTCATTTCATGCTTGTAATATTATTGATGGAAGTTAACCTTACGGTGAACAAGTTTGGGAAAGAGCTTTTGAAACTAATTAGAAGTAAAAAGAACCATGTTAGTATGATGGTTTGGATTTACTCAACCATGTTAGTATGTTAATCCTATTTTGTGGTAGTCCTGTTGTTTAGGGAAACAACAACCATGATGTATAATTGAATTGTAATACAAAGAATAATTTATTCTCTTGAGAAATTTATAAGTTTTTACAGTTTATCACTTTTAAGTGTATTTTTAAGAATCCGAACTACAATCTTAAAAATTGTATTTGGTAAAACGGATCTGTTTTACTTCTAATTTGTGGTTTATTCTCTTGAGAAATTTATAAGTTTTTACAGTTTTATCACTTTTAAGTGTATTTTTAAGAATCCGAACTACAATCTTAAAGATTTTATTTGGTAAAACAGATCCGTTTTACTTCTAATTTGTGGTTTATTGTTAATCTTATTTTGTGGTAGTCCTATTTTGTGGTTTATTCTCAATCCTATTTTGTGGTAGTCCTGTTATTCATTTGAGAGGCAGTCTTCCTTTTTATATTTGGCTCCTAATACTAGATATGGCTAAACTTGCTGGATTATGCAGTGCTGAATTAAAATGCATCTTTGCAATGTGGCAGATGATGATTTAGACATAAATCACTCTTGGAAATTGTTCTTAAGTCCTTTATTCTCTTAGATTTAGATTGTATAGTTTAGTTACAAGCGCCTTCAACTACCCCCTGCCTCCCTATAAAAAAGAAAAGACTTATCATGGTTTACATATTTCTGATTTTTGAACAACAATTGATGGCTGCTTTATTGCTTTCAGGCTGGTGTGTTCCCAAAATCATTAAAGAGTTATGTTCAAAGGGCATTGGCTCTATGTAAGGATGAAAAGTAATAGGCAGCTTGCCAGGAAATCATGAAGGAGGTGAGGATTTTCTTTTAAATAAAATTTTGGCAGCTGTTATTTAGGATTATGTGCATAATGAATTGTTTTCTTTCTTCTCTCTGGTTTTTTAAAAGTTCTATTCATGCTATGTTCATCAAGCATTCATTAAGAGTTTGGGTTAATGAATTCTTAATATGCTTGTAACTAAAAGTTGTTTAAATGAAGAATACAAGTGTTTCACTACAGAAATTTCATCTTTACAAATTGATAGAGCAAGGAGGCTAGCTCGAAACTTAGGATAGCCTTTAGCCACTGAGCTGACCTTGTCTTGTTGATTGTCTACATTTAAAAGAGGGTACTGGGTCCACTAGAAAGGAAGATTGAGAACAATGATTCATGTGCCTAGCTTTATGGACTGATTTTTGACAACTTTTTGACTTCCTACGTGTATGCTATTATGTTTCTTTATAAGGGAGGCTATGGAAAAGGTTTTTCTGTGGTAGGATTTAGCTTTAAAGTTATCGAGATTAATTGGTGCTTAGCAAGAGTTTTGAAGATGGTGGCAGCAGGGCTGTTGAGAAATTAGGCAGCAGAAACAATCATTTAAGACTTGGTTAACTCAAAATCATGTACGTACTTTGGTGCTGAATCTTAGACAACTTTTTTCTCTGATTTATGTTATTCAAATTTTTCATTTTCTCAAATATGTTTGACATTTACTCAAATCCTTTGCATTAGACTTTTTACACATAACCAAACAAATATAGTTTACAGAAGAAACAAAATTACCCATAATTTGCATAATTTCAAGATGGATAATATTATCGGATAAACAACAATTTATATATTAACTTTGGTTCAATGTGCAGTTCATGTATAACAATTTTATATATAAAGTGTTGTGGTTCATATCTATACATAAATTTTGATTTTGATTCAATTGTACATATTTAAAGAAATGAATACATACATTTATTTTCATATTGTATTAATATAATTGTCTATGTATGCAATATATCAATGTAAAATAGTGCTAGTTTGGTAATGTTGTTAGTGATTTGTGAAAATTAAATTAAATTTAAATTTTATGTATAAAATTATACAAAATTAAATTTCATGTATGACAATACACATTAAATTAAAATTTATATTTAATTTTGATATTTATCCTAATGAAATCATTTATTGCTATAATCTCATCTTGACAGCAAAATTTTACTTGTAAAGCACATTGTATAGGAACTGCCGTTTTCGTTCCATTATTATTGGAGTTTTTTTTCTAAAACAACATTATTGTTGGAGTTATATACTTAGTATGAGGCAATTTTTACTCTTCTTTCCTTTCTTGAGTTGACTTTTGCTAGATAATTTAAGTCAATTGACCGTTCTTTTTTTTTTTTTTTTTAAATCTTTTTATTAATTGTTTTGCCATGAGATAAACTGATTTTGGTTTGAGCCGTGGTTCATGTGAAATTTCAGAATCTGGTTCTGAATTTATTGAAGCAGTAATGAAGTATTATTTATTAGATTTGATGAGCTAAAATCGTTTCCCATGCAAGTTAGACTTCAACTGGTATTCTTTCCTGCGCCCTTTATGAGGTATTTTCCAAATTCTGTTCTTTAAAGTTTAAACTAGTAGGGTGGGTTGGTTCAGTTAAAAGATTGAAAGATCCACCTAAGCAATTAATTTCATACTTTAATCGATTAATTGACTTAACATTAGTGGATTCGGTTCATTAAACAATTTTTTTTTTCTTCTGTTTCCTTCCTAGCATGAGAAATAAAACAAGTATAGGAGGTTGGAACAGATATTGTAAAAAGAGCTTTGAGTTACCCTCTAAAATTGATGATTCTATTTTTCTTGATATAGGTGGTCAAATGTTGCTTGGAGCATACAGCATCAGTGGCCAAGACATTCTTGATGTCCGATTGTGTGGTTGTGGAAATAAAGGAACCCGAGCCCGTGCTTGCTAGGAACCCCATGGATAATTCAGGTTTGCACTTCTGAATCTAACATGATTAGTAATGGAACACTTTCTTGTTCTTTATATTTTGCATGCTAATATGTCGGGTTCATTGATTATGTCAGGATACTGCTACTAAAGCAATGTTGAAGGGAAACCGAATAAGGTATCAAATCTCCATCGTAGCAATGATGAACCTGTTTAGAGTAGAATGCTTATTTTTGTTGTTGATTAATTATTGAAATATCCTTTAAGATCCCGGTGATATATAAGATTTGCATTTTGCAGTTCAATGTAACAATTTTGAACATCATTTTTCAGTGAAAGGAAGAAAGTTGGTATTTGCTGTTTGTTGTTTTTGATTGGTAGAAAATTTTTCAACTGAATTTATTTAAATTGTCGTAATAAATTGAATTTCAACACATTATTTATAATTCTTATAAATAAAAATAATTTCATGGGGAGCGCTACAGTTGATATTACTATACGAACAAAAAATAAAGGTACACGATGAAGAAAAATCACTGGAACTACAAATTACGAGGAAGAAACAGTTGGTGGATATCTTACTGTGTCTTACATGATTTTTAGCGGCATTTTTGGAAAAAGCATTGCGTTTGTGGGGAAAGTGCTGTTAAAGGTCATGTATTTTAGCGTCGTTTGTGGAGAAAGCGTCGTTAAAGGTCATATTTTTTAGCGGCGTTTATGGGGAAAGCGTCGCTAAAGGTCATGTTCTATAGCGGCATTTTTTTACATAAACGTTGCAAGATATAGTGGCAATATCTATAGCGGCATTTTTTACGGTGCTTATAGGCCCAAAAAAATGTCACTAAAACCTATTTTGTTGTAGTGTTCTATTTTATTAACCATTGTGGCCCTTAACCCTAACCACTAATATCTTTTATTGTCTTCTTCTCTCTCGAAGCGAAAAATACCAATCCTTCAACCTTTAATCGTTCACCCTAACTTTTACCATGGATGTTCCAACCCTTCAATCGTCCAACCCTAAACCTTAAAATTGATTTCCAACCTTTAACCGTGTTAATCGATTTCCTAATTGGTTTTCTTTTCCTCTCCTTAACCTCAATCAGTTTGTGTTTTTTTACCCTAAATTAACCCATCTCTTATGATTTTTTCCCTAAACCCGTATAAACTTTACCCTTCGACTGGTCCTCCAACGTGGCAAGTTAACTGGCCACGTTAGTGGTCCTGTTAAGCTAATGAAGAAAAATGTTAATGGGTGATTGATTTGTCACTTTTGATAACGTTAGCGATTGTTTTGTTATTTTTTGAAAGTTGAGTGATTGAATTGAAACCAGAGTAACTATTTTGTTAACTGCATCAAAGTTGAGTGATTGTTGGTGTAATTTACCCAAATTTATATTGAAAAGGCAATGACTTTAATTGTGACCAAAAGAAAATTGGTTATAGCAAATTTCAGGTAAACTTAGTATAACACCCCAAACCTGGCCTAGAAGTTTAAGCCGAATTTGGACGAGTTACACCAACGTAGTAAAAACATACTTCTTTTCAGAGTTTTAACTTTGAAAACTAGAAATTCATTTTAGTCGATTTAGACAATTTTGTAGTTTTGTTTTAGACTTGGCAGATATTGACGAGATTATAAAAAGAAAAATAAGACAAGTCCAAAAAAGATTACAAATCCAAAGGATGCACGTCATCCAATCCTAAATCAGATGTTTTCCTGACAAATAAAAGTAAGACAAAGGGGTGAGTCACCAAGCACCGTGTATAACCAAACTCAAATACAATTAAACAGAGCGTAATATATATAAATCGTAGTGACGCAAGCATTTGATAACATTTATATAACCAGTACTGAAAACATTTAGAGTATCATAGAGATTTTGATAGAGGTAGTACAACAGAACAAAGCAAAACATAACAGAGCATAACAATGAAATTCAAACAGAATAGAACCAAAAAGAGTAGAATAGAACAGAATGGAACAGAGCAGAGCAATGCTGAACAGAACAGAATGGGATAGAGTAGAATAGAGCATGTAGGTTTATGCATATGCAATAATTTTCAAACAGATCAGAATGCAGATTTATCAAAAACATCCTACCCAACTTTGCTACACACCAAAATAGAATTCCCCAGAATTTTCGTCTAGCCAGATCACATCAAAGGATAACTGTGGACAGTGCCACTAGTATTTTGCAGTTAAAATTGTTAGATCGAATACATGTGGTCAAACCACTATAGGACAGTCGAACTGCCGGAACAGAAATGTGGATAAACCACCAGATAATGCATATCATTAAACTACTAGAAACTTCCTTCTTTTACTTCAACCCAAGTCCCATACAATGTGTCATGGCATGCTTATGTGGTATTAGAGTAATAAGCATGTAAGTCATGCTATCTCTCTATAATAGAATCAGTAAATATGCAAGTCCATGTTTTGTAAAACAAACTTATCAAACCTCAATGGACCATATCAGATTTGCCATGAAGTCACATGCACGGTTATAAATCAAAATCAGTAATAATCAGTCTAACATGTCAGATATCGCATACTCTTCATCAACAGAGCAACATAGAGGCGCACCAACAAACTTAACAGAATACAGGTCATACCTGATAATTCGCACACATAGACAATAGCACATAACATTCTGACGGATCCTACCCACTTAGGTTCAAACATAACAGATATACGTACAGATCATAAGTTATTCATCATCAGTCTAACATGTTCAGATATCGCTTATATCATCCATATATTAGTCCTAAAGCATCAGATAGTCCTCTTACGATCAAATTCAGATAATAAATACATTGTGGAGGTTAGTGCTAGTGTTGGGCAACACTCATGACCTCAAAAAATAAGATTCGGATCCTATTCATATGCCATAGGGCTTGGAAACACGCCCATGTCCTTGCCCGTGTGGCTCATACGGCATGGGCACGCATCCATGTCCTTGCCCGTGTGGCTCACATGGCCTGGGCACACGTCCATGTCTTTGCCTGTGTGGCTCACACGGCCTGGGCACACGCCCATGTCCATGGTCGTGTGGTTTCAAAGCGTAAACAGTGAGTTACACGACCTGGGCACATGCCCATATCTTTGCCTGTGTGGCTCACACGGCCTGGGTACACGCCCATGTCCCTGGCCGTGTGGTGTCAATAGTCCCATTTTCCGACAATTGAAAACGCAAAAAAAATAGGGGTTTCGGCACCCACTTGATACAGACTCAATGTAGGAGCAACAAGGATGAATTCCCGTATCGGCCAGTGAATTAACTAGAAGGAGAAGTCAGACCCTGTATAGAATCTGTCTAATGTAACATGACAAAAAGAACAGTCACTTGAAAATAAGAAACCAAAATGCAGAAACTGAAGATGCAAACAAAATGATAGAAATTCTCGTAGAAAAATAAAGAACAAAAAGAAAATAATAGTGCCAGAGGTTTCTAGAGGGTTTTAGGTAACCAACTGAAACTAACTACCACGCAAACAAAATGATAGAAATTCTTGTAGAAAAAGAAAGAACAAAAAGAAAATAATGGTGCCAGAAGTTTCTGGAAGGTTTTAGATAACCAACCGAAACTAACTACCTTTTAACGAAATTCAAAAATAAAACATTCCTTATTGTTTCCACTGGGATTTGACCACAAGACCCAAGATTATATAGAAGCTTAACTATTAAACCACTAGGCTCATTATTAACATTAATTAACTGAATTTAACTTATAAGCAAAATGTTCAAGGGTAGGGGTTTAAGCAAAATGACAAAATTTCTAGAAATGGGATTTGAAGCCAAAACCTCACACACATACCCTGAACACTTAACCATTGAACCAAATCAATTTACTTGTCAAGAATTTCCAAAGTGTAAACTCAAATCGAAGGATGACTTCTTTTGGTTTCAAAACGCGATTTTTTCTAGGCCAGTTTTTGGGATATTACACTTAATTTTGGCTTACGTGCCATTATAAATGGTTTAGAGTTAATTTTTTAAAATCAAGTTTGCATGGATTTCGAATTATAGAACATCACACCATAGTTAATAAAAAAATTATTTGGTAAATTAATAAAATTAAGTATAGATTGTAATAATGGTGTTTGATGAAATTAATCTTATTAATATAATATTTTATGTTATTTTGTATATTTTTCATGAAAATTAAATATAATAATTTTGAAATCTCACTTTTAACAAAAAAAAAGATAATTTATTTTTAAATTAAAATCAACTTAATAATTTCAACATTAATGTATTGTTCGATAAACTGAAAAATTTAATTGTTGAAATAATAGGTGTTAAAAAGTTAAATATTTCACCTTAATCTAAACAAAAATATGTAATTTGCTGTAGGAAAATATAATATTAAAATAAATAAAATAAATAAAAAATATTCTCTATATAAATTCTCATTTGTTACATCATTATTGATTGAGATGATCTAACCAATCATATCAACTAAATAATAAATATGGAGTAGTAAACTTCTAGTTTACCATGTCACGTGATTCAACAACATTAATATAAATTTGTGGTTCACCATCGAATGTGATTTAACTATACTAATATATGCACAATATGAACTAGTGGAAAATGCTATAGTTTTTAATACAAAATTCTTACTCAATTTAATATATAGAAATTAATCTTCTCCTTATCCACAATTCTAATATGGTATTCTTTACAACGAATATCTTTTAAAACTTATTAATTTACTTGAGACTGTCTAGTACATAATACATTAACTATCACAAATTATATTATTTTGAATATTGATATATTAGCTCTTCTAGAACCTCAAATTAATTTTTTACTACAATATATTAATTAATATTAACTTGTTTTATTTTCACATTGATTATATAAGTTATCTTTAATTTTCAAAGGTTAACTTTAGAAATAAAGGATCTCTAATTTTCAAAAGTTAACTTTAGAAATAAAGGAAACTTGCTGTAGAACTTACATCTTGTCATCTAAGATTTTGAAAATTATAGAGGATAATTTGATTATAGATAAAAGTAACCATCACTCTAATCAAGATCAAGATCGTGTTGATAATGTTGATAATGTGTTATAAAACTAAAAGCATTATAGTAAAACTAAGAGAGAAAAGTAGACACAAAAGTGAAAGGATAATTCTACTTTTAATTGGATTACCATAAGCTTATGCATGTATTCTATTTGTAGAGTCTCGATTACCATAGATTATAAAAACATAAATAAGAGAATTAAGGTACCCTATAAATTTTTAGGGGTTACAAAATTGCAAAAAAAAAAAAAAGAATTCTTGGAGGTCATGAAAATTATATAGACATCTATTTATGAATGGATTTATAACAAAATTTTAAGGTATAAAGTAACAAAGATTTATAATTATATTATAAATGAAATAATCATACAAATAATAAATTATTAATTATATGATAATTAAAAATAAAAGAATTTAAATAAGTTTTAAATGAATATAAATGAGGGTATTCATATACATATATAAGTTAATCATGCACTATTTATATTTAATAAATAAGCTTTAAAATCTTATTCACGTTGGTTTATGTAATTTAATAAACAAATATAAAATTAAATATTCTCCTCATTTACAATCATAAACTTACGAGTATCAAACCATGCAATCTTAAATGTTTTTTCTCTTTATTTTTTTTTGACAGCAATGATACAATTTTTTTTTTCTTTTATATCTTGTCTAGAAATATGAATTACAAAAAATTAGATGATTTATTGGTTACTTGAAAACAAAGACCTAATGTTGTTAAGGGCAGAGAGTAATAACTCAAATTTGGGGACCAAGACAATGTTTCAAGAGTTCCCTGTCAAGTGCTTCTTTTAACATGGTCCAACAGGGTACAATTAAAGGGAAGGTTATTTGAAGATACAATAGGAATTGGAAGAATTAACTGTCAACTGCCATGTGAAATGTGATTTCACAGTATTCTCTCACTCGTTTTACAAACAAATCATCCCTGGTATATATGTATGTATATATTTTAACTAGCCAACACATGGTGGATGATACGGGATGGGAATCAGGTACAGATCCCTTTTTCTCCTGCCAGAAGCACCAAATGCCTCTGTCATGTCTAAATCCTCATTTTTCATTCTATTAGGGAGTTTCCAATCAAAATGGTACAGTAATTGTGCAAGGGAAAGCTCAACAACAGCCATACCATATGACATACCAGGACACATCCTCCTTCCGGCACCAAATGGAATAAACTCGAAGTTAGTCCCCTTATAGTCAACTGAACTATTGATGAATCTCTCTGGATTGAAACTCTCGGCTTCATTCCAATAATTGGAATCCCTTCCAATTTCCCATGCATTAACAATCACTTTAGTCCTGGCCGGTATCTCATATCCATTAATTTCACATCTCTCCATACTTTCTCTTGGAAGTAGCAAAGGTAGATGAGGGCGTAATCTTAGAGTTTCCTTTATAACTAACTTCAAGTATTTCAATGTATGAAGCTGATTCGTTGACGTCCCCTGTTCTATCATAGACTTGCCTCACCTCGGCTTGTGCTTTTTCAAGGATTCTAGGATTTTTCATCATTTCCGACTTTGCCCATTCTACTGCAGCTGAAGATGACTCTGTTCCAGCGATAAGCATGTCCTGAAAAAATTTCTACTTCAAGTTAAAACCACAGAACATCGTCGTGCAACTTTCATGCAACAGAAATAGAAAAAAGGAAGCTCATATATTTGAACCCTAAATAAATGCTCTTCCCAATTATATCAACCTCAAGCTTGCAGTTATTTAACCTTTGGGCATGTAAACTTATGGGACCATATACGAATAAGAAAAGTATGCAAAGATATGAGATATGAAACTACTAACCAGGATAACAGCTTTGATGCTGTCAGTTGTTAAGGGAAACTCAAGCCCTCCATGATCCTGAAGATTCAGAAGAACATCAACTAGATCATCTCTTACATCATCACTGTCCTTGGGATTTGCTTTGCTAGATCTATGTTCTTCAATGATGCTTTGAAGCATTGTGTCTAGACTCTAAATCATGGTGAAACCTCTCAAATTTGGCTCTCCTCCCACTGATCACCGGAAGCAATTTGATGGACGGAAACAGATCGGTAATACTAAAACCACCTAAAGCTTCCACAAATTCCTTGAAAAATGGAATGAATGTTTCGTATTGCAGCTTGCATCTTGTGGCGAAAGCAGTCCTTAAACTGATGTTATATGATAAGTTGCATAACATTTCTCCAAGGTTGATTTCCAATCCTGTATTAGAAAAGAGAGATCGAATTAAACTTGCTATCTGCTCTTCTCTGATTGATCGGAATGATTGTACACGTTTCGTACTTGACAGCTCCAACGTACAAACTTTTCGAAGCTGCCTTCAGTGGCCTCCGTATGGTGCAAAACCAATATCTGAAAAATTATACAAAATGATTTCTGCAACAAGGAGAAAGGGCCTGTTAGCAAAATTGGTATCATGTGTTTTCATCACTTCTCTGGCAGCCTCTGGAGAAGAAACAACAATGTGTGATAATTCACCAAGTTGTAGGTGCATCAAGGAACCATGCTTTTTGGCTAAATCAGTCAAGCGGTGACAGGGAAGAGAGAACATTAAAAGGTGCAGGTGTCCTAGAATAGGTAGTTTCCATGGCGCAGGAGGTAGACTTTTCGGCGACTCATTTCTATTGGATCTCATCCGTAGCTTAAACACCATGAAAATGAACACAAGGAAAGTGAAGAACAACGAAAGCGACTTTAGGCAGTTCTGCATTCTTTTAAAGACTTCGACTCAAAAGACTTTTGGAAGAAAATTTGTCTTGAACAATGTTTTTTAGTTAGAATTTTAGCTTTTCATACGAAAGGAGAAGCTAAAATTTTAGCTTCTCCTCTCCAAAAGACTTTTAGTCTTAATTACTTTTTCACCCTCTAATAATATAGTACTTTCTTTTTTTTTTTCGTAGGCTTAATTATAAATGTATTAAAATTATTAATTAAAAATAAAAAATATTTTAAAATATTAATTATAAATATTTAATGGTTATATTTAAATATTTAAAATGTAGTTTATATATTCTAATTAAATTTTATAACTAATTAATATTTATTACTTACAAATATTTAAAATTAAAATTTATATTTCATATATTAAAATATTAACAAGTTATAATAATTTTTATATTCTTACTAAAATATAATAATATTAACTAATTTAAAATTTATTTAAATGTATATTTGTTACTTGATAATAACATGTCTAAAATGGACATTTTATTTCTCAAAAGCACTTTTGACAAAGAATGCTAAACACTCAAATTTTAAAGCAAACTTTTCAAAAGACTTCTCAAAGACTTTTCCACAACACTTTTCAAAACACTTTCAAAAAAATATTGCCAAATAGCCCTTATCCATGGTAAACTATGCAATAATCGCCTCAAATAAAATAATATATATGCCATTGAACATGACCCAGCTATAATAACCTACGTATATATAATAAATTATATTATTATATAGAGTATATTATTATTTATAGAGTAAATAGCATATAATACTTTTATTTTTTATTTTTAAAGGCTCGACTTTAAAACTAGAGTGAAACATAAATTTGACTACAAGAAAAACCTTAAAAATGGGAGGTTCGGTAAAAATATAGGCAGAAAAATGGGCTTAAGGAAAATGAGGCTTTAAAAATGGGCAGACCTCGAAGTAAATTTCTTGGCGTTCGCCATAAAAATCATTAAAGGCAAAAAATATTTTTAAATATTATTTTCTTATTGTTTTCTCTTTATTTTGCTACCATTTTACTATTATGTTTCTATTATTTTGTTGTTATTGTTTAGATATTATATAAAACTTATTTTATTGTTAATTTTGTTATTATTTTAAAGACATTTGTTAATTTTGTTATTATTTTAGAGGCATTTCCTTGTTAAGTTGCATCTATTTTAGTGTTATTTAAGTCTACATATTTTTAAAATTTATTTTAATTTGTTGAAAATATTTATTTTAATTTTTAATATTTTGATGTATTATATATATTTAAAATTATATAAAATAATATAAAAATTAATCTGGTAGTAAAATTTGGGCAGTTTTAGTATTTTATATGGGCAGAGCTTGGGCAAAATTTGAGCCCATTTTTTGCCCAAGCCAATGAACAGGCCTAAATTTTAGTTAGGCCCGACCAACCAAATGCCCATGCTCACCTCTTTAAAACTATTAGAAGTGATTGACGAAATTAAATATCTTTTAATTAAATTAAAATATTTATACAATTTATTAAAACATTTTAATATTTTGATATATATATTTTCCTATTTGTTATAAAATAAAAAATGAAAGTAAATAACAAAGAGAATAAAAGAGCAAAGACAACGTATTTTATTGATCAATCGGAATCATTTACAATGTTTCCCTAAAGTTTATATTTATAGGAATAAAAAGTATATATGAAATATAACTCTCTACTTCTAATGACTATTAGAATTTAAAGTATGTCAAAACTTGAATGTTTATTTGTAGATAATGTGTCTCGTTAAAATCTTATTAATATAAAAACCCTGTGGGAAAAAATTACTACTGAAGGAAAAATAGTACACATATCTATAATATGCATAATATGCTGCCTTATTAAAAACCTTATCAGGAAAACTCAATGGGACAAAACATCGGTTAAGGGAAAAAGAGTACAACGCGTATTTACTCTCCCTCATGAAAACGTCACATACTTTCTCATATTCTATATATTCAAACTTGAATACTAGTTTTTCAAATGACTATTTGAATATATTTGCTAAGCATTTATATCACTATTCTTTTGAAAGTTATGAATGAGGGAAATTTTGTGGAAATATATTTTGATCTCTTTAAGAGTTTCAACAATAATCATAGTAAACTTTAATCATGATTCTTTTATAAAAACACAAATATGTATTTTAGATCATTTTATAATTCTCCTTCAATTACTATTCACTAAGTCAAATTTACCACATATGTTCAAATTATTTCAATTCATATAAATGAACAATTTCCGAGAATTTTAATATGCTTCTAGCATTCTAAATCCTTCAAGAATTTTAATATAAATTTTGCTATATAGTGATTCATAAAAGGTAGTAACAACAACCATTAGGCGAAAGTTAAATCTTTTATGAACCGTCATATTAATAATATATCTAAAGATTATTGTATCCATCACAAAATATAAATTTTACTATATAATGGTTCATAAAGGTTGTAACAACAACCATTAGATGCAAGTTAAATCTTTTATGAATCGTCAGATTAATAATATATCTAAAGGTTATTGTATCCACTACAAAAGAATATTATATATTTTCATAATCAATGTCAGGACTTATCAAAAACTTCATATTTTATTTCGTTTTTTTTTTTTTGCAAAACTACTTCATTTGTACCCTCACTGGTTTTAGACCTTTAGATATTTGGACTACTGGTCCAAAAACTTCACGAATTTAATTGTACTTGAGTTGCAGCTTTCTATTTTGACCAATTTATTCCATATCTATATTTCTCAATAGATTTATTCAAGATCCTCCTTTTATTTTATTATTTCAACAATAATATTGCATGCAAAACCATTTTCTACCAGTTTTATTATCGATTCGACATTTTCTTGAACTATTATAACTTATCGAGATTTATTTATTTTCACTATTTTAATCTTCAGTTTCAGGTACCTGGATCTCTTCTGGTGTTTTACTTATTAGTTATGTCTTGGGTCTCTTTTGGAGCACCGACCTTCACTATATGACCATCTAGATTTATTATTTTCTTTTATGTGAATTTTCATATTTGGAACTTGTAATGAGTTATCCTTGTTGAGCTTCTGGTTCAAATTACTGTCCTCCCTAGCTGATTACAAGTTATTATTTCTCTCCCCTTAATGTCAGGAAAACTATTGAATCAAAATAGTAATCACAAATCATATCATAATTGAATTTCCAATACATTTAAAACATATAATAATACAAGGAGACTCGTAATTAATATATATTCTAAACTTTCTTTGAGTATTCACTCATCTTTGTTGTGGTGGAGCAATTGGAACATATACGTACATACAGAAATTCAAAGATGATAAATATTTATCTCTTGACTAAAAATCAATTGCAATGGGGAGTATTCATAACTTGTTAGCTTGATGAGTACAACATGTAAATCAACATAATCTTATGTTGAAATGGGAAGTTTAGTTATCATAAGTAATGGTTTAGATATTAATCAGATGCATTCAATCAATAATTTATCTAAACCATTATGCGCATAAATAACAAGATTTTACGAAAGTTTTTTAAACTCAATCAATAAAAAACTTAGATATAAACTCACCAGCTTTAGCAAGATGAATGGTCTTAATTGCATAATCTGAATTTAATTATTTAAACAAGTAATCTTGCAAACAACAGGTTGCAAATTGATAACACATATGTGATTATTTTGTAGATGCATCTACCAAAATCATATAATATCAAAACCATCCACTGGGTGTGTAACGACCTATTTTTCAGTGGTGTGTCGAAACAATGGTTTCGGGACCACAAATCTTATGAGTAAGTTCGTATAATTAGTATTCAAATTATATGAGTTAATAATAATTTTTGTATTGAATTTCGAATTGGTAAATTTTAATTATTGAATTAAAAGTTAGTATAAGAGTTTTGGTTCAAAAGTCAAGTGGTTATTGAAAACGAGGTTTTAGGACCATGCTTCCATAATTTAAGGCCTTAATATTTTTATTAAATATTTATAGAGTCTTATTATAGATGAATTGAAGTTTGGTCTGGTAATTTTTACGATTAATTGCCTAAATAAGGTAAAATGATTAAATTGTAAAGGAGGTAAAAGTTAGTTGCTATAGATTTAAAATACTAAAGGGACCAAAATGGTGATTAAACCATAGTAAAAAAGTCCAAGCGGCGGTGGCATGATTACCATCCGTTAACTTTTTTTGTTATTTATTCATTTAGTCTTTATCAGTTTAAGGTTAAATTGTAAATAAGTTTGTTTAATTGAAATTTAATATAATTGAAGGACCAATTGTGTAATTGGACCCTCTTTAAATGACAAAATGGTATGAATGATGTGGAATTCTCTAGTTTTGTGACTAATTGCTATTAGATCCTCTTATTATTTAATGACTAATTAAAAGAGGACTAATATGTAAATGATGAAAAAGTTGGGTTTTATTAGTTAGAAGGTTAAATTGATGGACCTAGAAGGTAAATATACCATTAGTATGTTAAATGGATAGTTCTAGATGTATTTAGACATGAAATTTTGGTTTAGTAAAAAGGGTAATTTGGTAATTAATCAAATAAGTAAATATTAAGCAAAACTTTAACAAAAGAAAATCCTATCTTCTTCATTGAGTTTTGACCGAACCCTAGAGTGGAAAAAAGAAAGAAAGAAAAACATTTGCCTAGCTTTGAACCTTCAATAGGATCAAGAATGGATTGAAAATCGAGGCATAGAGAAGTTGTTGAATGGTCCATGTACTTTGGTAATTAATGCAAATCAGTCCGGTAAGTTCGTACTATTACTTCTATAATATAGTGATTCTTTTTATACATTTTTTGTTATACAATTAAATTCATAATATGCTTAATAATTGATTGATTGAAAATATCTAAGAAATGATAAACTGACGAGTTATCAAGCTTTTAGCCGATGAATACTAAATGAATATTCTGCTCTAATGATACCTATCATCGTGATGGTTGAGATCCTACATATGTTGCTGATTCTTGACAGCTTGTGTGAGCAGCATCGTGGACTGGTGAATTGAATGGCTACTCTATTCTGATAACATAAACCGTTCCAATGGCTAAGATCCTGCATATGTTACGGATTCTCGACAGCTTATGTGAGCAACATCGTGAACTGGTAAAATGACTGAATACACTATGCTAATGAAACGGATCATTACGATGGCTGAGATCTTGCATACGTTGCAGATTCTCGTCAACTTGTGTGAACAGTCTTGTGAACCGATCAAAATTGTGTAACTAGTTCAAACAAGCGAGATTTTGTGCTTACTAAATGAGATCATGCCTTGCCGAAATCAGAAGAATTTGAGTTATGTTACAGTATAATACTCACCTGTTGTAAACTGTGTTTGGCAAGGATTACATTGTTATTTCTTATAATTGAACTATTAAGTTTGTTGATAAGATTTATCGTTCATTTGGAAAAGTTACTACGCTTAATTAAGCTTGCCCATGTTTTGTTCTGTGTTTCGTAGATTTCATTTTGAGGCGGGAAATTGGATCAACCTGCAGCATCGTAGATTTGAAACAACTTGGTTTATATGGTATGTAATAGGGCTGTTGAATATGTTTTGTGACTAATTATGTGTAAATTGTTATATAACTTGGTTGCTTGGAGTTTTATGGTCTAAGGTAAGTACACGTTTGATAACATGAATCATGTTGTAGCATCTGCAAGTGTGTTGAATGAGTCAGAAAATTGGTATGGTTGAGTATGAAACAAGTAAGGCATTTTGGTTGTGGAAGTAAGACCCTGGATGTGCATTTGTGACTTGTATGTCAATTTAAAGTAATGAATTATCTAGGTGTTTGAGTTTTGGTGTCATTGATGACACATTAGTTTGGCATTTAGACTAATTTCTTTGCCATGTTTTGAACATATTTGAATGTACTTTGAAGGTTTGTATTGTAACACCCCAAACCAGGTCTATGCGTTAAGACGAGATTTGGTTTGTCACACAAATCGAACATCCATTTAATTCTCTAATCATTTAGGTAAAACAATTCTACAAAACCTTTTGAAAGTGAAGTTTAGTAAAAATCAAGAATTTGATTTAAAATCGATGAATAAAGAAATACTAGTTTGAAATCTTATCATTTAGTATTTAATTGTCAAAAACCTTTAAGTAGTTTTTTTTTTAAAAGAGTTCAACAAAGATTTTGAAAACAAGAATATTTAAAGAATCTCATATGTTTTAAAACAAAATATTTAAGGAAACATTATTGAATTAACATTAGCCCATATTAAGTGTCTAAAACAAAATTAAATCCATCCAAACATAAAAAATCCATAAAATATTAATAAAGGCCTTATTACAACATATCCCAAATAGTAATTAAATAAAAATACTTAATAAAAGTTCATAGTTTATAAAACCCATGTTCGAAGTATAGCCTCCATGAAGTCATCCTCGGCCCAAGCCTCCGTCAATTCCCATTACCTGAGATGGATAATTAAACAGAGTGAGTTACTCAGAATTCAGTGTATAACTCACTTACCACATTCATTGGGCCAGATCATCAAGACATTATTTTGGGCTTGAGCCCATTTACGGATTTAACAATATAATAAATAAAGTGCATGTAAAATGAAATTCCCAACCAAACCTAATTTCCATCCGCTACACACCACCGTACCAACCAACACACTGTGGGGATCAAGTCAACCCACCACCTTAACACACCAATCGTAGGCATAAAGCCATTTTAAATAATATTGTGGTAAACCACCGAACTAGATTATGACAAAGTCACCGAACTAGAGGCATTAAGCCATTTAAAATATATTTGTGGCAGAGCCACCAAACTAGATGTTTGGCAATAGGCCTTTATTCTCTTCGTCAATTATCCCAACCCATGCAATCATGTATGCATAATAATATATATATCCATATGATAATTTAACAAAAGCCCATAATACATGTGAGTCCAAAAATTCAAATTTTCATTTTGGCCCATAAGACAAAATAGCATTTTAGCCCATTTAACGATCTAGCAAACTTTGGCCCATATATTGATCTAGCAGTTTTTCGGCCCATTTATCGATCTAGCAGTTTTTCGACCCATTTATTACATGAGGCATAAAATTTACTATTTACTAATTAACTCATTGAGGGCATTTTCGTAAATTTCACGACTTTAACTGTTTTAATGCATTTACACAAAAATGTTAATTATTACGCATTTTCTGATTTTGCCATCTTTACGATTTTATCCCAATACTTACGGTGTAGTATCTAACCCGAGATAAGTGTGAAGTTACACACCTAGTTACTATAAGAACTAGACTTTCCCGCTCGTCGATACCTAAGCGCATCACGATAAATTAGAACACTATTATTTATTTACAAATCGAATCTTAGAAATAACGATCTAGACTTTTACCCTCAGAATTTTAAACCACTTCTATTTGCGGTTTCTCCCCGATTGTTGGTTCGTTACTCGATGAAAATCCACGAACAAACAAAGGTTCGGGAGTACGAATGACTTCAAACAACTGGTTCTCCTCGGATGAGGGTCCACAACCCGATGGAAAATCTCGGATTCCCGAAATAGCCCTTCGCTTAAACTTAGGGGGAATAGCGGAACCACCCCTCTTCCGAACACTATTTACCGCCCTTTTCGTCCCTATCTTAATTGTCTCCATTGACAAAAGATCGTTAGTCCGACTAAATAATATATCGAATTTATGACTAACGGTTTTAAGGGTGAGATTGGCTTAACACAAATATCCTTGTTCCACAATATGAAAATCGAGCGATAACGTCCCCTAAAACGAAATCGATTAATAATCCATCTATATCAATATGATGAGTAATATGAGAGTCCTTAATAAACCCTTACCTTAACACCTTAAATCGATTCCAACGATTCACGACGCTCACGAACACTTGAGTTTGACCTCCACTATCCAAGATCGCTTAAAGCGAGGGTTGAAAGAATAACCAACAAGACAATATAGATGAATAGGAGATTCGACTTTGAAGGAAAATTGGAGAAAATGGTATTAATACCATTCGTCCATGAGAGAAAAATAATGAAGAAAGTGTTTAAATGATAAATAAAAAAATAAAGAAGAAGAGAGAATGGGAAGAAGGTGTTATAATTCGACTTTCAAAGAGAAGAAAAGAGAATAAGGAAAGAGATGAATTTAGGAGAAAAATGCATTCGGAAATGGGAAAGGAGAAGGAAAAAGAATGGCTTTTTGTGTTGGTAATTTCGGCACTAGGAGAAAGACACTAGAACGATTAGCAAAAATGACCAAATGGTCAAAATATGACCAAAAGAAATAAAGTAAATGTTGTTTTCTTCTACACCAATACATTCGGCCAAGGGAAGGAAAAGATGAATGGAGAAAAAGTGTCTTCAAACAAAACAAAAATGACCAAAAGAATTCTAACAAGCTACCATCCTACCCCAAGCTAACCACCAAATTTGGCTCCCCTTTTTGTCCATAATGTCAGTCCATATTCATGGTCAAAATGGCCATGAAAAAGTTTCAAAACATCAACCTTGATTCAAGCCTTGCAATCCTCCATTTTCCAAAAGTTTGAGAAATCCTATCCCCAAAATTAAGCAATTCTATCCCTAATTCATGCTTGCCATAACCTTAAGTATAATTACCATAAAAATTTAGTCCATCTTATCCATAAATTATGCTTGGCCGACACTTGCTAGGAAAAAGCAAAAATAAAAGCTCCCAATTTGCATGCTAGGAGATTCGAACCTTTCCCCTCAAGTCCAACTTATGGCGCCATCACCACTTTGCCAATTACTTATCTTATGCCATCTTTTATCACTTAATTAACTTAAACTTCAAGGTCACCTGATTCCTCTACAGTAAAGTACTCTTTTCTAAAATTTATTCTAATTCCAAGTAAACTTGAGCCTTCTCAAGACTATATTAAGCACACAATAAAATCATACCCGAGCTAACACCAAAGACAAGCAATATATTGATACTCAAATTTTTAGGATGTTATAATTCTACCCCCTAAAAGAAAATTTTGTCCTCAAAATTTACCTGATTAGAAGAGGTGACGATATTGTTGCCGAATTGCATCCTCAGGCTCCCACGTAGCTTCCTCCGTTCCATGATTACGTCATAAAACCTTGACCAACGGCACAGTCTTCTTTCTTAGTACCTTAATATCTCGGTCTAAGATTTCCACTGGTTCCTCCTCGAAAGATAAGTCTGATCTTAACTCCACTTCTTCTACCGGTACTATGTGAGACAGATCCGATCTATAGCGCCTCAGCATGGAAACATGGAAAACATTATGAATTTAACTTAACTCCAGAGGTAATTCAATCTGATAGGCCACTGGACCAACATGCTTCATCACACGATATGGTCCAATGAACCTAGGGCTCAACTTGCCCTTCCTTCCAAATCTGAAAATCTTTTTCCAAGGTGAGACCTTCAGAAAGACTTGATCCCCCACAGCAAACTCGATATCCTTATGCTTCAGATCTGCATACGACTTTTGTCTATCCGAAGCTTCTTTTAACCGTGCTCGAATAACTTTTACCTTTTTTTCGGTCTCAGATATCAATTCAGGACCCAACATCTGCCGATCACCCAATTCAGTCCAACAAGTAGAGTCGACACCTCGACCATATAATGCCTCGTGACGGTGCCATCCGAATGCTAGGCCGATAGCTATTGTTATCATAAACTCGCATAGCGGTGAAAATCCTCCCAACTACCGTGAAGTCAATTACACAACCCTTAACATGTCTTCCAATATCTGAATTACTCTTTCTGACTGACCATCTGACTGAGGATGAAAAGCCGTACTGAAGTTTAATTTTGTTCCCAAAGCTTTCCAAAACCGTGATGTAAACCTAGGATCCCTGTCTGATATAATAGGCACTGGTACCCCATGCAACCTCACGATTTCAGATACATACAGCTTAGCCAACTTCTATAATGAGTAATCCATATGAACTGGTAGAAAATGAGCAGTCTTCGTCAATTGATCAACTATTACCCAAACAGAATTTTTCTTAGTAGGTGTTAAAGGCAATCCACTAATAAAATCCATTATTACCCGCTCTCATTTCCAAAGAGGAATCTTTACCGGTTGTAATAAACCTGACGGCAATTGATGCTCCGCCTTCACTTGTTGACAAGTCAAACATTTTCCTACAAACTCAAAAATCTCACGCTTCAACCCTGACCACTAATACCGTTCACGGAGATCTCGATACATCTTATTTCCTCCGGGGTACATAGCATAAGGGCTACCATGCGCCTCCCGTAGAAGCATTTGTCTCAAATTTGAGTCCTTGGGCATACAAATTCTTCTACGAAAACAAAGCACTCCATCAATGTTTATACCAAAATCCCCTATTTCACCTCTTTCAACTTGCTGAATTAAGGGTCCCAACTTTTCATCTGATATCTACTTTTCCTTGATTTGATCTAACCACAAAGGCTTCACCTGAAGTTCCGCTAATAGACTACCATCATCATACAAACTCAGATGAGCAAACATTGCTCTCAAATCAGATACCACCTTACGACTTAACGCGTCTGCTACCACGTTAGCCTTTCCAGGATGATACTTGATTGAGAAATCATAATCCTTAACAGCTCCACCCATCTTCTTTGTCTCAAGTTTAACTCCTTCTGAGTAAGAAGATACTTAAGACTCTTGTAATCTATATAGATGATAGACTTCTCACCGTAGAGATAGTGCCTCCAAATCTTTAAAGCAAACACTACCGCAACTAACTCCAAGTCATGAGTAGGGTAGTTTACTTCGTGCGGTCTCAACTGACGAGAAGCATAAGCCACCACTTTTCCATTTTGCATAAGCACACAACCTAAACCCGTGTGTGACGCATCACAGTAGACGATAAATTCTTTTCCAACCTCAGGTTGAATCAAAACTGGTGCTTCCATCAAAATCTTCTTCAATTTCTCGAAACTCTCTTGTTGTTTTTCAGTCCATACATACGGTACTCCCTTTCGCAACAGCTTAGTTAAGGGTGCGGCAATCAGCCAAGACCCCTCAATAAAGCGTCTATAATAACCAGCCAAACCCAAAAACTCGAATCTCAACTCTCGACTTGGTGGTTTTCAATCAATCTGACCTCAATCTTCGAAGATCCACCCTTATTCCTTGATTGATACCACATGACCCAAGAAAGTCACTTCCTTAACCAAAATTCACATTTACTAAATTTGGCATAAAGTTGCTTATCTCAAAGTAACTGCAATACTATACGCAAATGTGAGCCATGTTCCTCTTCATTCCTCGAATATACCAAAATGTCATCTATGAACACTACCACAAACCGGTCTAAATATGGTTGAAAGACCTGGTTCATCATGTCCATAAATGCAGCTGGTGCATTGGTCAACCCAAACGGCATCACCAAAAACTCATAATATCCATAACGAGTTCAGAATGCCGTCTTATGAATATCTGCTTCTTTCACCTTGAGTTGGTGATAACCCGATCTCAAATCAATTTTGGTGAAAATCAAAGCTCCTTTCAATTGATCAAACAGGTCATCAATTCTCAGCAAAGGATACCTATTCTTGATTGTCAATTTATTCAACTGCCTGTAATCAATGCACATACGCATCGACCCATCCTTTTTCTTAACGAACAAAACCTGGTGCTCCCCACGGAGACACACTCGGTCGAATAAATCCCCGATCCAACAATTCTTGAATTTGAGCTTTAAGCTCCGCCAACTCCTGCGGTGCCATTCTATAAGGAGCAATGGACATTGGAGCCGTTCTGGGCAAAAGCTCAATACTAAATTCTACTTCCCGATCTGGAGGTATACTAGGAAGTTCTTCGAAAAATACATTTGGAAATTCCTTCACTGTTCTCACATCTTCCACTGATAACTTCTTGGCATCCAAAGCACTAATAAAAGCTAGGAATGCTCCATACCCTTTCCGCACCAACTTTTCTGCCTTTAGCGCAGATACCATATTTGCCAAATAATTCCTTCGTTCGCATATCATTACTACTTCTTTATCATCAGAAGTCCTTATTGACATCCATTTTTCAGCACAATCCAAATGCACCTGGTGCTTAACCAACCAATCCATGCCCAGAATGAGATCAAACTCGCTGAAAGGCAATTCCGTCAAATTTGCCAGAAATATTTCTCTTTGGATTTCTAAGGGCACGTCTCTAAATAGTTTATTTACAATTACTGACTGTCCTAAAGGACTAATTACCGTCATCTCACTATCGATAATTTCATATTCTAGATTCAGGTTTCCAGATATGGCACTAGCAACATGCTAGTGGGTAGAACCAATATCTATCAAAGCAGTAACAGGCACATCAAAAATAAAGAACGTACCAGTTATCACATCAGGTGCATTGCAATCCTCGCGACGTCTAATTGCATAGACCAATCCTGGCTATCTTGCATCCGCATTACCTCTAGAACCATTGCCTCGACCCGATGCACCTTGACCACATCCAGCTCCATTACCACCATGACCCGGTCCACGGCCTCTCGGTGGCTGCTGAGTACCTCTGGTCGTCTGTACATCAGGATTACGAGCTTCCTGAGTCGTATCCATCCATCGAGGGTAATTCTTATGTTGATGATCCATTGAACCACATTTATAACAAGCACCAGTTTTCCTCCAGCACTCTCTGGAATGTTGTTTCCCACATTCAGCACAGTCTCGACTCTGATTAATAGCCCCAGGTGCTCTACCATGAGCTGGCTCATCACTCCGAGGCCTCTTCTAAAACCTTTTTGAAGAATCTGAATACTTTATATCTCTCTTACCTCTGACTCTTTCTCGGTTCTAACGTTCTGAGCTCTTAGCCTCTTCGGCTATCTTGGCTTTCTCCACAAGTGTGGCAAAAGTTCTCACTTGTTGTGGGGCAACCAGTACCCGAAACTCGTCATTTAGCCCATCCTCGAAGTGTACACAGCGCTCATGATTCGTTGGCACTATTGTCCGAACATAGTAATTCAAGCGTAAAAACTCAGCCTCATATCTGACACCATCTTATTTCCCTGAACCAGATTCAGAAATTCCTTCCTCCAGGCATCCACATAACTTGTTCCTACATATTTCCCTTGAAAGGCAGCTTTGAAGAAATCCCAAGTAACTAATACAGCTTTAGTGCCTTCTCGGACTGTAAGCCACCATTGATATGCCTCGTCCCTTAACAAAGACACCGCTCCCCTTAGTTTTTGTTCTACAGTGCACTTTAGGTCGTCCATAATTTGCTCCACCGCCTCAAGCCAATATTCAGCAACATTTGGAGCTACACCTGAGACACCTCTGAAAACCTCAGCACCACTTGATTTCAATCGCTCCGATATCGACCCACAGTGCTGGCCCCACTCTAGTTCAGCGACCCTTTCAAGGACTTGCAACATTGCTCGTGTCAAAGCATTATTTTCTCTCCTATTCTCTTGTGAATCATTTTTCGACGCTGGTGATGCCGGTGCATCCATTTCCAGACTATGTCCCGATTCCTCAGACACAGCTCTAGCACCTCGGCCTCTACCACGGCCACGTCTACCATGTCCGCGTCCTCTGGCGCTCATACTAACTAACTCATTTTAATCTGATTACGAATTTTATGAATTAGAAAACTGTTTCAGTGTTTATTAACGATATTTTATGAGATTCAAGAGATAAAGTTATTTTTTGCAAACATATCCTATAGTCTCGATCTCTACGATTTTCAACATCTAAAACTAGAAGTTTTAGAGTGTTCTTATGATCATATCATCATAATAATCATTCAGTAATGAATACTTACTTGACTTGGTGCCTGATGCTTGTGGTGCCACACTAACTTTAAAACATAATTAAAAATAATTTCAAACGGAAGTTATTCATTGAACCCAACCACAGCCGAGTTTAGAAACTAGCTCTGATACCATTAAATGTAACACCCCAAACTAGGTCTATGCGTTAAGATGAGATTTGGTTTGTCACACAAATCGAACATCCATTTAATTCTCTAATCATTTAGGTAAAACAATTCTACAAAACCTTTTGAAAGTGAAGTTTAGTAAAAATCAAGAATTTGATTTAAAATCGATGAATAAAGAAATACTAGTTTGAAATCTTATCATTTAGTATTTAATTATCGAAAACTTTAAGTAGTTTTTTAAAAGAGTTCAAAAAGAATTTTGAAAACAAGAATATTTAATGAATCTCATATGTTTTAAAACAAAATATTTAAGGAAACATTATTGAATTAACATCGGTCCATATTAAGTGTAAAACAAAATTAAATCCATCCACATAAAAATCCATAAAATATTAATAAAGGCTTTATTACATCATACCCAAAATAGTAATTAAATAAAATACTTAATAAAAGTTCATAGTTTATAAAACTCATGTTCAAGTATGGCCTCCACGAAGTCATCCTCGGCCCAAGCCTCCGTCAATTCCCATTACGAGATGGATAATTAAGCAGTGAGTTACTCGAACTCGATGTATAACTCATTTACCACATTCATTGGGCGGATCATCAAGACATTATTTTGGGCTTGAGCCCATTTACTGGTTAACAATATAATAAATAAAATGCATGTAAAATGAAATTCTCAACCAAACCTAATTTCCATCGCTACACACCACCCGTACCAACCAACACACACTGTGGGGATCAAGTCAACCCACCACCTTAACACACCAATCGTAGGCATAAAGCCATTTTAAATAATATTATGGTGCACCAGAACTAGATTGTGACAAAGTCACCGAACTAGAGGCATTAAGCCATTTAAAATATATTTGTGGCAAAGCCACCGAACTAGATGTTTGGCAATAGGCCTTTCTTCTCTTCGTCAATTATCCCAACCCATGCAATCATGTATGCATAACAATATATATATCCATATGATAATTTAACAAAAGCCCATAATACATGTGAGTCCAAAAATTCAAATTTTCATTTTGGCCCATAAGACAAAATAGCATTTTAGCCTATTTAACGATCTAGCAAACTTTGGCCCATATATCGATCTAGCAGTTTTTCGGCCCATTTATCGATCTAGCAATTTTTCAGCCCATTTATCGATCTAGCAATTTTTCGGCCTATTTATCACATGAGGCATAAAATTTACTATTCACCAATTAACTCATTGAGGGCGTTTTCGTAAATTTCACGACTTTAACTGTTTTCATGCATTTACACAAAAATGTTAATTATTACGCATTTTTCGATTTTGCCATCTTTACGATTTTATCCCAATACTTACGGTATAGTATCTACCCCGAGATAAGTGTGAAGTTACACACCTGGTTACTGTGAGAACTAGACTTTCCCGCTCGTCGATACCTAAAAGCATCATGAAAAATTAGAACACTATTATTTATTTACAAATCGAATCTTAGAAATAACGATCTAGACTTTTACCCTCAGAATTTTGAACCACTTCTATTTGCGGTTTCTCCCCGATTGTTGGTTCATTACCCGATGAAAATCCACGAACAAACAAAGGTTCGGGAGTACGAATGACTTCAAACAACTGGTTCTCCTCGGATAAGGGTCCACAACCCGGTGAAAAATCTCGGATTCCTGAAATAGCCCTTCGCTTAAACTTAGGGGGAATAGCGGAACCACCCCTCTTCCGAACACTATTTACCACCCTTTTCGTCCCTATCTTGATTGTCTCCATTGACAAAAGATCATTTGTCTGACATATCGAATTTATGACTAACGGTTTTAAGGGTGAGATTGGCTTACGACAAATATCCTTGTTCCACAATATGAAAATCGAGCGATAACGTCCCCTAAAACAAAATCGATTAATAATCCATCTATATCAATATGACGAGTAATATGAGAATCCTTAATAAACCCTTACCTTAACACCTTAAATCGATTCCAACGATTCACGATGCTCACGAACACTTGAGCTTCGGCCCTCCACCATCACACTATTGCTTAAACAAGGGTTGAAAGAATAACCAACAAGACAATATAGATGAATAGGAGATTCGGCTTTAAAGGAAAATTGGAGAAAATGGTATTAATACCATTCGACCATGAGAGAAAAATAATGAAGAAAGTGTTTGAATGATAAATAAAAAAATGAAGAAGAAGAGAGAATGGGAAGAAGGTGTTATAATTTAGTTTTCAAAGAGAAGAAAAGAGAATGAGAAAAGAGATGAATTTAGGAGCAAAATGCATTCGAAAATGGGAAAGGAGAAGGAAAAAGAATGGCTTTCTGTGTTGGTAATTTCGGCACTAGGAGAAAGACACTAGAATGATTAGCAAAAATGACCAAATGGTCAAAAAGATGACCAAAAGAAATAAAGTAAATGTTGTTTTCTTCTACACCAATACATTCGGCCAAGGGAAGGAAAAGATGAATGGAGAAAAGTGTCTTCAAACAAAACAAACCAAAATGACCAAAAGAATTCTAACAAGCTACCATCCTATGGCATGGTGGTATTGGCCCAAGAATCCCAAACCACCAAATGGCGAATTTTGCTTTGGTAAGCCTTGATCATTTTGACCATTTGGTCATTCTTGTTTATTGCTTTAGTACTTGGTTGTACCTTTTCTTTGAATCAGAAAATCACATATACCAAAAGCCAATCCTTTTCTTTTCTTTTGCCATTCTAGAATATACATCTCTCCTAAAGCTTGTCTTCTTCTTTTCTTTTCTCCTAATCTCCTTGAAATCAAATCAACATCATCACCATCTTTTCTTGTATTCTATTTCTTTTCAATCGAAGTTCTCTCCATCTACACTCCCATAGCAGAATGCTAATGTGCCTATAAGCCAAAATTATTTTCTTTTCCTTAATCATACATAGCCAATCTTAGTCAATTAAACAACACTCTCAATCCTTTCCTTTCGGTAGTGGGAAATAGGTAAGGGTTCTTCTCCATTCGATTTATTGTTAATGTCATGGCGAATATCATTGGTTTTATGAGGGTCTTTTGGATTGATATAACGTTCATTCTAATAACGTCTCTTTCGTTATTATTTAGTGCAATAACGGAGATCGAACTCAAGTGAGCAGGGAATCGTGGAAGCGTTGGAAGCGTTTCATTGTGGTAAGGAAATCCACTCTTTAAAATCTCTAGTATTATTTGATATTATAGATCTAACTAAAATTCTTTTGGATCTTGAAGACTTTCAAAATAGGGAAGAAAAGGCGGTGGTTAGTCACGTTAAGAGGCGGATCCGTAAATCCCCATTCAAGCGAAGAGCGGTTTGGCAATCCGGATTTTCCACTGGGTTGCGGGCCATCTTAGAAGGAAGTCCATTATTCAAGTAGTACGAACTTCCGAGCCGTTATCGTTGGTGGATTCTCGGCTAACGAATCAATAAGCGAGGAAAAGCCAAAATCAAGTGATTCAAAATCAAGAGGTAAGATTTTGGATCTATTATCGATTAAGATTTATTTCTGAAATAGTTGTCTAACGGATCAAAATATGTTTTAGGTCTTAGAGGCGAGAAGGATTAGTACTCTTGGTAACGAGGTGTGTAATTTCACACTCATTATTTTCTCGGTTGGATGTCAAATTTCGGTATGGAAGTAAATCGTAAAAATGATTAGATCGGTAAAAGCGTAAAATTGATATTTTGGCGAAAATACGTAAAACGACTAAATCGTGAAAATTACAGCACGCCTAGAAATTAATTGTTATTATGTAAATTGGATGTTTCGATAAATTGGGCCAAAATACTCTAGTTCGATAAATTGGGCCAAAATACTCTAGTTCGATAAATTGGGCCAAAATACTCTAGTTCGATAAATTGGGCCAAAATACTCTAGTTCGGTAAATGGGCCAAAGCCCACTAAATTGCTAAATAGACGGATTGCTATAATATGTTTATGGGCCAAATGAAATGATAAACCCACCATTGTTATGAATTAAATAAATGAAATTATTATATGATTATATTTTGTACGCACAATTGCATGGGGTGGGATATATGAAGAGAAGAATGGCCAGTTGCCAAAAATCTAGTTCGGTGGCTCTGCCACATTAACGGCTTATTGCCTCTAGTTCGGTGGCTCTGCCACATTAACGGCTTATTGCCTCTAGTTCAGTGGCTCTGCCACATTAACGGCTTATTGCCTCTAGTTCGGTGGCTATGCCATAATTATAAAAAAAGGCTTAATGCCTACAATTGGTGTGATGGCGGGGTTGGTTGACTTGATCCCCACAGGTGTGATGGTTGGTACGGGGGTGTTAGCGGATGGATATTAGGTTTGGGTTGGGAATTACATTTTACATGCATTTTAATTGTTTTAAATTCATGATATATTGTTGAATTCGAATTGGGCTCAAGCCCGACATAATATCTTGATGATCCGCCCAATAATGGTGGTAAGTGAGTTACATTGAGTTCTAAGTAACTCACCCCTTTAATTTCCTTCCATCTCGGGTAATGCAAATTGATGTGGACTTGGGCGAGGATGACTTCGTGGAGGCCATCTCTTGAAAGAGGGTTATTTAAACTACGAACTTTTAATAAGTATATTTTACTATTATGGATTATTGTAATAAGGGCCTCTATAAATAACTTATGGATTTTATGTGTGTGTTTGGGATTTAAACTAAACTTTGGACTTTTTAATTATGGGCTGTGATTTTATGATGTTTTATTAAAATAAATTTGGGTTTTCAAGTATATGGAATTCTTTTATAATTTTTTTATAGTTAACTCTTTAACAAACTATTTAAAGGTTTTTGATAATACAATGATTTTCAACTAATGTTTTCAAATATTTATCAAATTCAAATACTCTTCAAATTTTAAACCACATAAATAACATTGTAGTTTTCAACTCATTAAAGATTTAAGAATAGCTCGAATCATGTAACAAACCAAATCTAGTCTCAATGCATAGACCGGGTTTGGGGTGTTACACCTTTTGTCCATAATGCCATCCATTTTCATGGTCAAAATGGCCATGAAAAAGTTTCCAAAACATCAGCCTTGATTCAAGCCTTGCAATCCTCCATTTTCCAAAAGTTTGAGAAATTCTATCCCCAAAATTAAGCAATTCTATCTCTAATTCATGCTTGCTATAACCTTAAGTCTCATTACCATAAAAATTTAGTCCATCTTATCCATGAATGATGCTTGGCCGACACTTGCTAGGAAAAAGAAAAAATTAAAGCTCTCAATTTGCATGCTAGGAGATTTGAACCTCTCCCCTCAAGTCCAACTTATGGCGCCATCACCACTTTGCCAATTACTCATCTTATGCCATCTTTTATCACTTAATTAACTTAAACTTCAAGGTCACCTGATTCCTCTACAGTAAAGTACTCTTTGCTAAAATTTATTCTAATTCCAAGTAAACCCGAGCCTTCTCAAGACTATATTAAGCACACAATAAAATCATACCTGAGCTAACACCAAAGACAAGCAACATATTGATACTCAAATTTTTAGGATGTTACATGTATACATGTACTTTGGGTATGTTTAGGTACACAAGCATTTGGGTATGGAAAGGGCAAGTTTTGGGTAAATTAATGGTGCACACAACCTAGGGCATGGGCTGCCGCATGCATATGTGTCACAGGCGACCCACATGGGCGTGTAACAGTGTGTTTGACCATGTTATTTTTGGTTAGTGTATCAATGGATTAAGGAAACAACTAACTTATGGCATGGAATCAAAGATTTAAGGAAAGATAGGGGACATAAGGCACATATCAAGGGAGAATTTTGAAACAAAATCATGGCATTGGACCATGCATATGGACTGACAATATGGCTAGGGGAGGCGAATTTTGGTGATAGTTGGCTAGGAAAATTAGTCTTTTGTTTTGGTCATTTTCTTTAGTTTTGTGCATATTTTTGCAAATTCTCTCAACCTATCTCTCCCTTGGCGAATTTTGCTTTGGTAAGCCTTGATCATTTTGACCATTTGGTCATTCTTGTTTATTGCTTTAGTACTTGGTTGTACCTTTTCTTTGAATAGAAAATCACATATACCAAAAGCCAATCCTTTTCTTTTCTTTTGCCATTTCTTGAATATACATCTCTCCTAAAGCTTGTCTTCTTCTTTTCTTTTCTCCTAATCTCCTTGAAATCAAATCAACATCATCACCATCTTTTCTTGTATTCTATTTCTTTTCAATCAAGTTCTCTCCATCTACACTCCCATAGCCGAATGCTAATGTGCCTATAAGCCAAAATTATTTTCTTTTCCTTAATCATACATAGCGAATCTTAGTCAATTAAACAACACTCTCAATCCTTTCCTTTCGACCGTGGGAAATAGGTAAGGGTTCTTCTCCATTCGATTTATTGTTAATGTCATGGCGAATATCATTGGTTTTATGAGGGTCTTTTGGATTGATATAACGTTCATTCTAATAACGTCTCTTTCGTTATTATTTAGTGCAATAACGGAGATCGAACTCAAGTGAGCAGGAATCGTGGAAGCGTTGGAAGCGTTTCATTGTGGTAAGAAATCCCTCTTTAAAATCTCTAGTATTATTTGATATTATAGATCTAACTAAAATTCTTTTGGATCTTGAAGACTTTCAAAATAGGGAAGAAAAGGCGGTGGTTAGTCACGTTAAGAGGCGGATCCGTAAATCCCCATTCAAGCGAAGAGCGGTTTGGCGGTCGGGATTTTCCACGGGTTGCGGGCCATCTTAGAAGGAAGTCCATTATTCAAGTAGTACGAACTTCCGAGCCGTTATCGTTGGTGGATTCTCGGCTAACGAATCAATAAACGAGGAAAAGCCAAAATCAAGTGATTCAAAATCAAGAGGGTAAGATTTTGGATCTATTATCGATTAAGATTTATTTTCTGAAATAGTTGTCTAACGGATCAAAATATGTTTTAGGTGCAGGGGCGAGAAGGATTAGTACTCTTGGTAACGAGGTGTGTAATTTCACACTCATTATTTTCTCGGTTGGATGTCAAATTTGGTATGGAAGTAAATCGTAAAAATGATTAGATCGGTAAAGCGTAAAATTGATATTTTGACGAAAATACGTAAAACGACTAAATCGTGAAAATTACTAAAACGCCTCGAGAAATTAATTGTTATTATGTAAATTGGATGTTTGATAAATTGGGCCAAAATACTCTAGTGGCTCCCCCTTTTGTCCATAATGCCATCCATATTCATGGTCAAAATGGCCATGAAAAAGTTTCAAAACATCAGCCTTGATTCAAGCCTTGCAATCCTCCATTTTCCAAAAGTTTGAGAAATTCTATCCCCAAAATTAAGCAATTCTATCTCTAATTCATGCTTGCTATAACCTTAAGTCTCATTACCATAAAAATTTAGTCCATCTTATCCATGAATGATGCTTGGCGACACTTGCTAGGAAAAAGAAAAATTAAAGCTCTCAATTTGCATGCTAGGAGATTTGAACCTCTCCCTCAAGTCCAACTTATGGCGCCATCACCACTTTGCCAATTACTCATCTTATGCCATCTTTTATCACTTAATTAACTTAAACTTCAAGGTCACTGATTCCTCTACGATAAAGTACTCTTTGCTAAAATTTATTCTAATTCCAAGTAAACCGAGCCTTCTCAAGACTATATTAAGCACACAATAAAATCATACCTGAGCTAACACCAAAGACAAGCAACATATTGATACTCAAATTTTTAGGATGTTACATATATACATGTACTTTGGGTATGTTTAGGTACACAAGCATTTGGGTATGGAAAGGGCAAGTTTTGGGTAAATTAATGGTGCACACATCCTAGGGCATGGGCTGCCGCACGGCCATGTGTCACACACGGGCAGCCCACATGGGCGTGTAACCAGGTGTGTTAGGTGCAGGGTTCACACAGTTTGACACACGAGTTGAGACACAGGCATGTGGACCAAGTCAGTGAGTTACACAGGCAGACACACGGTTGAGCCCATGGGCATGTGGGATGGCCACACGGGTATGTGGGAAAGCCACATGGCCGTGTGACCCCTGTAGGTGAAAATATTTCAATTTTACCTGAAATGTCCAAATTTGTTCTGATTTGGTCCCCGATTATTCATAAACTATTTTAGGGGCCTCGAAGACCCGGTTTAAAGCCCATACATGTATGTTTTATTTCTTTTCAAACATATCCGTATTAATGGAATTTATTTGATATTTGGATGCAAATTGTTATGAATCCTGATATGTGCTGTAACTCTATTCTAGCGCTGAAACGAGATATGAATGTTACATTTCCCGATTTAGTTTTGAACTTGTTCGAAGGCTTTTGTAAGTCCAATTAAGGCTCGGTTTTGATTGTAATGCATGTTTAACATTGACGTAACTTGTATTTATTAATTATTGAGTATTATCGAATAAATTGCTTGTAAATGTTCAGGTTTATTGTTATAGCATCCTATAGCTCAAGTCCGGCGACTGGGTCGAGTATAGGATGTTTCGTGGTGGACCAATGAGCCCATATTCATTTTAAAAATGTAAGACATTAAATCTCAACTTTATCTAGTAAGTTTCTAATAATCAATTTTCATTGAGAACAAACAATAAATGAGAATTCTTTAAATTAAAGAATCTTCTGGTTCTTTAATGAATGTCCATATGAATTCTCAATTAATTATTGCATTATTTATGATACAAGATGGTCTAACTGGTCACGCCAAGTAGTAAATGCATTTGTATCAGTAAACTTCTGGTTTACTTTAACATGCATTTTAATTGTACTAATAATGTCGATATAAATTGTGACAAATTGATAATTTTACTGTCATTCATTTTACTTTGTATCCATATATAAGTACTATTGTGACATTTACTACTGAAAATGTCTAAATCAATGTGAAGTCTAAAATGCCGCTAAGTCAACAAAATAAATATAATTTCAAAACAATTATATGCAATATTCGCTTTATGGAATATGCTAAAATCTTCACATATCCCCCCCCAAAAAAAAAACTTTCAACTTTAGGTGCATCCAACTATAACAAGCTTTAGTTAGAATTACCATATTATATTGCTCATAAGTAGATCTTTCACAGTCAAATATTTTGCTCAATAACTCAATCCTCCCTTTTTCATCCCTTCAAAATAGATATTTAGAGCAACAATGATTCATATGAAATATAATATTTTCTTCATTCACAATCTCAATATGATATCTTTTAAAACTAATGCATTAACCATCACAAATTTTGTGCCTTTTAGATATTGATATATTAGCTCTTCTGGAGCTTTCAACTAATTTGGTACTATCAAATATTAGAATAATATTTGTTTGTTTGATACCAAATAAGATAAATATTTTCTATCGTAATGATAAAATTCATTACTACATTCTCATATTCTTCCTCAAAGAATACTAACGGAAACAAAATATTTGGGCATATGCACATATGTGGCCAATAATATTTTATATCATATTAACATAATTTATTATTACCTTTTGAAGAGTTATCTCGAGAACTCTTATTATTCTCTTATTTATTGCTATGTTCCCACTTTTAGTGGTTCATGATTATATATTTTATTTTCTTTATGTTTGCATCCACTTCGAGGAATGCAACAAATTTAGTAGGATAGATTTCTAAATGCCTTTATTCATTTTTTATTTCATAATCACCATCTCAAACATACGTGAAATTCAAATAAGAATCATCCATTCAAGTTGTCATGATTAGTCTCCAATTATAATAAACATGATATAATAAATAAATCATACTAAAATATACTTGAAGATTTTAACATCATCATCATCACCTTGGTTATTATCAAGAGCACTATTACAAGTACTAAAATAACTATGCTTTCATAAAACACACTACATATAAGTTATAAAATCTTATGATGCTCTAATAAATTATTTGTACTTTATAGTTTAATCTAAAAGGTATAATCCAATCATTTAACAATAACAAATTAATGAATCAATTAGATCCTCTGAATTTCCTTTTCCCTTTAACCAAAGGCAATTGATTAGTAATACTTTCTCTCATAATATTAATCAAATTTCAAGCATATTTAATAATAATAATTTAATCATCAAAAAATTTAATCATCCAAATATCATGCATGTAATAAGGCCATTTTGCCCGGGACCATACCAATCAAAAAACAAAAAAAATAAAATGTACAATGTCTATATTACAAAGACCCAAATCCAAACCAAAAACCCAGCCCGAGTTAACAAGCCCGACGAGCCCATTTTTTTTTAACATTTTCTGCTTCCGAAAACTCTAAGGTAGAACCTTTACGCCGCAATACCCTCCAACAACACCTCTTCGCGCCGCAAGCCTAGTAGCCTCGACACCCATAGCACCGCAATCTGCACGAGCCACTCTAACATCAACGTACAAATGGTCATCATCGCCAGGATCTTCGCCCTTGACACCTGCACAGAAGAGGAAAACAAAGCAAATAAGGAATTGGCAAAAAAATCAGCAAGGCCGATTTTGATTCTTTTTGAGATTTATTTCAAGTTTATATAAACCCAAAGCAACTTGTAAAAAAGGGATTTTTTTTTTTAGGGGACAGAGATTTTTTTGATACAAATTAATCAAGATTTTAAAGGTGATAGATTTTTTCTTCGATTTTGGAATTGGATTGCTTTTGTAATATTCATGTATGCGCATGGAGCAAAAACGAATAAAAAAAACTTTTTGAAAAAGACCTCTCAGATTTTTATTTTTTTCTTCCCCAACTTTGTTCCTATTTTTCTGATTTTTATCTACTACTGTTGAAAATAAAAAAGGTTTAGAAACTTATCTGAATAACGGTGCCGTCGTATTCTTCCTTGCTTTGTCGTAATCAAAGAACAAAGGGAAATTTATTGTGGTTCTATTCACCGATTAACAATGGTGAAATGGGATTTAAAAGGCTGCATTCAATCTGCCGAATAAGGGTTTGAGAAAGGGGTTAGGGCTTGATTTTTCATGTTTTATTTATTAAAGAAAAAATGATGAATGCTTTAAATGATGGCAGTAGGAAGTTTAGTTTTAAGCATAAATGAAACGTTGCCTTTTTGTTTTGAAAATTGGTCTATTTTTACGACTGGTCCCTCTATGTTGTGCGCGCATTATAGTTTAGCCCTTTTTATTTTCATTTATTCTTGATGTTGCCCCAAACTATTGCTTTAAATTCAACTTAGTCCCTATTTTACTTTGTTTTCAAATTAATTATTTTTAAATATTTTTATTACCAATTTTCTTTATATATTATTATTATTATTATAACCATATTCTTTCTATTATATTTACTATTATTATATATTATCGTTTACTTAAATTTTTACTTTAAACTATTATTATTTTTATTTCATATTATTTTTAGATTAATATATTAGTTATTATATTCTATATTTTTTAATATTTTGTATATTATATAATACTATATTTTATATTATTTTAAATTTTCTTTCATCTAAAATCATTTATATTGTATAATATATTATTTATTTTAAATGTAGTTTTGTATGTATTAGTTTATTATAAATATATTTTATATATTATTTATTTATTTTAAAACATATTTTTCTTTCCTTTTCAACATAACTGTATACATTTTTTTATTTGTTATATATTTACATGAAAGGTTTAATATCGCATGTGAAATTTTCATGTTTATTAAGTTTTGTTATTTTAATATTTTTTGTTTGTATACATATTTGACATTTATTAATGATTGTCTTAATGTGATTATTTTTTAATGGTTAATTTATTTATTTTATTGTTTGTATTAATATGATATTTTGTAGGATTATCATTTTAAAATAAAAATATATTTTTTACAAAATTACTATATGTTATTTAAATTTTTTTTAAATAAAGCAATGTTTTGGTATTTAGAAATTCGGGAAATAGTGCCCTAACGTACTGAGTTGCGATTTTTCGTTTGACTAAATAACTAAATATCTTTTTACAAGTTTTATAAATCGTAAGATGACTTTGATTACGAAGGTTTTAAAACATCGTGTTCTAACGTACTGGATGTGATGTTTATATTCCCTCGAAACAAAGAAATCTCAAGTTTTAAATAAAAAAAACCTATTCTTGAGAATTCAAAACACTATTTCCTAACTTACTGGATATGATGTCTTGTGTCTCGATATAGGAATTTTCCAAATTAAAAGTGAGCCGAGTTTCAAAGTCGTGAGGTGTTATTTCCTAACTTACTGGATATAGCATTTTATTTCTTTGAAATAGGTAAGTCTTGGTTTTCTAATAAAAGGATCATATTTTAAATTTTATTTTATTTTCAACATTAGGACATGATTTTATCGATTAGGTACCAATTTTGGGCGTTATGAGGGTGCTAATCCTTCCTCATATGTAACCGACTCCAGAACCTATTTTTGTTTTTCGTGGACCAAAATAAGTATTTTAAAATAAAATATTTTTTAAGGTGATTCAATCACACCTAAATAAAAAAGGGATTGGTGGCGACTCCCATTTTCATTTTTTTAAAGTCGACCCTGTTTTTCATAAAATTTAAAAATGGTTTCGACAGCTTGGCGACTCCACTGGGGATCAATAAGAGAGTCAAGCCATAAAATTGATAATTTTATGTCCTTATGTTTGAATTTAAAAATTTGGTTTAAAAATTATGATCCTTTTTGTTGCATGTGGTTTTATTTTTATCTTAGTATTGCGTTGCATGACCGTTGTGGTCGTACCCTTAAGTGGGAGCGAGAAGCTACTCCTTCGTGAGGTTTTCTCCTCCGTACAGGATAGTGAATCGCTTTCGGGATACATCTGTACCTATGTCTTTGTGAGATTTTCATCTCCATGCAGCCATAGGGAAATGTATTCCCCTGAACTGAACTAGGTCCATATGAGCCTATAATGGGTGAGGATCGAGGAATCTACTAGTTCGGATACCTCAACTTTAGAACTAAACCGCATATAGTGAACCCTGAGAGCCCACTTTAGGTAGAACTATGTCAAACTTTAGTGGCCACCCAAATAGGTGTTTGTTTATTTTACTTGCTTTATATTCCATGGCACTAACTTATTGTGTTTTGTTCTTTTGTGCATATCATTTCATACTTTAAGAGGTATCGATTCACGGTTAGTTTCTAAGTTAGAAAGCTGGTTATGGAGAACAAATTCCTTGATAAAGTGGAAGACAATGCAATCATTCACATGTAGCAAAGGCAATTAGGGAAAGAAGGGTATGGATCTATTTGAGCAAGAGGAAATGGGGCAGTGCTAAAATCTCAGCCACCTGTGCTTTCTAATATTGTTCCGATTAAAGTAGAATTAGATGCGATGAAGATTGTACGACACCCTATGGTAAGGTGTGGTGACAGAACTAAAGGGAAAAAGATAACTATACTCACCAACCACTTCAAAGTGAGTTTGGGGAGTACGGATGACACTTCTGTCAGCACAGCATGTCTCTTTCATATGAAGATGGTCGCCCTATGTACAGTAAGAGTGTTGGAAGAAAAATGGCTGACGGAGTGCATGAGACCTACAAAAATGATTTGGATGGAAAGAATTTTGCCTATGATGATAAAAAGGTTTATTTATTATAGGTATGCTACCAAACAACAAGCTCGAGTTTACTGTTGTACTTGAGGATGTTGCACCTATCAGAAACAGTGGAAATGCAAGCCCTGATGGCCAAGATAACCCAAATAGACGTGGAAAAAAGGAGATTAAGAAGACCATATCATTCAAAGACATTGGTGGAGCCATGGGCTGTTATGAACTTCTCGGCTCCTCATTGTGATCCAAACAACATTGCAAGGATTTGGTTCGTTGTGAAGAAATGAAAGGAATTCGTATTGATCTCCCATTTGATATATTCAATGAGATGAACCAGAATAGACGTCTTTCACTTGTGGTTAGAGTTGGAAAAATGTTTGAACAGATACAATCTAAACTTCCTAGAGCTCCGTAATTCCTTATTTGTCCATTCATTGATAGGAAAAATTCTGATCTTTATAGGACATGTAAGTGGAAGAATCTTTTTGAGTATGACATTATGACTCATTGTATGGCACCAGCTAGGGTGTATGATCAATACTTTACAAATCTTCTTATGAAGATCAATGCTAAGCTTGGACAGTCTCTTTACTACCATCGAAGCTGTAATTCTACAATCGAGTTTAAGTTAAGTTTGAACAAAAGTGAGGAAATGAAGAGTAGGATTGAAGAGCTAGAATCAACATTACATAGTGATGAACTTCAGATCAAACTTCTTGAAACAAGAAAAAAAAGCTTCATCATTCTTATGATCAAGTTAAGAGTAGAGATTACCTCATGGGAGAAGTGATAGTTCAGATTTGAGAAGTAGCTGGTCATCTACACATTTTGGCATCACAGGTTGATACGTTAAGTATGAAATATGAGCTACGGTCAGATTATGGTTTATTTGGGTCAAAACTTCAAGACTTAGGACGAAAGCATATAGTAGTCTATTTTATGTAAAGGATTTTGTTTTTAATAAAATTTTCTAAAATGAAGTTGATTAGAATTGAAACCTCTTCACATTCATGCATTCGCATTACATTACATCATTTGCATTAGACTTTTATAAAAGGATCCTAATTAGGTAAACTATATCAGTTAACCTGGAAAACATGAAATAAAGATTGGAGAGAATAGAGCAAATGCAAATACAGATGCAGGGGCAATTGACTGAAATTCAACAAGAAATGCGAAAATTTCAAAAGAATATCATAGGCCAGCTAACCCAGTTACTAGCTGGAGGACTTGGAAAAATGAGTGACTCAGCAGTCAATAGTGTGGTGAGGAAGAAGACATTGTTTACTCCCCAATAGGTTTTAACCCGATCGATGATCAAGCCAAATCGGTTGCTCTAGTAGAAACAAAGGAAAGAGGAGAAGGGACCTCAAAAGCCTTGAAGAAGAAGGAAAAGAAAATGAATAATGCCGGTAGGTATAACAAGAGTCATTCAGAGCCGATTATAGTAAATCAGCCAAGGATGGTAGTTACCAGCAATCAGGTTTCCCCAAGGCAAAACTCTGAAAGGCTCCAATTTACGCCAATCCCCATGATGTATAAGGAGCTATATCAAAGTTTGTTTGACGCGCATGTGGTGTCCCCATTTTATTCGAAACCGTTGCAACCTCCGTTCCTAAAATAGTATAATGAGAATGCCAAATGTGATTACCACGTGGGAATAAAGGGCCATTCAATCGAAAACTACAATACATTTAAAAAGTTGGTCAAAAGGTTTATTAAAATGGGAGTTGTGAAGTTCAACGATCCATCAAAACCTGATCACTTTAATGAGGTAGTGAATGCAGTGATTAAAGGAGGAGGCAAGAAAGTTGTTACTCCTTGAAGAAATCAAAGAGGGAATCAGAGAACGAAGTTTCCAAACCCTTGTGTACTTGGGAGTGTTTTGAATAATAAGACTGTAGAAGAAATCCTTGTACTTTTAGGGTTAATCTAGAGTAATGTTCAAAACATGCTTGTTGTCTTGAGCCTAGAGGCAACAAAATCTCTTTTGTGTAATAGGCTTATGTTAAAATTTTATTTCAATAAAATGCATCTGTTTGAGCACATATTCTTTTATTCTTTCTATTTTATACTGTACATTCTTTTGTTTTTTAGAATATTCTTTGAAACACCCCAAACCCGGCCCACGAGCTTTGACCAGATTTGGTATGTTCCTCAAGTAAACCGGTTCAAAATTCTTTTGTTACTTAGGAAAAACTTGTGTGATTTTTAAAAAAAATATTGTTTGGGTTGGGCTTGAGTTGAAAACAAATTTATCTTATGTTAAAACCCATTTATTTAAGGTGACAAAACATTTAGAGTTAATTTTAAAAGGAATTTACTTAAACTTTAATTGATAAAAATCCATAAACATAATAAATAAAAGAAAAATAAAGTAAACCACAATGGCCTTATTATATCAATGATCCCAAAGTAAAACTTAAAATACTTAAAATAAATTGAAAGTCCAAATCATAAATTTCTTGCTATGCATGGCCACCTTTAAGCTCCTGCCGACCCGGTCCATTATTGCTCATCACCTGAAAAATATTCCCCAACGAGGTGAGTCAACAGACTCAATGTGTACACAACACTAAGTCATAATAGAATCAGGCATACAAATGATACACATTCAAATCATGGAATACAATTAATGATGCATTCCCAAACCCAAACCTAATTGTCCATCCGCTACACACCCCCGCACTGCCGGTCCACACCGTGGGGACTACTAAGTCGACCCTCCTTCCGCTACACTCCAAATTGTGGTCTTAGGTCACCGCATTCGTGGTCTTAGGTCACCACGTTCGATTCTTGTGGTCTTAGGTCCCCACTTTCGGTATCGTGGGCTTAGGTCCCCACATTCGGATATCGTGGGCTTAGGTCCCCACATTGATTCTTGTGGTCTTAGGTCACCACTTTTCACTTCCCTTTCAAACAAACCCATATGCCCCATAACATATTTTGCAATTACATGCCACAATTCACATTCTTAACATATTCTCATGTTACAAATAACATTTTCATATTCCTAGTAGGAGTAGGAAGCGTGCACAGTACTTAGTACCATAACATGGTACCTTAGCCACTTTCATATTCTTAATATCACATATTTTAATTAAACATAGCCATAACACATATTATGAAATAGTGTGGGGTACACACATTCTTAATAATACATTTAATTTAAACATAGCCATGAACTTATCAAAACTTAGGGTAGGGTACACACGATTTGCTTACGAATTCCTTGAAATCTCGAAATCGATCTCTTGCCTTAGATCTCAAATTCCTACATTTGATTAATCACTTACTACTTTAATAAAAAGCCATTCGCCATAAATCCAAATCCTAGTAGGATTAGTATTCTTAAAACTTACCTTGAAATTCTCAAATCCAAAATCCTTGTATCTATCTTGTGAAATCCTATAACTACATGTTAGATCAATTTCTAACATTTATTCACAACAAATAACCCTTAGCCGTATGTTAAATATGACTTACCTTAGATTCTTAAATCCGAAATTCATAGAATAACTAGGAACACGCGACTTATGGTGTACCTTCGAAAAGAACTTCTCCTTCCTTGTAGTCGACACTTAGTAAATCCGAAAGATCTCCTTACTTTAGGAATCGACAATCCTTGCTTGAGCCTTTAACAATATTCGCTATGGCCTTGATGTGGATTAAAATTTGACTTCTTGATGAACAGAGAGGATTTTTGGTTTTTTTTAAAGAAAGAAGAAAGATATAAAACTTAGGAAAATTCGGCAAGACTAGGGGATTACGCTTTCGGCTTTGTGAAGAATTGAAAAGAGAAAGAAGAATAATGATAGAGAATTGAAGAGAGAAGAGAATTTGCTTAAGAAATTGACAAAGGAAAAGTGAATGAATGAATGGCCTCTCTTTTCCTTTTATAGCCAAATTTACTAGGCTAGAGTCCCTTACTTGGCCACCACTCTTCTTTATTTGATAGCTTTATCTCTTTAATTTAAAATAATTAAAGAAATATCCTTTATTATCTCTTATCTCTTAATAAAAATAATACTAATAATAATCCTCTTTTATCTCTTCCTTATCTATCAAAATAAAAGGGATAAATCCATATTTATCCATCTATTATCTCGTCAAAAAAAAATCCAATTTAAATCCCTTATTTATCCCATTAATTGCCGAAATTTAAAGGGAATAAAACTCCCTTTTTCTAGAAGCCTTGCCGTCCACTCCTCTGCTTCGGAGCAAAAATAAAACTCCTTTTATTTGCTTCCCAAGTGACTCGAACTCGTGCCCAACACCCTTGCATGTGGACCATTTCACGAGGCCCTAAGTGGCATCTTGAGCCACTTTTCCAAGTCTGCTTTTGGGTCAAATTTCACGTGCTTTTTATTTTAGGGTCACTGGCCCTAAGTTCCCTTTGAACTTTAAAATTTGACATTTGGGGTCATTTTTAAGTTTCCAAAAATTTTCGCGCGGCTCTGTAAACTTGACATTTCCTAGGTTTCCAAAATGTTTACTTTCCTCTTTTAGCTTAGTTTCCAAAATGTTTACTTTTCTCTTTTAGCTTAGTTTCCAAAATGTTCACTTTCCTAATTTACTTAGGTTTCCAAAATTTTCACTTTCCTAATTTGCTTAGGTTTCTAAAAATGGTCATTTTCCTATTTTCAACGTAATATTTCCATACATTCTCAGGTTTCCAAAATTATTCCAAATTTATTCCAAAACACATAAAACATGTCTTTTCGTACAATTAGGCCAAAATGCATAGGCCCTTTTTAGGATGTTACATTCTTTCATTCTTTATCCATGACCATACCAATAATCATCCTTAGAATCATTTATTCTTTGGATTTGTTCGCCTTTGTACCTAGGTATCCAGATATCAACATCATGAGTGACGTTTTTATTGATTCCCTTTTTGAACAAGATATGGGTCTAGGGGATCTCAGGATTTTGAAGATGACAGTGATTGTGACATATCTTTTGACTTGTTAAGAATGGTTTAACAAGATGAAAAATAGACTTTACTCTACAAAGGGTCATTAGATTTTGCGAGCCTAGAAAAGGGGTGAAGATTGAAGCCCAACTTACCATAGAAATAATGCGAGACATCATTAAGTTATTTAAAAAAAGAATCAAAGATGTTTTGCATGATCATATCAGGACATGCTTGGGTTAAAAGGAAGCGCCCTACATATGAGGATTGGGCACTGCCAATTTACAGAGAAAGGGATGGTATCAACTATGTCGTATCTAAGGAGACAAGATTCATAGGCTTATTCCAGTTCTTCACAAATTTTCTATATGTGGGCCATGGATATTATGGGGCCAATCTTGTCAAATGCTTCTAGTTGACATCGATTCACTGTTATGGTCATCGACTACTTCATTAAGAGGTGAAAGTTGCTTCATATGCCAATATTGCAAAGTCGACAGTTACCATATTCACGAAAAAAAAGGGGAATAAAGGAAAGGATCAGATGCCAGCACAGAATTTATAACTGTACAAAGTTAAAGTTTACAGTTTGTCCAAAGATCGGCGACATATCAACTTTGTCAGACAAAAAGCTACCAAAAGAAAAAAAATACATAAAAAGAAAAACTACAAAAATTATGAAAGGTGACTTAGACTTGTACGGATTGGCATAAGAAGCTACCGTTGCCCTCTGTCTTATTAAATGTTAGCCAGAACCTTCGCTGAGGCAACATCTTACCTATTGGTTTATGGAATTGAAGCATTTTGCTAATTGAACCTAATTGAAAAAAAAAAAGGTTATAGTTATCCAAGCTTATGACAAAGAAGTTCATGAAGAAACCTGATGTTAAAGAGATTTTTCTTCTACAAAATGATTTTAGAAGAAAGCATATGCCAAACTGAGAAGGACTTATGTAGAGCCTGTTCTAGAGGAGCATTGATATTGACCAAGATGGACGGCAAAGACTTGCCTAATCCGACAAATTCAGGTTTAGTCAAGAGATATTTTACCTGATAGAGGAAAGACCAAGGTGAAAACCCGTAAAAGGCACCTAGAAAAAAAAGAGGAAAGACCAAGGTGAAAACCCGTAAAGGGCGCCTAAAAAAAAAGGAGAGGCCAAGGCAAAAACCTGCAAAGGGCGCTTTGAGACCAAAAGGAATTTGAGTTGAAAACCCGAAAAGGGCGGCTCGAATTTTGATCAAAAGTGGGGCATACAGTAGTCTTGCTACATTTGAATTAACAATGAAGAAGTATGTTATGTCTTGGGGCATTGACAGAGTACTCCGGATCCCCTCCACACATATTGAGTTTAAAATGGTCCTCAAGAAATTGGAACAGAGAAGCTCAGACTGCGATATCTAGGGCACCTAATTTTCCATTTTACCCATTTTAAACCTTTGATTACTTTATTCTTTTCAAAAATACACCCCAATTAATTTTCTTTTGTAGCCTCTGCTATATTTACTTTATTCTTTTTAAGATATACCAATAAACTTTCATTTATTGCCTTGGTTATCTTTAATTAGCTTATTTGTTTCGAGCTATGCTCCTGATTAATTTTTTTCTTGTCTATTATTTTAATCTTTTCCAAGCATTTTATATTGAAATAATGATTAATGGACTAAAAACACTTTCATAAAAGGAGTTTCGTATATTACTCTAGAAGCTTCTAAATAATATGAGGAATTTGAAACATGACTATTGTTCAGAACTCACCAAACCTAAGGGCTAGAAACATTGAAAAATGATTACCTCTTCAGATTCTTATTGGATAAGACAATTTTGTTGGTGATACCACATTGGCAAATGACGAATAAGGTCAATCCAAATGTAAAAAGGGACTAATGTTGGGATACCCTACATTCACTGAAAATTTCAGACACATACATTTGGTTATTATATCCAGGGAATGGTGTAACGAATCAAATTGATTGGAAGTGATACAAGTTCTGCACCTCTGAGTGGTAACAGAAGGGTGGAAGAAACCAAATGTTATTTCCCCAAAGTTGTAGTGGGAAGTATCAATTTCATGTCTCAAAATCCAAGCGGGGCTGACTCAAAAATTACATTGGGGTAAGCTGGTTGAGCAGAACGTGATTGATGAATGAGAATAAAAAATAAATGAGTGATAACAACTAAACATTTTTCAAATCTCATTAGGAGCATTTGATTCATTACAACCTTTGCAACTTAATCCTTTAAAAAGAATCAATTTCATGACATGTTGCATTCATGTTACTCATAATACATGTAGCTAGAAGCATTTGGTTATTCTGATCATAGCATCTTAGTCATATGACATAAACCATGAAATCGAGCCTACAGGACATGTCCTTCAGTAGACGGTGTAGCGATATCGGTGAAGTTTTAGATCTTATCTTCCTAAAGTTGCAGGAAGTAGATCAAAAGACACTTTTAGTCTTATCTCCCTAAAGTTGTAGTGGAGTAGATTGAAGAAAGAAGATCTTATCTTCCTGAAGTTGCAGGAAGTAGATCAGAAGACATTTTCAGTCTTATCTCCCTAAAGTTGTAGTGGAGTAGATTGAAGAAAGAAGATCTTATCTTCCTGAAGTTGCAGGAAGCAGATCAGAAGGCATTTTCAGTCTTATCTCTCTGACATTGCAGTAGATCAGATTGAAAAAGAAGATCTCATCTTCCTGAAGTCGCAGGAAGCAGATCAAAAGACATTTTCAATCTTATCTCCCTAAAGTTGTAGTGGAGTAGATTGAAGAAAGAACATCTCATCTTCTTGAAGTTGCAGGAAGCAGATCAAAAGACACTTTCAGTCTTATCTCCCTAAAGTTGTAGCGGAGCAGATTGAATAAAGAAGATCTTATCTTCCTGAATTTGCAGGAAGCAGATCGAAGACATTTTTAGTCTTATCTCCCTGAAGTTGTAGTGGAGTAGACTAAAGATAGAAGATTTGATCTCCTTGATATTGTAGTGGAGCAAATTGAAAACAGAAGATCTCATCTTCTTGAGGTTGCAGGAAGCATATCAAAAGACATTTTCAATCTTATCTCCCTAAAGTTATAGCGGAGTAGATTGAAGAAAGAAGATCTCATCTTCTTGAAGTTGCAGGAAGCAGATCAAAAGACACTGTCAGTCTTATCTCCCTAAAGTTGTAGCGGAGCAGATTGAAGAATGAAGATCTTATCTTCCTGATGTTGTAGGAAGAAGATCAAAAGACACTTTTAGTCTTATCTCCCTAAAGTTGTAGTGGAGTAGATTGAAGAAAGAAGATCTTATCTTCCTGAAGTTGCAGGAAGCAGATCAGAAGGCATTTTCGGTCTTATCTCTTTGACGTTGCAGTGGAGTAGATTGAAGAAAGAAGATCTCATCTTCCTGATGTTGCAGGAAGCAGATCAAAAGACATTTTCAGTCTTATCTCCCTAAAGTTGTAGTGGAGTAGATTGAAAAAAGAACATCTCATCTTCCTGAAGTTGCAGGAAGTAGATCAAAAGACACTTTCAGTCTTATCTCCCTAAAGTTGTAGCGGAGCAGATTGAAGAAAGAAGATTTTATCTTCACGAAGTTGCGAAGCGAGATCAAAGACATTTTAGTCTTATCTTTGAAGTTCTGATGGAAGCAGACTAAAGATAGAAGATTTTATCTCCCTGATGTTGCAGTGGAGAAAATCGAAAATAGAAGATCTTATCTTCTTGAAGTTGCAGGAAGCAGATCAAAAGATATTTTCAGTCTTATCTTCCTAAAGTTGTAGCGGAGTAGATTGAAGAAAGAATATCTCATCTTCCTGAAGTTGCAGGAAGTAGATCAAAAGACACTTTCAGCTTTATCTCCGTAAAGTTGTAGCAGAGCAGATTGAAGAATGAAGATCTTATCTTCCTGAAGTTGCAGGAAGCAGATCGAAGACATTTTTAGTCTTATCTCCTTGAAGTTACAGTGGAGTAGACTAAAGATAGAAGATTTTATCTCCCTGATGTTGCAGTGGAGCAAATCGAAAACAGAAGATCTCATCTTTCTGAAGTTGCAGGAAGCAGATCAAAAGAATTTTCAATCTTATCTACCTAAAGTTGTAGCGGAGTAGACTGAAGATAACAGATCTTGTCTTCTTGAAGTTGTAAGAAGAAGATCCAAGACAGAAGATCTTATCTTTCTGAAGTTGCAGGAAGCAGATCAAAAGCACTTTCAGCTTTATCTCTCTAGAGTTATAGTTGAGTTAGAAGCCATTTGAAGAATACCAAGAAGCCAAGGCTACACCAAGACGGGCAAAATTGGTCCTTCTATTGTCTTTGCTCTATTCTCGTTACACGACAATGAGCAAAGAGGGGCAGCTGTAATAAGGACATTTTGCTCGGGACCATACCAATCAAAAAACAAAAAATAAAAATGTACAATGTCCATATTACAACGACCCAAATCCAAAACAAAAACCCAGCCCAAGTTAACAAGCCCGACGAGCCCATTTTTTTAACATTTTCTACTTTCGAAAACCCTAAGGCAGAACCTTTGCACCACAATACCCTCCAACAGCCCCCTCTTCGCACCGTAAGCCTAGTAGCCTCGACACCCATCGCGTCGCAATCTGCGCGAGCCACTCGACATTAACGCACGGATTGTCATCATCGCTAGGATCTTCACCCTTGACACCTACACAGAAGAGGAAAACAAAGCAAAAAAGGAAAATGGCAGAAAATCAGCAAGGCCGATTTTGATTCTCTTTGAGATTTATTTCGAGTTTATATAAACCCTAAAGCAACATGTAAAAAGGAGATTTTTTTGGGGGGACAGAGATTTTTTTGATAGAAATTAATCAAGATTTTAAAGGTGATAGATTTTTTTTCTTCGATTTTGGAATTGGATTGCTTTTGTAATATTCATGTATGCGCATGAAGTAAAAAAGAATAAAAAACTCTTTGAAAAAGACCTCTCAGATTTTTATTTTTTTTTCTTCCCCAACTTTGTTCCTATTTTTCTGATTTTTATCTACTACTGTTGAAAATAAAAAAGGTTTAGAAACTTATCTGAATAACGGTGCCGTCGTATTCTTCCTTACTTTGTCGTAATCAAAGAACAAAGGGAAATTTATTGTGGTTCTATTCATCGATTAACAATGGTGAAATGGGATTTAGAAGGCTGCATTCAATCTGCCGAATAAGGGTTTGAAAAAGGGATTAGGGCTTGATTTTTCATGTTTTATTTATTAAAGAAAAAATGATGAATGCTTTAAATGATGGCTGCAGGAAGTTTAGTTTTAAGCATAAATGAAACGGTGCCTTTTTGTTTTGAAAATTAGTCTATTTATACGACTGGTCCCTCTATGTTGCGTGTGCATTACAATTTAGCCCTTTTTATTTTCATTTATTCTTGATGTTGCCCTAAACTCTTGCTTTAAATTCAACTTAGTCTCTATTTTACTTTGTTTTCAAATGAATTATTTTTAAATATTTTTATTACCAATTTTCTATTATTATTATTATTATTATTATTATTATTATTATTATTATTATTATAACCATATTCTTTCTATTATATTTACTATTATTATATATTATCGTTTACTTAAATTTTTACTTTAAACTATTATTATTTATTTTATTTTTATTTTTATTCCATATTATTTTAGATTAATATATTAGTTATTATATTCTATATTTTTTAATATTTTGTATATTATATAATACTATATTTTATATTTTTTATTTTTTATCTAAAATCATTTATATTGTATAATATATTATTTATTTTTAAATGTAGTTTTATATGTATTAGATTATTATAAATATATTTTAAATATTATTTATTTATTTTAAAACATATTTTTCAATTCTTTTCAACATAATCTGTATACATTTTTTTATTTGTTATATATTTACATGAAAAGTTTAATATCGCATGTGAAATTTTCATGTTTATTAAGTTTTGTTATTTTAATATTTATTTTTTTATATACATATTTGACATTTATTAATGATTGCCTTAATGTGATTATTTTTTAATGGTTAATTTATTTATTTTTATTTTTGTATTAATATGATATTTTGTAGGATTATCATTTTAAAATAAAATATATTTTTACAAAATTACTATATGTTATTTAAAAGTTTTTTTTAAAAAAATAAAGCAATGTTTTAGTATTTAGAAATTCGGGAAATAGTGCCCTAACGTACTGGGTTGCGATTTTTCGTTTAACTAAATAACTAAATATCCTTTTACAAGTTTTATAAATCGTAAGATGACTTTGATTACGAAGATTTTAAAACATCGTGTCCTAACGTACTGGATGTGATGTTTATATTCCCTCGAAACAAATAAATCTCAAGTTTAAAAAAAAAAAAAAACCTATTCTTGAGAATTCAAAATACTATTTCCTAACTTACTGGATATGATGTCTTGTGTCTCGATATAGAAATTTTCAAATTAAAAGCGAGCCAAGTTTCAAAGTCGTGAGGTGTTATTTCCTAACTTACTGGATATAACATTTTATTTCTTTGAAATAGGTAAGTCTTGGTTTTCTAATAAAAGGATCATATTTTAATTTTTTTTATTTTCAACATTAGGACATGATTTTATCGATTAGGTACCAATTTTTGGGCGTTATGACGGTGCTAATCCTTACTCATACGTAACCGACTCCCGAACCTATTTTCGTTTTTCGTGGACCAAAATTAGTATTTTAAAATAAAACGTTTTTTAAGGTGATCCAATCACACCTAAATTAAAAAGGGATTGGTGGCGACTCCCATTTTCGTTTTTTTAAAGTCGACCCTGTTTTTCATTAAATTTAAAAATGGTTTCGACAATGCATACTATAATTTAATAAATAATCTTAGTTTGAAAGGAACCTTAAAGTAAAAATATTTTTCTTCATAAAATAATTTTACCAAAAATCAATCAACAAAGGAGAAAAACATATCACGATTATATAAATTTCTTTAACTAATGATTACCCATAGTGCGCAGACCTCACTTGAAGATTGAAATTACAATAGCTCTAGAAGGTAACTGGCAACAACTTGAGTAGTAAATTTGGAGTGATCGTATTATAAAATAAAAAAGAATCGTGCTGATAACATGTTATAAAATAAAAAGACAGAAAGTAAATAACAAAGAGAATGAGACATCAAAGAGCATATTTTATTGATCAATCGGAATCATTTACAATGCTTCTCCAAAGTCTATATTTATAGACACAAGAAGTATAAATGAAATATAACTCTACTTTTAATGATTATTAGAATTTAAAGTATATCAAAACTTATCTAGATTTTAATGGACATCTACTTAATAAAATATTCATAACACTATCATAATTTTTACTTATTAGACTTCTTTATATTATTAAACTCCATAAAATAATTTATTTTATTTTTACCTAGTTGTTGACTAGGGCACTTAAACAACACTGGACAATAATTGAAACATTAAAACGGGACAGAAAATTAAGGGTGTGCTTGGTAGAAAAGTGAAGATGAACGGAAAAGAGTAAAAAATTGAAAAAATAAAATAAAATTTGAGTGTGCTTGATTGAAAAGAAAAATGATAAAAAAAAAAGAGGGATAACCATTTTTTATCCTAATGCATAAAAATTAATTCATTTAAATTAGAACGATGAAAGGAGAGAATAAAATATGTGAGAGAAGTGTATGTTATTTCAAGTTATGCATTTTTCAATTGTTTTATTTTCTTTCCTTTCATTTTCAATTTTACCGAGCATAACGGAAAAAATAATTTTTCTTTTCATTTTTTATCTTTTCTAATAAGCACACTTATGAAAATAAATTTTATATTTTTTATTCTTTCAATTTTTATCTTCCAATTTTCTCTCTACTTTACTTAACAAAACCTAAATGATTGTAATGCGTCAATACAAAAATCGTTAAAAAGATATAAATGCAGACAATTCTTCAATCAATAATATTTTTTACGAACTTCCATCAACGATATTTATTATAAAGAAACTTCTCTCTATATTATTAACCTCCTTAAAATAATAAATTTTATTTTTATAAATATTTTTTCATTCTATTTATATGTAACAAAATAATTATATAAATTTTAAAATTTATATAAGATATTAATATAAATGATGAGAAAAATTACAAATTTTTTAAAAATATTCATGTAATTACAACTATTATTGATCATTTAAGTTTGAAGTTATGATAACTCGGTAGGGTAAATCACAATTAAGTTTAAATACAATGTCTTTTAGATAAAAAAATATATTATAAGATAATATTAATTTATTTACAGCATAATAAGCAATTTCATAAGCTATAATTAAAAATAATGCTAATTATAAAAAATAAAAAACTCTCATATTTAAAAATTAAATTATTATAACATGATATTATGATTATATATATTTTTAGTTTGAAATTATTTTAACTTATAGAACTTCAAGTTGTGGCCTATTAGTCGAGTGTTCATCTTCTCTTTAATTAGGTTCGAGTCATTATTGTACCAAAAAAATATTTCAACTTACACATTAAATTTGGTAACATATAAATATTATTGTATAGTAAATACTAAATAATGTATAAAAATATTTTTTATTATAAATTTTATTATATCTACTCATTTAAATATTTGTTTAGAATTACCTATAATCCTTTCTAACCTTTAAATAAAAGGATAATACACTTCAACGTCTTTCGAACTTATGTCCTCCTATATTAATAATAATATCGATACTAATCAAATTAAGACTCAATCCACAACTAATAGTTAATTATTCATACAAAATAAAAAAATATAAATTTCATCATTAAATTGTAAAAACTGCCTAAGCTATTAATCAGAAATACATTTTTTTTTTTTTTTACATTTTCATAACTGTCATCTAACATCAACTGTAGATGAAATTACGACACGTATTCATAAATGTCATCAACTTTAGGTGAGATTACGACTAGTATATATACATAGGCCAACAATCTAGCGACCATTTTTTGTAGCTTTACTTTATCCATTTGAGCAAGATTCCGGCGCTAATCAAAATCCAGTAAATGGCTAGAACGTGCAAATTTGAGGAAGAAAGAAAGAGACAAGTAGCCAAGTCACTGTCTGTCGGTCTGTTGACAGCGAAACATCATCCACTCATATTTATTGGCGAGCTGAGAAACATACGTTTTACAGTGCATACCAATTGAAATTGAGGTTAGTATTCTATAAACCTCACTACAATATTTGTTGATCTTCAAGATAAGTTTGTTTGTGTTGCCAGAATTTTTCTTTACTTGGGCTTGCCTTAGTTAACCGTCTCTTGCTCCAGGGACATTTTATTCGGATCCTATTTATTGGGTTTGAAGAAATGGCTAGTAACAACTCTCCTATTTCCAAAAATGAGCACGTGGGATCAACATAAGGAAGGTAATGCTAGCATGATGAGGTGGCTTTGATTCTACTTTTTTAGGGGCCCAATTGGCTATTGAAAATGAATAAATGGATACTAATCTTATTTCTTCTCGGGTTGCGGCTAACTTACAGGATATGGGTTTTTCTATTGCTGGGATTAGGGAGTGTGGGATGCGGTGGCAGTGAAAGGTATTTCTATAAACAGGTTTCTTCTCTAGAAAGAGACTAGAGAAGATTTGTTAATAGAATCTAGTCCTTGCGACTTGAGTACAAGGAGTGAAGGTGAATGCCGAGTGAATATGATACATAAAAATCCAAATCAAGAAAAGTTGAATCTATGTTTGAAAATGAATAACAAAGAGTTGTGGAGCTTGGGTTTAAGAAAAAATGGAAGAGGTAGGAAATATAAAAAAATAGTTTTTCAAAACTTTTGTCATTGCAGGGAATTTGCAAATTACTCTTGATTTGATTTTGAATTTCTTAATTGAAAAAATAAATTTTGGGAGGAAGCTACAGAGGTATGACAACTTGAGAAAAATTGGGTCTTAGGTCATTAGTAATTAAGATGATGTCATTCGAGAATTGGTTGATATTAAACAGAGAAGATTAAATCAAGATTTTTAGATGGGTTAAGTTCTTCTCTTTTTTAAAGTTTTAATCTTTCCTCCTTGTCTTATTGGGATTTTTTGGCCCAAGATATTTTCAGTGGTGTTGATTTTATTGCTCAATTTGCCTTATTTTTCGTGTGAGAGCTACTTCTTTTGTGTTTCTTCGACTTGATAACGTTTCTGATTGGTATATTTTATTATAGGGATAAGGTTGTTAAGAAATTGTAAAGTAGGTGTGTTTATAGTTCGATTAAAATTAAATTAATTAATCGATATTGATTTAATTCAGTTAATCAGTCAGTGGTTAAATTTAGTTCGGTCAAAAGTTAGTTAATGATTTTTTTGAAATTTCGATTATCGGTTCATTTGGTTCGAAATTGGATAATTAATCGAATTAACCGAAATAAATAATATATATTATATATAATATATTTTATGAACTATTAAAAAAGTGAATATTAGCAATGTATTTTTTATATGTTTTATTATACTTATTTTAACCAAAAGACGAAAACATATAAATTTCGGTTAATTCGGCCAACTGATTGAATTAACCGAAATATTTCGGTTTGATTAATGTATTTGAAAAAAAAATTTCGATTCGATTAACGGTTAAAAATTTTTACATTTCGAGTAATTCGATTAATTAATTTGATTCTATTAATAACTGAATTGACCGTTTGAACACTCCTAATTGCTATAGAGTCGTTTTTTTAGGCTATCTTGTTGCTAGTTCCATGTTGGTAATTCAATGTTTCTTTAGGTATTATTGGAGTATTGTAAGAGTTTGTTAAGGGTCTTATTTTGGCTCATTTTTTTTTTTTTGTTGGATTTGTGTTAGGGAGTGGTGGTGCATCTTTTGAGTGTTTTGTGTCTACGGTTTTGGTGTCTATGATGGTTGGTATTTGGCTTTGTGTTGAATCTTGTTTCACTAACCTTTTTGCTACTTTGCCCTTTTTGGGTTTAACAAATGTATATTTTGGCTAATAATAATAATGACCTCAAAGAAATAACAACAATCTCGATCGGTTTTAACCTTTCTAGAAGTATAATACTAGTGGTTAATGGGTTGAATTGGTTTATTGGAGTGGGGACTTATAGGAGCCCCTGATGTTAGAATTGTTCATGATGATACGAGTCAAGTTGGACAAAGGAGACTCATCCTTACATAATTTATCTGCGTCTTTTCTTACAAATAAAAGACAAAAAAAGGTTCAATTGGTGAATTAATGATCAAACTTAAACTTGTTGATATTAACTGCATTGCCAACTCTCGCTTGCAAGCCTAGCATACATATGTTATGTCGACTCTTCATGCTTAGGGAACTAGATTGGTGTGGCCAATTAAGGCTAGAGCTCTCATTTTCGCTAATAGTATGTCCATGGTCATGTTATAACTGTAAAATCTAATACAAAATTTAATAAATTAAGATATTTCATATTAGATAATTAAAAAAAAACTACATATATAAACGTACTTAAACCCATCAATATGTTGAGATCTTCAAGTCTCGTAGGTTTAATTTTCCAAATTAATATACATATATTTTAGAGAGGATAATTCTCTCTTTTTAAAGATGAAATATCGGAAAAGTTACATATCTATAACTTGGGGACAATAACAGTAATATAACTTTTGCACATTAAATTTAATTTCTAATTAGCCCATCATCAACTACAAATTAATTATTAGGGTATCTACATATATTTAGCTCATACATTATTTAATAATGAAGCCCAAAACCTTAATCATATTAGATCACTTTTAATTTGGACTAATCTTTTATGATAATAAACAATAACATGTAATATCTTTTATGATAATAAACAATAACATGTAATTATTCTTATTATATATATCGTCACCCATATTAACCAATAATCTTCCACGTAGACCACATATATATACTAATGACCTTATAATTACTTGCCATTCTATAACCTTATGAGTTGAAAATTTTACTATCATAACTAAAAGGTATTTTGAACAATGTCTTCCATTAATTATATTAACATAGAACCAATGCGACTTTTGTTACATATATAGTAATTAAACTGATTCCTGATCACGTATATTAACACAACCAAGTGACATAAATCAAGTATATATGTCTACCATGAAAATTACATGCAATGTAATCTAAACATGTCAATTTCCATCTAATCCTCCTAAAACCATAATGAGATCAAAGGCCTTTTTATAAAACTAACCCCAAAAATTAATTAATTACATAAATGGCATATTTTTTGATAAAATACGTAAATAACCTAAAATCTACAATAAAATTTGGTGGAGCCAAAGTGTTTGGCACCACCAATATGCCACATCAGCATTAGGGATAAAAAAATTAATTTTTTGGTGGAACAATGTAGAATGGCGCCACCTGTATAAATACTAAGGAAATACTGCGATTTTTGAAAAAATGTGAGGAGCTCTAAATAAATTTTCCTTTTATGATGGAGCCAAATAATTTGGCACCACCAAATTCCAAGGCCGTGGTACATTTTGTCCTTTTCCTGTTTTTTATTTGTTTTTTATTTGTTTTATAATATTTTAAATTTATATTTTAAATGTTTTACAATATCTATTTATTGGAACTTTTTTTTTAATTTATTTATTATTTGTGTTTTTTTTAAATGGCTCCACCAGTTTATTACAAGGGAAATACTGAGATTTTTGAATAGAGCAAAGAAGTGACTCAGGTCCATTGCAATATAGAGAATCAACTTGTAGACATCCTAACCAAACCTCTTGGAAAGTCGAGGTTTGAAGAGTTGAGGGGTAAAATTAGTGTTCGCAGCATGAAGGTCAAGGAGGAGTATTGCAAGATGACAGTTCATGTAAAGTTGGTGAACACTTCAACTTTGGTGGACTAAAAAAAATGTGAACAGATTTTAAAAAGATTTCTTGCAAGTTAAACAAAATATATTTACTTTCAAGAAGATGTAGCTTTTATTAGTATAATATATTTATCATTTATTAGTATAAATATATTTGTTATTTCTTTCCATATTTAGGAATCTCTCTTGTTATAAATACCCTTGTTAATTGCTCAATTTAGATGAGTGAAAAATAATAAAAACCTTAGCGAACAATTCTGTTGCTAAATTTTTCTCGTTTCTTCTCTGCAACTCTTTCTTCCTTAATTTCAAAATTCTAACAATTGATATCAGAGCTATCTTCTTAAGGGTCATAATTGTTCATACTAAGTTACACATGGCTTCCGCAAGTTCCTCACCACCTTCACCGTTTATTTTCAATGGTGAAAATTATCATATATGAGTTATCAAGATAAAGACCTACTTGCAAGCTTATGACCTATGGAGGTTGTGAATCTGACGTTGAGCTCGCATCATTAGGGGACAATGCTACAATTTCTCAAATCAAACATCATAGTAATAAGTGAGCCAAAAGATACAAGGCAATGTCATGTATATAGAATGTCGTATCGGATGTCATATTCACATGTATTATGGCCTGTGAAACCCTAAAAGAAGCTTGAGATAAGCTAAAAGAGGAGTTTCAAGGTTCAGACAAGACCAGACAATAACTCATTAATCTCAAGAGAGATATTGAGAATTTGAAGATGAAGGAGGTAGAAATTGTGAAGTAGTACGCCGACAAGATTATGTTGGTGGTAAATAACATTAGGTTACTTGGGGAAGAGTTCGCAAATAGCAAGGTCGTTGAGAAGGTCATAACAACACTTCCTGAAAGGTATGAATCAAATATTTCCTCACTCAAAGACTCAAGGGATCTATTGGTGATCTCTCTTTCAGAATTGATAAATGCCCTGTATGCTCAAGAACAAAGAAGAGCATCAATGCATAAGGAGCAAGCAGAAGAAGAAGCTTTGTGAGCCCTAAGTATTGAAGGTGCAAACTCTAGAAAGATAAGGGAAAAGAACGTTGGTTAGAGAGGAAGGAAAAGTCGATGCAAGATGGTGGAAAGAAGAAATATTCACCATTTTCGCATTGAAGAAAAACACTCACCCTAAGAAATATTACTGGTACAGACTAGATATTAAGTCCAGATCATGCAAGCAGATAGGCCACATGGAGAAAGTATGCAAGAACAAAAGTCGAATCCCTCAACAGCATGTGCAGGCTCAAGCAGTTGAAAAAGATCGCATTCAGAAGGAGCATGTGTTCTCAGCCACAAGTTCTACATCAAAGAACAAAGTCATGAGAGGTTGGTTGATCGATAGTGGATGCACCAACCATATGACCTCAGATGAAAACATTTTCAGGAAGATTGATCGAAGTTGCGATCTTAGAGTGAGGATTGGTAATGATGAACTCTTAGAAGCTAAAGGTAAGAGTGAAGTTGTGATTCATTCATCATTAGGTATTAAAGTAATTTCTGATGTTCTCTTAGTACCTGTGATAGATCAGAATATTTTTAGCATTGGTTAACTTCTTGAGAAAAACTACAATGTAGTTTTTAAGAATTATGGTTGCATAATATTTGATTCATTGGGACATGAAGTTGTAACAATCTTGATGAAAAATAGAAGTTTTATGTTGGACTGGAATTTGACGAACTCAAAGGCCTACACCAGTACGATCGATGATGTGAACCTTTGGTACAAAAGAATGGGACATGCGAAATATAAGTCTCTTAGTCGAATGTGCGAAGCAGGTTTAGTTCAAGAAACAATCAGTGTTGAAAAGCAAAATAGTACTTGCGAGGTCTGCCAACTTGGAAATCAGGTGAGGTTACCTTTCCTAGTGAACAAAGCTTGGCGAGATCAAGAAAAGCTATAGTTGGTGCACTTTGACGTGTGCGGATCCATGAAAACACCCTCATTAAATGAATGTAGATATTTTGATTTGTTCATTGATGACTACACCAGGTATATCTAGGTGTATTTTTTGAAAAGAAAAGTGATGTTGCAAAAGTATTTTGGAAACTTAAAGTATAGGTTGAAAACCAGACTGATAGGAAACTGAAGAAGATTAGGTTTGGCAATAGAATCGAGTACACTTTTGAGATATTCCAAAACTACTGTGAAGAAGTTGGGATCTACCACCAGTTCACCAATATTTATACTTCTTAGCAGAGTGGAGTGTGCGAAAGAAAGAATAGGACAATAATAGATATGGCGAGGTGCCTATTATTTGAAAGCAAGTTGCCAAATGAGTTTTGGGCTAAGGCAGTGGATACATTAGTCTATTTACTGAATAGGCTACCATCCAAGGCAGTAAAATGATGACTCCATTTAAAGCTTGGTTTGGAAACAAACCCGCTATTTCTCACTTAAAAGTTTTTGGCTGTGTATGTTTTGTTCATGTTCCACAAGTAAAAAAAGCAAGTTAGAAAAGAGGTCGCATCCAGGTATTTTCCTTAGGTATAGCAACAATAGGAAGTGTTATAGAATTTATGATCCTTCCTCCAAGAAAATTTTGGTGAACAGGGATGTTGTGTTTGATGAAAGAAAAACATGGAATTGGGATGTTACTAAGGTTGAACAAAAGTTGGACGAACTGGGTTCGCAAAACCATTATGATGATAGTGAGCTAAGGTCGCAGTCTGACGATGAGCTAACTGAAATAGGCTTTGATGGCACTCTAATAAGAGGCACGGGATCCATTGATCAGATCTATCAGAAAGTTGACGTAGCACCACTTGAACTTGCGAGCTTTGAAGTGGATGAAACTATAGAAGGGTGGAAAGAAGCCATGCGAGAGGAAATAAGCATGATTCATAAGAACCAAACTTGGAAGCTCATTGACAAACCATCGCACGATGAAGTCATTGGCATCAATGGGTGTTCAAAACCAAATTAAATGTTGATGGTTCACTTAATAAGCTAAAAGTGAGATTGGTTGTGAAAGGCTTTAGTCAACAGTATAGCATTGATTACTATGAGGCTTTTGCCGTAGTAGCAAGGTTGGACACCATCAGGTTAATATTGGCTTTAACAGCACAGATAGGTTGGAGAATTCATCAGTTGGATGTTAAATCAACCTTTCTGAATGGCTATTTGCAGGAAGAAATCTATGTGGAGCAACCTTTTGGGTTTGTAGTTAAAGGAAAATAGGAGAAGGTATATAGGCTTATGAAAGCCCTATACGATTTGAACTAGGCTCCGCGAGCTTGATACGCGAAGATAGATAAGCACTTCGTGAGCTTGGGTTTGAAAAGATTCCTAGCGAGCCTACCCTGTATGTGAAGAAAATTGGTGAGCTCATTTTGCTAATTTTTTTGCTATATGTAGATGATCTACTTGTGATTGGAAGTTCGACAAGTTTAAGAAGGAATTTTTGTAAGTTAACAGGGCTTTGCATTGAAGATTTTGAAGAGGTTCTGTATGGCGAAGTGTAAACCAATCAGCACGCCTATTGCACTTGGAGAAAAACTCTACAGTAGTGAAAACCTTCAGAAAGTTAACGAGAAGAACTATCGAAGCCTTGTGGGTTGCTTGTTGTACATAACAGTAACACGACCAAATATTATGTTCGCAGTTGGCTTGTTGTTAAGATTTATGCACTGCTTTGATACTTCTCATTTCAAAGAGATGAAAAAGGTGTTAAGATACATCAAAGGAACAATTGAATTTGATGTTTGGCTCGGAATAGCGAACATCACATGGTGAACTCCTTAAAACTTCTTGGGTACACTGACAGTGACTGGGTTGGATCAATGGATGATATGTGAAGTACCTCTGGATATTTCTTCTCACTAGTATCTGGGGTACTCTCTTGGATTTCGAAGAAACAATCAACGGTTGCTAAATCCATAGTTGAGGCTAAGTATATAGCTGTAGCAACAATAGTTAATCTAGTAATCTGGTTGAGAAAATTTTTGTTTGACTTGAATCATGAACAGGTTGAAGCAACTCAAATTTTTTGTGACAACCAGTCTGCCATTGCAATTGCGAAGAACCCAGTCTTTCATGGAAAGAAAAAACATTTTAAAATCAAGTATTAATTTGTGAGAGAAGTTGAACAGAGCAAAGAATTGACTTTGCTCCATTGCAGTATAGAGGATCAACTTGTAGACATCCTGACCAAACCACTTGGAAAGTCGAGGTTTGAAGAGTTGAGGGGTAAAATTGGTGTTCATAGCATGAAGGCTAAGGAGGAGTGTTGCGAGATGGTCGTTCATGTAAAGTTGGTGAACACTTCAACATTGGTGGACTAAAAAAAATATGAACAAAATTGAAAAAGATTGCTTACAAGTTAAGTTTACTTGCAAGACAAGTTAAACAAAATATATTTATGTTCTAGAAGATTTAGTTTTTATTAGTATAATATATTTAGCATTTATTACCATAAATATCTTTGTTATTTCTTTCCATATTTAGGAATTTCTCTTGTTTTAAGTACTGTTGTTAATTGTTCAATTTAGACAAGTGAAAAATAATAAAAACCTTAGCAAATAATTCCGTTGCTAAAATTTTCCCGTTTCTTCTTTACAACTCTTTCTTCCTTAGTATCGAAATTCCAACAAACTTTAACTGCTTGAAATGCCATTTTTTCATTCCTTGTTAGAATAACATTTAGGACAACACTTTGGACTACAAATTAGGATAACACTTGGGACAACTTATTGGAATAGTTAAAGTGTAGTAAGTTTGTTGGCATTTTTTAATTGGATAATTTTGGCTGACTTCCTATCAACAAATGATTTCTTGTTTTTACTTTTATCAACTTTATTGTTGTTGGAGGATTTATTTTTTCCTTAGTTAAATGATAGAAGAGAGAAGAGTTTGATTGAAAGCAAACTTTATCCTTATCTTATAAGTGCATTTGAAGCTAATAGGAAACTTGCATATAAAGGAATTTATGGGATAATTATTATAGATAATCAAAGAGATAAATTCAGCTTTTAACTAAGTATTTCAAGCTTATCTAAATGTTACGAAAGAGTTCTTGTGTTAGCCTATAAATAGGCCTGATGGTCATACATAGAGATGAGTTTTTGGAGTGTCTCTTTTGACTGTTGTGTTGAGTGTTCTTACTATTTTTGCTCGAGACTCTTGTAGACATTTTATTCGAGAGTTATTTTGACTTGTAAGTGAGGTTGTTGGGTGAGTAATTTGTAACAATTGGGTTCATTGTTGGGGTTGCAATTATCTATCATGTAAAAGTAGATTGGCTTTAAGCCAATATGTGATATGAATAATTATTGAATAAAATCATTCATTGAGGGGCTCCACAGAATAGGATTGGTAAATCTAAATTGCATTAAAAAATATTGTGTGTTGATTTCTCTCATTGCCTTACTGTTCTTTTATAATTTGTTTGTTAAATTGTCCTGATCCTACTTCTATTACAACATCAGTTGGGACATCGAATTGGAACAACTAGGCAATTGATACTTTTTCAATTCGTATCAAAGTAGGCTTTAAGATTTGCTTGAAGGTGATATTATGTTCGGTTTGCAACAAAGGAATCCATAAAGGAAGGTAGTTCAATTACTCGATCCCCGTTGCTACTTGGTTCAGAAAACCATGCATGTTGAAAAGCACGTATGAATGCTTTCACCTTGTTTATTTAATCTCGAAAACTCGAAAACAAAGAACCCTCAAAACGTAAATACAAAATTCTCTAAATGTGTTATGAGTTATAATATCTAATGGGGTGTTTATTCTAAGGTTGTAAAAGAGCCTATTTATAGGCTAAATTCATAGGTCAAATAATAATAAAATAATCTGAACTAATCAGTGCTTGATTGAAACAAATAAACAAAATTTAACTAGAAGATTACTTCTCAAATTTGACTGAAATAAGAGTCATACTTAACATTAATGAAGCAACCTGAAAAGCTATTGAAGATAGGTGGATTCGACCCATTATGACTACTGTTGATGGCATGACATGTCCTAAAGAAGAAGCAAATACATTACCGCTACTCATGGAAATTCACAAGTTCTAAATGTCATTTTTAGTGGAGTTGACTTCGATCAATCAAGTCATTTATTTGTGTGAATCTGCTAAGGCATGGAAAATCTTGTAAAACCAACATGAAAGAAATGATGTCTTCCTGTCAAAACTTCAGATTAAAATTAAAAAAATATATATTAGAGTTAAATAAAGACAAATAGGTAGAATTTTAAAAAGGCAATGAGCTAACTTAAAAATGAAATCTTTTATTTTCATGTCTATTTTATGGTTCATGTTTAAGATTTGTAGTTATCGCTCTTAATAATGTTATCTTCGAGGATCAAACTCCATTCTTTCATTGAAAATACAATGCACCTTGCCACTACACTCAACACTTGTTAATTTTAAATCTTTTTATTAAATGATAAAATTGTTTTAAAAATATAAGTTTTGCACATAACATAATGATTAGCATAGAAAATAGGCGGGTAAAGACTAGTTATTTTAACTAAAAGATGAGTAGTTATTCTAAGCAATTTTCATGAGGCGGAATTGGTTAAACCAGAAGAATTATTGAAAATTAAAAAGAAAAGAAAAAAGCCATGAATAATAAAGAAAAAAAGTTGATTTTGAAAATAGTAATAATAATATAAACCTTCATTTTATAAATTAAAGTAGAAAATCAAACTGTTTTTATCCAATTCAATTTTCTTTCGGTTTTTAATAGTAATTGAAGCAATTGGACCCAATTCCGACTACCATGATTTTAAGAAAAATGTTTATAATTGTATTCACTTCTCGGCTCAAATGACAAACAATAATTTGAAAATATTAAAAAAAAATGTTTATAGGATAAGTTAAAAAGAGCCAATTGATGTTTTGCAGATAAAATGGTAAATATTATTACTAAAACAAGGACCAAGTCGTTAAATGCTTTCGTAGCCGAACATCCGTAATACACCTTCATTAGCTGAATATTTGTTCTCGTCATTCCCCGGCACAAGCAAGTAAATGTTTTTTTTTTTTTTTTTTTTTAATTTGATTCCATTCTACATGCCTTCATCTCATGAATGAACACACCTTACTCTCTTATCCTATATGGAAACTTGTATATCAACTTGGCCATTCATATGATTATTGGAAAACAAAGAAACAAAAGAGACTTCATTGCTGACCTAACCAATCATAATGTCATCATCACTTGATATGTATATATATTGATTCAGACCGTCCCTTCTTCTTCATCTTCGTCATCTTCCGCATCGTCGATTCCAACCCAATTTGTGAATGCAAAAAGAAACTCTTTGAAACTCACTGATCCATTTTTATCCCAGTCCATTTCTTCTGCAACCACACAATACACTTTGTTCAGTGTATGCCAAAACTTCCTAGTACTTATTAATGCAGTTTTACATAAGTGAAGTGTAAAAAAAAAATGCACACATAGGGTATGGAGATTGCTGACCAAATCTTTTCATGGCTATTCGTCCAGAAGAACGCTCCCCGGATTCATTTATGGCTTGAACCATCTCGTTCTTGCTAACAAAACCATCCTTGTTCTTGTCCAAGAACACGAATGCATCAACAAAGGTTTCGAATGTGGCCTCCAAGTTTGGCATTCCCATTCGTGATTTCTGATAATGTCATGGAAGGCCAAGATAACAGACAGCAAACACAATTATAGCAAGTATTATAGGGATGGGATACCATGAAAAGGTCATATGCCGATGGAACACATCACCTCAAGGTAAATGTTCAAGACAGCTACATATAACTTAAAACAGAGATAAGGTGAATCAAGTTTTGTGTTAAGGATACACCTTCATGTCCAGGAGCATTGTCCTTGAGAAGATAGACCAGGCAAAGAAGTACAATGAACTCGTTGAATTTAATTCCCATATTTTGATTGAAATCGCATGCCTTAAACAGATCACTTATCTCCTCCTCTGTGAATGAAATTTGAAGCTTGTTGAAACATTTTTTCAGCTCTTCATTGTCGATTGCACCATTGGAGTCCTCATCTACAAAGAAACGCAATGCATGGAACATGCCACTCAAAATATTATGCAAAACATAAAAAGATGTATGTAGAATTTTTATTTAGAAGAGGGAAAAAAGGGCTATACCAAACTGCTCAAAAACGGCTTTACAATTCCTTAAGCTCTCATCAATTTTAGGGAATTTTAAGATAACACTGTTAAAGGATTTCATTGCAGTTCCTTCAGAAGCTCTTCTCTGCATAGCTTCAACCATTTTAGCTTCTAGTTTTGTTTCTGCCATTTCGAATGATTTATCATACACCTCCCATTTCCAACTATTACTGGGACGCGGAAGACAGGCTTAATGTTTTCCTGCCATAAAAGTAGAAAATATTTAAAATTACTGAAGCCATCTCATTGTAGCAAACATGACAACAAACAAATCAAAAATTCTATTTATCTGCAACCAGTATAGTCATACGAACAGAAACAGAATACCATGAAGATATATATATATATATATATATATATATATATTGTGGTAAAAACCCAACTTGATATCAAAGATGAGATATTTCATGAGCTATAACAGCTTAACATAACACAAATATGGTACATGGCTGAATAGTTACCAGGAAGATATAGGGAGTTGAAAAGCCAAGCAGGATCCTTTGGGTCTTCTGCTACCCTAAAAAAAAAAAGGAAAAAGGCTTGAATTCGACCAACTTTGAGCTTCTAAAGGCAAACAAGAAAACCAACTCTAGGTTCTGAATTGTGTAGGGAGGAAAGAGGAGGAAGAAGAAGTAGAAGAAAAAGGCAAAGACAAAATTAAGGAAGGAATGATGAAGAGTGAGAGAGAAAGTGGGAGAGTGTGGAGGGTTGATTTTGTCCATTTTGATCGGATTTGAAAACGCAAGGTTTGTGGTGAACCCACCACGTATTTGGTTTCCTTACGAATCACCATCTGTACTTTCATCTCTTCCAATGTTGCAGTTGTTGGGTTGAGTTTGGGTTTCTTGCATTGACTTTTTCCACAAAACAAAAACTATACTATTATCATGATATTCATCAACGTGTCTCTATATGTATATATGTGGTCTAAGGAGCAGAAGATGATCGATTGAGTACAAAAATGGAACTCATCTTAGTCTCCATAAAGAGAAAATTTTAGGGTGACTGCCTTAGATTGGAATTTCTGTATTCTTTCTTATAATCTTGATATCCAGTAAAAAGGAATTATATAAAATTGTGATTTTACGTCATTTTATCAATTTTTAATAGGAGAATGATAAATCAAATTTTTACTTCTCATTTTAAGCTTTTTCCTCTTAAAAATAAGAAAGGGATAGAGATGACGTGAAATCACAGTTTCATGCAATCCTTTCTCTATAAAGTAAACTCTTAAATTGAAAATTCATCCTAATCCTTTGATCATTAAAAAAATCTGTTTATTGGTAAATCGAGTAATAGCTAACCCGAAGAATTAGAGGTGAGCATTTATCTAAATAAATTGATTTAATTACCTCAACAGATCAAATTTAATTAATTTTATTTGTTTTAATCGTTTTTAAAATTAATAGATTTTGGAATTTGGTTTATTAAGTTAATTATCTCTTAATTTTTTTAACATGAAATTCATTTGTAAAGAGAAAACAACAACAATCAAAAGACTCAAAGAATAGAGAGAAGCTTTAAACTAAGGGAACAAGCTTATCCCATACGCTAGAAAGGGACAACTTTTGATTTGATAGAGAAAGAAATATAGGTACTTGTAAAATTTTCATTTAGACTTGTACCTTTAAATGATTACTACAAGGGACAATCAAGGATTTCTTGTTTTTAAGAGTATTGAAACATATGATGGATATTTGATGAACGAATGTATAGAGGCAGAAAGCAATAAATTAAAAAAAAAATTGATTATAAACTTCAGTTTTTCATTCTACAATTTTGGTTTACATGAACATCTATGCTTAAATAAGTTGAAAATAATAATAAGCAATTACAACTTGGCAAATGTTGAAACTTGTACAGTAAAACTTGTCTCTTTATTGGTTGATTTTAGTCTAATCAACAGCCAAAACATCTTATAAAAAATTATCATTGTTTCAGTGCAAGTTGGCAACTTGCAGAGAAAAAACTTGCATGTATAAGCTCGCTTAACACAGCTCGCATCTTTGGTGAGCTTGCAACTTTGGGTGAGCTCGCACCTTTGTGGAGTTTGCATCTTTGCGACGTGTGTTTGCCATTGTATGGATGGTCACTTTGCAACACTCCTTCTTAACCTCCATGCTGCAAACCCTAATATCATAACGCTGGTTCTCGAACTTCATCTTCGTAAAAGGTTTTATTAGAATGTCTGCTAACTGATCTTGCGAACTACGGTGAACCAAAGTTACTTCCTTAGCTTGTTCCACTTCTCTCACAAAATGATACTTGATTTTGAAGTGTTTTGTTCTTCCATAGAACATTAGATTTTTTTTTTCAATTGTGCAGTAGAATGATTATCACATTTTATTTCTGTTGTGGCCGCAACATACTCAACTTTAGTAGTTGATTGTGGTACTATTTCCTGCTTTTTTGAACTCCAACAGAACACACTAGATCCTAGAGTCAAAAATTAACCTGAGGTACTCTTCATATCTTTAGTAGACCCAACAAATCACTGTCTGAATACCCAAGAAACTTGACCTTTTCAGTTTTCACAAACTTTACTCCATGGCTTAAAGTTCCTCTTACGTATCACAAAACCCTTTTGACTGCTCTGTAGTGGTTCCCAATGCAGCAATGCATGTACCTTGACAACAGACTTACACCGAACATTTTGTCAAGTCTGGATGCAGTAAAAAAGCACACCAAACATTATGTCAAATCTGGATGCAGTCAAAAAGCCAGCATCCAACCAAGCTTCTACAGCTTGTTTCATCAACTCTTTCAACATCTCCATTACTGGTGAACTTCTCACCTTATCTGATAGGGGTGTTCGTCGACTTACAATTCTCTATAATGTATATTCGTAGAATCTTCACGGTGAAACTTTTTTAGTTTATAGAAATTGTATAGCGAGCTTGAATTACTTCCAAACCAAGGAAATATGTCATTTCTCCTAAGTCTGACATTTCAAACTTCACTTGCATTTGCTCTTTGAAATCAATCAACTACTAGTTCCATGTTGTTGTCAATCACAAGTAAACCATCAACACAAAATGATATAATGAGAAAAGCTTCATTACTAGCTTTCTTCACATATAGTGTGGGTTCACTGACACTTCTTTCAAATCTCAAGTCTATTAGATGATTATCGATCCTTACATACCATGCCCTTGGTGCTTGCTTTAGGCCATACAATGCTTTCTTTAGTTTGTATACCTTGACTTTGCATTCAGGTACTACGAACCCTTGAGGCTGGTCGACATAAATTTCTTCTTTCAGTAAACCATTCAGGAAGGCTGACTTCACATCCATTTGATGTATTCTCTAACCCTTTTGAGCTGCAAGAGTTAGATTAGCCTTATGGTATCTAACATCGCAACATGTGCAAAGGTTTCAATGAAGTACACCCCATATTGCTGGCTAAACCCCTCCGCAAATAATCTAGCTTTGTATCTGTTGACTAAACCATCAGGATTCATCTTGGTCCTAAATACCCATTTTACTCCAATTACTTTTTTATGAACTAGCCTGTCTACCAGCTCCCATGTTTCATTTTTGTTGATCATGTTGATTTCTTCTTTTATGACACTTCGTCATTCAACTTCTTGGGCTACTTCTTCAAAGGTGACTAGTTCCAACTTTGCCAGATTACATCTTTGATAGACTTTAGTGATCAACCTTGTCCGTCGCATTAGATGATCATCAATAGCTTCATTTTCAATTTGATCTCCAGTGGCTTGTAGATCTAATTTAAGTACTCACTGCTAACGTATCTCTTGCTCTGTTGCATCCTATTTCCAGATTTTCCTTTCATCGAACTTCACATCTTTGCTTATGATTATTTTCTTAGAGAAAGGGTTATGAATTTTATAACATTTCTTAACACTGAAATATCTAGCAAAAATATCTGGCTACGATCTGCTATCCAGCTTGCTTCTTTTCTCTTTTGGGATATGAACAAAGCAAGTGTAACCAAATACTTTTAGGTGAGAAACAAAGGGTTTAAAGACATTGAAGGGTGTTTTTCCTTCAACATCTTCAGTTGGAAATCTGTTTAGCAAGTAAACAACAATGTTTACTACTTCTGCCCAAAATTATTTGGCAGTTTGCTCTTAAACAACAAGAAACGGGCCATATTCATTACTATTTTATTTTCCCTTTCACTTACTCCATTCTATTGTGGAGTATACACATTGTTCAACTAATGATAGACACCAGCTTCTTCGCAGAATTTTTGAAACTTTTCTAAAGTGTACTCTGTCCCATTGTTTGATATTACCATCTTAAGCTAGCAACTACTTTGGTTCTCAATCATAGTTTTAAACTTGAAGAAAATATCAACCACTTTGGACCTATTCTTGATTAAGTACACCCAACAGAACCTCGTATAATCATCAATAAACAACACAAAGTACCTACTTCCATTTGACGAACTTGTTTTCATGGGTCGGTAAATGTCAGTATGTACTAGGTGTAACTTTTCATTGGCTCGCCATGCTCTGTTTGTAAGAAAGTGGAAGCCTTGCATGCTTCCCAAGTTGGTACACCTCGTATATATCTTCATGATCAACCATACTTGATAAATTTTCAACAAAGTTGTTCTTGGACATTTGGCTTAAGGATCTATAGTCAACATGTCTCATTCTCCTATGCCATAATTTGGTTTTATTTAGTGAGCTGGTATAAGCTATAGAAATTGCTAAGTTGCAGTTAACAACAAAAATTCTATCAGCCATGTTTGATGATATGAGCTTGTATCCATTAGGACCAAGGATTAGACATTTACTGTCCTTAAATACCACATAATATCTTTTCTAGAGCAACTGACCTACACTTAGCAGATTTTGATCTATGTTAGGAAATAAAAGAACATTAGTTACAAGTTTAGTACCTGATGGAGTTTTAATCAAAACATCTCCCTTTCCAACTGCTTCGATGTACTGGTCATTTCCAACTTTCACCTTGGAGTGGAAACTCTTATCAATGCTTTTGAAGATGCTTGCATCTATATTCATGTGACATGTACACACTACACCAAAACAGAATTTTAGTGGCATTTTTTTTGGCTTTTAGCGGCGTTTTTAAGTGCCACTAATACTATTTGCGGCGCTTTCAAAAGCGCCGTAAAAAACGCCGCTAAAGAAAGTGCCGCAAAAGTTAGCGGCGTTTATTGTGAAAAAATGCCGCTAAAGGTAGGGGCTTTTAGCGGTGCTTTCTTAAAAAATGCCACTAAAGGTGGGGGCTTTTAGCGGCGCTTTTATAAAAAGCGCCGCTAAAGGTGGGGGCTTTTAGCGGTGCTTTTATAAAAATGCCGCTAAAGGTAGGGTCTTTTAGCGGTGCTTTTATAAAAACACCGCTAAAGGTGGGGGCTTTTTGCGACGTTTTTATAAAAAACGCTGCTAAAGGTGAGGGCTTTTAGCGGCACTTTTATAAAAAATGCCGCTAAAGGTGGAGTCTTTTAGCGGCGCTTTTATAAAAACGTCGTGAAAGGTGAGGGTTTTTAGCGGCGCTTTTATAAAAAATGCCACTAAAGGTGGGGTCTTTTAGCGGCGCTTTTATAAAAACGCCACTAAAGGTGGGAGCTTTTAGCGTCGCTTTTGTAAAAAACGCCGCTAAAGGTAGGGGCTTTTTGCGGCGCTTCTTTAGAAAACGCCGCTAAAGATGGGGACTTTTAGCGGCGCTTCTATAAAAAACGCCGCTAATTTGTACAGATTTGCAGTGCTCTTTTTTTCCAATATCCTACCCTTCCTGCATTAAAACCAACCAAAAACAGCAACAATTGCATATAATTTCAACCCAATACAGCAAATAAAACATTTAATCTCACCAGAAGCATTTAATTTAAACGATACTTCAAATTTAATAAAAGATATATGATATACATTATAATAAATGAAGTATAATTCAAACAATTCTTACAATAATGTTAATTGTAACAATATTAAAAATCATCTTACAACAAGAAAAGAAATGTCTAAGATGGCGGCCTCTGCGACTGCTGGAAAAACTTCATCATAGTCTGAAGCTGTTGCTAGAGTCCTTAATACTTTCGGTTTTGCTCTGCCTCCCTCGTCGCTGCCTCCGCTCTAAGTTGAGCAATATGTTTTGCCTCCCTCGCTGCTGCCTCCGCTCTAAACTGAGCAATTCGCTTAGCTGTGCTCTCTTCCATCTGAGATATCTGGTCTTTTAGTCTCTAAACTTCAGCACGAGATTGACTCCCAGAAGGCATGTATTGCTGGGAGCCGGATCCAAAATATTGAGTCGGGGTAACACCAGATCCTTGACATCAAACCTGACCATACCTTTTAAGACCCAAAACATTAGTGATAATTCTGTTATAAATACACTGAAGATTAACAGAACTATCAATCGAAGTAGTCGTATCTTTCAAGACCCAAAACATCAGTAATAATTCTGTTATCAATCTCCTCGAGATTAATAGAACTATCATACCAAGAACTGCTTCATACTCCGCCTCCTTCTCCTTTAGTTTATCCTGATAAATCAATGAAAAAGTTAGAAACGAAATATATAATAAAAATGGGAGCAATATAGACTTGTGTACCTTATTATATACATATTTATATGATGAGATGAGATGAGATGAGAAGGGAATTTTTTTGAATGTAATGATGTTTTGGGTGAAACAGATTAGATATATGAATGTGTAAAGTTAAAAACCTAAATTAAGGCACTGGATTCACGTGATGTTTCCATTGGAAATCAAGGCACTATTTGTTCCTAGTTATTGGATTTTGTTTAGTTATTAGAGTTCTATCTTTTTTTTCTAAATAGTTTCATAATAGTTTCATTATGTTACTATTCGAAACTCTTGATTAAGTTATTGTTAAGTTGTCAATCATTAATTCATGTAAGTTTTGATTAAAAAAACCATTTTTTACAAAAATTAATATTATGTGAATTTTTTTATATTTCAATATTTTATTTGAAATTAATTACTTAATTACTTAAAAATCTCATTTAATAATGAATTTTTGCTAATATAATATTATTTTCATCCACATATAATAGCAAGCATAGACATAAAAAGATGGTCATGGTAATGAGGAGGGTACTCACGAATTGTTCCTAAAAGTCTTGAGGACTCCAATATTCGGATTTCACCGGAGAAAAGTTGGTACACAAATTGTCGCCACAAATAGCAATCATCGAAAGTTTAAGGAACGTGTTAATTCAATCCTAAAACAACCTAAATAAACATTGGCAAGCAACAATTCTTCATGAACTTACAGGTAATGCAATCTTGTAAGATGACCTATGGATGAAGGTATAGCACCCTTTAGCAAATTGCTCGATAAATCCCTAAAAACCAATTTTCCAACACATTTATTCCATTGCTAAGCACAATTAACATTTATGCCATGCAACTAAAGAAACAACAGCATATCTAAGAATCTTACCGTATGGTGAGAAAAGTAATGTTGAGACGTGATAACTTTCTTTCTTTAGGATAAATTACTTAATCAACTTGTGTTTAATCCATCTATTTGGCTACTATTGGAAGGAGAACATGAAAAACAATTGGAGAACATGAAAAACAATCAAACAATCAAACAATCAAACAATCAAACAACTTGTGTTTAATCAACTTTCTTTCTTTATACTTTTTATAAAATTTGAGTTTTAGTCTCTTCATCAAATCTTAAATTAAGTTTCAAAATAGCATTACGGAAATGTAAGAATATTAAGTAAAATCGGATTGTCTTGTTTGATTTATTTAGTTGGAATATGAACTTGAGATATCTCATTAATAGAATATAAGATTGTTTAAAACAAATTTATTATATTATCATTGTTATAGAATTTTATCATTTACGGCTTACTTTATTTCTTCATTTTTTTATGAGTGTAAACAACTTATTATTAAAACCATAAAAAATAGTAAAATAAAAATAAAACAACCAACACCAAATTAAAGGGAATTACACTAGCTCTAAACTCATTCCAGTCTCCTTTGCTTGCATAAACCTCAATTGGTAGAAAATAAATATTTTGGGTTATAGTTTTTATTCTTTTAAATATTAATTAACATAATAAAAACAAATTGCTGAAGTCAAATCAAATAACCCATCAATCCCATTGAGCGCAAAGACAATGAATCAAAAGCTTGATATTCATATATCTCACAATCACAAAAGCAGTAGGCTATGTAGTTCTTATGAACAGGAAAGGCTTACACAAACCAATAACTATCAAATAATTCAAAAACCAAAAGCACCCATGATCAAAATCTTCACGGGAAGAATGAAAAGCATGAGATGATTCCGTACACACAACTAAGACCAGTGTTCAAAGAAAGAAATACAAACTTTGCAAAAAAAAAAAAATCTGGGTAAAAATACATAGATAATATTGAATTGAAAAAGAAGGTGAATAATGAAAAGAGAGATTGAACTTACCTATCGAAGAGATTACATTTCACGTTAGAAGAACTTGGAATCTATGATTGATTACATCGTAAATCTGAAATTTTAAAGTAATAAAACCAATACCATCAAACAGAACTTGTGATTATGTAAAATTGAGGAAAAGAAAGGCGGTTTATTTGTTGATACTAAGTGGAAAGTGATGGAAAAGACAGAAAAACTTACCGATTTCAAGGGAAACTTACCGATTTCTTCCCCAAATTGTTGTTACGAGCAGAAACTTGATAAGAAGAAAACCAAAATATACGAGCACAAACTTGGCAATTTCTGTTACGAGCACAAACTGGAGTTTCGGCCTTTTTGGGGAAGATGGAGAGAAGAAAACAAAAATGGCTAGGGAAAACAGTAACACACAAAAAAGGGTTAAGAATTTCAATCAGGAAATTGGGGAAAAAGAACGCGGGGGTGAAATGGGAAATTAGGGGGAATTTCGGCAATTGGGAAATAAGGTTAAATCTGAATTGGGGATTGTCGGGGCTACAGAAGGTGTAAGTTAAAATTTGTGGCGCTTTACAAAAAACGCCAGTAAATATAAAATATAAAACGACGTCGTTTTTTAAACAAAATTAACTCACTCGCGGCGTTTTAGGCAAAATGCCACTAATATCAAAGATACAACACGACGTCGTTTTGCATTCTCTTAGTATAACTTTGTGGCGTTTTAAGTAAAAACGTCGGTAATTGGTACCTTTTGCGGTGTTTTATATAAAGCGCCACTAATCAAAAATAAAAGCGGTGACGTTTAAACATTTAATGATTCCTTTTGCGGCATTTTTGTTGAAAACGCCACTAATTATGCATCACAAAACAGCGCCGTTTTTTTGTTCCTTTTATTTTTTTTTAAAAAAAATTTAACACAGTTGCGGCGTTTTAGGAAAAACGCCACTAATAAAGGATATAAACGATGGCGTTTTATATTCTCTTAATATAAATTTGTGGCGTTTTAGGTCAAAACGCCGGTAATGCATACATTTTGCGGCTTTTTCTATAAAGTGCCACTAAGCACAAATCAAAAACGGTGTCATTTAATCATTTAATAATTTCATTTGAGGGTTTGTTTGAAAACGCCACTAAAATGCATCATTAAACGACACCGTTTTTGTGTGCCTTTGTTTTTATTTTTTTGTGAATATATATTATATGATTATTATTGAAACTATCAACCAATAATAACAAAGTATAATGTAGTGAATAAACTATGATTATTTTATTACTTATTTTATTTTAGTTAAAGTTCACCTCAAGTTTTTAAATAACTTAAATTAAATAATTAATTTAAAAATAAAGTTGAGCTGCCATTTTTAAACGGAAAAATGACTAAAATTTTTAAGTTTTTAACATAACAACTTATATGACAATTTACATGTATTTCATTTTTTATAAAACTTTTATTTTTTTATTTTTACTTTTCTTTGCTTTTAGAATATTTTAAAAATTTCATCATTTAACAAATCCCAAGTAAACCTTAATATTGTGTTAATATTTTACAAGATCTAGATCAAATTAAAGTTCATGTATACAATTGCACACTAAACCATTGTTCATGTAAGCTTTTGAGATTTAACCTATTTTGATATATATTTTTAAAAATAATAATTTATAATTATCTTATTTTGATTTATATTCTAAAAAATCCAAGATTACTCCCTAAACCCTATATCCAAAACCTTAAACCCTAAAATTTTAAACCATAGACACCAAACCCCAAACCCTAAACACTAAATCCTAAATTCTAAACCCTAAACCATAAACCCAAACCCTCAATAACCCTAACCCATAAATCTTACACCATAAATCCCGTACCCTAATCTCTAAAATGCAAACCTTGAACCATAATCCGAGACCAAATTTTTGGGAATTCATCTGGCCAATGTTTGTGTACTACAAAACATATATTTTAATAGCTAGCACATTAACCATAAATCCCTCGTGAGGGATTTCAGTTTCGGGATTTTGGGTCATATACCTAACACCCTAAACCTTAAACTTTAAAATTCTAAACTTAAACCATAAACCCTAAACTTAGAAACCTAACACATTAACCATTTCCTCCAAACCCCAAACCCTAAAACCATAAACAATAAAACATAAATACAAAACCCTAACCCATTAACTATTTCCCCTTAAACCCTTAGCCCTAAACCTTAACCTCTAACTACTAACACTCTTAATTAACCTTAATAACGGTAAACACTAAAATATTGAACACTATACAATAAACCCAAACAACAAACTTTAAAAAACTAAACCCTTACACCAAAATAACACACCCTAAACCATGAAATTAACATACTAAACATTAAACAGTAAATCAATTTTAATAGCTTAATTTGTAACCTTAAATGAAAACTTCTAAACTGTTTAGTTAGCAATTTCTAACTTTTCATAATTAAGTAATCAAAATATAATTCAAAGCTTATGAAAAACTTTTAGCGGCGTTTGTCAAAAAGCGCTGCTAATGCTCATTTTTTGCGGCGTTTTTTAAAAAGCGCCGCTAATGTTTAGGTTTTTCGCGGCGTTTTTTATAGAAGAGCCGCTAATGCTCAGGTTTTTAGCGGCGTTTTTCTAGAAGCGCCGCTAATGCTCAGGTTTTTAGCGGCATTTTTCTAGAAGCGCCGCTAATGCTCAGGTTTTTAGCGGTGTTTTTCTAAAAGCGCCGCTAATGCTCAGATTATTTGCGGCATTTTTATAGAATTACCGCTAATGCTCGGATCTTTAGCGGCATTTTTTCTAAAGCGCTGCTAATGCTCGGTCTTTAGCGGCGTTTTTATAAAAGCACCGCAAATGCTCTAATCTTTAGCGGCGTTTTGAAAAAAAACGCCCCTCCTTTTTAGCGGCGTTTGTAAAAAAACGCCGCTATTACTCAACTTTTTACGGCGTTTTCTTTAGAACGCCACGAAATGAGAATATTTGCGGCATTTTTAGTTAAAACGCCACTAAAAATGCCGCTAAAAGTCTGTTTTGGTGTAGTGACAACCACTACCAACAAGCCAATTCTTTCTATCTTTGTTGGAGGATTCACATGGTGCAACAAATTGGGCTTTACAAGAGGGTTTACATGGTGCAGCGAATGGGCTTCACAGGAGGGTTCGCATAATGCAACGAACATAAATTCTTCTAGATTTGTTTTTGTCGTTTGTGCCTAAGCATTTTTCTTTTTGTGCATGATCCTTATTCTTGCACACTCTCTCGTCATGGACAAACTATTTGCAACTTTGCATTGAGCATTAGACTCGAACCAATAGGCTCTATCAAGGTAACCTAACTTCTTGCAATGCGAGCACGGTGGATGTTTTTTCTTTCCAGTGTCTCCTTTTGACTTTTCAACTTTATATGACCAACTTTTCTTTCCTTTCTGATTTAAGGAGCTCAAGCCTTCTCTATTTCTCGCTTGAAAAGCTCCCTCAGCATACCCTTCTTCTTTACTCTTCTTTTTTTATTCTTGAGCATACAGAGCGTTGATTAGTTTAGAGAGTGAGATAGTTGAAAGATCCCTTGAGTTTTCCTTTGAGGATAAATTTGATTCATATCTCTCAAGAAGTGTGGTAATCACCTTCTTAACTACTCGATTGTCTGCGAACTGGTCCCCTAACAGCCTTATCTAGTTCACCACTACCATGATTCTATCTAAGTATTGCTTTACAGTCTCAACTTCCTTCATTTTGAGGTTTTGAAAATCTCGTTTGAAATTGATCAACTGTTGTTGCCTTGTCTTCTACGAACCCTAGAACTCCTCATTGAGCTTATCTCAAAATTGTTTAGGAGTGTCACAAGCCATGATTCTTGTAAAAATTACATCTGAAACACTATTTTGCATCTAAGATATTACCTTATGTTATTTACCACATTCCTAACTGTGTTATCTCATTTGAGCAAGCATTAGATTTGCTCTTAAGGTTAGTGGTTCTATTTTAGCATTTAGAACCTCCAAAAGCTCAAATGCTTGAAGATAAGTCTTCATTTTTACTACCCAAATGTGGTAGCTTTCTCTTATGAAAATAGGGGTGGAGGTGGTGAAAAGCTTGCTGAAGATATTTTTATGGAAATAGAGGTTGTTTACAATAAATAAATAAATAAATATCTTAAAAAATAAGTGGCTCTAGATACCAACTTATGGATAATTGATGAAAGGATGTATAGAGACAGAAAGCAATAAAATAGAACAAAGAAATAAACTGATTACAAACTTCAGTTTTTCATTCTACAATTTTGGTTTACATGAACATCTATGCTTAAATAAGCTAACAATAATAATAAACAATTACAACTTGGAAAATTTTGGAACTTGTACTGTACAACTTGCCTTTCTATTTGCTGATTTTAGTCTAATTAGCAGTGAAAACATATTATCAAAAATTATCATTGTTTCAGTGCAAGTTGGCAACTTACAAAAAAAAGGGCTCACATGTATAATCTTGCCTAACACAACTCGTACCTTTGATGACTTCGCAGCTTTGATGAGCTCGTAGCCTTGGTGAGCTCACAATATAGATGAGCTCGCAGTCTTGGTGAGCTCGTACATTTGGTGAGCTCACAATCTTGGTGAGCTCGCAACTTTGAGTGAACTCACATCTTTGATGAGCTCGTACCTTTGGGGAGTTCGCATCTTTACGACCTATGTTTGCCATTCAATGGATGGTCACTTTGCAACAGTATATTAAGCCTTATATGCACGGATCCTTTACATTCATGCATTGAATTTCTTGCTTTATGTTTCTATATTTTTCCATAACTCTTTTACCTTTATTTCTAGTTATAGATAAGCCTTTAGTATTGTACTTTCAAAAGGCTTTAGTTTCTTATAAGAAGGGTGACATGTTATTGCAAATCTTTCATAGAAACATTTATGCCATTAGTTGTATCAACTAGAGTTGTAACATTTAAGGAAATGCTCTTACCAACCTTGGTTTTGTTGTTTTTGGGTTTTTTTGTATTCATCTTGAATGTTTATAAAGAGCCTATCAACTTATTAATTCTCACATCTAGAGACCCTTTTTTAATTCCTCTGGATCTACTTCATTGAAGGTGGCATACAAATCTTTTGAATTAAAGCTTACACATTTGTTGTAGATGAATTTTTTTTTGAGTTATTAATAAAGCATCACATGTCAAGTTGAAATTATCGTGTGACAAGTTGATTCTGTAACACCCCAAACCCGGTCTATGCATTAAGACTAGATTTGGTTTGTTACATGAATCGAGCTATCTTAAAATCTTCAATGAGTTGAAATCTACAATATTATTTTTAATTACAAGGTTTAATAAAAATCGAAGAGTATTTTAAATTTGATGTATATTAGAAAACATTAGTTGAAAAACATTATTAACATTGTATTATCAAAAACCCTTAGGTAATTTATTTAAGAGTTAAAAATAATAAAATATTTATAAAATAAAATATTTATATTTATTTTGATAAAACATCATATAATCATAAGCCCATATTTAAATGTCCAAAATATAGTTTAAAACCAAACACACATAAAAATTCATAAATTATTAATAGAGGCCCTTATTACATTAATCCAAAATAGTAAAATACTTATTAAAAAGTTCGAGTTTAATAAACCCATGTTTTGCAAGATGGCCTCCACGAAGTCATCCTCGGCCTAAGTCCACGTCAATTTCCATTACCCGAGATGGAAAATTTGAGGAGTGAGTTACTTAGAACTCAATGTATACTCACTTACTTTGTCCATCGGGCCGAGTTTTCAAATTATGGATTTGGGCCTTGAGCCCATAAGCGTAATTAACAACATAATTAATAAGCATAATTAATAGCATAATGAATAACATAATTAATAACATGCATGTAAAAATGAATTTTTCCCTCCCAAACCTAATTCCATCCGCTACACACCCCCGTACCAACCATCACACCTGTGGGGATCAAGTCAACCCACCCCGCCATCACACCAATCGTAGGCATTAAGCCATTTTATATTTGTGGCAGAGCCACCAAACTAGATTGTGACAAAGTCACCGAACTAGAGGCATTGAGCCAAAATTTATTTTATGGCAGAGCCACCGAACTAGAGGCAAATAGACATTTATAAATTTTGTGGCAGAGCCACCGAACTAGAGGCAATTAGCCATAATTTTGTGGCAAAGCCACCGAACTAGATTTTGGCAACAGGCCTTTCTTCTCTTCATCATTTTCCCAACCCATGCAATATGTATGCAAAGTAGTCTATGATCATATAATGATTTTATTAAAAAGGCCCATTAACAAGAGTCAATATTTTAGATTTTTATTAAGGCCCAAACATTTGGCCCATTTTAGCAATTTAATATCTTAGGCCCAAAATTACGATCTAGTAGGAATTTGGCCCATTTAACGATCTAGCAGGGATTTCAGCCCGTTTAACAATTTAACAGAGATTACGGCCCATTTACGATCTAGCAGAGATTTCAGCCCGTTTAACAATTTAATAGAGATTACGGCCCATTTACGATCTAGTAGAGTTTTCGGCCCATTTATCGATCTAACAGAGATTTCGGCCCAATTATCGATCTAACAGAGATTTCGGCCCAATTACTAATTATCAAATTTATCGGTCCATTTTACGAAGACATGAAAATTTATATTTTTCCATCTAACTCATCGAGGGCTTTTTCATAATTTTCACCATATTATCCGTTTTCATGTAATTTCACCAAATACCAATTATTACGTTTTATACCGATCTAGTCGTTTTTACGATTTAACATCATACCACGAATAACATCCAAACCCGAGAAAAGTGTGAAGTTACACACCTCGATATCGTGAGTACTAACCCTTCCCGCTCTTCAACACCTAAACATAATACGATCTTATTAGGACATTAACATGAACAAAATATGTTATAGACATTTGATCCAAAACCTTACCCTCTTGATTTTGGATCACTTCAATTTTCGGTTTCTCCTCGTTTATCGATTCGTTATTCGCTGAGAATCCACTAACGTACAAAGGATCGGGAGTTCTTACTACTTCGAATAATTGATTTCCTTCGGTAGATGGTTCGCAACCCGGTGGAAAATCCCGGACTACCAAAATCGCCCTTCGTTTATACTTAGGGGGAATAGTGGATTCGCCCCTCTTACGATAACTAAACACCGCCCTTTTCTTCCCTATTTTGAAGATCTTCAATATCAAAAGATAGTTAATCCTAATAATATATCAAAATAAGAATTCTAAAGATCTTAAAGGTGAGATTTCCTTACCACAAATATTCTTGTTCCACAAGGAGAATCGATCCAAATGTTCTATGTCACTCACGACCACTTGATTTCCAATCTTCCGTTATCACACTAAAATATAACATAAATAAACGTTAATAGAATGAACGTTTATTTTGATCTAAGAAAGCCTTCATACCACCATCAATATTCGGCCATGACTACTTCTAACTAAACGAAACTAAAAAGAATTCTTACCCTTTTGTCCACGGTTGAAAAGAAAGGATTGAAAATGATGTCTCTAAGTGATAGAGGATTCGGCTATGATAACCAAAGAAAAGAAAAATAAATGATTAAGCTATGGCTCACTAACATTCGGCCATGGAGAAAAACAATGGAGAAAAGATGAGTGAAAAGAAATAAAATAAGAGAAGAGATGATAATGAAGATTCGGTTTTCAAAGAGAAGAAAAGAGAAAGGAAAAGATGTATTAGAGAGCAAGGTACATTCGGCAATGGAGAAAGAAAACAAAAAGAGAGATATGGTCTTTTTGGTACTAACAATTTCGGCACTAAGAAGAGGCACAAGAGAATATTCAAAAGATGAAAAAAAATGACCAAATGGTCAAAAGAATTAGGCTTTACCAAATGCACAAATTCGGCCAAGGGAGAAAAGTTGAGAAAGGATTGCAAAACTTTGCACATATGCTAAGAATGACCAAAAAGAGACTTCAAATCCTAGCCAAACTAACACCAAAAATTCGGCTCCCCCCTAGACCATATTGCCGTCCAAATGCATGGTCAAATGGCCATGATTTTGTTTCCAAAACATTCTCCTTGATACTTGCCCCATGTCTCCATATCTTTCCATAAGTTCTTGATTCCATACCATATGTTAACACTTACCTTATTCCTTTGATATACTAACCAAAAATAACAAGGTCAACACTTTCCATAAATGAGCTTGGTCGACACTTACCATAGAAGAGCAAAATAAAAGTTGTCTAAATGTTATTTAAGGGATTCGAACCTCTTCCCTCATGCACTAATTCATGCGCCAACACCACCATGCCATGTACTCATCTTGTGTCACATATTAACACTTAAATTAACTTAAGTATTAATGACACTTGCTTCTCTTCAATAAATTCTCAAATATAAAATTTATTCCTTACCCAAATTATGCTATACTCTTCTTCAGGACTATAATAAACACAAAAATAAAAGTAAGAAAATTTTCCTTCATAATCTAAACACCAAATCATGCAATATATCAATACTCAAATTTTTAGGGTGTTATAGATCCCATGGATTAAATCCAAAATTACCATGGGTGAAAATAATGACATCACATACAATGTCATAATTATTTTTCCTTAATTAATTTACACTAATTAAGGAATAAATAAGAAAAATTTATATTATCAATAATTAAATTAAGAGTTGAGTTATTGTAGAATGCTAAAATGAGGAATTAAGTTTCACAAGAACTTTATTTTATTCAAGTAATTGACAGTATAAAAGGGAGTCATCTTCAAGCCATTTGACATATTCACATGTTCGAAAGTACAAAAATTCTTTGAAGATTTTTCTAAAGAAACTAAAGATCTAGAAAACACTGCACCAATTCTGAAGGAAAGTTGTCTTCCGGTCCGGTTCAACCAAGGAGAGGAAGTCGAAAGATGTTTCTCAAGAAAGTCTCATTTTAATCCAATTAAATTGAAGAAAGGATAACCAAACTTATTTCAAGAGCAAGTCAACACAGAGTTTGAAACAACTCGCATCCATCCAAGATCAAGTCTAAAAAAAAACCCTTTGATTGAAGTCTAACCAAATAATATAATCAAAGGAATTTTTCTATGTTGAAAATATCATTGCAACTTTTTCAAAGTTTATCAATAAATTTGACTCTAGATTTTCAAGTCAATTTAAGACTCGAAATTTGTGTGTATACTTTGTCTTCTTTTTCAATCTAATAATTTTTTGGCTATAGAGTTCACATGTCATTTATTTCAATTTAGGAAGGCTATCATCAGATCAAAATGACTTTTTAAGCATTTTCATCAATTGATTTGATAAAAATTCTCATTGGAGCTTTTCAATAGATATAATTGGATCTATCCAAGAGTGGTGAATACATAATTGAACCACCTTTTTTTTTATAGATTCCATTCCTTGATTACCAACTTGGAAAATACAAAAACTACCTTAAATGGTTCACTTGGATATCAATTGAAAATACTTTTTGATAATCAATTATGCTTATTTATAATGAAACATTGTGTGGAACATCGAAAAAAGAATGTATTATTCCATGTGTTGGCACATACTACGCAACGAGTGAAGGTAAAGAGAAATAAATAACACAACCAAGATGCTTACGTAGTTCAAATTGTTTTGTATCTATTGGGCCTTGCCTGTAACAGCCCGATTTTGGGTCTAGTCAGAATAGTGGTTTCGGGACCACAAATCTGACGTAGTAAATTTTGTTTTTATTATATTTTTATGGTCTACAGTTTTATGGAATGATTTCTTGAAAATTTCGTTCAACAATTTTGACGTTTGGCACTTAATTTAGTTAAAAGGACTAAATTGTAAAAAGTGCAAAATGTGTGTTCTAGAGGCTAAAGGTGTCTAATTGCTATGAAACTTTAAATTGAAGGTCCTTAGATGGTGATTAGACCATTGGTTAAGTTAGTGGACAAAAATGGACATGAAGTAAGAGAATTTTTATGTTTTAAGTTAGGGGCATTTTGGTCATTTGGCTAAAATTTACAAGAGGAACACATAGCTAGGGTTTTTCAAGCTTCCAAGCTCGATTTTAAGTCCGTTCTAGCATCGTTTTTAATGATTTTTATGTTTTCGAGATCCTTATAACTCGATCTACCTATTTTTAGTACTAATTTGAAGTATGATTAAGGTATAGGGTTTGAACCATATTAGATATTTGTGTATTTTGATGTTTATTGGTAGATTATACAAATTTGAGGTTTGATAAACAACTTTTGCTAAGTGATTTTCAGTAAAAATATCAAAAAACCTATTTATAAAAGTTATAAAATATGTAATAAAAGTGTGATGTGATGAAAAATGTGGGCTGGTATAAGCATAAAAATAGTTTGGCTAGGCTTGTGTATTAAGAAATTGAACATATTTCATTTTACGAGCCTAAAGACTAAAATGTAAAATGTCAAAAGTTTAGGGGCAAAAATGTAATTTTCCATAATATAATTTTTGGGCTGAATTGAATAATGTGATGATTGAATGAGTTAAATTTGTTATTATAGATCAAGAAAAATGAGGTACGAACCTAGACCAGGGGAAAAACAAAGTAATTGACGATTAGGTAAAATTCTACTATTTTTGTACTGTGGTAAGTTCGTATGTAAATAATAAAATGTTATATTTGTATTTTAATGTTTTGATATTGCATGAAATGTATGATTGATTCTATGAGCATATTCGATGAAGTTCCGGCAAGAGAGAAATCTCGGTTGAATCTTAGTAATAGATTAGGATATAAGTGACATGTCACTAGGAACCCATGTGATTATGTGATTTATGTGTCCCGAGTGCTGGGAATGTACGTCCTACCGGTGGCTGGGTATACCGGCATATGTTGCGGATACTTGAAAACTTGTGTGAGCAGCATCGTGTAGATATGTCTTGATTGACAGCTTGTGTGAGCAGGCCCGAGGATAGCTTGAGAGCAAGCTTATATGTGTTATGAGATTTGTGGTAGCATTGGCTACATATGTGGCACTTATGTGCAAAGATTTCCATGTATCCGATAGTATTCCAAGTGGTTCAACGGGTATGACAAAGACGAGAAATTATGTGATTATGTTACGAGTTGGTACAAGTATGTACGAAAAAATCAAAGGAAATGAATTCGGTATATGATGAACTATTGGTAAGAATGTGATTGAGTATGTTATGTTCATGAGGTTTTAATGACATTTAGGTTGATATACGTATGTTACTTATATGGCAATTGTATGGTTTATGTTGTTTATTATTTGGATATGAACTTACTAAGCTATATATCTTACTCCCTTTTCTTTCCTTGCCTTATAGTGTCACCAAGCTAGCTCGGGATTGGAGATCGTCAGAGATCCATTCACACTATCAACTATTATTTTGGTACCAATGAATTCTACATTTTGAGTTATGGCATGTATAGGGGACTTGGTCATTTTTTTATGTGTCATAATTGATTTGGCCAAATGTGTTGGCTTATATTGGTTGAAAGTTCATTTTGTATAAGGCCATTGAAAATTGGCTACAATTGGTATGAGCAATTTATATGATGATGCCTTTCATGAATGTGGGAATTTACATTATTTGAGTTGATAAGCATGTGATGTTTGTGTATAATAGATGGTTAGCATAATGTGTTGATGTCTTGATTGTGGTTGATTTGGTTGTATGTAATATGCTTGGATTGGTGCCATATGATGTTATGTATGTATGTACAAGTAAGGGTGGCAAAATGGCTTGGTAAATAGCGTTATTGTTGTCCACACGAGTAGACACATGGACGTGTGTTTGGGCCATGTGTGACACACGGCCTGCCCCACCGGCATGTGTTTCGGCCGTGTGTCCCCTGCACCTTAATTGTTGTAAAATAGAATGTCCAGAATTGAGCATACGGGCGTTGTCTCGGCCGTGTGAAGTCTACACCTATTTTATGAAAAATTATGGAAATTAAATGGATCACACAGGCCTAGCACACGCGCTTGTGGCACGGTCGTGTGGCACAAGTCAGAAAGCACCCTATTTTGAACACAGCCTATAGCACGGGCATGTCCCTTGGACCACACGGGCGTGTGAGCCCTGTAACATGAAAATTTTTCTAAGTTTTGTAAAATTTTCTAAAGTTCTCGGTTTAGTCTTGAACCACTTCCAAAACATGTATTGAGCCTCGTAGGCTTGTTTTATGGACGATATGAATGTATGAAAAGTTTTTAATTTGGATGTAAATTTATGACTCGAAAATGTATGTTTGCTTGTGTTTCTGTTCGGTAATGCCTCGTACCCTGTTCCGGCATTGAATATGGGTAAGGGGTGTTACATTGCCCATAGAAGAATTTACTACTACATTCATTGTGCAAGCAATTATTTAAGCCTAATCTATCAAAACCCACTAATAATTGCAACACCACCCTCCTACATTTAGAACAAACTATCCCCTAGTGAACCTTTCCTACTACTCATTTGATAAATGAAATTACAAAGGACAAACACCAAAGAAATGTTCTCAATTAAAAGATTTTTAAAACTTTTAGTTTTCACAGAAAGGTGAATTTAAAATACACTAAACAATAGTTCCTCTTTATGACCATATGTGCATATGTGCTAACTTAAATCCCATCCCTTTCCATAAAAATAACCCTTCCATAAATAGACTTTAAAGTCAGTTGATGAGGCTTAAAATAAGTTACTTGTATAGTGGAATAAAAATGTTAACCATGAATTTGAATTTCTAGTGCCTATTTTGATCTTTTCTAGAGTCATATTTGAAATGTTTGTTGTTGTAACTCAGATTGTGTTAGTACAAATCTTCGATTAGGAAAATCTCGAACACACGAACGGAACTCGAACAGAAAAAGAAGAAATAGGAAAAGGCTCCAAGGTGTGTATCAAGCCACTATCTTTAAGGTTACATTTGCCCCCACCTATCTTCTATGTGCAAATGAGTTCCAAGCAAATTAACCTCGAAGATACAATGAAGCCAATGACTATTTTTGTTTTGCACTGATGAGAATAGTCCACTACGCACTAAGCAATGTATAACAAGAAACTCAATTTCTACAAAGGATTTCTACAGTAATACTTTATAGAATAATCTAATAATATTAGAAAATGAAGGAAAGAAAGAATATTAGAATTTGTTGGTGTGATTTCCAAATGAAATCTCATTCCTATTTATAGGAATTTTCATGTCTCTTCATAGAGACATCTTTCATTAGGTGTCTTTCTGAATAATAATGTCTTTAAAATAAACACATAATTATTCATTTAATATTATAACTATTCAAATAATATTATTTAAATAGTTATATTTCTTTTCAAAAATTAAATAATATAACTTTTGATTAATTACACCTATTCATTTATAGTTATTGGAACAATATAAATATTTGAAAATGTTCCAACAATCTCCCCCTATTTTCAAAACATTTTAGATTTTTATATTCTTAGAAATCAATTTGCATAAATGAAGGTATCTTACGATTGAACCTTCACTTAATGAAAAAATGTTAAAGTTAATCGAAATTGCATGGTAGACTAAGCTTTGAACCAACTATTCCATTTGATTAATCGAACACATCTCACACAATGATTTCAACATTGGTCAATGCATAGTAACTAGGGACACTATTATGTCCATGTGTTTGTGTCCTCTTTTTGTGAGTGCTGCTAGGGCCAAACCCTTGAGCTCCTAGAAGCGACCATTCTTCCACTCATATAGGTAGATCCCATCAAGAGTGTTCCCGTAATTATAACACTCTAACATATTTATGTTTTGGGTCCATTAAGAGTACATTACTCATCATTCCCTTATAATTACAGATACCTAACACTTTAATCTTAGGATGAATTTATTTATAGTACTAATAGTCACATACTACTGATTTACTTTGTCTCACTGAACTCAAGACTTGACGTTATACCAAGCGTTGAGTTGAGTTTCCATCATGGGTGACTGTAATTAATGAGTTTGAGCCTCATTCCTTTTGAGGTCCTTTTTACTGCATCTTTAGCAAAACTTTTTGTCAAAGGATCTACCAAATTTTCACTTGACCTTACATAATTAATAGTAATCACTCCATCTGAGATTAATTGTCGGACATAACTATGTCTTAATCTAATGTGTCTAGACTTTCCATTATATACTTGGCTATTTGCCTTTGCTAGAGTAGTCTCACTATCACAACGGATAGAAATAGGTGAAATTGGCTTAGGCCATAAAGGTACATCATAAATCAAATTTTTTAACCATTTTGCTTCTTTAGATGCAGCAGCTAATGCAATAAATTCTGCTGCCATGGTGGAATCAGTAATAAATGTTTGCTTTTTGGAACCCTAAGAAATGGCTCCTCCACCAAGAATGAAGATCCATCCACTAGTAGATGCATGATCTTCCAAACTTGTAATCCAACTAGCATCCGAATACCCTTCTAAAACTGGAGGATATCCATTATAACACACTTCATAGTTAATAGTTTTCTTTAAGTACCTAAGTACTCTATTCAAAGCTTGCCAATGAAAACTACTTAGATTACTTGTGTACCTACTCAATTTCCCAACATCATATGCATTATCTGGTCTTGTACAAGTTATTATGTACATAAGACAACCAATTAGACTTGCATATTTCAATTGATCAATTTTCCTACCAGCACTAGATACTAATTTTATTTGAGGATCCATGGGTGTAGATGCTAATATACAGTTGAAAATATCAAACTTTTTAAGCACTTTTTCAATGTAATGTGATTGTGATAAAGCTATAGTGCTTTCATCTCAGATTATTTTAATCCTAAGAATAACATCTGCTACACCCATATCCTTCATAGCAAAGTTGTTTGACAAGAATTTCTTTGTGTTTTCTATTTGTTCCAAATCCGTGCCAAAAATGAGCATATCATCTACATATAAGTAAATTATGATACCTTTTCCATTTTCAAATTTGCTATATATGCATTTATTGGATTCATTTATTTTATAGCCATTAACTAAAACAACCTTGTCAAACTTTTGGTCTCATTGTTTTGTTGCCTATTTAAGTCCATGTAAAGATTTAACAAGCTTACATATCTTATGCTCTTGTCCTGGAACAACAAATCCTTTCGGTTGTTCAATGTACATTTCCTCTTCCAATTCACCATTTAAAAATGCAGTTTTAATGTCTATTTGGTGAACAACCATATTATATATAGAGGTAAGTGATATTAAGAGTCTAATTATAGCAGTTCTTGTGACTGGAGCATAGGTATCAAAGTAATCAATACCTTATTTTTGTGTAAAAATTTTGTCTAGCAACCTTGCTTTAAATTTATCAATGGTTCCATCGACCTTCACTTTCTTTTTGAAGATCCATTTACAACCTATTGGTTTTGAACCCAGTGGAAGATCAACTAAGATCCAAGTTTAATTTTCTATTATTGAATCCATCTCATCATTTATTACTTCTTTCCAAAAAGTAGAGTCTTAAGATTTCATTGCCTCTTCAAATGTAATAGAATCAGATTCCGTATTATAACAGTAAGGTATCTTATTACATATACTTTCACCTTTTCCTTCTACAAGAAACAAAATGAAATTTGGTCCAAAATCTTAGACCTTTTTAATCCTCTTGCTTCTTCTTTATTCTTGACAAGATTCATCATTATTATCAATTTGTTTCAATGCAATCTCATTCTCATTTGAAGAATGAATCAATTGTCGTGGTTGTAATTGTCTTGAAATAGAATTAAATATATTTTCATCAAAAATAGCATCTCTTGATTCAATAACAGTATTAATTGAAATTGAATCATTTGGTTCAATTACCATGAACCTATATGCCTTGCTATTATATGCATATCCTATAAATATGCATTCAATTCTTCTTTCAACTAACTTTTTAAGTTTAGGTGTTGGAACTTTGACAATAGCTCTACAACCCCAAACCTTCAAATAATTAAAGTTTGGTTTCCTTTTCTTCCATTGTTTATAAGGGGTTATTCTAGTTTCCTTATTAATAACTTTATTCAATATATGACAAGCTGTTAGAACAGCTTCTCCCCAAAAACCTTGTCCAAGACCTGAATATGATAACATTGAATTTACCATTTCAGTCAAGACTCTATTTTTCCTTTCAGCTACAACATTTTGTTATGGTGTGTAAGGGGTCGAAACTTGATAGACAATTCTAGTGGATTCAAAAAAAACTTGGATTATAGTATTTGCCACCTCTATCTTATCTTAAGCACTTTATAAATGATTCACACTGAAGTTCAACTTCAAAATTATAAACTTTAAATTTATCAAGCGCTTCATATTTTGAATGTAATAAATATACATAACAATATCTAGAACAATCATCAATAAAAGTAACAAAATATTTCTTTCCACCTAATGTAGGAGTATTATGCATGTCATATAAATCACTATGTATCAAATCAAGCAAATTTGTTTTTCTTTTAACCTTAGGGAAAAAGTTTCTTATAATTCTATTCAACATACATGTATTGCATTTTTTAATATTATTATTAAAATAAGGAATTAAATCTAACTTATACATGTCATTCAATTTTCTATAATTCAAATGACCTAATCTATAATGTAACACCCATCATCCGTATTCAACGCCGAAATAGGGTTACGAAGCATTACCGAACTTACAACACTTTTGAACATACATTTCATATACAATTTATCAATTCAAATACAATTCAATCATAAACAATCATAGTGTCCCTTAAACATGCCTACGAGGCCTTAAATATGCATTGAGAGTGGTTCGAGACTAAACTGGATACTCAGGAAATTTTTCAACACTTAGTAATTTTTTTCCACAAAACAGGGGACACACGCCCGTGTCACCAGGCCGTGTGTCTCACACGGCCACCAGACACGCCCGTGTCATAGGCCATGTGGACATTTGAAATGGGAGTTTAAACATAAATTCCATATACAATTTATCAATTCAAATAAAATTCAATCATAAACAATCATAGTGTCCCTTAAACATGCCTACGAGGCCTTAAACATGCATTGAGAGTGGTTCAGGACTAAACCAGATACTCAGGAAATTTTTCAACACTTAGTAAATTTTTTTCCACAAAACAAGGGACACACGCCCGTGTCACTAGGCCATGTATCCCACACGACCACCAGACATGCCCGTGTCATAGGCTGTGTGAACATTCGAAATGGGAGCACATGGCTGTGTCGCAGCCCATGTCCTACCCCGTGTCCAAACAAGTGAGGCTACTAACTTGGGTCACACGGACAACCACACGCTTGTGTGTCTAGCCCTTATGCCCTTCAAAGTGGCCACACACGCCTGTGTGCCAGGTCATGTGCTAGGCCGTGCCAAACCTGTAGGGTATACTGACTTATGCAACACGGCCAAGTCACATGCCTGTTGTAACAGCCTGGTTTAGACCCTAGTCGGAATAGTGGTTTTGAGACCACAAATTTGAGGTCAAAAAAATATTTTAATATTAATTTATGTGTTTATTATATGTGATTTAGCCTGTATGAAAGTTTCGTGTGAATATTTTATCGATTGTGTGTTTAATTTGCGAAAAGGACTTAATCGCATAAAGTGCAAAAGCTATGTGCTGATTGTTTAAGTGCCTAATTTTTGTTGTCTTTATAATTTGGAGGTTTTGTGATGCAATTATCCCACTTTATAAGTTAGTGGAAGATGATAGCATGGTTTTGGTGTTATTATTAATTTTCATTAAGGGTAAAATGGTAAAAAGCCTATTAAGTTAATATTAAATAAAACAAAACCAAAAAATTTTGCTCATCTTTTATTCATCCTAGCCGAAATTTGCTAAAGAAAAAAAAGAGAGAAGAGTTTTAGGGTTTGGCCACTTGTGTCTTTGATTAAGGTATGTTTCAAGCTCGATTTTTGATAATTTCTATGTTTTTGTAATCGTTGCTTTGTGCTCTACAAAACCCATGCTTAAATTTTTTGAATTGATGAAGAATTTGAAATGTTCCATGGATGAATTCATGAGCTTTGTGAATTTTGGTGATTGTAACACCCCAAACCCGGCCTAGAAGATTGGCCCGAATCCGGAATGTCACATTAAAGGCACAATTCAAAACAATCTTGCTAGTTAAAAGTTTAAGGCCCAAAAGCCCAAAAATCTATGAGTCTTATCAAGTAATGATAAAAACTCATTTCATTGTTTTAAGTATTTCAGAAACCAAGTTTAAACATAAGAGCTTACTTAGGTTTAATAATTAAATAAACAATTAACCTCAAAACCTAAAATCTAAATGTGAAGTCAAAATGGAGTACAAGGCCTTATTACATCCACCGAAAATTAAGTAAATAAAAACATGTCTTTTGAAACAAACAAATGAAAATTCAAACATCTTGTAGTGTGGCCATCTCCGAGTCCTCTCCCACGTCGAGCCATCTATTCAGGATCATCTAAAACATTAAATTAAAGGGTGTGAGTTTTGAAACCTAGTGTGTACAACCCTTAGAAATTAAATCACACACAAATTTTTACATTGGGCCTAAGCCCTATCAGAATAGGTGGTCTTGGGCCTTATCCCATATTGACCTCATATCATATCATAATGCATCATATACACACAAGGTAATGCAAAACCCACCCCAATAATCCATCCGCTACACACACCATTTCCCTTCCAACCTTATGACTCTTGTGGGGAATTCTAGCTCGACCCACCCCTCCGCTACACACCAAGGGTAGCTCGTTTGTGGTACTACCGAACATTGCAGCAAAGCTGCTAATCATATATTGGGCTTAGAGCCTCCGGTGGATCCATACCATATGACCATGCGATCCTCAAATCTTCCTCCGTACCATAATTCCCACCCATATGCATCCTAAGCAGAATATCATGTGAATGCATCAAACACATGAGTAACATCCATAAACTCATATTCATCACATAGGGGTAATTTCGTCTTTTCACTACCCGGGGGTATTTTCATAATTCTACCCTACAGGGGTATTTTGGTAATTTGGAAAAATAGGGGTATCTTGGTAATTTTGCAAAATAGGGGTATTTTGGTACTTTTGCAATATAGGGTATTTTGGTAATTTACAAATCTAGGGGTATTTTAGGAATTTACAAATCTAGGGGGATTTTAGTCCCTTTCGGGTTTTAGTAATTTGGCCCATCACAATTATTACCTAACCGAATCAACTATATTAAGCAACAACAACCCAATTCAAGTTTTTCTCCAACTAAATACATAACATTCGTATCACCCATTCACATTTCAAATAATGCCTAAACTATATCCGAACACAAACGATAATTTATAGCATGAGCAAGCCATTTCATCAAAACACATGAACAAAGTTTAACCAAAATAGATAGCCATTTTTGCATGGCTAAGTATATATATACACGATTAAACATCATTAGTTATACAGCTTAGTCTAGCCTATACATGCCTTTTCGAATCAAAAATTAAGTTAATCAATACCAAAAGTGAGTCGATAGTGTGGTTGACTTCTTCAAAGATCTTTCGAGTCCGTAGCTTGAACCAAAAATCTATAAAATAGAAGTAGACAAGAACACACAATAAGCTTGCTAGCTTAGTAAGTCTTAAGCAAAAACATTATCATATACAATGGTAAAACATTTAAACATCCAACTCATGACCTTAAATAAACATTTCTTATCTTATCCATATATATACATTATGGCCGAATATGCATATATATACAACACCAACTTGTACATTTCTTTATACCTTTACGGTTACCTTTAACTACTTATGCTTCCATTTAGCTAATTTTCTTATCACTTTGATCTTCCTTTTTCTCAATAACATCACATACATACATCTATATACACATATATGCATATTCATGGATCACTTAAGTAGGAATAACACATACCTTACAATCGAATTACAAATTCACTCCCAAATGCTTAGGCATACTTAATTCATTAGCTAGAACCTACTAAACATTACCTGAATCTCACACACGGCACTAAGCTTCTTTGAACTCGGGGTCCAAATCATAACACCATTAAGCACGCTAGGCAATAAGCACGAAACATCATCAAGCGAGGCACGCTGAGGCATAAAGCTGAAACATATCACCAAGACGAGGCACGCTAGGCATAAAGCCCAAAACATATCACACGACGACGCTAGGCATAAAGACGAAACATATCACCAACGACGCACGCTAGGCTTTAAGCCTAAGTATCAATGTAGTCAATCATTCCACACACATTTCATAATTTTATCACATATCCAATTCAACTAAGCTTATTCACATTACAAAAATAGAATCATTACGTCATTGTACAACCCACAATTCATATCGAGATACTCATTCATATCACATTATTAAATTATGCATTCAATCTAATTTACTTATATACATTCAGCTATGACATAAACATGTACTCAAATTTATCGAACATCATCATTTAACATGTTCATAAATAATTCTTTGATATATTTCAGCTTAAGGACTTACCTCGACTGTAGACGGACCGCATAAACCGGCTATTCGATAACCTTTGTCTTTCTCCGATCCAAATCCATTTTTCTTTGTTCTTGATCTAAACACATTAAAATTCAGCTCATTCAAGCACATTTCATCTCAATTTAGTCCCTAAACACATGAATAGGCAAATTACCATTTTACCCCCAATGTTTCATATTTTTATCATTTAGTCCAATTTGCATAAAACACACAATACACCCAATTTCACCATAACACTTAAGGGCTGAATACTCCTAGGGACAACACAAGTCCATTTCCTTCATTCATTTTGCAAATTAGTCCCTCTAAATTTTTTTTTACAAATTAGCCCTATTTATTCAATTCCACTAAAACTTCCAATACAAAACATATCAATCTTTAACATATCTTAAATTTAAAATCATCAAATATCATAAGCCACATAAGTATATCAATGGCCAAACATCAATAATGCATAGATTTACAAATTAAAACATGGGTTAGCTACGGTTCGAAGCAACGATTTCAAAAACACAAAAATTAACAAGAACCGAAATCAAACTAACATTGATTTTACACTTCTAATTGCCAAAAATCAAAGGAAATGAAACCCCTTTTTCTTTCTCCCACATTCAGCCAAAGAAAATAAGATGATAATGGCTTTTTCCTTTATTTTATTATGTATATAATATGTTATTTACTAGTTTACTAATATAACCTTTAAATAAAAATAAACTATCACATATAGTAATGGCATATTAGTCAAAAGCCATCCACTAACTTGTAAATGTGCTATTTACCGTTTAATACCTCAAATTAAAAGCCATCATCATTCTAGCACTTTACACTAAAGAATGCGACTTTTACGCTTTACGCGATTTAGTCATTTTTATCAAATTCAACACTTAAACGATAAATTTTTTCTACAAAACTTTCACACACATAAGTTCACACATAATGAGCACGGAATATAATATTTAAAAATACTCAGAATCAAATTCGTGGTCCTGAAACCACTGTTCCGAGTAAGGTCAAATTTGGTCTGTTACACATATGGTCTAAAATTACCTTAATTTATATGTTATATATGTTTTGTTATAAGGAAAATTTTGTAATTAGGTTTATAATATGATAGTTAATAAAAATAATGCATGAAAATGGACATTTATTCATGCATTTTTCCACTGAAAACACAAAGAAAAGAAAAGTTTTGAAGCTTGGTATATTTGGCTACTTACAAGCCAAATTTAAGGTATGTTTTTAGTCGGTTTTTGATAATTTCTATGTTTTCATAATCGTTGCTTCAAGTGCTATCAAACCCATGTCTCAATTTTTTGTATTGATGATGTTTATGAGATATGCCATTGATGATATGTTGAGCTTGTGATGACTTAGTTGTTAAATGAAAAATTTGAGCTAGATGAACATACTTTGTTCTTGAATTTTTGATGAATTTAGCTAATTAGGGCTAAATTGAGAAAATAGTAACTTGAGGGACTAAATTGTAAATTTTATGGAAAATATAGGCTTGTATGTGATGTATAAACATTTGACTAAGCATGAGTATGAGATTATTTTGTGAATTTGATGTTTTGAGAAAAATGGATTAAATTAATAAATTGAGCAAATGTGAGGGTTAAATCGTAAATAGCCCTAAATGTCTGTCCTTTGATTGAATTGAATGAGTTAGTAAATAAAAGAGTTAATTCTGAATATGTATAAATCAAGAACAGAGGAAAACGGACTTAGATCGCGGGAAAGCAAAAGTAACTGAGTAGCCGTTTCCATTTCCGTAAAATCGAATCCGAGGTAAGTCATTATGCAAATAAATGTATTTGTATTGAACCGTGTATGTTCATATGATTATTCTTAACTATGAATGCTTATGAGATGATCCATACATGAATTCTGAGATAAGGCTAACTTAGTGACAATGTCCGAGAAGTCCCGTACGAACTTAGAAATAGATAGGATTAGCTATGTCATGACATAGGTATCTGTTTTGTTTTATCATGTAAGACCATGTCTGGGACATTGGCATCGATATGAGCTTTACGAGTAAGACCATGTATGGGACATCGGTATCATATTGATTCATGTAAGACCTTGTCTGGGACAGTGGCATCGATATCTGAGTACACGTAAGACCTCATCTGGGACGTTGGCATTGTACAACTATTCCGAGCTTTCTGAGTATCCTATTAGATTCCTATCGGTTCAATGGGAAAATTTGAGCTATGATCAATTACGTGAACGTATATTCATTTCAGGTACGTTTGATATGTACACTAAGTGTGTATAAAAGGTAAGTACCTATGTGACTTTGATTTGAAGAAATGTATGATTGAATATGAGATTGTGAATGAGATACAAGAATGGTTATGAAAGAGCTATATGTATATAAGATTTATGAATTGATGAATGTGGCAAATATGGCCAATAAAATGGATCTAAGCATACATGTGATGAATTTGCTATGAATATGAATTTTGCCAATGTTTCCATATGCTTATATGCTTTACATGATAGGTTTATTCGAATATGACTTACTAAGCTTTTTGGAAAGCTTACTCTGTGTGTGTGTTTCTTTGTTTTATAGATCGTCAAAGCCACTGAAGGCTCGGGACCATCAAGGATCGTCATCACACTACTCAACTTATTTTGGTACATTTTGGAAATGTATATAGCTAGATATGGCATGTATAGGCTAGTTATTTGGATAATTATGAGATGTGAATTTAGCCATGTGATTTGGCAAGATATGAGTTGAAAATATGTTAAAATGAATGTGTTTTATAATGCATATTTGGGTATGGTTTGAAGCACATGAAATGGTTAATATTGTGGTAAGTTTGGATAAATTATTACTTGTATAATCATAAGTTTTTGTCTTGTGAAGTTGGCATGATTGAAATTGGTATTGAATGTGTAGATTGAATGGTTATTTTGGTATATTCTTGGCTATCAAATATGCCTGAGATGTATTAATGATTGGCTTGTAGGTTTGACCCTAAGTGGGTGGCATTTTAGCCTTGCAAATGGTCTATAATGTCACACGGTTGAGGCACACAAGCGTGCCCAGTGACTGTGGGGCTAAGTCAATACCTAGCTTAAAAGCACACGGCTAAGATACACGGGCATGACTAATAGCTATGTGAAGAAGTCAGTATATGGCTTAGGAGTACACGGCCTTAGCACATGGGGGTGTTTGGTAACCGTGGTGCCAATTCAAATCGACCATGGCCAGGTTACACGGGCGTGCTTGGTGGATGTGGTGTTAAAATAGGTTCGATCATGGGGAGGACACACGAGTGTGTCTGGCAGTTATGGAAGGCACACGGCCTGCCCACACGGGCGTGTATCCTCTGAATCTTAGAAAATTTTTAAATTTTTGAGAATTTCTGTATGAGTTCTGGTTTTGTCCTTACCCAATTTATAAGCATGTTTAAGGTCTCATAGACCAATATAAGGGACACTTCGTTTGTGTTTAGTGTATGATTGTATGAAATGTTTTGAAAGTTTTCGATCTGTCTGCCCTTAACCCTAATCTGGCGACGGATACGAGATAAGGGTGTTACATTTGGTTAGTATCAGAGCTACGGTTTAGTCGATTCTCGGACTAACGTAACATGTCAGAGTCTGGCTATACATGCCATATATCTAAATTGTGATAATGTGATGAATCCTGACGTATAAAATGTAATTTTTGTATAGCAATGGATCCCCAAAAAGCCGTAGCTGATGACGTAGAAAGTAATGCACCTACTTTCGCACAAGGGACAACGCCCTCTGATCCGAGATCGGCTACGAGCGGTCAAGAGGGAGAAGCTAAACAAGCTTTCTTCCAGATGATAAGTGAGTGGTTCACTCAATTCAGAAAGAATAACCCGACTGTTTCGCAATCCTCGCCCCCAGTTAATCCTCCTCAGACATCTGGTATACCTCCGACCGCAAATTTGAATTTTTGAAGAAGCCTCCAGTTGACAAGATCTGTAAGTATGGGGCTGAAGAGTTCTGGGCTACTAATGATGATGATGTTGAAAAGGTTAAGTTCTGGTTAGAAAATACTATTAGAGTATTCGATGAAATGTCTCTAACTCCGGATGAATACATAAAATATGTTGTATCTTTGCTCTGAGATGCAGCTTGTCAATGGTGGAAAACTTTGATTTTTGTTGTTCCGAAAGAGCGTGTTACGCGGGACTTCTTTCAGATCGAGTTTCAGAAGAAATACATCGGTGAGAGATTCATCAATCAGAAACGAAAAGAATTTTTGGAATTAAAACTGGGCAGAATGACAATTACTGAATATGAGCGAGAGTTTGTGAGATTAAGTCAGTACGCTCGAGAGTGAATATCATTTGAAGCAATAATTTGCAAAAAATTTAAAGATGGTCTTAATGAAGATATTTGCTTGTTAGTCGGGATCTTAGAAATAAAAGAGTTCGTTGTACTCATTGATCGAGCATGCAAAGCTGAGGCACTCGGGAAAGATAAAAGAAAAGATGAGTCTGAAGCCCGAGATATGGGAAAGATATTTTCGAGCAAATCATTTCAGTCAGCTTTGAAGAAGTTCAAAGATGATTAAAGTCGTTCAAGAGATATTGTGGGACATTCGAATAGAAATCGAGCTAGATCGCAGATGAGTTCCAAAACCCCAACAACTTCAGTGGCCAGTGTTGGTAATGTCCGGACTGAGAAACCTGAATGTAAACATTATGGAAAAAGACATTCGGGAAGTTGTAGACTAAATAACAGAGCTTGTTTCAGATGTAGATCACTTGATCATTTTATACGTGATTGCCCTGAGTCTGTCGAGCCACAGATTATTCAAAATTCAAAACCTGATAATGCACCTGTGAGAGGTAGACCTTCAAAGAATGTAAGAAATGTCAGTGGTAGTCAGAGAATTACGAGAGACACTATTGCAAGATCTGAAGCTAAAGCGCCTGCCAAAGCGTATGCTATCCGAGCTCGTGAGGAAGCTTCATCTTCAGATGTTATAACAGGTACTTTTACACTTTATGATACTTCTGTGATTGCATTGATAGACCCTGGTTCTACGCATTCATATATATGAATGAATTTAGTATTCAGTAAGACTTTGCCTGTAGAGTCTATTGAGTTAGCTATTAAAGTATCGAACCCCTTAGGTAAAAGTGTCCTGGTTGATAAAGTATGCAAGAACTGTTCGTTAATGTTTCGAGATATTTGTTTCTCTGCTGATCTGATGCTTTTTCCATTTGATGAGTTCGATATTATTTTGGGTATGGACTGGTTGACATTGCATGATGCTGTTGTGAACTGTAAAAGAAAGACTATAGATTTGAGATGTTTGAATAATGAAATTGTACGGGTTGAGTCTAATGATTTGAATGGATTGCCTACCGTGATATCTGTATTGAAAGCTCATAGATATGTGAAAAAGGGATATGAAGCATATTTTGCTTATGTGATTGATTCGAAAGTGTCTGAAAAGAAAGTTGAATCAGTGCCTATTGTCTGTGAGTATTCTGATGTGTTTCCTGAAGAGTTACTGGGTTTGCCTCTGATTCATGAAGTTGAGTTTGGTATTGAATTACTGCCTGGTATGACATCTATTTCGATAGCTCCGTATAGAATGGCACCAATAGAATTGAAAGAGTTAAAGTCACAGGTGCAAGAGTTGACCGATAGAGGGTTTGCTAGACCGAGTTTTTCGCCTTGAGGTGCTCCTGTTCTGTTTGTGAAAAAGAAAGATGGCACGATGAGAATGTGTATCGATTATCGTCAGGTAAATAAGGTGACAATAAAGAATAAATATCTGTTGCCCAGAATCAATGATTTATTTGATCAGTTAAAAGGAGCTACTATATTTTCTAAGATTAATTGAGATCGGGATACTACTAGTTGAGGGTGAAAGATTTAGATATACTGAAAACTGCTTTCAGAATGAGGTACGGGCATTATGAGTTTTTAGTTATGCCATTTGGACTAACCAATGCTCCTGCTATTTTTATGGATCTGATGAACAGAATTTTCAGACCGTACCTAAATCGATTTGTTGTGGTGTTCATAGATGACATATTGATTTATTCACATGATGAAGATGAGCATGTTGAACATTTGAGAATCGTGTTGCAAACCTTGAGAGAAAAGTAATTGTATGCGAAATTCAGCAAATGTGAATTCCGGTTACATGAGGTTAGTTTTCTGGGACATATTGTGTCAGCTTCTGGGATTTGAGTTAATCCGAGCAAGATTTATGCTATTCTGGATTGGAAACTCCGACGAATGTGTCTGAAGTCCGTAGCTTTCTAGGACTAGCTAGTTATTATCGTCGATTTGTAAAAGGATTTTCAGTGATAGCTACTCCGTTGACTAAACTACTTCAGAAAGATGTTAGATTTGAATGGTCTGATAAATGTCAGAAAAGTTTTGATCAATTGAAAACTCTGTTAACAGAAGCTCTAGTGTTAGTACAACCAGAACTGGGTAAAGAATTTGTGATTTACAGTGATGCTTCATTAAATGGTCTGGGATGTGTTTTGATGCAGGAAGGCAAGGTTATAGCTTATGCCTCGAGACACTTGAAGCCGCATGAAAAGAACTATCCGGCGCACGACCTTGAGTTAGCTGCTATTGTGTTTGCACTTAAGATCTGACGTCATTATCTATAGGTGAGAAATGTCATGTGTTTTCGGATCATAAAAGTCTGAAATACTTGATGACCCAGAAAGATTTGAACCTGCATCAAAGGAGATGGTTAGAGCTGTTAAAAGATTATGAGCTTGTGATAGATTATCATCTGGGTAAAGCAAACATTGTTGCTGATGCATTGAGTAGAAAATCATTGTTTACACTGCGTGCTCTGAATGTTCAGTTAGATTTGTCTGATAATAGTTTTGTGATAGCTGAATTAAAAGCGAAACCATTGTTTGTACAGCAAATACATGATGCTATATGGGTTGTAGTTGATCGATTAACTAAATCTGCCCATTTTATTTCGGTAAGATCTGGCTACTCACTTGATAGATTAGCTAAGCTATATATTTATGAGATTGTGAGATTGCATGGGTGCCACTATCCATTGTGTTAGATAGATATTCGAGATTTACATTACGATTCTGGAAGAAATTGCAAGAAGCTTTAGGCACGAAACTGCAATTCAGTACAGCTTTTCATTCGCAGACAGATGGTCAATCCGAGTGGATCATTCAGATTCTAGAAGATATGTTAAGATGCTGCATACTTGAGTTTAATGGTTCGTGGGAACAGTATTTGCCATTGATTGAATTTGCATACAATAACAGTTTTCAGTCAAGCATTAAAATGGCACCTTATGAAGCTTTGTACGGACGTAAATGTCTTACACCTCAGTGTTGGACTGAGCTTAGTGAAAATAAACTACACGGAGTCACTTGATAAAAGATTCAGAGAAGAAAGTGAAACTAATCTGAGATTGTTTGAAAGTAGCAACTGATCGTCAGAAGTCTTATGCGGATTTGAAATGAAAAGATATAGAATTTGAGATCGGTGATAAAGTATTTCTGAAAGTGTCACTGTGGAAGAAAGTGCTTCGATTCGAACGTAAAGGCAAGTTAAGTCCGAGGTTCATCGGGCCGTATGAGATCATTGAACATGTTGGGCCTGTTGCATATAGACTGCTTTTGCCACCTGAACTAGAAAAGATACACAATGTATTTCATGTTTCGATGCTCCGCAATATCGTTCTGATCCATCGCATGTGATTACTCCATTTTAAATTGAAATCCTATCTGATATGACGTACGAGGAGGAACCGATCTATATCTTAGCTCATGAAGTGAAAGAGTTGAGAAACAAGAAAATTTCATTAGTGAAAATATTGTGGAATTGTCATGGAATTGAAAAGACAACGTGGGAGCCAAAAGATTCAATGAGACTGCAATATCTGACTCTGTTTAACAGTAAGATTTTTAGGGACGAAAATCTCTAAGGGGGAGAATTGTAACAGCCTAGTTTATACCCTAGTAAGAACAGTGGTTTCGGGACCACAAATTCGAGTCCATGTAATGTTTTAATACTATTTTCTGTGACTTGGATATGTGATTAAGCATATGGTAAAGTTTCGTATGCTAATTTGTCAGTTTATGTGTTTAATTTGATAAAAGGATTGAATTGCATCAAGTGCAAAACTAGCATGCTAATTATTAAAGTACCAATGTGTTGTGGCTTTGCAAAGTTGGAGGCCTTATATGGCAACTAAGCCATTCATAAGGTTAGTGGATGGCATATGGTCTAAAATGACCTTAATTTATATGTTATATATGTTTTATTATAAGGACAATTTTGTAATTAGGTTAATAATATGATAGTTAATAAAAATAAAGCATGAAAAGGGACATTCATTCATCCATTTTTCCACCAAAAACACAAAGAAAAGAAAGTTTTGAAGCTTGGTATATTCGACTGCTTACAAGCCAAATTCAAGTTATGTTTTTAGTCGGTTTTCGATAATTTCTACATTTTCGTAATCGTTGCTTCGAGTGCTATCAAACCCATGTCTCAAGTTTTTGTATTGATGATGTTTATGAGATATGCCATTGATGATATGTTGAGCTTTGTGATGAGCTTAGTTGTTAAATGAAATATTTGAGCTAGATGAACATACTTTGTTCTTAAATTTTTGATGAATTTAGCTAATTAGGGTTAAATTGAGAAAATAGTAACTTGAGGGACTAAATTGTAAATTTTAATGAAAATATGGGCTTGTAAGTGATGTATGAACATTCGACTAAGCATGAGTATGAGATGATTTTGTGAATTTGATGTTTTGAGAAAAATAGACTAAATTGATAAATTGTGCAAATGTGAGGGTTAAATTGCAAATAATCCTAAATGTGTGTCCTTTGATTGAATTGAATGAGTTAGTGAATAAAAGAGTTAATTCTAAATATGTATAGATCAAGAACAGAGGAAAATGGACTTAGATCGCGGGAAAGCGAAAGTAACCGAGTAGCAGTTTCCATTTCCGTAAAATCGAATCCGAGGTAAGTCATTATGCAAATAAATGTATTTGTATTGAACCGTGTATGTTTATATGACTATTCTTAACTGTGAATGCTTATGAGATGATCCGTACATGAATTTCGAGATAAGGTTGACTTAGTGACAATGTCCGAGAAGTCCCGTACGAACCTAGGAATAGATAGGATTAGCTATGTCATGACATAGGTATCTGTTTTGTTTTATCATGTAAGACCATTTCTGGGACGTTGGCATTGATATGAGCTTTACGAGTAAGACCATATCTGGGACATCGGCATTGTATTGATTCGTGTAAGACCCTGTCTGGGACAGTGGTATCGATATCTGAGTACACGTAAGACCTCGTCTAGGACGTTGGCATTGTACGACTATTTCGAGCTTTCTGAGTATCTTATTAGATTCCTATCGGATCAATGGGAAAATTCGAGCTATGATCAATTACGTGAACATATATTCGTTTCAGGTACGTTTGATATGTACACTAAGTGTGTATAAAAGGTAAGTACCTATGTGACTTTGATTTAAAGAAATGTATGATTAAATATGAGATTGTGAATGATATACAAGAATGGTTATGAAAGAGCTATGTGTATATAAGATTTATGAATTGATGAATGTGGCAAATATGGCCAAGAAAATGGATCTAAGCATACATGTGATGAATTTGCTATGAATATGAATTTTGCCAATGTTCCCATATGCTTATATGCTTTACATGATAGGTATTTGTATATGACTTACTAAGCTTTTTGGAAAGCTTACTCTATGTGTGTGTTTCTCTGTTTTATAGATCGTCAAAGCTACTGAAGGCTCGGGACCATCGAGGATCATCATCACACTACTCAACTTATTTTGGTACATTTTGGAAATGTATATAGCTAGATATGGCATGTATAGGCTAATTATTTGGATAATTATGAGATGTGAATTTAGCTATGCGATTTGGCTAGTTATGAGTTGAAAATATGTTAAAATGAATGTGTTTTATGATGCATATTTTGGTATGGTTTGAAGCACATGATATGGTTAAGATTGTGGTAAGTTTGGATAAATTATTACTTATATAATCATAAGTTTTTGTCTTGTGAAGTTGGCATGATTTAAATAGGTATTGAATGTATAGACTGAATGGTTATTTTGGTATATTCTTGGTTGTCAAATGTGCATGAGATATATTGATGATTGGCTTGTAGGTTTGACCCTAAGTGGGTGGCATTGATAAACCATAAAAGTAACATATTTTAACCCCATATTTAGCATGCTTTTGGATGATTTAGCCCTTGATTTATGTAAAAAGGTGCTCTTAATCATTTCTTTTCATGTTTTATACTCAGGAAAGCACCCGAGGATGAAAAAACAAGAAACGGGCTTAAAACGGGCCAATTTGGGCCAAAGTGGAAATCGACACGGCTGGACTTTAAGTCACACAGTAGTGTCTAAATCAATTTACTTCACACTACTGAAGTTGATCTACAGGCGTGTGTACTACTGCGTCTCTGTCATGGAAAAGAGGGATTGTACTTGGATTTGGATACTTTGAGGCAAAGAAACACATTCCAAAACCTATCCAAACACCGAGTAGGAAGTATACTTGAATTAGGGCACTTAGAGGCCAAGTAAAAGCATCTCAAAAGCCTATATAAAGAATCTAGAGGCCAACCGTCAAGGGGAGGCCGAGACATTTGGAATTTGGCACAAGCCGGAACCTTTGTAGGAATCACTCAAAGATAGCCAGTTGATCCATCTCAAGAAGTCAGAATTCTACTCCAGACGGCATATCTCTCCTTCAATTCCTTCAGGGGGTTTTAGGGATTTCTTATGTTTTGTTTTATCTTTTCTCTTGAGATGTTTTCTTTATTTGTTATGAACTAAACCCTTCAGATACCTGAAGGGGATGAAACCTAGATGAATCTTGTTATTGTCTTCTGAATTATATGATAAATACTTGATTTGTTCTTAATTATGTGTGCTAAATTCTTGTGTTAACATCTTCGGGATATTAATTCAAGTCAGATGTTCTTCGGTGAAGGAGGAATAGACTCTATCGAAGAATAGATCTAACATAATTAAGCGGATCCGTTCCCGCGCCTAGAGATAGGGTGACGAGATTTTGCCGGATTAGGGTGAAACGTAATATGGGAGTCCATAGTTCGATTTACTGCTATTCTAGGGGGTTATTAAGTGAGAAAGAGATTTTCGTTAATTAACCTAGGGTTAGACGTTATTCGCCTCGACAGAGGGTTTAATATATGTTAGGGAGTCTTACGGATCAAGTCAAGTGAATAAATCGTATGGTTCAGTGTTAGATAATAAGTGAAGTCTAGGTGGATTCTTCCTGATGGTATCATCGTGATCAACTGAGTTTCTCTTCAAGTTATTTCCCAATTCATTCATTTTGTCTTTGCATCTTAGTTTAGTAATTAATTAGTTAATCAACCAAATCATTTAATATTTAGGCTAAATAATAGAAAGAAAATGAGTATTAGTACTTTTAGTTCCTTTGGGTTCGATAACCCGGTCTTGCCTAAGCTATACTACTGTTCGATAGGTACACTTGCCTTAAGTCGTTGTCACAGTTAGTTTCCAGGTTCAATCATTCTCTTTATAAATTTTAAAACTTGACAATTTTAGACCGATCAAGTTTTTGGCGCCGTTGCTGGGGAGCTAAAATATTAAGAAAACTCTATTTTTATTAATTTAGCCATTATTTTTATTTTTATTTTCGCAATTGATTTTATTTTTCTAATTTTCTTTCTTTCTTTTTCAGTAGGTACCTCTAGTTTATGACTAGAAGGAACCCGACAGGACCTCTAGTATAAGATAGTGATATTGAAGCTACCGCTCGTAGGAATCACAGAGAAATCAAGCGAGCCTTAAATTACCAAGAAGAACAACAACAAGATAGATCCAATCCTACTGAAGGGATAGACGAGAATAATCCACCACGAGATGTGGCAGAAAACAATGCTCCGCGTACTATGTATGATTATGCTAAACCTAATTTAACAGGAGCAGAATCTAGTATTGTTAAGCCTGCTATAGCTGCTAATAATTTTGAATTAAAGCCTAACACAATACAAATGATTCAACAATTTGTTCAATTTAATGGTTTGTATGACGAAGACCCGAACACTCATATATCTAATTTTTTAGAGTTTTGTGATACCTTCAAAATAAATGGCGTTTCTAATGATGCCATTCGTCTTCAGTTATTTCCTTTTCATTAAGGAATAAAGCTAAACAGTGGTTAAACTCGTTACCACGAGGGTCAACCACCACATGGGATCAAATGACTGAAAAGTTTTTATTCAAATATTTCCACCGGCCAAAACGGCCAAATTACGGAATGATATCTCTTCTTTTGTGCAGATGGATTTAGAGACATTATACGACGCATGGGAGAGATACAAGGATCACTTAAGAAGGTGTCCACACCATGGTTTACCCTTGTGGCTACAAGTCCAAACTTTTTATAACGGTGTGAATCCCTCAACGAGGCAACTAATTGATTTAGCCGCCGGTGGAACTCTGAATAACAAAACTCCTGAAGCAGCCTACGAATTTATTGAAGAATTGTCGCTGAATAATTATTAGTGGCAAGTTACAAGGACAAAACCGACAAGATCGGCCGGAGTTTTCAGCATCGATGCAGTAACCATGCTATCGAATCAGGTAGAGATGATGAATAAAAAGCTTGATAGTTTGTGTTCTTCGCAGGTACATCCAGTAATGCAGTACGACACAAGTGGAACTGTGGTGAATCCAGAGTACCCACCCTACCAACCGAGCACAGAAAGTGAACAGATGAACTATATAGGTAATAATTTCCAATCCAATAATAATCCTTATAGTAATACTTACAATCCAGGTTGGAGGAACCACCCAAACTTTTCTTGGGGAGGTCAAGGAAGTCAAGGAAATCAAAGACAACAACCGCCCTAAAATTTTCAAAGTCAGCCATATTCGCAAGAGAAGAAGCCAAACCTCGAAGAGACGTTGACAAGATTCATGGCAAGCACAGAAAATCGTCTCCAAGATACTGAGAAAACACTTAAAAGTCAACAAACATCGGCTGAAGAGACCAAGAACCGATTAGGGGAACTTACTAAGTCAGTATGGGAAGCCACTAAAGCAATCAGACAACTTGCAAAATTAATATCCGAACGACCGCAAGGGCGTCTACCAAGCAACACTGAGATCAACCCAAAGGAGCAAATCCAAGCCATAACAGCTCAAGAAAATGTAAGTTTAGATGAACCCATCTCAACAAGCGGCAACAAGGACGAAGAAGGCAAAATTGAGGTAACACAAGAAAAGCCAAAACTGGTAATCAAAGAGTACCAACCTCGCATACCTTACCCCGAAGCAATAAACAGAGATGATACAGAGGAACAGTTCGGTAAGTTTTTTAAACTCTTAAAGAAATTGCATATTAACTTATCGCTTCTTGAAGCTCTTTTCAGATGCTAGATTTGAGAAAATTTTTAAAACAACTCTTGACTAACAATCGTAAGTTAGACGAGGAGCCACATGTGGAATTGAACGCAATATGCTCAGCAATTCTACAAAATAGACTACCACGGAAGCTAAAAGATCTAGGGAGTTTTACAATTCCATTTTTAATTGATAGTCTAAAAGTTGATAATGCCTTAGTTGATTTAGGGGCAAGTATAAATGTCATGCCTTATAAAATGTTTAAGCAGCTAGGTCTAGGGAAACCCAAACAAACTAGGATGAGTATTCAATTAGCTGATAAAACTGTTAGAATTCCTAGGGGTATTATCGAATATGTTCCTATAAAAATTGACAAATTCGTTTTCCCAGTAGATTTTATTGTCTTAGACATGGATGAGGATAATTCAATCCCCTTAATTTTAGGAAGACCCTTCCTAGCAACTGCCAGAACTAAAATTGATGTTGCCACAAGAGAACTCATTCTTCGTGTAGGTGATGAATCAATTAGTCTTCAAGCTCTTGACTTGACCAAGACTACAATCGATGAAGGTAAGAAAGCCAATTCAGTTGATGATCAATTTGAGCAACCTTCATTGCAAGAAACACCACAAGGATACGAATCTGAGCCGAAGCACGGACCTAGTGCCAACAAAGAAGAATTATATGAGGAATGAAGCCTTAGGGTCGACAAACTAAAAGAATGGAAGACACAATTCAAAGAGGAACAGGAACTGCACGAAGTAAAACCTGAGGAACCCCAGAAAAGCTCATAGGAACATCAAACCACTTCAAAAGTATGGATGAACGAAGCAGATCCATGAACAATCGAAGGAATCCCTCTTGAGGTACGAAATATCTTCCCATACGAAATAGTCGAGGTAAGTAATCCAACATTCGGCACTTTTAAGGTAAATGCTTCTCGACTTAAAATTTATCATGAAAGTAAAATCGACAGCATAAGGGAAGATGTTCAAACCTTTAAACCACCATGATTATACAAACAAAGGGATAGTCTAGCTTAAGACTATAAATGAGTGCTTCTCGGGAGGTAACCCGAGCTCTAACATAATTTATCTTTACATTTTGTTCTTTTCCTTTCTAAAAAATTTAATTTTAAATTAACACAAAAAGTGCAGATTTCAAAGCCACACGGCCTTGCACAGTCGTGGTACGTGGCCGTGTCAATAATCGAATCTTCAGTCTTGACATGAGCGAGGGCGATCTGAATCAAATCCCACCTAATTTTTGACGTCACAGATCCAACCACTCCCCACCGACACCGACAAAGTGGCACGGTCATGCTCTGCGCCGTGTGAAGCTACTAACTTACCAGACACGGGAAGACACACCCATGCTACCCAACTGTGCTAACATACTAACTTATCACACACGGGCGTGGCTGGCTGAAAAACGGTCGTGTGAATTAAGACACCTTTGGTCCATGGGTGTAGGCAAGCACCAGAAAGAAAAACTCTATTTAAACCCACCCCATTCCCATTATTACTAACAATTCTTCTTCCTTTTCTTCCTCCCCTTTCTCTCAAAATTCTCCCCTCTTCATAACAAATTTTTTCCAACCCTTGAGCCACACCAAAGTCATGTCAAAGAAGCATAAGAAGGCAAGCATAGTCTCCCCGACGGAGACCCCGACACATAAGTTCATGCCGGCCGCTTCATCCGAACACCAAGCCAAAGGTCTTTGAGACCTTTACAGTTCTATTTTTCTTTTCTCTTTTGCTTTAATTTCCTTATCTTTACTTCTCTTCTACTTAATTTAGTTTATTTTGTTTTAGTTCCTTGGTTTTAGGTTCTAAAGGCTACTTAGGAATCACACCGGAACCACGGCCACAGCTCCTCCGCAGCCTTAGAAGTCACACCCACCTCGCGAACCATCTATCAATAAGGACTCTTTTGTCCATTAGCCTTTTATTTTAATTTCAATTTTCTTCTTAGTATTCTTCTCTTTATTTTCTTTGTCTTTAATTATATTATTAGTATATTTTTAATGTTTCTTTAGATTTCATGGCTATATCTTCCTAGGCTATCCAATTTCTTCATCTAGCACAATGCTTGTCGGTAGCTACCCCACCAGGCCCATAGAAAACGCCACCACCTCCAAATCGACAAGGGAACAAGGAATCCATCCAAAAATTCAAGAAGTGTTACTTCTCCCCTTCTCTTTTGATTTTATTATTACATAATTGTTTCTCTATCTTTGTACATTGAGGACAATGTATATCTTAAGTGTGGAGGGTAACAGTGCCTAACTTTTTGCATTATTCCAAAAACCTAAATTTTAGTCTTGTTCCTAAGTAATTTTCTCATATTATTAATTAGGGTGAAATTTCTGATGATTTATTATTTTTATTGATATGTTTTTGAGTAAGTTATTGATAATTGTGCATTGATGATTAAATTTGAAGAATACTAGAGAATCAAGCATGATAAGTCTATTTTTAAGAATTAAAAATTTCCTAGGTTGTTAAACCGAATTTGAATATTACCTTGAAGTTTGAAATTTGAGGATTGATGTCAAATACCCATAATTTTTGGGAGATTTTGAGCCTTATAGAGCATATATTCTTTTTCGTGCTCACTTTATTGATTATGAGTATGTCAACACTGAATTGTTATTATAGAACTTGCCTTGATTATACATGTCGATACCACATTATTGATTTGATATACTAATATGATAAAGACACCTAGGTTTTAACCCATTCACACCACTAAAAAGCCTACCTACATAACTAACCCCTAGTGAACTTTTTTTTTTTAATCCTAACAACCCTTTTTATTGATTTACCCGCTAATATTAACCCAAAACCCTTTGTATTTGTTATCACCATTCTTTTGACTACCCTTCTATCGAGAATTGATTTGATCAGTTGTCGAAATAGTTTATTTCAGTTGATAAAGTTTTTTCTTTATTATGTTTCTATTTGATTTGTTCTTAAAAAAAATCAAAGTATATTCAGTATTAGTAGTATAAAAAGTGAGCTTGTACATTTAGATTTCAATTATCAAAGAAAAAAGCTCGTAGTATTATTAGTTTCAAAGTTTCAATTGATGTAATCATTTATTTTCTAGTTAATTGTTTTAGTTAGGTAATTTGTCAAGTCAATCTCGATTCTAAACCTTTTAATTTAGCCTTTATCCACACCTTTAACCTAAGCCCGGTTACAACCTTGTCAAAGACCTTTTGAATTTTGTATCATCTCATATTACAGTGGTGGAGATTTGATTTTAAGGCAAGCATATGGGATTAACTTTTAGGTTCGACTGTTGAGTGCTTAATTGTGAACCTTAAAACACTTTGAGTAATTTGAGTGAATCTTTAGTGAGGATGTCAATCCTTGCGATTTTGAATCAAAGGTAATTATTTAGATAAAGGGAGACACCTATGTTTTCATGCTACATGTATATGAATTGTATTGTTTGAATCTTTATGAGTCTTTGAGTTAAATTATCCATGTATAAATTATCGACAAATTATGATGAGGCATTATTGATAAGAATTATGAATTATGGAAAGTTCATTTTAATTGTAAGTTGAGAACTTTGCTTGAGGACAAGCAAAAGCATAAGTGTGGGGGTATTTGATAAACCATAAAAGTAACATATTTTAACCCCATATTTAGCATGCTTTTGGATGATTTAGCCCTTGATTTATGTAAAAAGGTGCTCTTAATCCTTTCTTTTCATGTTTTATACTCAAGAAAGCACCCAAGGATGAAAAGAACAAGAAAGTGGCTTAAAACGGGCCAATTTGGGCCAAAGTGGAAATCGACACGGCCTGGACTTCAAGTTACATGATCGTGTCTCGTCAATTTACTTCACACGGCCTGAAGTCGATCTACACGGGCGTGTACCATGGCCATGCCCCTGTCGTGGAAAAGAGGAATTGTACTCGGATTTGGATACTTTGAGGCAAAGAAACACATTCCAAAGCTTATTCAAACACCGAGTAGGAAGTATACTTGAATTAGGGAACTTAGAGACCAAGTAAAAGCATCTCAAAAGCCTATATAAAGAACCTAGAGGCCAACCGTCAATGGGAGGCCGAGACATTTGGAATTCAGCAGAAGCCGGAACCTTTGTGGGAATCACTCGAAGATAGTCAGTTGATCCATCTCAAGAAGCCAGAATTTTACTCAAGACGGCAGATCTCTCCTTCAATTCCTTCTGGGGGTTTTAGGGATTTCTTATGTTTTGTTTTATCTTTTCTCTTGAGATGTTTTCTTTATTTGTTATGAACTAAACCCTTGAGATACACAAGGGATGAAACCTAGATGAATCTTGTTATTGTCTTCTGAATTATATGATAAATATTTGATTTGTTCTTAATTATGTGTGCTTAATTCTTTCCGGGATATTAATTCAAGTTAGATGTTCTTAGGTAGAGGAGGAATAAACCCTCTAAAATAGATCTAGCATAATTAAGCGGAGTCGTTCGTGCGCCTAGAGATAGGGTGACGAGATTTTGCAGATTAGGGTGAAACCCTTTTGTTTCTTTTTGAATTTAGGTGCTCTATCAGTTTTTTTGAACTTTCTCTTGAATGGTTTAGTAGTCTGTACCTCCTCCGTAACATGCACTTTGGCATTTTCAGAATTTAGGTTCTGATCTTGCTTTGGATATTCTTCTTCAATACGAAGATGATTTGCCAAAGCCTCTAGAGATATTTCCTCTTTCTTATGTTTTAGATTTCTTTTAAAGTATTTCCAAGATGGAGGAAGTTTGTCTGTTAGGGAGGATACAACAATCATTTCATCCATTTTCATATCATATTGCTTGAATTGATTTAGCATCTTATCAATATCACGGAATTGTTCCATAACAGAATGACCATCAACCATTTGATAATTATTGAAACAACTGACAAGAAGTTTCTTACTTGTAACATCTTTGGTCATGTATCTTGTCTTCAATTTGTCCCATAATTCTTTAGCGATGACCTCGTTTTGGTAGGTGTCGAACTAACCATCAGATAAATCATTCAATATGTAACCTATGCACATGCAATCAGCATTGTCCCATTTTTGTCTTTCGGGTTGCAGCAACAGATTCATTTTCATTCTTTTTAGGTCTTGGAGTATCCAAAACATAAGCAATCTTCTAAGTTGATAATAAGAAGTGCATGTTTTTCTACTATTGTCGAAAATTGTCACCATCAAACCGATCAAGTTTGACAAAGTTGGAAGCCAACTCCCTTAGTGTTCCAATTTCAAGTGTTGTGGTAGTCATCATGAATTATAACCTTAAAATTGTTAGTAAAAATCTCCGGTGAGGAAAATCTCGAACACATGAACGAACTCGAACAGAAAAAGAAGAAATAGGACAAGGCTCCAAGGCGTGTATCAAGCCACTATCTTTAAGGTTATATTCGCCCCCACATATCTTCGGTGTGCAAATGAGTTCCAAGCAAATTAACCTCGAGAATATTATGAAGCCAATGACTATTTTTATTTTGCACTGACGAGAATAGTCCACTACGCACTGAGCGAGCAATTTATAACAAGAAACTTAATTTCTACAAAGGATTTCTACAGTAATACTTTATAGAATAATCTAATAATATTAGAAAATAAAGGGAAGAAAGAAAGAAAGAATATTAGAATTTGTTGGTGTGATTTCGAAATGAAATCTCATTCCTATTTATAGGAATTTTCATGTCTCTTCATAGAGACATCTTTCAATAGGTGTCTTTCTGAATAATAATGTCTTCAAAACAAACACATAATTAATCATTTAATATTATAACTATTCAAATAATATTATTTGAATAGTTATAATTTTTTTCAAAAAATAAAATAATATAACTTTTGATTAATTACATTCATTTATTTATAATTATTGAAACACTATAAATATTTAAAAATGTTCCAACAGATTGTATAGCCCATACAAAAGGTGGTTTATTACATCCAATCCAATCTGTTAATATCCATTTTTCAGCTTGAGCAAGACCAATTATATTTTATATTAGAGTCTTCAGAAGTGTGATGCATATGCTTCTAGCTGATCTAGGACTTCTCCTGTATTCATCTTTGGACAATCATACTTCAACTAAGACTCTTCAAAGCTGCCCATTTCCTTTTTGTGACAGGGATAAGTTTTCTTTTAAATAGAAATAAAAATCTTACGTTTTTCCTTCTTATAGAATAAATATATTTGAAATAAAAGAATATAAGTATAGAATTAAAAAAATTTCCAACAATTAATCCTGATACAAAGATATGACTTGTGTGTTGTTATTTAGGTTGACAGGCGGTAAACCACAAGTCGAATAACACCGCCTATATGAACACAAGTCTTTGCAATTAGTGATTGATGGTGTCAATGGCCTTTCCATATTTTTGCTATCCAAGTTCAGAATCTTCAATCCACATCCTTTAGCAAATGTCGAGGGAATGATTCCATGGAGCTTATGCAACTTCAAGTTCAACGACGGAAGACTCTGGTTAAAGCTTCCAATTCATTATGGGATGACTCCACTGAAGTTATTATGAGACAAATCCAGAATCTCAAGAAACTTTGCATTGCATATACTAGAAAACACTCCTGTCAAATTAGTGTTTGAGACTAATAGGAATCTTCTATTATGGGGTAATATTGGTAGATCACCTTCAATGGTAGGAATCTATTGAAGCAGTTTTGCTAATGGAAAAGTGGGCTTTGAATTCAGTATTTATAATGTGCATTTCTTCTCATGTACCTTTTTTTACCCGTGTGCCATAGGATTAGTATTTATATAAAAAAAAAATAAGGAACTTGAAATGAAGATTATAGTTGGCCTTAAAAGTCAGGATAATACACATTTTGTCTGTTTCAAAAATCTTAAATTGCAATTAATGAGGACAAAGTATGCAAAATATAAAAAGTGTTAGTTCCGTTGATATCGCTGTTCTCCAGTGATGTCGCAATCTTAACAACGGTGTTTTCGGGGAAGCGGGTCTGATTTTCTTTGCCAAATTATTATAGGGTTAGTTTGATGCGAGCTGCTGAAGAAGAGAATGGGAGAGAACAGAGGAGGAGAAATAACAGAGAGAAGGTAGAAAGGATGAGAAAATGATACTGTATTTTCATAACAGACTCAGCACACACGAGGGTGCTTAAAGGAAAAGGAACAACGGTCCTTACAGCTGTCAATTTGTTACAAAACTGAATAGCAAAATGCCCCGTTTCACTTAACTAATTCCTTCCCTCAAAACGCAGCGTATTCAATAAAGCCCCCTCACCTAAAACATACAGTTTTGTTACAATTTAATTAGCTTAACAGATAAACAGAATTAAATGGAAATTAACTACTTTTAACCCCCATAATTAAATGCCATAACATAGTTCCGGTGATATCGCTGTTGCATATTTAGTCGGGTTTGCATGCTATTTCATGTCACGATCCAAATAACAGCGTATGAGGGGGTCTGATTGTCTTTGCCAGATTATTACGCTCCGTTGATATAGCTGTTACACATTTTGTCGGATTTGCACGCTGTTTTCACGTCACAATCCTAACAAGAGCGTATGGCGAGGGGATGCCATACGGGTTGAAGTACGACTAGTGCTGGAGCTAGCATTTCTTTCTTTCTTTTTTAAAAGTAAAACTCATACAGTAAATGACAAAAAGAGTGGCAAAATGAGGTAAAAATAGGAGAGAATCTACTCTCAAGCCAATAGGTTTCCAATACACCTAATTTTAATTCTCCCCATTTTCACCAAAATGTGAAGAACAATATCATTCAAAATATCCAAAATTGGACATCGTAAAAAGTTACTGTAGTTCGAGATAAAGCCGTTCTCGCTAACGAATGAGCTGTTTATTTAGTGGATCTATATAATGATCAAAAACAAGATTTAAAATGAAACCAATTTTTAAGTAACCTTCCAAAAATTGCATTACCCGCATTACTTTGTGAAAAAGTATACCCAAGTCATTGACTGCCTCTTTCCAAAACAATGTCATTCACGCTACCGAATGAAAAAAATATACTGCACAAAATATTAACTATTAATCTTTTCTATTCATGTAATTTATTTTCTAACTTCAAAAATAAGTTAAGCATCATCCATTCAATATTAAATTTTGAATCAAATTTTCTTTTAGTTATTGTATTATATGTAAGTTGTAAATTTAATCCATATACTCTAATTTGATTATTTTTAGTTTTTATATTTTTGAATTAAGAAATTTCAATTGATCAAACGATAGTTCTTAAGTTTATTAAGTAATATTATCATATATGTAATGTCGTTAAATTGTTATTCCATGTAATATTCACAAAATGACACCTCATTTTTGCTTCTTTTACTTAGTGTCAGTTTACCCTTGAGGTTGAGAAGTACCGTGGAAAGATTCTTTTAAAATGTTTGAGAGTGTTTACTATTACTATTAAAATTATTTTTGAGAATATAAAATACCTATTTTAGGCATAATGTTGTAAAGTAAAAATATGTATTTTAAATTATATTAAAATTGATTAAAATTAAGATATATATATATATATATATATAAACTTAAATTAATATAAAATATTAAAAACAAGTTATTGAATAATATTATGATATAAGTAATACATAGAATATATAAATTCAAATTTGTTAATATTATGATATATGAAATATGTAAATTTAAACTAATTAATTAGAGTAAAAATTATAATTGACTCAAATATAAAGTAACTTTATTTTCACATATTATTATTAACAGGATGTAAAATTATTATTATTTTGGTATTAACAAATATTCAACTTAAATTATAGTATAAATATAATAAAATAATTTATGATAATTCATTGTTAATATTGTGATATATAAAATTCAAATATTTAAATATTTTAAAATAATTAATATAAATTATTTATTAAGTTTAGTTTGAATATATAAATCATATTTATCTTTTATAATTAATATAAATAAAAGACAGTTTATAATTTGTCACATAAATTGGCTTTTGAAAAGCCAAAACCTATTATTTTTAGCTTTTGGTAATTTGATTTGCGGAAGTTATATGTTTACTAATGTTTTTGACTTGAAAAGCAGTTTTGAAATTCATTAGTAAAAAAACTTTAATAGATTTCATAGTTACCTTATTGAGTTAGGATTGAAATTCAAAATTCAAAAAGTATAGAGACTAAAATGATTAAATTAGAAAACAAAAATTAACTCCACAATTTATTAATTTAATTGTTGCTGTTTGGGTCAAGAGTGAATTTTAAAATTCAAAAATTATAAGAGTTAAAAATATCAAATTAGAGAATATAGACTAAATCTATAACTTATAAATTTAATTATTATTATTAAGGTTATAAAATTTTAATTTTTAAAAATACAAAAACTAAAACTAATCAAATTAAAGCATACAATAACTAAACCCACAACTTATATAATAATAAAAATTAATCTAATTTTTCATCATATCTCTTCCTGTGCTATCTCTTGTGCTTGTTACCACAATTTTAGCTAGCCAACATTTGGGAGGATTATTATTAAGATGATGATAATCCGTCATGATAAGTTAGGTTGATAGTATGATAGTATAATAATATAATAATAATAATAATAATAATAATAATAATAATAATAATAATAATAATAATAATAATAATAATAATGATGATGATGATGATGATGATGATGATAATAATAATAATAATAATAATAATAATAATAATAATAATAATAATAATAATAATAAGAATAATAATAATAATAATAATAATAATAATAATAATAATAATAATAATAATAATAATAATAATAATAATAATAATAATAATAATAATAATAATAATAATAATAATAATAATAATAATAATAATAATAATAACAATAATAATAATAATAATAAAATAATAATAATAATAATAATAATAATAATAATAATAATAATAATAATAATAATAATAATAATAATAATAATAATAATAATAATAATAATTATATGAATATAAAAATAATCATAATGTCACATAAGCGTATCTAAAAAATTATATGAAACGAAAATATTATATTTTTTAATAGTTTAATGTCATATTAATAATTTCATCCTAAATTTCATAATTTTATTTAAGTTTAACTTTTAAAATAAAATTATTAGAAGATAAAAATATTGATACTACATTAAACTATTAAAATATATATAAATAACATTACCTTAATGTTTCATACATTCCTTCCCCATAATCAAAACTAAGAACATAACAACAAAACGTACCCCACCAAACTCAGAAAAAGAAATGTTGGTCATATAACCTTTGTAGAACCCAAATTTTGCCCGAGACCCAAAAACGAATGGCCCATTTCACAACCCAATACCCAAAATTTATCAGCAGACCCAAAAACATTAAACCAAATATTCAAACCCAAATTACAAATCTATTAACAAGCCCAAAACATTAAAATTTTTTAAAAAAATTTAGGGTTTCTAAAACCCTAAATTAGACTAGCCATCGCCCCTCTTCTGACATCGCCTCTGCCAAAGCCTGCTGCCACCGCCCTCCACTTGCTCCACTTGCACCTGCGAAATAAACGGAAAAGACAAGAAAGTAATAAATCAAACAACTTGTAAATGGCTATAAAAGCCAAAAATCTATTGTAATATGGCAGGATTTATTGAATAAGAAACAGAGAGATTCGGTTATTTTCTTTCAAATACCAGAAACAACATTTTCACACAAACAAAAATACAAACACTCGCAAGCAGACTGAACATTAAAAACCACTAAAAGTCAGAGTAGAGACCAAAGAGGTTTTTTTTTTTTGTTTATATTTTCGAAGCCTTTTTTTTCTTCTTCTTCTTCTTTTGACACATATATGCACGTATATTATTATTACTATTTTTTAAAAAAAATTAAAAGAAAAAAATACAATTTTTACCTTTTATGGCCAGCGACGGAGAACGACGGTCCGGTGGCCGGATGCTCGCCAGACTTCAGATCCTGCAGAGAAAAACAAAGAAAGAACCAGTTTTTTTTTTAAAGAGCAGGTGAAAAATGAATTTCTTTTAAGGATTTTTGCCTTAAATATGTGTAACATCCTGAATAGGGCCTATGCATTTCCAGTTCAATTGTATGAAATGACAAGTTTCAAGTTCTATGAATAAATTTTTGATACTTTTGGAAACCTAGAAATGCATAAAATGGAAATGAAAATGGAGATGGAAATGAAAATGGAAATGGAAATGGAAATGGACATTTTGGAAACTAAGACATTTTGGAAACCTAAACATTTTGGAAACCTAAACATTTTGGAAACACGAACATTTTGGAAACACGAAGATGTAAGGAAAATGGCAAGTTCTGAGCAGCAGAAAAATTTTAGGAAACTTAGAAATAAGGTAGGAATGACAAATTTTAAAGCCCAAAATAGGAAATAAGGGCAAGAGGGCCTTAAAAGAAAAAGTTGGTGAATTTTGACATACAATCGAGCTTGGAAAAGTGGCACGAAGTGTCACTTAGGGTTTATGGGAATGGCACTGAGTTCGAGTCACTTGGAAAGCAATTATTGAAGGTTTAATTTTGCTTCCCAAGGCTAGGGGTGGACTGCACTTGGTTGCTAAAAAGGAGAGAGTTTTATTTTATTAAAACTTGTCAAATTAAAGTGATAAATAAAGGATTTATTCGCTAAGATAAATGAGGAATTAAAGGATGGATTAAAGACTTTTAATTTAATTAAGTGATAATTAATGGAGATTAAATTATCACTTGGGAGAAATAGTGGCCAAATTTTGGACTCTTGGTCTAGCAATTTCAGTTAAAAGAGGAAAAGTGAGACTTTTCTCTCATTCACTCTCTTTCGAAATTTTGCTCTCTCTTCCCTCTCTTTGCCGAATTTTCCCCTAAGCAAGGACTCCATCTTTTCTTTTCCTTCCCTTTGCCATTGCCTAGTCAAAACCTTTCTCTTCTAATCTCGGTTAAATCTCCATAGCCGGATCTCAGTAACTCAAGACAAGGAAACAAGTGATTAAAGACATCAAGGTAAGGATTAGCCATTCAATTTTCTTTCTTTCTTTTCTAGTTGCCGAAAGTAAAAGGCCTAATCCCCATTCTTTTTGATCATGGCCGAATATACAAGGGATCTCAAGTTTCCACAACTACTGAATACAAAGATCAAGGATTTTAGGTAAAGACACTTGATTCTTGTTCCTTTAAATCGTTTAATCAAGGTTTAAGATAATAACCTCTCTTATGTCTATGGCCGAATGTCAAAGGAGGAGTTTTCGGGATTTCAGATTCGAGGAAATTAAGGTAAGACATATTCGGCCAAAGGCCAATTACAACTATTTAAAGTTAGATCGGATCTAACATATGAATTTTAGGATTTGACAGATATTCAAGACAAAAAGGAACTTTCGGATTTGGAATCTATAAGGTAAGTCTCTAAAATAATCGGCCAAAGGTTGTGAGAGTATCTAAATCAATTCCTTAATTTTTGAAAAGCCGAAAAACTAACCATATTGAACTATAAGGTTGGCCGAATATCAGGTAGAGGAAAAACCAAACTTTCGGGATTTGTATAAACACCAAATCGGCAGAGGTGAGTTTCTTTTTACAAATCCTACTAGGATTTGGTTTTGTTTAAGCCAAAAAGGGTTTATTAATGTGTTTTAATTGGTGGGCCAAATATAGGAATTAATAGATCTAAAATTAGATCGGGATTCTCGAGATCTCAAGGAATCAATTAAGCGAAACAGGTGTGTACCCTTACTATCCTTCAATATTTTATGGCTAAATATTATAGTATATGATATGAATAATAATGTGAATGTGGCTATGTACCACAAATGTGGCAAAAAGTACCCAGGTACGTTTCCTACTTCTGATAGGATTGTGAAAAATGTTATTTTATAACATGCGAATATATGTATATGAACATGAAATTAAGTTATGCATAATATATGAATTTTTGGGGCATTCGGGTTTTATGTGAAAGGGGGAGAACAGGTGTTGACTTCGGTCTCACCAACGAAGGTGTTGACTTCGGTCTCACCAACGAAATATGTTGACTACGGTCACATTGCAAAATTTTGGTAACTTCGATTACAATAGTGTCTAAAGACACAACGTATAAATTTGATTATAGTGTCTAATGACACAACGTATATGGGCGAATGCCTTTGATGGAGAGTAGCGGATGGAGGGTTGACTTAGTAGTCCCCACGGTGTGCAGGTTGGTACGGGGGAGTGTAGTGGATGGCTAATTAGGATTGGGTTTGGGTTGCATCATAATTTCATTATTATATGGACTTGATGATTTGAACATGAATGCGATTTATTGAATGATAGTATTGTGTGCACATTGAGTCATTGACTCACCCCATTGTGGGAATTATTTTTCGGTGATGAAGCGATGATTGACCGGGTAGGTGGACCATGAGGTGGCCATGCTACATGCGAAAATTTCATTTAGTTTGGACTTCATTTTATTTTTAGTTACTTTTATTCTATTTTGGGTTTTACTTGATGTAATAAGGCCTTAAGGCCCAGTGGATTATACTTTATGTTTGCTTCTTGTTAAGTTTCATGCTAAGAACTATATTGGATGTATTTTATTAAATGGGCTTACAAGATTAAATAAATGGGTTTCAATCTAAGCCCACTTAAAATAATAGTTTTTCTAAAATTTACAATTTCTCTAAGTATCGAAAATGATTTTGAAATCGGTTTACTTAGGAACATACGAGATCCGGTTCGGGCTCGTGGTAGGGTGTGGGTGTTCGATTTAGTATCGAGCCTAGTTTTAAACTCTCGGCACGTGGGCTAAGGCCCAAAATGTTTTCAAAGCGAGCCAAATGATTTTCTTTGAAAAATAAGAAGCTTCGGCATGGCCCCTAAGTCTCAGACCATGATCCACCGGTAAGTACCCCTAACTATATGTGTGATTACGTGATTTATATAAGGGTAGAAAAGGCATGGAACATAGAATAGAATGATAGGAACTTGAACCCTAGGATTAGACTACTCAAACACAAACACATAAGACTTAATATACTAAACCGACCTATGGCTAAGTCACTGAGCTAAGGTGTGGTAACCCTTGTACGCATGTCTAGGATTGGATCCGGAAGAGCTTGGTATTTAAGCAGTCCTAGTGACTCACCTCCTCTTCGCAGGAATCCTACCTGGTGCGTAGCTCCGGTTCACCCTAACTCAGAGAGCTCAGTGGTGTGGCAACCTCTGTGCGCATGTCTAGGAATGGTTTCGGTGGGAGCTTAGTATTTAAGTAGTCCGCGTGACTCACCTCCTCTCCACACGAATCCTGCCTGGTGCGTAGCTTTGGTTCACCCTGACCAAGAGGGCTCGGTCATAGGCTAAACATAATGACTAAAACTCGAAAGGGAACTAGCCATGTTTTAAAAAAAAAAAGAAAAGAAGAGAGAACAAAACAACAAACCCTAGTTTTTCAAACCTTTAAAACTTTTTTTTTAAATATGAGAAAATTATTTTTACAACATTTTCTGAAAAACTCCTGATTTGCGAAAATTACAAAAATGCCCTTAGGGGTAAAATTACCAAAACATCCTTGGTTTATAAAATGTTCAACTACTCAACAGCTTTACCAAAATTTCATTATTTTATAAACACTCAAAAACCCTAATTTGTAAGATACCGAAATATCGTGATTTTGGAAAAATTACAAAACTACCCCTAACTTACAAAATTACCAAAATGACCCTAATTTCTAAAAATTTTTACGACATCCCCATTTTTGAAGGAACCATTTTTTAAAAAGAACCCTCAAAGTTTTACAACTTTGAAATACGAAATTTATTAAATTTTACAAATTTACCTCGATTTGTGAAAAATTACCAAAATACCCACGAGGTTAAAATTATCGAAATACCTCGGACTTTAAAATTTTTCCAAATTACCTCGAGATTTTGGAATTTCCAAAAAATAATTTTGACAAAATCACCAAGGAACCCTATTTTGACAAATTACAAAAAATACCTTATAGGACAAAATTACGAAAATACCGGGTAGTGGAAAACAACAACAACAACGACAAAAACTACAACATTTCTCGAATGAGCGGAAGTTCATACTTGTTTGATGGATGAATGAATGGAAAAGACGTGTGTTTGTATGAATATGAAAGAACCACTCTTAAATCCCTTTTCATAAAACTCCTTCACGATAAATAAGTGGAACAAATAACTAATCCATAAAATTTCTTAATCGATCCCGACACTAGAAAATGAGCTCTAGAGGGCGTGGTCATCGTGGTCGAGGAAGAGGAAGGATGACCGTGTTTGAACTCGTTAGGTCGGGTCAAGGGTCCGACAATGAGATGCCATCGCCACCATCACCCCCATTTGTTAATGTTGAGCGGCGAGCTCAGACGGGAAGAGGCATGTCACAGTCGATTCTGAAGTTTTGGAATTGGTGGCCGGTGCGGGGAGGAAATGGAGGAAATCGAAGTCGGTACTGAACGGCTCCGAGCTAATGGAGCGAAATGTTTCGAGGAGTATCAATGTGGCACCCAGTCTGGTGAAGTCTCGATTAGAAGCAACGGAGCGTATCATGGATGAGCTTGATTTGACTCGGAGGAAAAGTTGAAAGGGATGGTGGCGTTGTTACGTGATGAAGCGTATCGATGGTGGTTGATTATTCGGGATGGTACCGCAATTTGAAAATTTGACACAGGAGTTTGTTAAAGAGGCCTTTCGGAAGAAGTATGTAGGAACCGGTATCTGAGATGAGTAGAGGAAGGCTTTTCTAGGGTTAGTACAAGGGAGTAAGTCCGTCATGAGAATATGAGGCGAATTTTGAGGTTGAGCCGCTATGCTCGAGGGTAGTGGCAATCGAGCATGAACGCCGTGTCCATTTTGAGGACGGGCTGAGAGATGATTTAAGACTGTTAATAGCACCGCATCAGGAGCGGAAATTCTCTATTTTGGTAGAAAAGGCCAAGGTGGCCGAGGGGATTAAGGATGCTACTAAGCAGACTGTGGATAAGAATAAGGTCAAAAGAGGGTTTGGGTCATCAGGAAAAGGTTATAAGAGGCCTCGGGTTGATGGGCCACAAAATCAACAAATTTGGTACAGTAGGCGATTCGTCCTTGTGAGTATTGTGGAAAGAGGCATCTAGGGAGTGTTGGAAAAAGATAGGAGCATGTCTAGGTGTGGGTCCAAGGACCATATGTTTAAGGATTGCCCCAAACAATCGACGAGAGCCAGACCAAGAGTTGAGAATGCTAGCTAGGCCAGGTAGAGGCGGACGGCTGACCTCAGCGGGTCGTGGTTCGAGTAACCATGGTAGTGGTATAGGCAGAGGCCGTGGAACACGGTAGAGGTAATACTAATACCGATGCAAGACAATCGGGTTTGGTTTATGCGGTTCACCGAAGGAAGATAGAGACGCTTGCCGGACGTAATAAGAGACGTTCTTTATTTTGACAAACCCTACTTTGCTTTGATTGATGTGGGCTCGACCCATTCCTATGTTGCAAGTAGTGTATTAAAACACTAGGCCTAGACTCGAACTCTCGATAGGCGATGATGGTGTAGTAAGCCCATTAGGCCAAACTATAGTGGTAGACAAGATCTTTCGGAATGTACCCCAGAGATTCGGGAGTGAACTTTCGAGCGGACTTAATGGAGTTACCCTTGGAGAGTTTGAGCTTATACTTGGAATGGATTGGTTAGTAGAACACCGAGCCATGTTGGATTGTCTTGACTAAGCGTATGGAACTAAGAACCCGGAGGATGAAGTGGTAATAATGATCGGAGAAAGGAGGAATTATTTATCTAATGTAGTTTGACCTTTGAAGGTTGAGAAGATGGTTAAGAAAGGTTGCAAAGCGTTCTTAGCTTTTGTAAGTGCGATAGGTGGGAAGGAGGAAGGTGTTAATGGAGTTAGGACGGTAAGGGACTTCGTAGATGTGTTTCGGAAGAGTTACGGAATACCCCAGCATGCAGAGAGGTGGAATTTGGGATTGACTTGCTCTCGGGGACGACTCCTGTGTCAATCGCTCCATCCGAATGGCACCAAAGGAGTTAGTGGAGCTCAAGCCTCGATACAAGAAGCTGTTGGACCGTGGGTTCATCCAGGCCAGTGTGTCTCGTGGGGAGCACCGGTCTTATTTATGAAGAAGAAGGACGGAACTATGCGTATGTGCATAGATTACCGTCGATTAAATAAGTGACCATTAAGAACAAGTATCCCTTGCCAAGGATCGATGACTTGTTTGATCATTTGAAGGGAGCCGGTGTTTTCGAAGATCGATTCTGGTCGGGATACCATCGATTGAAGGTAAAGGAGGTGATATCCATAAGACCGCTTTTAGGACAAGATATGGTCACTTGAGTTTGTGGTGATGCCGTTTGGGTTGTGAATGCTCGGTAGCGTTTATGGACATGATGAATCGGGTTTTCCAACCCTACTTGGATAGATTCGTCGTTGTGTTCATCGATGACATTTTGGTGTATTCAAGTCGGAGGAGGAGCATGATGAGCATCTCCGAGTCGTGTTGGAAGTGTTAAGGAAAAGAAGCTTTATGCCAAATTGACAAGTGCGAATTTTGGCTTAAGGAGGTGGCATTCCTAGGACATGTGGTATCCGCAGAAGGAATAAGAGTGGACCCTAGGAAGATCGAAGCAGTGTTGGATTGGAAACCACCTAGGTCCATGGCTGAAATTCAAAGTTTCTTAGGCTTGGCAGGCTATTACAGAAGGTTCGTGGAAGGATTCTCGTCAATAGCCGCGCCTTTAACCAAGTTACTAAGGAAGGAAGTACCTTGAATGGACTAATAAGCGACAAGAGAGCTTTGAAAAGCTTAAGAAGGTCTTGACAGAGGCTCGAGTGTTAATTCAATAGGAGGCGGGAAAGGAATTTGTGGTGTCTTGTGATGCTTCGTGACACGGGTTAGGGCGTGTGTTAATGCAAGATGGCAAAGTGGTTGCTTATGCGTCACGACGACTAAGGCCTCATGAGCTTAACTACCCAACTCATGACTTAGAGCTAGCGGTGGTTTTCGCCTTAAGGTTTGGAGGCACTACCTTTATGGAGAAAGGTCGATTATCTACAGACCACAAGAGCCTTAAGTATTTATTAACTCGAAGGAGTTGAACTTGAGGCGCGAAGGTGGGTGGAATTGTCAAGGACTATGGTATTCAATAGAGTATCATCCGAGCAAGGCAAATGTAGTAGCCAATGCCCTAAGTCGGAAGGTTGTATCGGATCTACGGGCTTTGTTCGCTCATATAAGTCTCAGATGATGATGGAAGCCTGTTGGCGAGTTGCAAGTCGAGCCCACATGGCTAAAGGAAGTGAAGGAGGACAGTTGGTGATAATGACTTAAGTACTAAGTTGCGCAAGTACAAGAAGGGGGTTAGAGGATTATGATGTCAACAATGAAGGAGTATTGTGCTACAAGGGTAAAGTCGTATGTAGAAGAACAAGGAGTTGAGACAAAAATTCTTGGGAAGCGCATGGTAGCCCTTGTGCTATGCATCCGGAGGCATCAAGTCAGTATAGAGATCTAAGGGAACAATTTTGGTGGTCTGACCTGAAACGAGAGGTGACTGAATTTGTGGGAAAATGTTTGACGTGTCAGCAAATTAAGGCTGAACACCAAGTCCCATCAGGATTGCTCCAACCAATCGAGATTCCCCAATGGAAGTGGGAAAGAATTACCATGGACTTCGTTAGTGGGCTTCCCCTTACGCCTACTAAGAAGGACTCGGTATGGGTGATAGTGGACCGTTTGACCAAGTCCGCACACTTTATTCCAGTCAGAATGGATTATTCTCTTCAGAAGTTGGCTAAGTTGTATGTGGCAGAAATTGTGAGATTACATGGAGTACCAATGTCGATCATCTCTGATAGAGACCCAAGGTTTACGTCTCGATTTTGGAAAGCACTTCATCAAGCTTTAGGCACTAAGCTAGACTTCACACTGACTTTTCATCCACAATCGACAGGCGATCTGAATGAGTTATACAAGTGTTGGAGGATATGTTGAGAGGTCGTGTAATGGATTTTGAGGAAGTTGGGAAGATTACTTGCCTTTAGCTGAATTCGCCTACAACAACGACTATCAAGCCGAAGATTCGGATGGCACCGTCTGAAGCATTGTATGGAAGGAAGTGTAGAACACCTACTTGTTGGACCGAGTTAGGAGAAACCGAGTTTTGGGTCCGAGTTAGTGGCGTAAACCGAAGAGAAGGTTGAGTTAATTAAGCACGGTTGAAGGAAGCCTCGATAAGCAAAAGTCGTCGTGAGACCTTAAGCGAAAGGAAATAGAGTTTGAAGTGGGAGATCAAGTGTTCTTGAAAGTCTCACCTTGGAAGAAGGTAATGAGGTTTGGCAGAAAGGGAAGCTAAGCCCAAGATTTATAGGGCCTTATCAATCTTGAAGCGCGTTGGGCGATGGCATACCAACTAGAGTTGCCACGAATTGAAGCGAGATGCACGACGTATTTCATGTGTCCATGTTACGTCGCTATCGATCGGATCCATCTCATGTGGTACCGGTTGAAGAGGTGGAACTAAGGCGGACTTATCCTATGAGGAAGAATCGATTCGGATCTTGGAGCGTGATGTGAAAGTACTACGAAGAAGGCAGTTCCTCTAGTCAAAGTGCTATGGCGCAATCATGGAGCGGAAGAAGCTTCGTGGGAGCCAGAAGAGGCGATGAGATAGCAATACCCTCAACTATTTTAGTTAGGAAATTTCGGGACGAAATTTTGTTTAAGGGGTAGAAGCGTAACATCCACGAATAGGGCCTATGCATTTCAGTTCAATTGTATGAAATGACAAGTTTCAAGTTCTATGAATAAATTTTGATACCTTTGGAAACCTAGAAATGCATGAAAATGGAAATGAAAATGGAGATGGAAATGAAAATGGAAATGGAAATGGAAATGGACATTTTTGGAAACTAAGACATTTTTGGAAACCTAAACATTTTGGAAACCTGAACATTTTGGAAACCTAAAGATGTAAGGAAAATGGCAAGTTACAGAGCCGCGCAAAAATTTTAGGAAACTTAGAAATAAGGCCGGAATGACAAATTTTAAAGCCCAAAATAGGAAATAAGGGCAAGAGGGCCTTAAAACAAAAAGTTGGTGAATTTTGACATACAATCGAGCTTGGAAAAGTGGCCTGAAGTGTCACTTAGGGTTTATGGGAATGGCACGAGTTCGAGTCACTTGGAAAGCAATTATTGAAGGTTTAATTTTGCTTCCCAAGGCTAGGGGTGGACGGCACTTGGTTGCTAAAAAGGAGAGAGTTTTATTTTATTAAAACTTGTCAAATTAAAGTGATAAATAAAGGATTTATTCGCTAAGATAAATGAGGAATTAAAGGATGGATTAAAGACTTTTAATTTAATTAAGTGATAATTAATGGAGATTAAATTATCACTTGGGAGAATAGTGGCCAAGTTTTGGACTCTTGGTCTAGCAATTTCAGTTAAAAGAGGAAAAGTGAGACTTTTCTCTCATTCACTCTCTTTGCCAAATTTTGCTCTCTCTTCCCCCTCTCTTTGCCGAATTTTCCCCTAAGCAAGGACTCCATCTTTTCTTTTCCTTTCCTTTGCCATTGCCTAGTCAAAACCTTTCTCTTCCAATCTCGGTTAAATCTCCATAGCGGATCTCGAAACTCAAGACAAGGAAACAAGTGATTAAAGACATCAAGGTAAGGATTAGCCATTCAATTTTCTTTCTTTCTTTTCTAGTTGCCGAAAGTAAAGGCCTAATCCCCATTCTTTTTGATCATGGCCAAATATACAAGGGATCTCAAGTTTCACAACTACAGAATACAAAGATCAAGGATTTTAGGTAAAGACACTTGATTCTTGTTCCTTTAAATCATTTAATCAAGGTTTAAGATAATAACCTCTCTTATGTCTATGGCCGAATGTCAAAGGAGGAGTTTTCGGGATTTCAGATTCGAGGAAATTAAGGTAAGACATATTCGGCCAAAGGCCAATTACAACTATTTAAAGTTAGATCAGATCTAACATATGAATTTTAGGGATTTCGACAGATATTCAAGACAAAAAGGGAACTTTCGGGATTTGGAATCTATAAGGTAAGTCTCTAAAATAATCGACCAAAGGTTGTGAGAGTATCTAAATCAATTCCTTAATTTTGAAAAGCGAAAAACTAACCATATTGAACTACAAGGTTGGCGAATATCGGCAGAGGAAAAACCAAACTTTGGATTTGTATAAACACCAAATCGGCAGAGGTGAGTTCTTTTTACAAATCCTACTAGGATTTGGTTTTGTTTAAGCCAAAAGGGTTTATTAATGTGTTTTAATTGGTGGGCGAATATAGGAATTAATAGATCTAAAATTAGATCGGGATTCTCGAGATCTCAAGGAATCAATTGCTTAAAGCAGTGTGTACCCTTACTATCCTTCAATATTTTATGGCTAAATATTATAGTATATGATATGAATAATAATGTGAATGTGGCTATGTACCACAAATGTGGCAAAAAGTACCAGTACATTTCCTACTTCGATAGGATTGTGAAAATGTTATTTTATAATATGCGAATATATGTATATGAACATGAAATTAAGTTATGCATAATATATGAATTTTGGGGCATTGGGTTTTATGTGAAAGGGGAGAACAGTGTTGACTTGGTCTCACCAATGAAGGTGTTGACTTCGGTCTCACCAACGAAATATGTTGACTACGGTCACATTGCGAAATTTTGGTAACTTCGGTTACAATAGTGTCTAAAGACACAACGTATAAATTTGATTATAGTGTCTAATGACACAACGTATATGGGCGAATGCCTTTGATGGAGAGTAGCGGATGGAGGGTTGACTTAGTAGTCCCCACGGTGTGCAGGTTGGTACGGGGGAGTGTAGTGGATGGCTAATTAGGATTGGGTTTGGGTTGCATCATAATTTCATTATTATATGGACTTGATGATTTGAACATGAATGCCTGATTTATTGAATGATAGTATTGTGTGCACATTGAGTCATTGACTCACCCCATTGTGGGAATTATTTTTCGGTGATGAGCGTGATTTTGACCGGGTAGGTGGACCATGAGGTGGCTATGCTACATGCAAAAATTTCATTTAGTTTGGACTTCATTTTATTTTTAGTTACTTTTATTCTATTTTGGGTTTTACTTGATGTAATAAGGCCTTAAGGCCCAGTGGATTATACTTTATGTTTGCTTACTGTTAAGTTTCATGCTAAGAACTATATTGGATATATTTTATTAAATGGGCTTACAAGATTAAATAAATGGGTTTCCAATCTAAGCCCAGCTTAAAATAATAGTTTTTCTAAAAATTTACAATTTTCTCTAAGTATCGAAAATGATTTTGAAATCGGTTTACTTTAGGAACATACCAGATCCGGTTCAGGCTCGTGGGCCGGGTGTGGGGTGTTTCAATATGCCTCTAAAACGACGTCGGTTTGGGCATGCCTATCAGGCACCAAAACGACGTCGTTTCAAGCGTCCGACCCGATTACTCGACCCGCTCCAGGTAGGATACGCGTGTTTTTCACAAATGGGGGATTTATGCGCCCAGTCCTTCCGTTTTTTCAAATTATTTCAATTAAATCTTTTTTATTTTCAAATCTAGTCGGACAGTTCCATATTTGTTTTAATCTGGTCCTTTTGAGGCGCTGTGTTTCAAGAGTATGGGATAATATTTCCTTTGGTCCCTCCTTTGTTTTGCGCATCACATTGGGGTCCTTTTCCCCTTTTATTTGTTTTAAATTGGCCCCGAAATTTTATTTTTAATTCATTTTAGCCCCCTTTTTTTTGCTATTAAGATTATTATTATTTCTATTATTATTCCATTATTATCATTTTGCATTATTATTAGTACTACTATTATTTATTTTGTTATTACTTTTACTATTGTTATTTTTATCATTTTATTATAACTACTATTACTATTATTATCATCATTACTATCATTCTTATTTTTTTATTAGTATCATTATTATTATTTTATTTTTACTACCACTATTATCATTATATTTTATGTTTTATTCCTTTCCTATTATTATTTATTATATTTTCTATCATTATCATTAAATTATTATTTTCTTTTCTTATTATTATTTTAATTATTATTATTGTTGTTATTCTATTATTATTACTATACTACTATCATTATTAAGTATTACTATTATTATTTTCTATTATTACCATTGTCATTATTTTTTTATATATCATTAATAATTTTAACCTTATGATTACATTTAAAATTATATTATGTTGTATTATTTTCATCTTATTATTATTATTACTACTACGTATTACTATTACTATTATCATTTTTTTATAAACATAATCTTTCTTACTACGATTATTATTTCTTACTTTATTATTTTTTATTTTACTACTTTATTATTATTCTTATTATTTATTATCCGTATATGTACATATACCTTTTCTTTATCATTTCATTTATCGATTGTTATTATTATTATTACTATTATTAGTATTTTTATATCAACTATATTTACATCCATATTTGTTTTCTTAAGTTTTGCACTATATCGTTAAACAAAATACATTTTGTAAAGCCATCACATTTCATCTAAAGGTCTTAAAATAAGACAATGTTTCGTATTTAGAAAATTCAGGGAATAGTGCCCTGACGTGCTGGGTTGTGATTTTCCGTTTAACTAAATAACCTAACATCCTTTTAACGAAACTTCGTAAATCATGAGATAACTTTGATTACGAAGGATTAAAATATTATGTCCTAACATGCTGGATGTGATGTTTATATCCTTTTGGAACAAATAAATCTCAATTTTTAACTCAAACATCTATATTTATTTTCTTAGTTTAACACTATTAAACAAAATACGTTTTGCAAAATTATTATATTTCATCCAAAGGTTTTTAAATAAGGCAATGTTTATGTTTAGAAATTCGGGGAATAGTGCCCTAACGTCTTTGGGTTTCGATTTCGGTTTGACTAAATAACTAAACATCCTTTTAATAAATTTAAGTAAATCATGAGATAATTTTGATCACGAAGATTTAAAATATCGTGTCTTAACGTCTTTGGATGTGATGTTTGTATCCTCTCGAACAAAGAAATCTCAAATTTCATTCAAATTATCCAAACATTTTCTAAAGGATCCGTATTTTAAAATCTTTTCAAATTTTCGACATTAAGACACTAATTAATCAATTTGGTACCAATTTTGGGCGTGACGAGGGTGCTAAACCTTCCTCCCACGTAACCGACTCCCGAACCCATTTTTTGAGTTTCGCAGACCAAAATCGTTGTTTTGATAAATCAAAATGTTATGAGGTGACCCGATCACACCTCATCAAAAAGGATTGGTGGCGACTCCCATTTTTTATCTTCATTTTTCAAAACCAAAGTCGACCCGTCGTTTTTCCAAAAAAAATGGTTTCGACAGCTTGGCGACTCCACTGGGGACTTGTATAAGAGAGTCAAGCCACGAGTTGATTAATTTTTTTCTTTTTGTCGAAAATTGAAAATTTGGTTTTAATATACGATCCTTTCTTTGCATTTCGTCTGCTTTATGTTACGATCTTAATCATTGTTTTCCTATTTCCTTTATTTGCTTCAAGCTTTTGAAATCTTTGCACATTCCATTGCATGACCGTCGTGGTCGCACCTTTTAACGGGAGTGAGAAACTACTCTTTCATGAGGTCTTCACCTCCGTGCAGGATAGTGGATCGCTTTCGGGATACATCCGTACCTATGTCTTCGTGAGATTTTCATCTCCGTGCAGCCATAGGGAAATGTATTTCCCTGAACTGAACTCGATCTATATGAGCCTATAATGGGTAAAGATCGAGGAATCTGCTGGTTCGGGTACCTCTCTTTAGAACCAAACTGCATATAGCGTACCTTAGGAACCCACTCTAGGTAGAACCGTTCCAAACCCCTAGTAGTCACCCAGATAGGTACTTTATTCTGTTGTTTATTTCTTTTGTGCTAACGTGTTTCTTTTGTTTTAATTGCATTGCATCGCATCATCTTAGAAAGAAGGTATTGATTAATATTTGATTGCTAAATAGAAGAGTTTGTCATAAGGAAATGGGTTACTTGATAAAGTGGATTATAATACGGTCGTTCGAACATAGTCCAGGAAAACAACAAGAGATGGCTGATAGAGCACAGAAGAATACAAAACTTTTCCCATAGATTCAAGCCGACAAGGATTATTCGAGAGTCATCGTGTCTCCATTTTCTAAAAGAAGCTTATGAACATCGCGGAGGATAAGCGAGTGAAGAGGTACAGGCTTGGACCAAGCAACAAGGAGCTAGAAGAGGCATCTATTGGGAAAGTTCATGGGACACGACCATAACATCTGGATACGAAGAAGAGGATTTCACCTGGACTATGAGGACAAAGTCATATATGTAATCCGTTTTATGTAAAGAAATGTATTTTCTAGAAAAGTTCTTCTAATGGAATTGAATTCATAATCAACGCCTCTCTTTTCTTTGCATTCATTCCATGCATTTGCATTGCATTTCATGCATTTGCATCACATCATATCACATGCATTAAAATTCGTAGAAAGACCCTAATTAGGTGAAATTATTTCAGTTAACTTAGAAGACATGGAACAAAGATTGGAGAGAATAGAGAAAATGCAAATACAGATGCAAGAGCAATTAACCAAAATTCAACAAGAGATGCGAGAACAAATGCTAGAATTCCAAAGGAATATGATGGGCCAGTTAACCCAGTTACTAGCTGAAAAACTTGAAAGGAGTGACCCAGTGGTCAATAGTATGGATGATGATGAAGAAATCGTTTATGCCCCGATAAATATCCCGACTCAACCAGACGCGTAGTCGCATAGGGTACCCGTCATTATCGAACCCCAATGTCAGACTAATACCTCGGCCTTGTTGAACTTTTCGATGGGCTCATGTTTTAACCTTGAGGATGATCTGCCAAACCGAGTGTTCAGGCAGAGACAAAAGAAATGAGAGAGCGGACTTTGAAGGCCCCGAAGAAGAAGAAAAAAGAAGCGGGTAGTACGAGTAAGTATGACAAAGGCCATTCGGAGCCGATTACAGTAAGCCAGCTAAGGATGGTGACTACCAGCCGTCAAGGCCCTCTAGACAGGATTCCAACTCAAAGCCTAACACTGGAACACCCCAGTTCACTCATATTCCCATGACATATAGGGAGTTATACCAGGACTTATTTGATATGCATGTTGTAGCTCCTTATTACACGAAAACGATGCAACCTCCATACCTAAAATGGTACGACCCAAATGCCCAATGTGAGTACCACGCAGGGGTCACAGGGCATTCGGTAGAAAATTGCCTTGCTTTCAAGAAATTGGTGGAAAAATTTATTAACATGGGTATTGTGAAGATAGATGACACGCCAAATGCAGAAATATGAACCTAGCAGCGTTTGGAACAATGAGACTGTGAAGGGATCCCTGTATTTTAGCTAATTTAGAGTAATATTTAAAACATGCTTGTTGCTTTAAGTCTAGAGGCAATAAGAGTCCTTTTGTGAAATAGGCTTGTGTCCAGAATTTTTATTTCAACCAAATGCATCTTTCTAAGTAAATATTTTCATTCTTTACATTTTATTCTGTACATTTTTTCATTTTTTATTCATGACCATATCATACGAATAATTATCCTTAGAATCATTTATTCTTTGGATTTTTTACCTTCATACCCACAATGGGTCCCTAGATATCAATGACATGAGTGACGCTGTTACTGACTCTCCTTTTAGTGAGATATGTGTCTAGAGAGATCTAAGGATTTTGAAGATGACAGAGATTACAACTTATTTCCTAATTTGTTGAGAATGGTAGATCCTGCCTTACGAAGTGCCAGCGGACACTTAGCTCATCACAGAAATAAGGCGAGACATCATTGAGTTGTTTTCGATAATTCAAAGATGTTTTCGCACAATCATATCAAGGTACACTAGGCCACTGAAACATGGGTATGCTGTTAAGATTGGTGTTTAAAGAATCCACGTTAATGGTTCTACAATGGCCAAGCTAACCAGGAGGTTCGAGCTACTGGTTTACCAAAAAATAGAAATTGAATACAGGATTTATGCGCCTCCTTTATTTCTTCACAGATTCCCTATATATGGGGCATGGACATTATCAAGCCAGTCTCCTCAAAAGCTTTTAGCCAACATCGATTCATATTCATGGTCGTTGGTTACCTCACTGAGAGGGTGAAAGTCGCTTCATATGCCAAAATTACAAAGTTGGCAGTCATAAAATTCAAATTCAAATATTAAAAAAAAAAACAAAGAGTGACAATAAAGAATGTTGGAAAGGAACATAATTGCACAATGTCAAAGATTTACAGTCTGTTCAAAGATTAGATACCATTCAGTACAACAAAGGCAGCAAAAAAAAAACATTCAAAAATTTTTGAAAAAATGACTAAGACTTGTAAAGGTTGGCATAGAGAAGTTACCATTTACCCTCTAGGTTTCTTGAACGTTGGCCAGGACTTTTGCCGGGGCATCTTTCCCATTGGTTTATGAAAGGGAAATAATTGTTGGAAGATAAGATTCCTTTTCCCCAAGCTTGGATTGAATTAGATGAAGTAGAATGCCTCCAGTAAGCTTGATTGAAAGTATTTAGCATGGTCAAATGCACCAAAAACGGATACGGGCTTATTACAAAAGGTTCGCTCAAGATAATTTCAGGAGGGGAACCTGGCATTAGGAAGGATTCTCCTTATCCAAAAGGACTCCAGAGGAAAATAAATGCCTTATGCAGTAAAGAAGGCTTGTATTGGAGAAGCATGGATACTAACCGAGATGGAAGGCAAGGACCTCCCCAATCTAGTGAGTTCAGATTCAATAAAAAAAGTTTTCCAAAAAAAAAAAACAAAAAAAAAGAAGAAAGAAAAAAGGAGAGGCCAAGGCGAAAACCTACAAAAGGCGCTTTGAGACCAAAAGGGATTTGAGTTGAAAACCCAAGAAGAGCGGCTCAAATTTTGTTCGAAAGTGGGGCATACAGTAGCCTTACTACGCTTGAATTAATAATGAAGAAGTATGTTACGTCTTGGGGCATCGACAAAGTACTCCAGATCCCCTTAACACATATTGAGCTTAAAAATGGTCCTCAAGAAGTTTGAACAAAGAAGCTCAGGCTGCAATATCTGGGGCACCTAGTTTTCATTTTACCCATTTTTGTTATTTGTGTTTATTCATTTCAAAGTACACTACCAATAAATTTTCTTCTTCATTGCATTTGCTAGCTGTGATTAACTTATTTGTTCGAGCTATGCTTTCAATTAGTTTCCTTCTTGTCCATTGTTGCGATATTTTTCAAGCATTTTGCATTGAAATAATGATTGGTGGACTAATAATACTTTCATAAAAGGAGTTTCGCATATTACTCTGGGAGCTTCTGAATAATACAAGGACTTGAAACAGGACTATTGTTTAGAACTTACCAAGCCTAAGGTCTGAAAATATTAGAGAAAGATGATTATCTCTTTGGACTCTTTTATTGGTTGAACAAAAGACAAGACATTTCGACGATGATACAACCTCAATGAATAACGAGCAATATCAACCCAACTGTACAAGGGGATCATTCTCAGGAAAAGAAAAATGATACTCTGCATTCATCCAAATATCAGGCATATACATCTGGTTATTACACCCAGTGAATGGTGTAACAGATCAAATTGATCCTATACCTTGGAGTTACAGCAGGATGGATAGAAGAAACCAAACGTTATTCTCTTAAAGTTGCAGTGGGAGGTACAAACTTTATGTCCCATAAGGTACAGTGAAAGGGACTCTGAAATTACTGCGGGGCAAGCTTGCTGAGGGGAATATGATCATTTCTTTGGATTTTTTGTCAAAGATACCGGCTGAATGAAAAAGCATGATAACGCATCAGTGATAGAACCTTAATAAACTACGAGCAATGACGACCCTAAGCATTTAAAAAGGGATCATTTCATTTTGCATTCATACATCATCATTCAAAGCACGTTTAGTTAGGAGCATTCAACTTATTCTGATCATTGCATCCTAATCATTGTAAAAATACCATTCTCATGACATTCTGCATTCATGCAAGTGTCGTCCATAACACATGTAGTTAGGAGGCTTTGAGTCATTCCGATCATAGCATCCTCATCATTTGCATAAGCACATAAAATTAATTCTACAGGACAGGTTCCTCAAAGAACGGTGTAGCAATATCGAAGTTCAAATTTTGTTCCCTAGAGATGGTAGTGGAGCAGACTGAAGATTGAAGTATTCCTGAGATAGTAGGGAAGCAAACTGGAAAGTTCAGATTTTGTTCCCTAGAGATGGTAGTGGAGCAGACTGAATATTGAAGTCTTCTTGAGATAGTAGGGAAGCAAATTGGAAAGTTCAGATTTTGTTCCCTAGAGATGATAGTGGAGGAGACTGAAGATTGAAGTCTTCCTGAGATTGTAAGGAAGCAAATTGGAAAGTTTAGAATTCTTATTTCCTCGAAGTTCCCGTGGAGTAGGTTGAGATTACAAATCCCATCTCCCTGAGTTAACAATGAGGATAAATTTTTATTTCTTTGAAGTTTCAGTAGAAAAGATGGAGATTACGAATCTCTTCTCCCTGAATTCTTATTTCCTCAAAGTTTCCGTGGAATAGGTTGAGATTACAATTCCCGTCTCCCTGAGTTAAAAATGAGGATAAATTTTTATTTCTTTGAAGTTTCAGTAGAGAAGATTGAGATTACGGATCTCTTCTCCCTAAATTCTTATTTCCTCGAAGTTCTCGTGGAGTAGGTTGATATTACAAATCCCATCTTCCTGAGTTAACAATGAGGGAGTAAATTCTTATTTCTTTGAAGTTTCGGCAGAGAAGATGGAGATTACGAATCTCTTCTCCCTGAATTCTTATTTCCTCGAAGTTTCCGTAGAGTAGGTTGAGATTACAAATCTCGTCTCCCTAAGTTAACAATGAGGATAAATTCTTATTTTTTTAAAGTTTCAGTAGAGAAGATGGAGATTACGAATCTCTTCTCCCTGAATTCTTATTTCCTCGAAGTTCCAGTGGAGTAGGTTGAGATTACAAATCCCGTTTCCCTGAGTTTACAATAAGGATCAATCCTTATCTCTTTGAAGTAGAGAAGATTGAGTAGAGCGGATTAAAGCTACAGGTCCTATCTCTCTGAAATAGTAGTGGAGTGGATCAAAGCAACAAGATAAGGTGGACTAGAATGAGACTACCTGAAGAAAAAGAGATAGACTCAGCAAAACCGGGCAAAATTGGTCCTTTTAAAGTCCTTGCTTCGTTCTCATTACACGACAACAAGCAAAGAGGGGTAGCTGTAGAACCCAAATTTTTCCCGGGACCCAAAAACGAATGGCCCATTTCACAACCCAATACCCAAAATTTATCAGCAGACCCAAAAACATTAAACTAAACACTCAAACCCAAATTACAAACCCATTAACAGGCCCAAAACATTAGAATTTTTTAGAAAAATTTAGGGTTTCTAAAACCCTAAATTAGCCTAGCCACCGCCTCTCTTCTGACGTCGCTTCTGCCAAAGCCTGCTTGCCACCGCCCTCCACTTGCTCCACTTGTACCTGCGAAATAAACAGAAAAGACAAGAAAGTCATAAATCAAACAACTTGTAAATGGCTATAAAAGCCAAAAATCCATTGTAATATGGCAGGATTTATTGAATAAGAAACAGAGAGATTCGATTATTTTCTTTCAAATACCAGAAACAACATTTTCACACAAACAAAAATACAAACACTCGCAAGCAGATTGAACATTAAAAAACCACTAAAAGTCAGAGTAGAGACCAAAGAGGGTTTTTTTTCTTTATATTTTCGAAGCCTTTTTTTCTTCTTCTTCTTTTGACACATATATGCACGTATATTATTATTACTATTTTTTAAAAAAATTAAAATAAAAAAAATACAATTTTTACCTTTTTTGGCCACTGCAGGTCTTGTGATGGCCGTGTATGGGCGCCTTGACGACGGAGAAGCGGTCTGGTGGCCGGATGCTCGCCAGACTTCAGATCCTGCAGAGAAAAACAAAGAAAGAACCAGATTTTTTTTTAAAGAGCAGGTGAAAAATGAATTTTTTTGAAAGATTTTTGCCTTAAATAGGCCTCTAAAACGACGTCGTTTTGGGCAGGCCTCTCAGGCACTAAAACGACGTCGTTTCAAGCGTCCGACCCGAATACCCGACCCGCTCCAGGTTAGATCCGCGTGTTTTTCACAAAGGGGGGATTTATGCACCCAGTCCTTCCGTTTTTTCATATTATTTCAATTAAATCTTTTTTATTTTCAAATCTAGCCCGACAGTTCCATATTTGTTTTAATCTGGTCCTTTTGAGGCACAGTGTTTCAGGAGTATGGGATAATTTTCCCTTTGGTCCCTCCTTTGTTTTGCGCATCACATTGGGGTCCTTTTCCCCTTTTATTTATTTTAAATTGGCCCCAAAATTTTATTTTTAATTCATTTTAGCCCCTTTTCTTTTGCTATTAAGATTATTATTATTATTTCATTATTATTCCATTATTATCATTTTGCATTATTATTAGTACTACTATTATTATTTATTTTGTTATTACTTTTACTTTTGTTATTTTTATCATTTTATTATAACTACTATTATTATTATTATCATCATTACTATCATTCTTATTTTTATTAGTATCATTATTATTCTTTTATTTTTACTACCACTATTATCATTATATTTTATGTTTTATTCCTTTCCTATTATTATTTATTATATTTTCTATCATTATTATTAGATTATTATTTTCTTATTAATGTATTATTACTTTCTTTTTTATTATTTTTATTATTATTATTATTATTATTATTATTATTATTATTATTCTATTATTATTACTATCCTACTATCATTATTAAGTATTACTATTATTATTTTCTATTATTACCATTGTCATTATTTTTTTATATATCATTAATCATTTTAACCTTATGATTACATTTAAAATTATATTATGTTGTATTATTTTTATCTTATTATTATTACTACTATTATTACTATTACTATTATCATTTTTTTGTAAACATAATCTTTCTTACTACGATTATTATTTCTTACTTTATTTTTTACTTTTTATTATTATTCTTATTATTTATTATCGTATATGTATATATACATTTTCTTTATCATTTCGTTTATAGATTGTTATTATTGTCGTAACCATTTTTTAAAAAAACAGGATTCGACTTTGGTTTTGAAAATAAGAATAAAACGGGAGTCGCCACCGACCTTTATTTGGTGTGATCGGATCACCTTTATTTTAATAAAACATTTTGCTTTACTAAAACAGTGTTTTTGGTGCGAAGTTCGAAAATCGGGTTCGGAGTCGGTTACATACGAGGAAGGGTTAGCACCTCGTCGTCCAAAATTGGTACCAAAATGATTAATCGGTGTCTTAATGTCGAAAGTCGAAAAGGTTTTAAAATACGGGTCTTTTAAAAGGTATTTGGGTTTTGAGATATTTTGTTCGAGAGGGTACGAACATCACATCCAAAGACGTTAGGACATGATATTCTAAACCTTCGTAATCAAAACTATCTCATGATTTCTGAAGTTTACCAAAAGGATATTTAGTTATTTAGTCGACGGAAAATCGTAACTCAAAGACGTTAGGGCACTACTCTCAACATTACCTTTATTTCAAAACCTTTAAATGGAGTATAGTAATCTTACAAAATACATCGTATCGGATCGAACTTAAGAAAGGGGCTTGAGTCAAAACTTGAGATTTTTTTGTCCCGAAAAGATACAAACATCACATCCAGCACGTTAGGACACGATGTTTTAATCTCTCGTAATCAAAGTCATCTCGTGATTAGCAGAACTTCGTAAAAGGAATGTTAAGTTATTTAGTTAAACGAAAAATCACAACCCAGCACGTTAGGGCACTATTTCCTGAGTTTCTAAATACCAAAACATTGTCTTATTTTGAAATCTTTTAGATGAAATATGATGATTTTACGAAAGATGTTTTGTTCAATAATATAATACAAAATGAAGATAACAAATGGGGATGTGAATGTTACAAATAAAAAATACAAGTAATAGTAATAATAATGATAATACAAAGTAGTAATGAAAATGAACAAATAAATAAATAAATAAAATAAGAAATAACAATGACAAGATAATAATGATGATACTTGAAATGAAAATAAAATAATGATGATAATATGTAAAAAGAATAATTGTTGCAATTAATACATGAAATAATATATATCAAATAAAAATATATGCATATAAAAAATAATATAATAGTAATAATAATAATGATAAAATAATGATAAAAATAGATAATAATAATGATGATGAAGACAACAAATAATAATAATAAGTAAAATAACAATCTAGGTCATAATAATGGTAAAAAACATACGATCATAATAATAAATAATAGTAATAACAAGCGAATAATAGTAGAAATATAACTAAAATAACGAATAATAATGTGTTATAGTAAATATGATAATAGAATCAAATAATAGTGAAAATATAAACAAAATAATAAATAATAATAATAATAATAAAGTTAGTAAAATGCATTAATAATAAAATATAAAATATAATAATGATAATAACGGTAATATAATAACAAAAGACTAAAAATATTGCAAAATAATTAAAACAAGATTAAATTGCATTAAAAATAAAAGTTTTGGGGTTAATTGAAATAAAATAAAAGAAAGGGGGCTATTTACAGCGTGAAAAGAATGGAGGGACCAAAGAGGCAATAAACCCTTTGACCAAAAGCATGCAATGAGAAGGGACCTAATTGCGAATCCGAGTAAATTTTGGGACAAATTTGAGAATAATAAAAGCTGGATTGGAAAGGTAAAATGCGGAAGGACAGCGTAAATATCCCATTTTTCAGGCAAAACACGCGGATCCTAGGCGGGTCGGATCGGATCGGGTCGGTCCAGGGTGAAACGACGTCGTTTTGGGGCTTATGGGCGCCGACCAAAACGACGTCGTTTTGATTCGGCTATATAATCAATTTTTTTTTTGCAAAAATTTCATTTCTCATCTCCCTTAAAAAAAAACTGATTTGGTTTTCTTCTTTCTCTCTGCAGGTGGGGAGCTCCGGAGGGATTCCGGCCGTCGGACCGGTGCTCTGGCCACCGCCCATGGTGGCCGAAAAAGGTAAAAATTTTGGTTTTTTTATTATTTTTTTATGTCTTTCTTCTTTTTATATACTATTATTTATACATATATATATGTGTATTTAAAAAAGAAGACGAAAAAAAAAAACAGATCGAAAACGCAGACTTTACCCTTTTTTCTGTTTTTGATTCTTTTTCTCGTTTAATCTTTGTCCCGGAATTTGTGTTGATTTTGCTTGCAATTTCATCGGTTTTGAATGTTTGAACCTCTTCTTTTTCGATTGAAAGGAAAAAACTTTTTGCTTGAATCTCTATTTCCTTTATGTATTTCCGAAGAAAAAAAAAACTTTTTTTTACAAAGTTATTTTCGGGCTTTTTATAGCCAAAAGAACAAGAAAAATACATTTTTTGCTTCTATTTGGTCTTGTCCTTTCGCAGGTACACTCGGGGCGGTGGAGCGGTCGAGGGCGGACTGCCGGTCGAGAGGCGGTGGAGGAGGCGTCGTGTGCAGAGGCGGGTGGAGAGTCGGTGTTAGGCGGAGGTAGGTCTTTGCGCTAGGGTTTCGAAACCCTAGCTTCTGGATTTGGGCCTTTTGGGCCTGTTTCATTTGAGTTCTTTTTTTTTGTGGTTTGGGCCTGTAATTGGGTTTTAAATGTTGTAAATGGGCCCGGGCAATTTGGGCCATCTACAGCTGCCCCTCTTTGCTCATTGTCGTGCAACGGGAATAGAGCAAAGACATAAAGAGGGACCAAATTTACGGTTTCTTTGAGTCGACTTCTCGTGTGCTCTTCTTGAGTAGCGTCGCTCCGTCCATCGTGATATTATTGCTTGATCCACTCCACCGCTATGTGGCTTCAATTTGCTCTTCTTGTGACTTCAATGGGATGTGACTTGTTTTATTTTGGATTGCTCATTGCTTCTCCAGAAAGATGAGGTCTTTGATATTCAGCCTATTCCACTGCTAGTTAAAGCAATATGGACTAAAGCTTAACCATGCTCCCTACTGGTTAGGGGCAGGAATTACAAATTTTGACCTATTCCACTGTTAGTTAGGGACATAGGACAGTGGCCTAAATCATGTTCCCTTCTGGTTAGGGAGCCAAGATTTGCCTTCGATCTTGCCCCACTACTGGTTAGGGACAAGATCTACAATTTTTGACCCATTCCACTGCTGGTCAGTGGTAATAGGACGGTGGCTTAAATCGTGTTCCCCACTGGTTAGTGAGCCATGATTTGCCTTCGATCTTGCCCCACTACTGGTTAGGGACAAGATTTACAAATTTTGACCTATTCCACTGCTGGTTAGTGGCAATAAGTCGGTGGCCTAAATCATGTTCCCTACTGGTTAGGGAGCCAAGATTTGCCTTCGATCTTGTCCCACTACTAGTTAGGGTAACAAGATCTATAATTTTTGACCTATTCCACTGCTGGTCAGTGGCAATAGGACAATCTTCAACCTATTCCACCATTGGTTGATGGCAATAGGACTATCTTCAACCTATTCCATCACTGGTTGATGGTAATAGGACAATCTTCCACTTATTCCAACTACTGGTTCGTAGCAATAAGGTAATCTTCAACTTATTCCACTGCTGGTCAGTGGCAATAAGGTAATTTTCAACTTATTCCACTGCTGGTCAGTGGCAATAAGACAATCTTCAATAGTGTTGCTATACCGTCCTCTAGGGACATATCCTGTAGACTTGATTTTATATGTTTGTGTTTATGCCAAAGGATGCGGATGCTATGGTCAAAATGACTCAAATGCTCCTAACTACGTGTGATATGAATGACACTTACATGAATGCAGAATGTCATGAGAATGATGATTTCTCATTAAGATGCAATGATTGTAATAAATCGAATGCTCCTAACTAAATGATATTATGAAGGACATTTGCATGAATGCAGGATGTCATGAGAATGATCTCTTTTAAAAGTTTAGGGCTGTAATTGCTCGTTCGCTCGTCAAGGTCAGGACACAGACGCAACATCTTGTCTGATATCTATGCCTGCGAATCTGAAGAAATGGTCATAATTTTGGACTCCTCTTCTTTGAATGTTTCCAACCCCTAAGTGTGGTGATTCCTAAACAACAGTCTTGTTTTAAGTTCCTATGCTGTTTAGAGGCTTCCAGAGTAATAGGTGGAACTCTTTTTCATGGGTCGTTATTTCAATTGCAAACAAATTAAAGATTTAAAATAACAATGGAATTTGTGAAGAATGGAATAGGATTTAAATCAACAAAAGTAAACATTATTGGAGTACAAAAAATGGGTAAAAAGAAAAAGTAGGTGCCCTAGATATCGCAGCCTGAGCTTCACCACTAGATCCTTCCGAAGATCATTTGAGCTGAATAGACGTTGGGAGATCTGCAGTGCTTTGTAGATGTTCCGAGGTGTAACATTCCTCTTTTTGCTAATTCTGGGGGAAAAAGATTCTCACATACCTCTTTTTCGTGCAAATTTGAGCCGCCCTTATCGGGTTTTCGACTCAAAGTCCCTTTGGTCTCAAAGTGCCCTTTACTGGGTTTTCACTTGACCTCTCAGGGTTTTTTTAGGTCTTAAAGTGCCCTTTTGGGTTTTCACTTTAGCCTTTCCTTCTTCGAGCATAATACTTCTAAGCGAATCAATTTATGGGATTGGGTAGATTTTTCCCATCCATCTCGGCCAAGATTAGTGCCCTCCGAGAAAACCTTTTCACCACATAAGGTCCTTCCCAATTCGGCATCCATTTCCCTCTGAAATCCTTTTGTATGGGGAGGATTTTTTTCAAAACTAAGTCTCCCTCGTGGAATTCTCTTGGACGCAAATTTTTGTTGTATGCTCGCATCATCCGCTTTTGGTACATCTGACCATGATGGATAACTTTCAATCTCTTTTCTTCGATCAGATTCAATTGATCATATCGAGCTTGGATCCATTTTGCTTCATCCAATTTCAATTCGGACAATACTCGAAGGGACAGAATTTCAACTTCGATGGGTAACACCGCCTCCATTCCGTAAACTAATGAGAAAGGAGTTGCCCCGGTGGAAGTTCTGATTGACGTTCGATAGGCGAAAAGGGCAAATGGTAATTTCTCGTGCCAATCTTTGTAAGTCTCATTCATCTTCCCTATTATCCTCTTGATGTTCTTATTAGCTGCTTCAACTGCACCTTTCATCTTTGGGCGATATGGTGACGAATTGTGATGTCTGACCTTGAATTGCCTACAGACTTCTGTGATCATGCTGTTGTTCAAGTTTAATGCATTATCAGATATGATCCTCTCAGGCATTCCATATCGACATATGATCTCCTTTTTTAGGAACTTGCTGACCACTGATTTTGTCACATTGGCATATAAAGTGGCCTCCACCCATTTAGTGAAGTAATCAATTACCATGAAGATGAACCGATGTCTATTGGAAGCTTTTGGTGAGATTGGTCCAATGACGTCCATGCCCCACATAGAAAACGGCCATGGGGAGGTCATAACATGTAAAGGTGAGGGTGGTACATGAATCTTGTCCCCGTAAATTTGGCACTTATGACATTTCTTAGCATAATCAATGCAATCTCTTTCCATGGTAGACCAGTAATACCCGAATCTCATGATTTGTCTTGCCATTGCGAACCCATTGGCATGTGTTCCACAGGCACCCTCATAGACTTCTTCTAGGATCTGCTTAGCCTCGGCGCCATCCACACATCTCAATAGCACTTGATCCTTTCTTCTTTTGTATAGGATCTTTCCGTCTAAGACATAGTCACAAGCTAGTCTTCTCAACGTTCTTTTGTCATTTTCGGTTGCTTGATCGGGATATTTATGATCTTTCACGTATTGTAGTATATCGTGATACCATGGGTGATTATTTTGCTCCTCTTCTTCCACGTTGTAGCAATGGGCTGGGGCCTCATAAATGCTCATTTGGATAGGCCTCATATCCTCCTTGTTGTTTGCTCCTACCATAGAAGCCAATGTGGCTAGAGCATCAGCCATCTGATTTTCGTCCCTTGGTAGATAACTGAAAGTGATGTCCTCGAACTCTTTGATCAGTTCTTGGACCAATCTTTTGTATTCGACCAATTTAGGATCTCTCATCTCCCATTCTCCTTTAAGTTGATAAATCACCAGTGCAGAGTCTCCGTATACTTCCAACACCTTAATTTTGCGTTCAATAGCAGTACGGATACCCATGATGCAAGCTTCATACTCTGCCATATTGTTTGTGCAATCGAAATCCAATTTACAAGTGAATGGGTAATGATCTCCATTTGAGGACACCAGAACTGCCCCAATTCCATTGCCCATAGCATTCGATGCCCGTCGAAGTTTAGTTTCCAAGGACGACTTTTCGTGGTATCTTCTTTAGCGGTTGCTATGTACATTAGGTCTTCATTAGGGAAATCAAAGTCCAGAGGCTCATAATCTGCCAGAGCTCTACTAGCCAGAAAATTTGCTATTGCACTTCCTTTTATCGCTTTCTGGTTTACATAAACCATGTCAAACTCGGAAAGTAAGATTTGCCATCGGGCCATCCGTCCATTCAAAGTAGTCGACCCCATTAGGTATTTCAGTGGGTCTAGCTTCGAGATGAGCCATGTCGTATGATACAACATGTACTGCCTCAGTCTCCGAGTTGTCCAGACCAAGGCACAACATATTTTCTCAATTGGTGAGTACCTTGTTTCACACTCAGTGAACTTTTTACTGAGGTAGTATATTGCCTTTTCTTTCTTTCCCGACTCATCGTGCTGGCCGAGTACACATCCCATTGAATTATCAAGTACCGTCAAATAGAGTATCAAAGGCTTCTCTGGATTAGGCGGTGTCAATATCGGAGGATTGGAAAGGTATTGCTTTACTTTCTCAAAGGTCTTCTGACATTCCTCGTCCCACACACCTGGATTGTGTTTTTTAAGAAGACGAAATATGGGGTCACATTTCTCAGTCAGTTGTGAAATGAACCGAGCAATGTAATTTAATCTTTCTAAGAAACCTCGAACTTCTTTTTGCGTGCGAGGCGGAGGCAATTCTTGTATAGCTTTGACTTTGTCTGGGTCAACCTCAATCCCCTTTTCACTGACTATAAATCCTAGCAGTTTCCCTGACCTGGCCCCAAAGGTACACTTTGTTGGGTTAAGCTTCAGTTGGACTTTCCTCAACCTCAGAAATAATTTCCTTAAGACTTGGATATGCTTCTTTTCGGTCCGAGACTTGGCAATCATATCGTCGACGTAAACCCCAATTTCCTTGTGTATCATGTCATGGAATAGGGTCACCATGGCTCTCTGATATGTTGCTCCCGCATTCTTCAACCCAAATGGCATTACCTTATAGCAAAAGGTTCCCCACATGGTTATGAATGTGGTTTTATTCATGTCTTCAGGAAGCATCTTTATCTGGTTGTATCCTGAGAAGCCATCCATGAACGAGAACAATGAATAACCCGCCGTATTATCCACTAAGGTGTCGATATGAGGTAACGAAAAGTTGTCTTTTGGGCTAGCCTTGTTTAGATCTCTGTAGTCCACACACATCTGTACTTTTCCATCTTTCTTAGGGACGGGGATGATATTGGCTACCCATTCCGAGTACTTAACCACTTGTAAGAACCCTGCGTCAAATTGCTTCTTGACCTCTTCTTTTATTTTCAGTAAAACATCTGGCCTCATCCTCCGAAGTTTTTATTGGACTGGCTTGTATTCTTCTTTTATGGGCAAACGGTGTACCACGATATCAGTGCTTAGCCCGGGCATGTCTTGATATGACCATGCGAAGACATCCTTAAATTCCTGGAGTAACTCAATGAGGTCTTGCTTTGTTTCTGCGGTGATACCGGCTCCAATCTTCACTTCTTTCTTTTCTTGCCCATCTCCTAGGTTCACTATTTCCACTGATTCTTTATGAGGTACGATTTGTTTCTCCTCTTGTTCTACCATCCTTAACAGTTCAGGAGCTAAATCACAACCTTGGTCATCTCCAAAATCCTGAAAATCTTCCGCACCCATATCTTGCTCAAAAGGACATTCTGAGTCATCGGTAGCGTTACTCAAATCATTGATATTTGGGGACCTATTATGGAAATGAATAAAGGCTCATAGAATCATAGAATCTAGGCATGTTTATTGGTATGATAAATGAAGAATAGAAATGTTTAGAAGAATATCTAGAGAAAGAATAATGAATGAATGAAATGAATATAAAAGAAAATTTGCTCAAAAGATGGCGGAGATGTATTTTATTGAAAATAACGATGTCTTATACAAAATAATGTTTCACAAAAGGGACTCTTATTGATTCTAGCAATAAGTGTGTTCCGAGTATTACTCTGAATGAGTTCTAAAAGCTACAGAATCTCCTCCATGATCCAGCTTGTTTAGAACATTTTTGGCTCATAGGCGAATGCCATTCTGATTTTCTTCATCAGTTTTCCCTTCCGATATAGCGTTGACATGCACGATTTCTTCATTTTGTGTTTCTTGTCCCGGATGGATAACCCCTCCTGATGTAAAGGTCTCACGAATATGAGGAATTATCATCGGTTCCCATTTAATCTCATCTCCACCCAAGCGCGCTTTCCTTCTTTCTTGCTTCTTTTCTAACTCCTTCTTCTTTTGCTTGGCGTTCGGTTTGAATCCTAAGCCAAAGAGGTCTCTTTTTTCCTTCAACCTTGGGACTTCGATTCCTCCTTGGAGATACTTTCCTAGTCCCTTTCCGGGTACGGCCCTATTTTTGACCATTAATTGCAAACCCATTCTTGTGGCCTTGGATAATTGAGGCACTGGGATCTTGTTTCCCTCGATGATGAATGTTGCGTTGACAAATTCCAAAGAGCGAAAGGAACATTCAGTTGCTTCGTCATTTGCTTCTAAATAAGGGGCATCGTTGGTTACTGTTGCGATGATGTCTTCTTCAGCGTTTATTGTTACCAAACGGCCTTCTGTGATTAATTTCAATTTTTGGTGCAAGGATGAGGGGACTGCTCCCGCTGAGTGTATCCAAGGTCTCTCCAACAAACAGTTATACGACGGTCGGATATCCATCACTACGAAATCTACTTCATATGTACTTGGGCCGATTAAAAGAGGTACTTCGATCCTCCCCATGACTTTTCTTTCAGTTCCATCGAATGCCCTTACTACATTGTAACAAGCCTTCATGTGAGAGCTATCAATGGGTAACCGATTCAACGTTGATAATGGCAGGACATTGAGCGTCGATCCGTTATCGACTAGTACCCCTGGTAATGTGCATCCTTTGCACTGCGTAGTAAGGTGGAGAGCCTTGATGGAACCCGTACCTCCCGGAGGGATCTCATCATCGTTAAAGAAAATGAAGTTATCAGCACTTATGTTGCTAACTAGGCGATCCATCTTGTTAACCGTTATATCATTTGCAACATAGGTTTCATTCAATACCTTCATCAGCGCGTTATGATGTGCTTTAGAGCTTAATAGTAAATCTAGCAGCGATATCTGAGCCATTTGTTTATGTAGGCGCTCTACGATAATCGTATTCACTATGCTTCAAAAACTTTAAGAATTCCCTAGCTTCTTCCTCCTTCACTGGTTCGTTTATATGTGTCTCTTGCTTGGTCTCTTTTTCTTTCTTTTGTTCGCCCATCAAGTTTTTCCCTTTTGAGTGCTCCGTTCTTGTGTTTGAAAAGTCGTAGCGCTTTCTACTGCGCGTGTAGGAGCCTTCCTCTTGGTTTTCTTTTATAGTGTTGGGCGAATCTCCCCTCTCGGGAATCATCACAATGTAGTTATAGTTCCAAGGAACCTTCTTGTCATCCTTATATGAAAAGGCTACAGGTTTTCGGATCACGATCTTAGGATACTCCTGGCTCCCTTTTGTGGACGGACCCCCCTTTTCAGGAATCGTCACGTTGCAGTTATAACCCCCGTGAGTCTTTTGGTTGTCTTCAGATGAAGAAGTAGTAGGCTTTCGAATCACGATTTTCGGATTTATTTTTACTCCGTCGCCCTTTGATCGTGAGATGGTGACTAGAGGATAGCTCGCCTCCGAGGCTTTTGCTGCTAACTCATCCTTCAACGTGCAGATGTTTCCCTCTTTCTAGCCTTCATTGCTTTCAAAGAATTCTAACTCTTTATTGTCCATCAGCGCCTGTACCAGCATTCTGAACTCAGTGCAACTTTGGATTTCGTGCCCTTTCAAGTTATGAAATTCACAGCCCTTTCGTGTTTCTTCATGTTTTCCCCTTGGACATGTCACAACCAATCCCCTTTTTATCATTTCCTTCCAGACCTGTTTCATTGGGGTTTTCACATCGAAAATATCCCTCTTAACTCTTCTTCTCACATCTTCTCCTATCATGTTGACCCCGTGATTAGGTAGCGGGTGTCCCTTGCAAGAGGTGTCATCGACTTCTATAACGCCCATCTGTATGAGTCTTTCCACTAGTTTCTTAAAAGTGAGATAGTGCTCTATAAAATGCCCCATGATTCCTGCATGGTATTCGCACTGTGCGTTCGCATCATACCACTTAGGGTACGGGGGTTGCAAGGGTTTTAAGTAATGGGGAGAGACAATGTGTGCGTCAAATAATTTCTGGTACATTTCCTTGTATGGGACTGGGATAGGCGTGAATTGGATTTTCTCCGTATTTTGCCTTGTGTTGGACTCCTGTCTAAGGGGCTCTGATGATCGGGGGTCACAGTCCTTGGCTGGTTCACAGTAATAGGCTTTGAATAACTTTTACCTATGTTGTTTATATCATTCTCCCTCTTCTTCGGGACCATCTTTCTAGTACTTTCTCCAGCCTCTATTTTACCGCTTCTGATCGCATTTTCGATCATTTCCGACAAAGACAATATCAAAAAACTTTTAGTGGCACTTCCAAGCATGTGATTAATGAAGGAGCTTTCAACGTATTGACAAACAAGATGGTTGTCTCTTTTCTAAGGCGGTGGCTGAACTTGTGTGGCTACTTCCTCCACCACCGGGCATATTACTAAAACTTTCGTTTGCTTTTTCTCCATATTTTGGAGCGTGATTCGATCAGGAGCTATATCGGCTACGTGTCCGTATTGTTTCAGGAAGGCCTGTGCTAGGTCCTTCCACAACTTGATCTGGGTACGGCTGAGCTGATTGTACCATTTGGCCGCGGCCCCGGCCAAACTATCCTGAAAATAATGAATAAGTAGTTGATCGTTGTTAACATATCCCGCCATCCGTCGATGTAACATTGTGATGTGCGCCGGGCAACTGGTCCCATTGTATTTTTAAAATCTGGGTCTTGAACTTTGGCGAAAGTACGAGGTGCAGGACTAGGCTCAAGTCTTTAGCGTCCACCCGTAGCGATGGTCGCAGTCTCTATTTCCTTAAACTTTTCTTCTAACCATTTGCAACGATCCTCGAGTTGTCTAGGAAGGTTCGCTTTTGCCTTATCCATTTCAGCCATTTCATCAAAATCGGGGACTATAGGGTTAGCCGGACCTTCTCCGGATTAGTGTCTGAACCGATCGGAAGTCTTTGCGGCATTGCGGTCTCAACCTAGCATTGTGGCCTGATAACAAAAGGCGTCCTTTGGGGACATATTTCTGGTGGTGCTTGGGTATTTGGCGGGGTAAATCCGGAGGGTAAGCAGGGTCGTCATTATTCCCTGAGCTAGCAGCGGCGCCCTTTCCTCGTTCATTGGCCAATAGTTGCGCCAGCTGGCTTATCATATTGTTTTGGGACTCTTGCATCCGTTCTATCATATCTTGTTGCATCTTGGTTAATCGTTCTTGCATCTGTTCTTGTATTTCCCTTTGCATTTGCTCTAGTCTTTCTATCCTTTGATCCATGATTTTAGTTTTGCCTCGTGTATTGTAGCGATGTTCCAGGGTAACTGTCATAATTTAAGGTTCTTTTGTGAGATTTAATGTACATGATGCAATGTAATGCTAATGCATGAAATGTATGCAAAAAAGGCATTAATTCTGATTCAATTTCCATTAGAATAACTTTTCTAGAAAATAAATTTCTTTACATAGAATGGATTACATATAAGGCCTCGCCCTAATACTTAAGGCCCTGACTTCTTCAAGAAGCCTAGCTAACTCTTGTCCTTGCTCTGACTTTGATTCATAAAATAAACTTAGTACATCAGCTCGGACTCCTAATGTTTGCAAGTGATCCGCGACCTCTCGCACTTGAGCCACGACTTCCCCCATGATATAATCCGGTCTCTGACTTGAGTCTGAGAGTGATGAAGTTGTTGCTTCAACGCTCCTCATTGACTTCAAGAAGCTCCACCGTAGCTCACAACCATGTAAAGCGATTCTAGCTCTTGATTCTTGCTTTCATTTCTTCAATTTTACTCAGGCTAGCTTTTAATTCAACTGCAGAGTTGCGGCTACGATACTGATACAAGGATCTTTCCAATTCTGCCACCCGAGCCTTTAATTCTTCTTTCTCGCTTTGGGTTTTTACCAGACTTCTTTTCAGAGTATCTTCTCGAACTTGAGTATCTCGGAGTTCTCTTTCCCATTGACTAGCTCTATTTTTTCCTCTCTGAGTTCTTGACTCCATTGCTCTGACGTTTTTCCTAATCCAGCAAGTTTCATTGACCTTCTCAGCTTCTTATAGTCTATTTTTAAACTGTCCAAATCTTCCTCAGCCTTATTTTTCCCTTTTCTCAATTTTTGGCCTCCAGCTTCTGAATGTCAACGTCCAATCCTAGCTGTATTTTCTCTTCTTCTAATTGTTCTATCCTTTTCCCTAATTCCGCATTCCTTTTCTCAAAATCTTATTTGATGATTTCGAGCTCTGATGGGATTACCTGTAGGTGCTCCTCCATTGATCGGGCGTCTTCCTGGCCTGATGTGAGAATGTTGTCGTTGATTCTCTGACTTCTCCATTGGTCATATTCGGGGGTTGTCATCGGGTTTGTTGCAAACCTTTTCATTCTATGAGTCCGACTCCAAGCGCTTGCTATTTCACGAACTCTTTTCTTACAATTGTCTCCTTTGTATTGAATTCGCCTTTGAATTAGACCTTGTGTTATGGTATAAACTGTCTCAATCATCTTGTCTCAACACGAGGAGAGGAGCATATCGACGACTCTCCATACTCCCGAGAGAGAACCCGGTCAAAATCTCCACACCGATATAGGATCTCATCAGGGATCATTAAAGGAGCTTTCCATTCTACGTCTTCCTCTTGCAGGTTTTGCAGAATCGTCATCCATTTTTCTTCTGTAAGATCGTCTCGCCTTGGTGTGGCTGCTAATTCCTTTAATGGGGAATAGTCCTCGGAGAAGATTCGACCTGGTGCCTTTTCCGCTTTCCAAAAATGACTGTTGAACCATACTAGCAAGAGCTGTGCACAACCGGTGAATCTTCCTTCGCCCGCTCTTCGGCACACGCTTAGAAACCTGAAAGTTTCGGCCAGAATTGCAGGAACGGGTGTGACTCTTCTATCCAATCTGTCGAATAAATCTGAGACTGCCTCGTCTACATGCCCTAGAGCTTTAGGGAAAATAATCAATCCATAAATGCTCAAGGCAAAAATGTCAACCCTTTTCTTCACATCCGGGTGTGCTATGATCAAATCCCTTAAATTTCTCTAGGGGATACACTTACAATCTCCTTTTTGTTTTATCCGTCTTTGCAACCCACTTTTTCGCTCATTCCGTAATATTCATCGACTTTTTAAGAAGGTGGGGGCGTTAATGAGCCTTGTATAAACTTTGTCGGTTTAAATTTTTGGGCAACGGAGTAAAGCTGTGTATTCTTCTATAGTAGGCATAGGTCCACTTTCCCGAAAGTAAAATAGCTATAAGCGGGATTCCAAAATTGGGCTATAGCTCGGAATAGGTGCTGGTCTACCTTGATGTCGAGCAGATATGGCAGATCTCCGTAATGACAGTAGAATAATTGCTTGATCTCATCGTCCCATTGACTCCATATCTCTTTCATCTCTTGAAGATTATTTTGGGTGACACTGATACGCGTGAAGTCCCATAATTCTGACACGTGCCCTTCTGTAAGACTATCACCATTTTCTTGCTGCACAGTCTCGGCCTATATCCAGACGACCGCATTGTCCTCCACTCTATCAAGAAACCCCCTTTCCATGACAAGCTATCTATTTGGCAATTGAACGTGAATCAACACCTTTTTGATGAATATGCCATGCAAAAATAAAAATAAAATAAAGCAAATCAGTATTCCATATACAATAAGCAAAGAATAAAAGTACCTAATCTGTTAACCACTAGGGTTTGGCATGGCTCTACCTAGGGTGGGTTCTTTAGGGTTTACTATATGAGGTTCGGTTCTAAGGAGGGGTACCTGAACCAGCAGATTCCTCGATCTTCACCCATTATAAGCTCATATAGACCGAGTTCAGTTCAGGGGGATACATTTCTCTATGGCTGCACGGAGATGAAAATCTCACGAAGACATAGGTACGGATGTATCCCGAAAGCGATCCACTATCCTGCACGGAGGTGAAAACCTCACGAAGGAGTAGTTTCTCACTCTCACCTAAAGGTGTGACCACAACGGTCATGCAATGCCATACCGCAATTAAAACAACATGCAATACAAATATAGTAATTTTCAAATTGAACTTTCAAACTTTCGACAAAAGACAGAAAATAATCAATTTATGGCTTGACTCTCTAAATATGTCCCCAGTGGAGTCGCCAAGCTGTCGTAACCATTTTTAAAAAAAAAATAGGAATCGACTTTGGTTTTGAAAATAAGAATAAAACGGGAGTCGCCACCGACCTTTATTTGGTGTGATCGGATCACCTTTATTTTAATAAAACATTTTTCTTTACTAAAATAGTGTTTTTGGTCTGCAAAGTTCTGAAAATCGGGTTCGGGAGTCGGTTACGCACGAGGAAGGGTTAGCACCCTCGATACGTCCAAAATTGGTACCAAAATGATTAATCAGTGTCTTAATGTCGGAAGTCTGAAAAGGTTTTAAAATACGGGTCTTTTAAAAGGTATTTGGGTTTTTGAGATATCTTGTTCCGAGAGGGTACGAACATCACATCCAGCACGTTAGGACATGATATTCTAAACCTTCATAATCAAAACTATCTCATGATTTTACGAAGTTTACCAAAAGGATATTTAGTTATTTAGTCAGACGGAAAATCGTAACCCAGCACGTTAGGGCACTACTCTCCAACATTACCTTTATTTCAAAACCTTTAAATGGAGTATAGTAATCTTACAAAATACATCGTATCGGATTGAACTTAAGAAAGGGCTTGAGTCAAAACTTGAGATTTCTTTGTCCCGAAAAGATACAAACATCACATCCAGCATGTTAGGACACGATATTTTAATCTCTCGTAATCAAAGTCATCTCGTGATTCACGGAACTTCGTAAAAGGAATGTTAAGTTATTTAGTTAAACGGAAAATCGCAACCCAGCACGTTAGGGCACTATTTCCCGAGTTTCTAAATACCAAAACATTGCCTTATTTTGAAATCTTTTAGATGAAATATGATGATTTTACGAAAGATGTTTTGTTCAATAATATAATACAAAATGAAGATAACAAATGGGGATGTGAATGTTACAAATAAAAAATACAAGTAATAGTAATAATAATGATAATACAAATTAGTAATGAAAATGAACAAATAAATAAATAAATAAAATAAGAAATAACAATGACAAGATAATAATGATGATACTTGAAATGAAAATAAAATAATGATGATAATATGTAAAAAGAATAATTGTTGCAATTAATACATGAAATAATATATATCAAATAAAAATATATGCATATAAAAAATAATATAATAGTAATAATAATAATGATAAAATAATGATAAAAATAGATAATAATAATAATGATGATGAAGACAACAAATAATAATAATAAATAAAATAATAATCTCAGTCATAATAATGGTAAAAAAACATACGATCATAATAATAAATAATAGTAATAACAAGCGAATAATAGTAGAAATATAACTAAAATAACGAATAATAATGTGTTATAGTAAATAATGATAATAGAATCAAATAATAGTGAAAATATAAACAAAATAATAAATAATAATAATAATAATAAAGTTAGTAAAATGCATTAATAATAAAATATAAAAATATAATAATGATAATAACAGTAATATAATAACAAAAGACTAAAAATATTGCAAAATAATTAAAACAAGATTAAATTGCATTAAAAATAAAAGTTTTGGGGTTAATTCGAAATAAAATAAAAGAAAGGGGGCTATTTACACCGTGAAAAGAATAGAGGGACCAAAGAGGCAATAAACCCCTTTGACCAAAACGCACAGCAGCAGAAGGGACCTAATTGCGAATCCGAGTAAATTTTGGGACAAATTTGAGAATAATAAAAACTGGATTGGAAAGGTAAAAATGCGGAAGGACCGCGCGCGTAAATATCCCATTTTTTGGCAAAACACGCGGATCCTAGGCGGGTCGGATCGGATCGGGTCGGTCCAGGGTGAAACGACGTCCTTTTGGGGCTTATGGGCGCCGACCAAAACGACGTCGTTTTGATTCGGCTATATAATCAATTTTTTTTTTGCAAAAATTTCATTTCTCATCTCCCTTAAAAAAAACTGATTTGGTTTTCTTCTTTCTCTCTGCAGGTGGGGAGCTCCGGAGGGATTTCTGCCGTCAGACCGACGCTCCGGCCACCGCCCACGGTGGCCGGAAAAGGTAAAAATTTTTGTTTTTTTTTATTATTTTTTTTATGTCTTTCTTCTTTTTATATACTATTATTTATACATATATATATATATATATATATATATATGTGTGTGTATTTAAAAAAGAAGAAAAAAAAAACAGATCGAAAACGCAGACTTTACCCTTTTTTCTGTTTTTGATTCTTTTTCTCGTTTAATCTTTGTCCTGGAATTTGTGTTGATTTTTGCTTGCAATTTTTGTCGGTTTTGAATGTTTGAACCTCTGCTTTTTTCGATTGAAAGGAAAAAAACTTTTTTGCTTGAATCTCTGTTTCCTTTATGTATTTCCGAAGAGAAAAAAAAAACTTTTTTTTACAAAGTTATTTTCGGGCTTTTTATAGCCAAAAGAACAAGAAAAATACATTTTTTGCTTCTGTTTGGTCTTGTCCTTTCGTAGGTACACTCTGGGGCGGTGGAGCAGGTCGGGGACAGACTGCCGGTCAGAGGGCAGGTGGAGGAGACGTGCGGCGCAGAGGGCAGGTGGAGAGTCGATGTTGGGCAGAGGGTAAGTGCGGCGCTAGGGTTTCCAGAAACCCTAGCTTCTGGATTTGGGCCTTTTGGGCCTGTTTCATTTGAGTTCTTTTTTTTTTTTTTTTGTGGTTTGGGCCTGTAATTGGGTTTTAAATGTTGTAAATGGGCCCGAAAAATTTGGGCCATCTACTATTATTATTATTATTATTATTATTATTATTATTATTATTACTACTATTATTAGTATTTTTATATCTACAATATTTACATCCATGTTTCGTATTTAGAAAATTCGGGGAATAGTGCCCTAACGTGCTGGGTTGCGATTTTCCGTTTAACCTAACATCCTTTTAACGAAACTTCGTAAATCATGAGATAACTTTGATTACGAAGGATTAAAATATTGAATCCTAACGTACTGGATATGATGTTTATATCCTTTCGAAACAAAGAAATCTCAAATTTTAACTCAAACATCTATATTTATTTTCTTAGTTTAACAGTATTAAATAAAATACGTTTTGCAAAATTATTATATTTTATCTAAAGGTTTTTAAATAAGGCAATGTTTATGTTTATAAATAAGGCAATGTTTATGTTTAGAAATTCGGGGAATAGTGCCCTAACGTGTTGGGTTTCGATTTCCAGTTTGACTAAATAACTAAATATCCTTTTAATAAATTTCGTAAATCATGAGATAACTTTGATCACGAAGATTTAAAATATCGTGTCCTAACGTGCTGGATGTGATGTTTGTATCCTCTCAGAACAAAAAAATCTCAAATTTCAGCCCAAATTATCCAAACATTTTCTAAAGGATCCGTATTTTAAAATCTTTTTAAATTTTCGACATTAAGATACTAATTGATCAATTTGGTACCAATTTTGGGCGTGACGAGGTGCTAACCCTTCTTTGCACGTAACCGACTCCCAAACCTATTTTTTGAGTTTTGTAGACCAAAATCATTGTTTTGATAAATCAAAATGTTTATTAAAAACAACCGTGTTACAAGGTGACCTGATCACACCTCATCAAAAAGGATTGGTGGCGACTCCTATTTTTTATCTTCGTTTTCAAAACCAAAGTCAACCCGTCGTTTTTCTAAAAAAATGGTTTCGAGTTCAAGCGTTGACTGCACTTTTTGAATTACTCAAACCAGATTGACTTTGGAGGAGGATCACCTTCGTCTTCTTCTTGCTTCAAACAAGGTCACCAACCATTTGGGCTTGCCGATTCTAAGACAAGCACATCCCATTGCCACTCCAAATATGAATCCAAATCCATAACCAATTGCAACAACTTTCCACCCAAATTCAAACTTTGAGCCTTCATCTTCGTGGGAGTTCATTGATGGTGCAGGGGGTGGTTGTTCTGACACGTAGTTGTCGCAGCCTCTAGAGAGTGGAACGCCACATAATCCCTCGTTTCCTTGGTACGAACCATTTTCAAAAGTGTTTAACTGATTGCCTTGTGGTATGCGTCCAACAAGTTGATTATATGAAACGTTGAATAAGGAAAGGAATGTCAGATCTAGCAATCCCGTTGGAATCTGCCCACTCAATTTATTGGACGAAAGATCCAACCACTCAAGCCGAGTCATATTTCTAAGTGAAGGTGGTATATGCCCAACGAGATTGTTATGAGAAAGATTAAGCCCTCGGAGCGAACTAAGCTCTCCAATAACTCTAGGAATCTGTCCTTCAAAGTTGTTGCTTGAGAGATCAACGGTTGTGAAAATCGTTAGAATCTTCTCCAATTCAATCTCCAGCCCTTTAACAGCTAGAGTGACAGAATAAGTATATGAGTTATTTCTTTCCCCCACGTATCTCACACCTTTTCCATCGTCAAGAATATTGATCATTCCTTTGAAATTTTTTATGCAGCCGGCTGGCAGAGGACCAGAAAAGTCGTTGTAGGAGAGATCAACAATTCGCTATTTCGGAAGAGATGGAGGACTCGTAGGAGCCCGTATTGGACCATGGAATTTGTTGGAACGGAGTACAAGAACTTGCAACTCTGACAATGCTTGGATCCAATGAGGAAAGCTATCATTTATCATGTTGTTGCCAACATCTAGAACTTGCAAGTCTTTGCAGTTGGTGATTGATGGTGTCAATGGCCCTTCCAAATGATTGCCACTCAAGTTCAGATTCTTCAATGCACATCCTTTTGAAAATGCCGAGGGAATGGCTCCATGGAGCTTATTCATCTTCAAGTTCAACGATGAAAGATTCTGGCTAAAGTTTCCAATGCATTGGGGGATGACTCCACTGAAGTTATTATGAGACAGATCAAGAATCTCAATAAACTTCGCAGTTCGCGCTGCATATATCAGGATTTTCCTGTCAAGCTGTTGTTTGAGACTGACAGGAATCTGATAAGAGGGGGTAATATTGGTAGATCACCTCCAATGAAATTTGAGTGGAATTCACTGATATGACCAATGAATTTATTGTTTCCAAGATTTAAATAAGTTAAACGTGGAATGGTATAAAGCCAAGATGGTGTTGTACCGCTGAGTAAATTATCAGATAAATCAAGAATGCCTAGATTTGGAAATGCATTTGGGTTATCAGGAAGAAAACCCTCTAATTGGTTATCATTAAGGACAAGCATTCTTAGTTTTGCGAGGTTTGTAAGTGAAGATGGAGTCTTACCCCTAAAATAGTTAGATCGAAGGACTAAGAATTCTAGCTGAGTTAGATTTCCAAGTGATGTTGGAATTGGTCCGGACAAGTTACACCCAGTCCCTAAAGACTTTAAATTGCCAAATGATTCAGGCAGTTCTCCGGACAAAGACGCAAGGGATGCAATTAAAACCTCAATAGGACTACTCCAATTGGATTTTGGAAATTGAACAGTGAGATCAGGGTTATGATCCAAATTAAGGAACTTAATGTTGGGAAGTTTGAAAATGTTCTCCGGAAAATTTCCCCGCAAATGACAACTACCGAGACCGAGAGATGTCAGAGAGTAAGAAAGATTGAAGGAGTTAGGATCAACGGATGACATGTCTATTCCAGCCAAAAAGATTTCCCTTACCATTTTCAAGTTCTGGACTACTCCGTTCAGAGTAGATTTTTCAAGTTTCAAAATTGGTTCAGCTGCTTGAATGCCAATGGGAACTGTAAATGGAAGGTAGGAGAGATGCAGTGAATCTAATTTGGACAGATAGGAGATCTCGTAGGGAACAGGACCTGAAAACCATGAACTGGAAAGGTCAAGGTGCGTTAAGCTTGGAAAGCGACCGAAGTTGGAGGAAATTTCGGATTTCCTGAAATCGTTGAAGGATAAGTCCAGCTTCTGCAAGCTTGAAAGGAGGAAGAAGGTGGTGTTGGAAGGGAATGTGCCAGAAAGGCAACTGCAACTCAGGTCAAGGCTGATGACTTCACCGGTGATGTTGTCGCAACTCACTCCATCCCATAAGCAGCAATCTGTACCCTTCTTCCATGAGGTGGTCTTAGGATAAACTTCAAAACCAAAATATTTTGAAGCAGTTTTGTTAATGGAAAAGTGGGTTTTGAATTGGAGCAAGGCAGCATTTTGGTTTGGAGAGCACAAATGTGTTACCGAAGAAGATGAAAGTGTAGATTGAAAACTTGGAAATGATGTGAAATGGAAACAAAGTAACAGATAAAAGGTAGGACAATGATATCTCATCTTGGTAATTCGAGGGACGTATAATGTGATAGTTAAGAATAGTGAGACCGATGATCATGAATATTTATATTAAGTCTTCAAATTTTTATAAAAACAATTTTAAAAATTAATTATTGACTTCAAAAGTCTGTTTGAGGGATCTCAATTGCAATTAAGAAATGACTTCGTATACAAGTTCCCATCAAACTATGGAGGCAACTGCTGAATCAATCGGCCAAGCTAGTCAATATGAGTAATGCAAATTGAGTTAAGTCCTATGAAGCATGGACACGGACACGCAATATGGGTACGACATGATACGGATACGGTGACACGGTAATTTTTAAAAAATGAGGACACGGGTACGGTAGAATACGGCAATAAAAAATATTTTTATTATATATATATATTTATGTTAAAATACTCAATGTAAATAAAAATATTGATATTTTTATTAATATATAATTAATTCTTTTTCATTATAAATTTATAATTATATAAAACAATACATTAATTAATTTTTTTCACAACATTAATTTTTTTCTTTTTTTACACAGCATTAATTCTAGGCATTAATTTTTTTTTAACATTAAGCATTAACTTTTTTTTCAGACTAACTCTCTTTTTATCTTTTTATGCAGCCCATTTTTTTCTTCCCCATTTACTCCTTTTTTCCTTTCACATTTACCATATTTACCTTTGCCTTGTTTGCTTTTTCATTCTCTGCAAAAAATTCAGAGACTCGAGTGTCATTTTTGACACGCTTCAAGCGTGTCCGGTACGTATCCGGCCGTGTCGGCGGCGTGTCCGTGTCGGACACGGGTACAACACCGGTACGAGAGAATTTTTGCTGTGTCGGTGCTTCCTAGGTTACGTCTAATTTTTTTGGCTGTTGCATTATTACGAAAGTCATTCATGAGCAAGAACAAGGGGAGCAAAAGAGTGTTAAGGTCTGGTTACTAAGTCGGGTTTGCATGTTACAATCCTAACAATAGAGTAATCAATGGGGGTTCTGATTTTCTTTGCCAGATTACTATACGGGGCTGAACGACTAGTACTGGAGCCAGCATTTATAGAGTATTGCCATCAAGGTCTTTTTTCAATGTAAAAAAATCAAGCCAGCCAACTATTCAATACAGATGTCAATCAGATAGCCTTTATGCCCGGTGTGACTCAAATTCTATTTAAATAATAAACAGATTTTTAAATTTAATTATAAAATATAAAATATTAATATAAAATGTCTATTTAATTATAAACTTTTGGGTCAAACCGGAACGGTTCAAAATCTGGTCTAGGCCTGAAAATTTTGCTATTGTTTAAGAACAATCATTAGAGTGTTGCTTTCAGTACTTCGATGTTCTCTACTTATATCAATTTCTTCCTCAAGTGTAATAGTCCTGTTTTTGGTCTTTTCTACATCATTTGAGCCATTTTTTATGAACCATGAATAGTGCCTTAACTCGGTGATGCTTGGAAACGGAATTTCCTTAGGTTATAGATCGCTTTAGTAAGGTTAATGAACATCTACAAGAAAGGGTATGTTCAGCTTGTCCCAAATGCTTCTCTTTGAGTAGAATAATTAAGGCTCCTTTTAAGTTCATTCTTTCCTTGTAATCCAACTAAACTATAATCATCTATATGCGTTATGTGCTTCAATTATACCCCTATACAAGAAGAGGCAAAGTGTTACTTTTGTTCACTTTGGTTATATATTATGATCTACATATATAGGATCTTGAGTGCGACTTATCTTAATGTTTGGTGTTCAATATCTTTGCATTCTTCTACCAATTGGGTATTTATTGATTCCATCTGTGGCATGTGTTTTTATTCCAACAGATCTCCAACTTTGTCATTGGCCTGTATTTCTTGAGTGTTGTGAACAAGTTTGGGATCAGCTTAGTGTACTTGGGATTATTTGGTGTGTGCGCTCTTGTCTTTGTACATAGTCGGTAACGTTGTGAAACAAAGGCGATCATTGGAAGAAATAGAGCTTGCTCGAATCCAACGATTTAATTTGTACAATATCCAAAGGTATGCAAAGAATAATCTCGGCGCTGTTAATGTTCATCTCATGAGAATTCCATTATTTTGCATCTTTTGGTTAAGGACAGAGAGAGGCAACTAGTTCTAGTGACGTGTACGTATACCTATGTTGCTTGAAATATGGAAAGAAGAGATTTTTGGTAGTTTGAGCTCTGTTGGTTTATGAAATGCAAGATGTTGCATAAGAAAATTAGTCCCATGTACACGCTTTAAGAGTGAAAATGTTGTCTAATCTTTCCAATTTAAATGATTTAAAAAAAAAGGATGGAAAATGACCATCCTTTCTTTTGCCTCATTTTTCTCTCTCGTCAAGCATTAGTGAATATAATCCTCCCCAATCCTCCTGTTTAAAAAATTTTAACCATTTTCTTTCAATTTGAAGTCTCTATGGCTTACATATCGATTTTTAATTTAAGGAAACCGAGAGTAGATTACAAAGAGTTTTAGATTTAGCTTAAATGCGTAATTGTAGGTAAAACCTACTTTCTCTTCATTTGGAATGGAGCATTATGCTTCTATAGAAAATGACATGGGTAGGCATTGATGCTTTTGGATAGGCAATAACAAGTTAAAAAGTACAATGTCGTATAGGGTGGATGGAGAGGGTTCTTGCATATTGATAGGACATAGGTTGCAAAGCTATATGGAAAGAAAATTGAGGGGTTAATAATAGGATTTTTTTTAATGGCGTAATGATGGAAAAATCGAGAAGATTTGGTGCTTATAGTTGAGTCCAAGATTGTGTTTTTGTAGGTGTAAAAAATTACTCAAGGAATTTAATTATCCAAAGTTTTTGCTTCTTTCCAATATTTTAGGTTTTTGGCAAGACTTTTTATATATATTTAAGATGTTTAAGATTCTTTGGTTACTTTATTCAAGAATAGAGGATTAGGATCACTTTGCTACTTAGTATGTAATGGTTAGGTTTAGCTTCTAGATACTTAGTTTATTTTAGTATCGTAGCTTTGGGTTATGAAATATTTATGTGTTTGTATTTTTATTATTTATTGTGATTTGAGCTTCGGCATTTTATATTATTGATTCGAATACGGTGAAGTTGTTTTGAGTTGTCAATCATTCTAAAATGGGGCTCTTTGCATCTATGGCTTTTGAATCTACACTTGCTCTGCAGATTTTTCGGTGGTTGCCGATCTTATGATTGGTGTTTACTTTGGGACCTTGTCCAATTAGATTTTATTTGGTTTGGAAAAACTTTAATATCTTATGCTTGTATTTGTTATTTTGGATATCCAATTTGACTCTTGTTATCTATTGCATTAAGAAGACATTGTTTAGGGGTTTATTTCCAGCTATCATTCACTTTACTCTTTGTCAAATTTTTGCTTCTAGGTGAGACACCGTTTAAGGAAAGATCATGGGATTGAGGGTGGAATTCCTGTTGTTTTCTCTTTAATAATTCTTGTTAATAATTTTAAAGCTTATATTTACATATAAATATATTTATATAGATGTAATTGACATGAATTTGCATGTATATATAATTAGCTTGATATGTATGTATGCACTTTAGTCATGATAAGTTTTCATATATGTGATCTTATGAAAATGTTGCATCTTTTTTGTATTAAAATTGTTTTTTTTTTTGTGGCATGTTTGTGTAGATGGATCGTAATCAAGATGAAAATGCAATTGTCGGAGTCGTAGCTTCAGTTTTAGCTTTTGGGGCTCTTTGGATTAAAAAATTAGAAAGTATGAAAGAAATAGCTCCTCATCCTCGTGTGAATCGAGATTATGAAAGAGAAAATTATATTAATAGTATTTTATATAGTGGTGACCAACATTGTATTGATATGATAAGAATGAGACCGATCGCTTTTTTTAATTTGTGTGATATTCTTAGTAGGAATAATTTGTTAGAATCATCTAGATCATCAATATTAGGGAGCAAGTAGTTATATTTTACATATAATTGGTCATAATGTAAGGTTTCGAGTGGTTGGATCTAGATATTATAGATCAACTGAGACAGTTCACCGTTACTTTAGGGTTGTATTGAGAGCTATTTTGAAATTGTATAAGCTAGTTATTAGATCACCGATGAGTCAACTCCTAGTGAAATCGTAAACAATCCAAGATTTTATCCTTATTTTGAAGATTGTATTGGAGCATTAGATGGAACTCATATTCGTGCATCCGCTCCACTTAGTATTCAAGGAAGATTTAATGGAGTAAAGGGGGGACGACACAAAATGTATTAGTCGCCATTACATTTGATTTGAAATTTTCTTATGTTCTAGTGGTTGGGAAGGTAGTACATGATTCTCGTATTTTAAGTGATGCACTTTCACGCCCGGGAGGATTAAGAATTCGGAAGGTAATAATTATCATTAAATACCAAATAGTTCTAGTAAGCTCATAATTTATTAGTATTAATTGCGTTTTGTAAAATTGTAGGTAAATATTATATTCTTGATCTTTGGATATGGCATTCAAATGGATATATTACTCCATATCGTGGTGTCCGATATCATTTAAAGAGTTTAGTGATCAAGGGCTGAAAATGCAAAGGAACTTTTTAATCTTCGTCATTCATCATTACGAATCACCGTTGAACGTGTTTTTGGGATTTTAAAGAAACGGTTTCGTGTATTAGATCTTCGAGCCATTTTGGAATTTTCAAACTCAAGTAGATATAGTTTTGGCTTGTTGTATCATTCATAATCATATAATGGGAGTTGATCCTAGTGATTTACTTAATCAAGGATTATACGAGGAGTCCGAGTCGATTTGATAATACAAACTCTTACGGAGCGAGAAGAAAGAGAAGAAGCAAGAGAATGGTGCGCTAAGAGAGACGAAATTGCACAAGCTATGTGGACTGATTATATGGCTAGAAATATTAGGTAGGTTTAGGGCTTAAGGTTATTGTTTCTATGTTATGTATGTTTTAGTAAATTGTTTTTTTTTTAATGTTGGTTGGATAATGATATTAAAATTTTAGTTTGTTGGATTTTGAAATTATTATGTCTTGAATTTGTTAGATATTGATTATGTTTTAAGCTTATTAGATATTGAATTTATTATGTTTTAAGCTTGTTAGATATTGAATTTATTATGTTTTGAGGTTGTTGGATATTGAAATGATTGACAATGATAATTATTAATGTAGAATGGGTAAGGGCAACAAAGAAGGGACCTCCAAGCAATTCGGATGGACAAAACCGATGGAACATGTTTTTCTTGAAATTCTAGCAGAGGAGGCCAGAAGGAAATAAGCCTTCTAATGCTTTCAAACCATTTCTATTAATCGAGTTGTCGAAGCTATTTCGAAAGATTTCAAGTCCAATGCGATCTGAAACATGTGGAAAATCATTTGAGGATGTAAAAATCGTTGGCGATTATATGCAAAATTCGAGGTGAAAGTGGTTTTGGATGGGATGATAACATGAAAATGATCACATGTGATAGAGCAACATATGATGCAAAGAATGATGGTAATATATGTATATATATGTTAAGCTTATTTCATATGTTTTTACTTGTTATTCTAATTGTGTATAATATCCAACAGCACACAAGAAGTATGAACCATTTTTGAATAAAAGCATTGATCATTATGATGAAATGGCTTTGGTTGTTGGCAAAGATATGGCAACAGGAGTTTTGCCGTAACATTTCTTGACATAGATTTGGATGATGGTAATCAATATTCAGTGCCTGTAGACTACGACAATGAAGAGGTGAAGAGGTAAGAACAAATGTATCTTCATCCGCACATCCAAACGTAAAAGAAAAATGCTCAAGAAAGTGTCGCCAATGAACAAATTAAAATTGTGGTGAACAACTTGGCAAAATTGCTAATGCTTTGGAACAATTTCATGCGGATAAGACAACACCACGCCTTTACTGAATGTGTGATGTCGATGGAGGACGAAGGATTTGATGATGACTTCGTGTTCGTGTTTGATTATTTAGTGAGTCATGAATCAAGCCAAAGCTTTTCTAGTTAAAAGTAAGAAGCATAAAAAATTTGGCTTCAAAAATTTGCTCAAGGTTGAAGATATTGATACTTTTATGTAGTGTAATATTTAGTTATGCACTTGGACAATGTGATAATGTTGTTATTATGTGGTGTACTACTAATTATGCATTTGGATAATATTTCTAGTATTTAATTGTGATTTGGAAACTAAATTTATAGTTATTCAATCTTTTTTTTATTTTTTAACACAATTACAAATAATTTATTTGACTTTAGTTGTTTTCAATATGACGGTTAATAATGTAACTTAATAATTTAGTATTATTATATATTTAATCTAATTTATTTATAATAAATAAATCATTGCAATATATGTAAAAACATTTTAAAATATAATTTTAATTTTGCGACATTATGATGAACTTGTATCATTAGAGTTTTGCTTTCAATACTTTTCTGGAGTGGTTAAAATTTTATATTTTTTAATGAATAAATATTAAAATTATATATTAATTTTGGTTTAATGTGTAATTATATATGTCGAAATCATTTTTAATTTTTAAAAATGGGGTCGATTTTTAAAAAATAAACAAAAACGAGAGTCGCCACCGATCTCTTTTTTGCTTAGGTGTAATCAGATCACCTTATAAAACATGTTTTGTTTAAAACATTAATTTTGGCCTACGAAATTCGAGAAAACAAGTTCGGAAGTCGTTTACGTGCGAGGAAGGGTTAGTACCCCGTAACGCCTAAAAATTGGTACCTAATTGATAAAATCATGTCTTAATATTCAAAATTTGAAAATTTTAAAATATGATTCTTTTATTTGAAAGAAAGTTAAAACTCACCTATCTCAAAGAAATAAAATGCCACACCTAATAAGTTAGGATGTAACATCTCAAGACTTTGAAACTAAGCTGGCCTTTATTTTGTAGAAAATCCTTACCTCGAGATACAAAATATTATATCTAATAAGTTAAGATATAACATTATGAATTTTCGAAAATAAGTTTTAATTTGAAATTTATAGGTTTAAAAAAGGAGGATACTTGATACTTTAAGTTCCACGAGAAAATTAAAATACGATAAGTTAGGAATAATTTTCTCAAGTCCCCAAATATCACGTATCGCTATATTTAAAACCTTTGAATAAAATGCGTCAAAATATGTTTTCATAAAACAATGGTTTCAGAAGATATTACATTAATACAACATATACATACCTAATAGCAATTCACCATAACTACAAATCATATTAACAACTACTACTAATGTAGATAATTAAAGAATAATATAACATGAATAAATAAATAAAAGAACTATGCTAAAGCAATAATAAGCGAATAAAAGAACATAAATAGATAAATATGAGATATAAAATAAGCAGCGATAATTAAAAAATTTCATGAAATATAAAAATTCAAGAAATGAATATTAAATTCCATAAACAAAATCAAATAAAAAATAAATGGATGATATATTTAAACACCGATTGAACATTATGACAACCAAAAAAATAAAAAGAATATGACAATTTCTAAAACGATTTAATATATATATATATATATATATATATAAATATTGTCGAAACCATTTTTAAAATCGGGTTTAGAAAGAATGGGGATCGACTTTGAAAACCAAAAAATGGGAGTCACCACCAATTCCTTTTTACTTAGGTGTGATTGGATCACCTTGTAAAATGTTTTATTTAAAACATTTGATTTTGGTCCACGAAAAATAAGAAACGGGCTCGAGAGTCAGTTACGTATGAGGAAGGATTAGCACCCTCATAACGCCCAAAAATTAGTACCTAACCGATAAAATCATGTTTAACTGTTTGAAATTTAAAAGGTTTTAAAATAAGATCCTTTTATTTGAAAGTAAACCAAGACTACCTATCTCAAAGAAATAAGAATACTACACACAATAAGTTAGGATACAGTATCTTATAACTTCGATGCTAGATACATCTTTTTAGAAAATTCTTACCTCGAGATACAAAACATCACATCCAATAACTTAGGATATAATGTTTTGAATTCTCAAGAATAAGTTTTTATGATTTAAAACTTGAGATTTCTTTGTTCCGAAAGAATATAAACATCACATCCAGCACGATTGGACACGACATTTTTTAAACCATCGTAATTAAAGTCATCTCATAATTTACGAATTTTATTAAAAGAGTATTTAGTTATTTAGCCAAACGGAAAATCGCAACCCAGCACGATTGAGCACTATTTCCTGAATTTCTAAATACCAAAACATTGCCTTATTTTAAAAACCTTTAGATAAAATATTAATTTTGCGAAAATGTATTTTTTATTTTAAACAATAACTATATGACAATATTACATTTATAAATTATCAAATATAAATATTAAAAGCAATTATAGTACATTAACATAAACAATACAAGATACAACTAAAATAACTAAAGGAAATAGTAGTACAATAAGAATAATATTAATAAAATAATAATATGTTAACATAAAATAATAGCAAAATAAAAATGATGGTAATAAAATAATATTAATAACAACATAATAAATTATGGTAATAATTCTAATAACACTAGGGTTAGTTATAAATAAAATAATAATAGTAGCAATATAAAAATAATATATATAGTGTATATAAAATATATATATTGTTAAAAGAATAAATAATATAACTTTAAATAAAATTACATTTATAATAATTTAATAAAATAATAAAATGAATATGTATTATAAATAAAATTTATACCAAGTAAAATTTAAAAAATAATATAATATAATACTATATATACAAAATTAAAATATAATATATTAAATAATATATAAATTATTAATTAAATTTAAAAAATGTAAAGAGGAAAGAAAAAGGATTAAATTGAAATATAAACAGGCTTACAAGGTTAATTTACAAAATAGATCAACTAATAGGAAACAATTGAATTAAATAAAATAATGGAGGGATCAAAAGAGTAATTTTCCCATTTTCAATAAAAACACGCGGACCCTTTGTTCGGATCCGAGTCAACGCTTGGTCATGAGAAAGCAAGGCGTCGTTTTGGTCCTTACCTGACCACACCAAAACGACGTCGTTTCTTCGGCTTATATAAATAAAAATTTAGTTAAAAAAAATCATTCTAACAGCCGTTTTTTAAAAAAAAAAACAACAAAGCCCTTAAAAAACTCTCTCTTCCTCTCTATCTCTGGCCAATTTCCGGTCTAGTTTCGACGATGGACCACCATACGCGCCGCCACACGCGTCGCCACAATTGATCACCGGAGGGCCAAATCGTCCCGTTTTGAAGGTATTTTTCTCACATTTTCTATTTCAATACTATTTTTTATACAATATATGCATAAATCCACAAAAAATAAAAATACACATAAAGAACGGAACTCACCTGTTTAAGCCTTTTTTTTCTTTTTTATTCCTCTGAATATTTTTTGTATAGATCTCTCTCTGTATGTATATCTTCCTCCTTTTACAAGTTTTTGATAGGCTTTTATAGCCTTTTAAAATGAAAAAAAAGGAATCAAATGTTTGCCATGTCTATTGCTGTTATTCTTTCCTTTTGTGCAGGAGAAACGGAGATCTTGGCGTTGGCTAAGCGCGGATTGTAGCGTTGATGGAGGCGTGACCGATGGCTAGCGTGGGTTGCGGGGCGAAGGCTAGTGGCCATGGCACTTGCGGGGTTTCCTGTTTCTGAAATTATATTTGGGACATTGAGCCATTGGGCCATTTAGGTTTAGCTGGGTAATGGGTTAGGTCTATTTAGAACTGTTTGGATTTCATTTTGGGCTTGGTTGTAATGGGCCTTTGGGTAGTTGTTTTAGGAATGTTTTGGGTTGTTCGGTTTAGTGTACTGGGCTATTAGATTGGGCTTGTAACAGGACTGTTATTGGACACTTATTATTTTTTTTTTTTTATTTACTGAACGGGCCCGGACAAACATAGGCCATTACAGCTGCCCCTCTTTGCTCATTGTCGTGTAACGAGAATAGAAAAAAGACTATAAAAGGACCAATTTTGCCCGGTCTTGGCCAAGCCTCGACTTCTTGATCCTCGCTTTCTTTAAATGACTCCAAATCCACTGTAACTTCAACGGTATTGGAACATCATCTTGATTTCAGTAAGTTTGATAGCTTCAACTTCATGAAGGTAGTATCCACTATCTTTTTATCCGCTCCACTGCAAACTCAGGGAGACTGAATCTGATATTTTCAATCTGATCCCTACAAACTCAAGGATCACCAGACTGATGTCTTCAATCTGTTTCCTGCAAAGCTCAGGAATGCCAGATTAGTGGTTAAATATGTTCTACTACTGCTTAGGGAGACAAGATTTGTCGTTCGATCTTGGTCCACTACTGCTTAGTGTGACAAGATCTACGATCTTTGACCTATTCCACTACTGGTCAGGGAGATAGAGTTGGTGGCTTAAATCTGTTCCACTACTGCTTAGGGAGACAAGACTTGCCGTTCGATCTTGGTTCCCTACTACTTAGGGTGACAAGATCTACAATCTTTAACCTATTCCACTGCTGGTCAGGGAGATAGGGCTGGTGGCTTAAATTTGTTCCACTACTGCTTAGGGAGACAAGATTTGCCATTCGATCTTCGTCATCTACTGCTTAGGGCGACAAGATCTACAATCTTCAACCTATTCCACTATTGGTCAGGGAGATAGGACTGATGTCTTCAATCTGCTTCCTGCAAACTCAGGAATTGCCAGATCTGCTATTTTCAATCTGATCCCTGTAAGCTCAGGGATCGCCAGATTGATGTCTTCGATTGGCTTCCTACAAGCTCAGGAATTGCCAAATCTGCTATCTCCAATCTGATCCCTGTAAGCTCAAGGATCGCCAAATTGATGTCTTCGATTGGCTTCCTGCAAGCTCAGGAATTGCCAGATCTGCTATCTCCAATCTTCTCCACTGCAAACTCAGGGAGGTCAGACTGGAATCTTCAATCTTACTATATTGTCCTTTAGAGGACATAACCTGTAGAATGAATATATGCTTTTGTCTAATAATTAGGATGCCTTGATCGAAATGCATCAAATGCTCCTAATTTGGACATGCTATGATATATGAATGTAAAAATGATATGAGTATGATTCCCGCTCAAGGTGTTATCACTCATGTATCCGTCAAGGTTTCATCTTCGTTCCCCTTGAAGTATCATTTTTTGCTCAATTATTTTGCCCCATGGCAATTCTGAGTTCACTCCACTCGAACCTTGGGACATGAAGTTTGTGCCTCCTACTATAATAACATTTGGCTTCTTCCATCCAATTTATTACCACTCAGAGGTATAGAACTTGTATCGTTTTCCACCATTCCCTAGGTGCATAAATCTGAAATTTACATGAATGCAAGATCTCCCAACAATGATCCCCTTTTACACTTGGCTTGACCTCGTTTGTCATTTGCCGATATGGTATCACCAACGACATTGTCTTATCCAATAAGAATCCGAAGTGATAATCATTTTCCAATATTTTCAATACCTTAGGCTTGGTGAGTTCTGAATAATAGTCCTGTTTCAGATTCTCATATTATTTAGAAGCTTCCAGAGTAATATACGAAACTCCTTTTATGAAAGTGTTTCTAGTCCATCTATCATTATTTCAACAAATGCTTAAAAAAGAACACAAAAATATACGAGAAAAAAATTTGTTTGGAGCATAGCTCGAAAAAATAATTTAATCAAAGATAACCCAGGCAATAAAAGAAAATTGATTTGGGTGTATCTCAAAAAGAATAAAGCAATCAAAGATAAGAAATTCAAAAATGGGTAGAATAGAAGCTAGGTGCCCTAGATATCACAGCCTGAGCTTCTTTGTTCCAACTTCTTGAGGATCATTTTAAGCTCAATATATGTTTAGGGGATCCGGAGTACTTTGTCGATGCCCCAATGTAACACCTCATACCCGAGTCCGAGGCCTAGACCGGATATGAGACATTACTATACTAGAACTTACTTAATCATGAAATTATGGGCCATAAAATTTTGTTCCCGATTAAGAACCTTTCTCTCTCAAACGATTCATACATCTCATGGGCCTACGAGGCCTTAAACTCATGTTTAAAAACTTTCGAAACTTAATCGAAAAATCTTTCTTGGAAGTAGGGGTCACACGCCCATTTGGTTTGAGGCACGCCCGTGTACCCCTAGACACGCCTATGTCCTCCAATCGTGGGGAGTTATTGACTATACTCACACGGCCTTGACATACTCGTGTCTTCTACCTGTGTGGAGTTACTGACTAATTTCACATGGCCATGACACGCCCGTGGGCTTAGACCGTGTGCTAACCCTTGATATACTGACTAAATTAAAACGGTCTGGGCACACGCCCATGTCCAAACCGTGTGTATTACACAGCATACACACATGGCCGTGGGGTTTGCCTGTGGCCTATTCTGAATAACAATACTAAGGTGCAGGGTTAACACGACCTAGACACACGCCCCTGTGTCCAACCGTACTGGCACTTAGGGGCTATTTACTAAGCCATTTGCCACCCTGAAATCAGGATCAATCCAATACTTTTATCGTAAATAATAATACATACTACATTGACCTCAATAAACCTATGTACATAGACAATTCTAGCCAGTCAAATAGTCAATACAAAAGAATAATTAAAAGGGGCATACACCTCATTAATATTATCTTTATTTCAAAAAGAAGAGTTTGCCAAACATTTGCCTGAATCAAGAACCCATTACAAAATGATTTGCCAGCGACACTTTAACTAACAATTACAACTTGACAAAACACCCTAGTCCTATACATGCCATATTCAAAACAAGTCTAAAATTGTTATACCAAAGTGTTGTTGATAGTGTGATTTCCGAACCCATGCGTCTACGATCTTCGAGCTATCTTGGCAATACTATAAGAAAGAAGGGCAATGAAAAAGGGGTAAGCGATAAGCTTAGTAAGTTGCATGGAAATAATTAGAAATCGTAATCTTCATAAAAGAATAATTCATCCATAACATTAATTAATCGTACACAAGTCAAGACTTCTTGACAATACTTACTTACACTCGCCCTTATCTAACATTTACCGAAACACATATAGAGCCAATATCTAGTGACTCATTCATTAGCACTTGTATTCATTCACATTTCTACTTTTAAATTCATCTGCTTATTCCACCATACAATGGAATCTCCTTTAGGTATAGTTGCCATGTCCGGGCATGGTCTTATAGGGAATTACCTCTATGTGTTAATTCCATATCTCGGATATGGTCTTACGCCTGCTCTTGTCTCAATGCCGGTGCCATGTTCCAAACATGGTCTTACACTGGCACTAATAATATGGCCGATGCCATGTCCCAGACATGGTCTTACACTGACCCTCATAATATGGCCAATGCCATGTCCCAAACATGGTCTTACACTGACCCTCATAATATAGCCGATGCCATGTCCCAGACATGGTCTTACACTGACCCTCAAAATATGTGATAGCATTTTTCGTATTCATTATAGTCCATTATGACTTCATTATCATATTCACAAAAGTTTCTCAACTCATTGAAGTATCATGCATCAATATGACATCAAGCATTCTCAATTATGCTAATATAATATTGCAATAAATCACATACAACTTACCTCATTTTCAAAATGAGTTAGTTCTTCGGTTTAGTCCATGACTTTATCCTTTCCGCGATTGAGGTGAATTCTCGTCTCCTCTTGATCTATAATAGCAAATTAGCTCATTTTAATCATTTTATTAATATAAGCATCTCAATAATCCTACTTAGGCAAAATTACCATTTTACCCCTAAATTTTGGCAAAATGACCGTTTTGCCCCTAAGCTCAAAAATTAATTTTAATCACATTTTTATCTTCAACAAGCTTGGGCAAACATTTAATGCTCTTAAAGCTATCATCAACAATCAATATTTCACATACTTACTACCAAGTTCATAACCTTTTCATTAAGGTCCTATTTAGTGTCCTCATGCCAACGCCCTTTTTTAAAAGTTGTTCATTTAACAACTAAGACTCAAGTTCTTCCTTAAAAATGCAACAAACAACTAAAGTAGCTCTTATGGTAAAACTCTAAACCTTTCACAACATTGCACAATAGTCCCCTCATTTGAAAGCTTAAGCTTTAGGGACCTCAAAAGTACAATTATTTTCAAGAAAAGTTCACTAGAACACTTACTTGAATGGATGAGAGTTTGCTAAAATTTTTGAAGATTTCTACCCCTTATTTGCTTCAAATTTTCAGTGGAAGATGATAGGAGAAAAATACGATAACTTTTCTCTCCTTATTCTATTATTAAAAGTCAAATTAGTCCACCTACTACTACTAACTTTGACACTAATTGACAATTTTGTCTCCCATGCTCTCTTATGGTCGACCAAGCCTCTTTCAAATGCTAAAATTCCTTTTAAATACCCCCATTTAACAATCCATAGCCATTTGGTACTCTTAGCATATAGAATGGAACTTTCGCACTTTATGCGATTTAGTCTTTTTTCCCAAATTAAACACGAAAACGTTAAAGTTAAAATACCAAAATTTTAATGCTCATATGCTATCATGCTCTAACTCATAATATATCATGAAAATAATTTCTCTGATCTCGAAATAGTGATCCCAAGATCACTATTCTGACTAGCCCCTAAATCGGGCTGTTACACCCAAGACGTAACATACTTTCCTCATTGCTAATTCAGACGTAGCAAGACTACTGTATGCCCCACTTTTATTCAAAATTTGAGCCGCCCTTTTCAGGTTTTCAACTCAAAGCCCCTTTGGTCTCAAAGCGCCCTTTGCGGGTTTTCGCCTTAGCCTCTCCATTTTCTTTTTTTCTTTTTTCTTTTTTCAATTTTTTTTCTTATTTGAATTTGGATTCAAGGCGCCCTTTGCGGGTTTTCACCTTAGACCTTTTCATTTTCAGACAAAATCTTTCTTGACTGAACCTGAATTCGCCAGATTAGGCAAGTCTTCTCCATTCATCTCTGTCAATATTAATGCTCCTCCAGAATAGGCCTTTTCAACATAAGGTATTTCCCAATTCAGAATATGCTTTCCTCTGAAATCATTTTGTAGGAAAAAAATCTGTTTCAACATCAGGTTCCCCCTTGTGGAATTCTCTAGGATGAACCTCTTTATCGTAAACTCGCATCATCTGACTGTGATGGATAGCTTTTAATATTTTCTTCTATTAGGTTCAATTGATAAAAATACTTCCAATCTATAAACCAATGTGTAAGATGTTACCCGAAAAGGTCCTGGCCAACGTTCGATAATCATAGAGAGTAGTGATAGCTTCTCATGCCAATCCTTACAAGTCTAAGTCATCCTTCACTTTTTTTTTTTTTTTTTTGTAACTTTTACTGCATGGTGATATGCTGCCTGATCTTTGGACAAACTATAAACTTTGACTTTGTACAGTTATACATTCTGTGTTGGCATCTGATCTTCTTCTTCTTTTTTTTCTTTTGAATTTGATGACTGTCGACTTTGCAATATTGGCATATGGAGCAACATTCACCCTCTTAGTGAAATAGACAACAACCATGACAATGAATCGATGTCAACTAGAAGCATTTGACAAGATTTGCCCCATAATATTCATGCCCCACATATGGAAAATTTGGGAAGAAGTGAAGAAAACGCATAAATCGTGTCTCCTTAAATACAACATTTGCGGTATAATTGAAGCAATCTCCCTTTTGTGGTAGACCAACAGTGCCCCATCCTCTTGTTTAGCCCGCATCTTATTAGTGCAGGCATGTCCTGATATGATCGTGCGAAAATATCTTTGAATTATAGAAAATAACTCAATAATATCTCATTTTATTTCTGTGGTGAGATAGGCTTCGGTCTTCATTCCTTTCCTATGCTCGCAATATCCATTGACCCTATGTAAGGTAAGGTCTGTTTTTCATCTTGTTAAACCATTCTTAACAAGTCAGAAGGTATGTCCCAAACTCTATCATCTTCAAAATCCTGAGATCCCCTATACCATATCTTATTCAAAAAGGGAGTCAGTAACAATGTCACTCATGACGTTGATATCTGGGTTCCTAAGCATGAAGGCAAGAAATCCAAAGAATAAATAATTTGAAAGATGATTACTTGTATGGTAATGAATAAAGAATGAAAGAATATTCTAAAAAAAAAGAATGTACAGTATAAAATAGAAAGAATAAAAGAATATGTGCTCAAACAAATGCATTTTATTAAAATAAAATCTTAGGACACAAGCCTATTTCACAAAAGGGGTCCTATTGCCTCTAGGCTTAAGGCAACAAGCATGTTTTGCACATTACTCTAGATTAACCCTAAAAGTATAGGGATTTCTTCCACAGTTTTATTATTCAAAACACTCCCAAGTACGAAGGGTTTGGAAACTTCATTTCACGGTTCATTCTTCGGATATGTCATTGGTGTTTTGATTCCCCGATTGTTAGGTTTCTGATGACTTCTTCAAGGAATCACAACTCTCCTCCCCCTCCTTTAATTATCACTGCTCCGTTTGACTCATCGAACTTTACAACCCCTATTTTAATAAGCTTTTCAACCAATTTCTTAAATGCCATGCAGTTATCGATTGAGTGACCTGTTATTCCCGCGTGATACTCATATTGATCATTCAAATCATACCATTTGGGGTACGGGGGTTGTATTGGTTCCATGTGATGAAGAGCCACCACATGTTCATCAAATAGACTTTGATACAACTCCCTATATGTTATTGGAATTGGTGTAAACTGGAGTTGCTCATTGCTTTGCCTTGTGCTAGATTCTTCCTTGATGAACCTTGATACCTAGTAGTCACTATTTTTGGTTGTTTAACAGCAATCGACTTTGAGCACCCTATGCTTGTATTATCCACTTCATTTTCACTCTTCCTTGTGGCCATTCTTTTGTTACTTTCTCCCGCCTCGATATTTCCACTTTTTATGGCATTCTCGATCATTTGTCCCGTCATTACAATGTTCGAGAAGCTTTTAGTGGTGCTTCCTATCATATAGGTGATAAAAGGCGCATTTAGAGTGTTGATAAACAACATGGTGGTTTCCTTTTTCAGGAGAGGTGGTTGGACTTGCATGGAAATTTCCCTCCATCTTTGTGCGTATTACCTGAAACTCTCATTTAATTTCTTTTCCATGTTTTGTAACATGATTCGGTTAGGCGTCATATCTGTGACGTGATTATACTGCCTTATGAAGGCTTGGGCCAAGTTCCTCCAGGAGCTAATGTTAGCACGGCTGAGTTGGTTGTACCACCTAGACGCTGCACCTATTAAACTATCCTGGAAATAATGAATCAGAAGTTGATCATTATTCACATAGCCCATCATACGTCTACAGAACATCGTGATATGGGCTTCAGGGCAAGTAGTTCCATTGTACTTCTCAAATTCTGGCATCTTGAATTTATGAGGAAGTACTAATTAGGGACCAGACTCAAGTCCTTAGCGTCAATACTATGATGACGGTTAGCATTTTCCAAAGCTTGGAACTTTTCTTCTAACCACCTATAGCGATCCTCCAACTTCCTTGAAGATTCAATTCTTATTCCCTCTCTCTCTTCTATGTCCAAATCAGGGATGACGGGGTTGGAAGGGTTATCTCTTGGGTTAGATCCCGAGCCTACTTGAAAGGTCATGGGTGGTCTAGGATCAGCTTGCCCCTGTTGAGGCCTAATCGTGATGGGTGGCCTTTGGGGAGATTCCTCAGGCTGTGTTTGCACGTGTGGTGGAGTGAATCCCTAGGAAAGTCCTCATTGTCTTCAGCATTGACTATGGGACCTTTTGCTTTGTCCATTATCCTACTCATCATATGGGCCATTTGAGCCATCATGTTCTTTTGGGCATCCAACATCTAGTCCCTCATATCTTGTTGGAGTTTTGTCATCTGCTCTTGCATCTGGTCTTGTATTGTCTCTGGAATTGTACCGTAAGGGTGTTCAGCTTTCAGATTTTCTTTCTCTCTCTCTCCTATAATTTAAACTAATTAGACTATTTCTATAGATTTGAGTGCATATGATGTTAAGTAATGCAAATGAATGAATGCAAAGAAAGAGAGGCATTGATTTTAAATTCAGTTCCATGAGAAAAAATTTCTAGAAAACAAATCTCTTTACATAAAACGGATTGCATACACGGCCTTATCCTCATAGTCCAAGTGAAAACATGAATCTGAGACGCGACTCACTGCTCCTTTTTGCTTGATCTGAGACGCGACTCACTGCTCCATAATACTTGTTAGCTTCTTCAAGAAAGTAGAGACGTGGCGATTCTCGATTTTTCTTTGTCAGCTTGATTTCTTGGGTAATAAAGTCTTGTATTCCTTCGCCGGCTATCAGTCTTCTCTTGTTGTGTTCACTTAGACTATATTCGGACGAGACCGTATTATAATCCACTTTATCAAAAAACCCGTCTTCTTATGACAATCTTTTCTATTTAGCAATTGAATTAGAAATCAACACATCTTTTCTATGATATGAATGTAATGCAATCAAAACAAAAGAAAACTCGTTAGCACAAGAAAAATAAATAACATAGAATCTATCAGGGTGACCACTAGGGTTTGACATGGTTCTACCTAGGGTAGGCCCTTAGGTTTTCTACATGTTGTTTAGCTCTAAAGCAGAGGTACCCAAACCAGCAGATTCCTCAATCCTCACCCATTATAGGCTCATATGGACCGAGTTCAGTTAAGGGGAATACATTTTCCTATGGCCATGCGGAGGTGAAAACCTCACGAAGACATAGGTACGGATGTATTTCGAAAGCAATCCATTAGCCCATGCGGAGGTGAAAACCTCACGAAGGCATAGCTTCTCGCTCCCACTTAAGGGTGTGACCACGACGGTCATGCAGTGCAATGCAAAGAGATATATTTTAAAATTACATGCAATAAAAAAATCATATTTTTAAAATCAGAATTTTAAATTCGATCGAAAGGACATAAAATTATCAATTTTACGGCCTGACTCTCTTAATCCCCAGTGGAGTCGCCAAGCTGTCGAAACCATTTTTAAAATCGGGTTTAGAAAGAATGGGGATCAACTTTGAAAACCAAAAAATAGGAGTCACCACCAATCCCTTTTTTACTTAGGTGTGATTGAATCACCTTGTAAAACGTTTTATTTAAAACATTTGATTTTGGTCCATGAAAAATAAGAAACGGGTTCGGGAGTCGGTTACGTATGAGGAAGGATTAGTACCCTCATAAAGCCCTAAAATTGGTACCTAATCGATAAAATCATGTCCAAATGTTTGAAATTTAAAAGGTTTTAAAATAAGATCCTTTTATTTGAAAGTAAACCAAGACTACCTATCTCAAAGAAATAAGAATACTACACCCAATAAGTTAGGATACAGTATCTCATAACATCGATGCTAGATACATCTTTTTAGAAAATTCTTACCTCGAGATACAAAACATCACACCCAATAAGTTAGGACATAATGTTTTGAATTCTCAAGAATAAGTTTTTATGATTTAAAACTTGAGATTTCTTTGTTCCAAAAGAATATAAACATCACATCCAGCACGATTGGACACGACATTTTTTAAACCCTCGTAATTAAAGTCATCTCATAATTTACGAAATTTATTAAAAGGGTATTTAGTTATTTAGCCAAACGAAAAATTGTAACCCAGCACGATTGAGCACTATTTCCCAAATTTCTAAATGCCAAAACATTGCCTTATTTTAAAAGCCTTTAGATAAAATATTAATTTTGCGAAAATGTAGTTTTTATTTTAAACAATAACTATATGACAATATTATATTTATACATTATCAAATACTAATATTAAAAGTAATTATAGTACATTAACATAAACAATACAAGATACAACTAAAATAACTAAAGGAAATAGTAGGACAATAAGAATAATATTAGTAAAATAATAATCATTAACATAAAAATAATAGCAAAATAAAAATGATGGCAATAAAAATAATAAAATAATATTAATAATAACATAATAAATTATGGTAATAGTACTAATAACACTAGGTTAGTTATAAATACAATAATAATGGTAACAATATAAAAATAATATATATAGTGACTATAAATATATATATATATATATTGTTAAAAGAATAAATAATATAACTTTAAATAAAATTACATTTATAATAATTTAATAAAATAATAAAAATAAATATGTATTATAAATAAAATTTATACCAAGTAAGATTTTTAAAAATAATATAATATAATACTATATATACAAAATTAAAAATATAATATATTAAATAATATATAAATTATTAATTAAATTTTAAAAATGTAAAAGAGGAAAGAAAAGGATTAAATTGAAATATAAGCAGCCTTATAAGGTTAATTTACAAAATAGATCAATTAATAGGAAACGATTGAATTAAATAAAATAATGGAGGGATCAAAAGAGTAATTTTCCCATTTTCAATAAAAACACGCGGACCCTTTGTTCGGATCCGGGTCAACGCGCGGGTCATGCAGGAAACGGCATCGTTTTGGTCCTTACCTGACCACACCAAAATGACGTCGTTTCTTCGGCTTATATAAATAAAAATTTAGTTAAAAAATTCATTCTAACAGCCAGGTTTAAAAAAAAAAACAACAAAGCCCTTAAAAAAACTCTCTCTTCCTCTCTATCTCCGGCCAACTTCCGGTCTAGTTCCGACGATGGACCACTACACGCGTCGCCACAATTGATCACCGGAGGGCCAAATCGTCCCGTTTCGAAGGTATTTTTCTTACCTTTTCTATTTTAATACTATTTTTTATACAATATATGCATAAATCCACGAAAAAATAAAAATACACATAAAGAATAGAAATCACCTGTTTAAACCCTTTTTTTCTTTTTTATTCCTCTGAATATTTTTTGTATAGATCTCTCTCTGTATGTATATCTTCCTCCTTTTACAAGTTTTTGACAGGCTTTTATAGCCTTTTAAAATGAAAAAAAAGGAATCAAATGTTTGCCATGTCTCATCTTTGTGATTCTTTCCTTTTGTGGAGAAACGAAGATCTCGGCGTCGGCTAGCTTGGATTGCGGCGTTGATGGAGGCGTGACCGATGGCTAGCGTGGGTTGCGAGGTGAAGGTGGTGGCCATGGCACTTGGCGTAAACAAGATCCCTAGGGTTCGGGTTTCTGTTTCTAAAATTAGATTTGGGCCATTAGGCCATTTAGGTTTATTTGGGTAATAGGTTAGTCCGTATTTGGGGCTGTTTGGATTTCGATTTTGGGCTTGGTTGTAATGGGCCTTTGGTAGTTGTTTTAGGAATGTTTTGGGTTGTTCGGTTTAGTGTCTTGGGCTATTAGATTGGGCTTGTAACAGGACATTTATTGGACACTTATTATTTTTTGTTTTTTGTTTTACGAGCAGCTAGGGCAAAAATGGGCCATTACAAATATTATTTTAAATAAATGATATAAAAACTTAAAATATATGAAAAATATCAAGGATAACTTATAATAAATATATAAATTAATAAATTAGTATATATATAAATATAAAAAATAATACACGATAAAAACAATTATAAATAAATAGTATATAAAATTTTAAATAAAAATATATAATACAATAATCATAAAAAGTACATATATAATATAAACAATATAAATAAAATATGATATACAATATACATGATTTATATAATATAAAAGATAAAATAATTTAAATTGTACATATAATATAATATATAATATACAAAATTTTAAAATATAATATATAATATACAAATTATAAAATAATATATAATATATAAATAATATTAAACTAAATAAAATAACCTAGTATAAATAATAAATAGTAATAATTTAATATATATAATATTAAATAAATAAAAATAAGAATGAAAATAAAAAGAATAAAAAAATCAAAGGATTAAATCATAAAATAAAAAAATCCAGGGTAAAAATGTAAAAGGACTAGATTAGAACGTGCACCACATTATAGGGACCTTTTAGGCAATTATGCCTTAAACCCTAAACGACGTCGTTCCCTTTCCTGCCTTAAAATAGCTCCAGGACCAATTTGCAAGAACATATGGATTTTAGGGCCTAATTAAAAATAAAGAAAAAATTAAATTGAACGAAATTGCAAAAAATAAAATTGCGGAGGGACTAAAGAGGTAAATTGCCCTTTTACAAAAACACACGGATCCTCCCCGAGTATCGGGTCAATGCGCGGATCCTGGCCCTTTAAGCAACATCGTTTTAATGCTTATTATCTTAAGCAAAAATGACGTCGTTTCTATAACCCTATATAAGCCACTTTTATATAAAAAAATCATTTGTGTTAGTGTTTAAAAAAAAAACTAAGAAAAGTCCCCTGAAATCCTCTTTTCTCCCGTTTGGGTTCCGATCATCGGACCTATGGGCCACCGCTGCACGTGCCACATGCCCCCCACGCGCCACCGTTAGCGCTACTGGATATGGTGGCCAAAGGCCAAAAATTTCATTTCTTCCGTGCGAATCAAAAGGTATACTCATACTTTTTATTTTAGTAGTATTTTGTATGTAAAAAACATGCATAAATCGAAAAAAAATAAAAAAACGTAAATGAATAATCAAGAAATCACCTCTGTTATTGAGTTTTCTTTATTTTTTTGTATATTTTAGTGTATTTGCCCGTGTGTTCTCTATTAAAGATTTTGTTAGGGCTTTTTATAGCCCCGAAAATAAATACAAAAGATATTATCCTGCTATTTCTTGCCATTTTTGCTATTGCTGTCGATATTCTTTCCTTGTTTTACAAGTGAATGTCGAGAAGTCCGGCGGTGGAGTGCTGTCTGTGCGCTGATTGCAGCGTGACTGAGGGGTTGGTGTTAGGGCTTGCGGTGCCTAGGGTTTCAGAAACCCTAGGTCTCTGTTTCTGTTTAGGTTTTGGGCCCTTTTGGGCCGCATAAGTTTAGGTCTGATTAGGCCTTTTTTTTTTGGGTAGTCTGTTTTAGGTCTGAGGGTGTAATTTGGGCATGAGATGTAATTCGAGCCTGAAAATTGATTATATTTGGACATTTGGGTTTTATTTTATTATTTATTTTTTATTTTTTTAAGCCCGGGTAATAATGGGCTACTACAGCTGCCCCTCTTTGCTCATTTTCGTGTAACGAGAATAGAGCAAAGACGATAAAAGGTCCCATTTTGCCCGATCTTGTCAAATGGCTATATCTTTAGGGAGATAGGCTAGTATCTTCAATGTAATATCTGGGATTTATGGCCTATACATTTTTGCTTAAGTATGTGTGAAAGCATGTCTATGTGTTCTGAATTGTGTGGCATGAATTTTGGAAACTTTAAAGTGTAGTAAATGCCTTAGAAATTATTCGATTTTTAACTTAAAAGAGGAAGCTAAACCAAAAAGGCCTTAAGAAAATTAGTAGGGGAAATAAGACACTAAATTGGGCTTGTTTAAGTGGCTTGAGGCGCCACTTAGGGCCCTAGTAAGTGAAAGGGCTTGGGTTCGAGTCACAAGGGAAGCAAATTAAGGGAGATTTTATTTTGCTGTATAGTGGAGCAGCAGTGGACGGCACATGGACTCTGGAGGAAGGAAGTATAGATTGGGTTGGAGTGTTAAGGATTTGGCTAAGGTGGAGTGAAATAAGGGATTTGATAGTGAGAGGAGGAGTTGGCCGAATATGGGGCACAGGAGGATGGTAATTTCGGTTGGCAATAGTAGGAAGGGTGAGCCGAAAATTCATTCTCTTCTCATCTTTTTCAATTGTGTCGAAATTCCCAAAGAGAGAGCAACTTGTGTTCTTTCTCTCTTTTTCCTCTTTGCTACTCACTGACATAGCCGAACCTCTCTTCATCCTTTCTCTTCCTTTAGCTAAGGCCAAATGTCTCTCCTTCCCATTTGATAGCCATTGTCGATTCTCCCTAAGCCTCATATCCCTCTCTTTTCATCCTTGTTGATGTAACACCCCAAACCCGGCCCAAACGTTATGACCGAATTTGGTATGCTACAGAGAAAACATTTTTGAAAAATCCCTTTAAGCCGATTTAAATTTTTGATAAAAGATATTGTTTTGGTTTAAAACAGTTAAAGTGTTATGAAGAAAACATTACTTAGTGTTGTTTAATAATATATTAGGTCGGGTTATTCTGATTCAAGTGTACCGATGGCACAATAAAACATTTTATTAATTTGAGAAAACATGTGTACCCTTTTAATATCATAAAGTAGTTTAAGCAAATTATCAAAACATGTAAAATAATCCAAGTGCAATATTAGGAGGCCTTATTACAACTTAGACAAAATAAACCCATAATAAAATAAAATAGTTCAAAATCCACCTAGTCCACATTTTCATTGCATGGCCACCTCGAGTTCATCCGGCTCCTTATCCGCAGCTACGAGTCACCTGAAAATGTTAAAGGAAAAAGGTGAGTCATCAAGACCCAATGTGTACTCCTTTTTCCCGGTTTAATGCAACAACATACACAATTTATAACAATTTAACATGCACTAAATCATGTACCCAACCTAAGCATCCAAACGCCTTTCTCTACCCCGTGTGGTACCAAACCACTGGTGGTGCCAAACCACTGGTGACGTATAGTCACGATATTTATCAACAATGTAGTGCCAAACCACTGGTGACGTATAGTCACAAATCAAGTGATGGGGCCAACCCATCTTGTGATACCAAATCACTGGCGTCAATCCCATTTCTCAAAGTGGGGCCAACCCACGGTGGTGTTAAGCCACAGGGACGAGACGCTATGAGGTGCCAAACCTCTCGAGGTGCCAAACCTCTGGAGGTGCCAAACCTCTCGTGACCGTAGTCACAATGTGGTACCAAACCACCGTGTAAAATCAACACAAATATCACTTCCCCCTCCACTCATTTAACCCCACATCAATCAATAATATATAATTAACAATTATCATGCCAATAGATTGATTTAACAACATCCAACAGATCTATCATGAGCCATATATTATAAGCCACATATACCAAATATGCCATGCTTCCCAAAAGCATCAAAAGAAAGCTCATAGCAACAAAGACTTACCCGAATCCTTGTTTATACCATGATGGTATTACATCCGAATCTACACAAACCGATTAAGCATAAATATAACACTTAGCATATTAAAAAGTTATAAGGTGTGTATGTACACACCTGAAATTAACGAAAGCCTTAAATCCCGGAATAACCAATCGGCCACTCACAATATCCTTGCCCTATATTCGGCCAACCACAAGGTTAGTGCCATGGCCTATTCGGCCAAACCAAAAAAAATTAGTTGCAAAGGGTTCCTTGTGAACCCGAAACCTTACCCAAATGCCTTTGAGTACTAGCCACCACACTCCAAGCGCTTTTGCTTCCCTAAATCGGCAATCACATGTTAATAGCCTTCGGCTTAAACGAATACTAAAGAGATTAAACTACTAACACATTCTTACCACCACTTACCAACCAATCAATCAAAGGTGAAGGCTTCACTAGATTGTTTCCATCACCTCGAAGGCCCTACAACAAACCGATTCCAAATCAGTCGATTCACACTTGCAATCTAATACCGAAATCGGCTCTTACCCATTTAGAAGTCGAAAAGAACAAGAGAACAAAAGAAAAGACATTCGGCCTTGGACACTCACCTTAGAATCGATTGGAGGAAAAAAAAAAGTAGAAGAGGCACCCTTGCTAAGATATTCGGCCAAGGCTACACAAAATAGGAGAAGAAAATTTCGGCACACCAAGGGAGTAGATTCGGCTATGATTGTTCAACACAATCAACTAAGGTTCGGCTTTGTATGGAAGGAGAGGAAGGAAGAAAATGAAATAAGAGTTTTGGCCAAAGGTTTGAGAAGAGAAAAGAAAGAAATAGATAGGAGATTAAGGTATAGGAGATTCGGCCAAGGTTTTAGAAGAAGAGAAGGATTTTTGGTTTTGAGAGAATGAAAGAGGAAAAACAAAAAGATGGAGACTAGCCAAAATTATAAAGAAAATGCTAAGAAAATTCGGCTTCTCCCCCTCCTATGCTTGCCGTCCACTCCTCTCCAAGGAATTCAAAATTTGGCAACTTCCCAAATTCACTCTAAGCCACTTATTTGAAATATTCAAATTTAATTTGAATAAATCACATCCCTAAATTTCCTCTATCAATTATTATAAATTAATCCTAATAATAATCCAATTAGAATCCTTAATAATATCCTTGATAATTTCCTTATTATCCTCACATTAAAATTTATCATCTCTTTTCTCTCTTGCCAACTTTTCAAGATTAATCAAATAAATCCATTTAAAGCCAAATAATATTCTCATACTTTTCTTATTATCCCAAAGTTTAAAATTGGGAAATTCCTCCCTTATTGTCAGTCAAAATAAAGATCAAAAGGAAAATTTGTGACTCGAACATAGGTTCCCCTTGCTCCTTGTGGAGTCAACTCTAGCACCTAAGTGGCCTCTCTCTTGCCACTTTTCCAAGTCATTTTAATGACAATAATTTCTCCTTTAACCTTGTAACTCCTACTCACTAAGGCTTCCTACCTTTAAAGCTTCACAAATAAATTTTCTACTAATCCAAGTCTACTCAAGACCCCTAATTAAGCCTTACTACACCACAATTAATATCATAGCAATCCAAACACAAGCAAAATAATTCAAATACAAATAACCCCCATTTTAGGATGTTACAGTTCTACCCCCTTAAAATAATTTCGACCTCAAAATTACCTGATCAGAAGAGGTGAGGGTATTGCTACCGCATCACATCCTCGGGTTCCCACGTCGCTTTCTCCGTACCATGGTTTTACCATAGTACTTTCACCAAAGGTACTGACTTCCTACGTAGAACCTTGACATCACGATCTAAGATCTGAATTGGCTCCTCCTCGAAAGATAGGTCTGAGTTAACCTCAATCTCTGCCACTGGCACCACGTGTGATGGATCGGACCGATATCATCTAAGCATTGACACATGGAAGACGTCATGAATCGACTCAACTTCACGGTGATTTGAAATGATAAGCTACGGTCCCACTCGCTTAACATCAGATATGGCCCAATGAACCTAGGGCTTAGCTTTCCTTTTTTTCCAAATCGCAACACCTTCTTCCAAGGTGACACCTTCAAAAAACTTTATCTCCCACAGCATATTCCATTTCCTTACGCTTGAGATCGGCATAGGACTTCGCCTATCCGACGCTTCTTGAGACCAGCCCAATTACCTTAACTTTGTCTTCGCCATCACCAACTCGGACCCAAAACACGTCGTTCACCCAACTCCATCCAACACATAGGAGTACGGCATTTTCGTCCATACAGTGCTTCATATGGAGCCATCTGAATGCTCGCTTGATAACTATTGTTATAAGCGAATTCCGCCAACGGTAGATACTCCTCCCAACTACCATAGAAATCCAAAACACAACCTCTCAGCATATCCTCTAAAATCTAAATCACTCTTTCCGATTATCCGTTAGTTTGCGGGTGAAAAGCTGTGCTGAAGTCTAATCTCGTTCCCAAGGCTTGATGCAAGGCTCTCTAAAACCTTGACGTAAACCTCGGATCCCTATTCGAGATAATCAATACTGGCACACCATGCAATCTCACTATCTCGGCTACATATAACTTTGCTAGCTTCTGAAGTGAATAATCTACCCTTACCGATATGAAATGCGCTGACTTAGTTAGTCGATCCACAATCACCCAAACTGAGTTCTTCTTGCTAGGCGTGAGGGGTAATCCACTGATAAAGTCCATAGTGATCCTCTCCCATTTCCACCGAGGATCTTCACGGTTGGAGCAACCACGATGGCAAGCGATGTTCGACTTTAACTTGTCGACACGCCGACACTTTCCCAATTGATTACCTCACGCTTTAACCTGTGCCACCGTAACTATTTCCGCAAATCTCCATACATCTTGCTACCTCGGGATGCATAGCGTATGGGCTGCTATGTGCATCTTGGAGAATCTTCGCCTCAATTCCACATCTTTCGCATACAAGCTCGCCTTGAAAACATAGCACTCCTCACCGGACAAACTGCACCTTCCAAACCACCTTCTTGCACTTGCAACCTCCTCGCATTCAAACCTGTCATCCACCAACCGCTTTTCCTTAATCTCTTTGATCCAAGTCGGTTTAACTTGCGTTCGCTTAAAAGACTTCCATCGTCAGATAGGCCGAGGTGAGCAAACATCGCTCTTAAGTCCGTCACGACCTTCCAGCTCAACGCGTCAGCCACCACGTTAGCCTTACCCGGATGGTACTCAATTGAACAATCGTAGTCCTTTAACAATTCAATCCACCGACGCTGCCTCAAATTCAAATCCTTCTGAGACAAGAGATACCTCAGACTTTTATGATCCGTGTAGACTATTGACTTTTCCCCATACAAGTAATGCCTCCATATCTTCAAAGCGAAGGCTACAGCCGCTAACTCTAAGTCGTGTGTTGGATAGTTAACCTCATGCGGTCTTAGCTGACGGGACGCATAGGCCACTACCTTCCCTTCTTGCATCAATACACATCCCAAACCAGTATGGGACGCATCACAGTAAACCGTAAACAACTTTCCTACCTCAGTCAGCACACGTAACGGAGCTTAGTCGAATCTTCCTTAGCTTGTCAAAACTTTCTTGTTGCTTCTCCGTCCACACAAATGGAATTCCCTTTCTTAATAACTTAGTCAACGATGCCGCGATTAAAGAGAATCCTTCCACAAACCTCCGATGGTACCCCGCCAAACCCAAAAAACTTCAAATTTCTGCCACCGACCTAGGCGGTTTCATCCAACACCGCTCGATCTTGCGAGGATCTACTTTAATCCTTCCACGACACTACGTGACCAAAGAAAGCCACCTCTCTAAGCCAAAATTTGCACTTACTGAATTTGGCATATAACTGCTTCTCCCTCGGTACTTGTAGAACTATACGCAGATGGATGTCATGTTCCTCCTCCGTCTTTGAGTAAACCAATATGTCGTCTATGAACACCACGATAAATTGATCCAAGTACTACTGAAACACCCTATTCATTAAGTCCATGAATGCTGCCGGTGCATTGGTCAACCCAAATGGCATCACCAAAAACTCGTAATGCCCATACCTTGTATGGAATGCCGTCTTGTGCACATCAACCTCCTTCACCTTGAGTTGATGATATCCCGACCTAAGATCTATCTTTGAGAATACCGATGCACCCTTCAGTTGGTCAAACAAGTCATCAATCTGAGGCAACGGATACCTGTTCTTGATCGTTAACTTGTTCAATTGGCGGTAGTCGATACACATCCGCATTGAACTGTCCTTCTTCTTGACAAATAGCACAGGTGCTCCCCACGGAGATATACTTGGTCGGATAAATCCTCGGTCCAAGAGCTCCTGAATTTGAGCCTTGATTCCACCAATTCCTTTGGTGCCATTGATCACGATGCTATAGACACGGTGCCGTTCCGTAACAAGTCTATCTGAATTCAACTTCCCAATCTGGAGGCGGACCAAAATTCTTCCGAAATACATCGTGAATTCCCTACCGTTCGGACCTTCTCAACTACTGACTCCTTAGCCTCCAAGGCACATATTCGAACCAAAAATGCCTCACACCCTTTTCTGACCATTTTCTCTGCCTTCAATGCTGACACCACGTTGGATAGGTAATTTCTTCTATTACCTATCATGACTACCTCATCACCCTCAGCCACCTTTAGAACCATGCGCTTAGCAGTGCAATCCAACTTCGCCTGATGCTTAACCAATCAGTCCATGCCAAGAATTAGGTCGAACTCCCCAAACGGCAGTTCCATTAGGTCAGCCACAAACACTACCCATTGGAGTTCTAGGGGTACACCTCTATATAGTTTGTTTACAACTACAGAGTTACCTAGAGGGCTAATTACTGTCATCTCCCTAGAAGTAGTCTCGAAGTCTATGTTCATGGTCTCTACCACACTACTAGCAACGTATGAATACGTTGAACCCACATCAATTAATGCAACATATGGAAGACCAAAAATTAGAAACGTACCGGTTATGACGTCCGGTGCGTCACCCTCCTCTCGACGCCTCGCTGCGTAGACTAAACCAGGTTGCCTTACCTCTGTGTTGCCTGCCCCTCTTCCCGGATTCCCACGACCTCGATTAGAACCATTGCCTCCTCGACCATTACCACGACCCCTCTGTGGTGGTCCTACATTTCTAGCCTGAGCATGATTCTGACCCTCTGACTGATTTTTTGCCAACTTCCGTGGACAATCCCTCACACGGTGATCCAAAGACCCACATTCAAAACAACCCCTCTCACCGGTCCAACATCCTCTCCAATGTGACTTTCCATAGCGGTTACACTGAGCCGGTCTCTGATTAGTAGCCATGGGCCTTTCTGCCTGATTTGGCCCACTCTGCCTAGGCCTTTTCTAAACATTACCACCTGACCCAGACGACCCAAAGCCTCTTTTCTGCTTGTTCTTATCATAGCTCTGTCTCACGGACTCCTTGACCCCTTCGGCTACCTTAGCTTTTTCCACCAAGACAACAAACTCACGCTCCTGCTGTGGAGCAATCAACAACCTTAACTCATCCCTAAGTCCGTCTTCAAAGCGGACACAACGATCATGCTCCGTTGACACAATTCCCTGAGCATAGCGGCTCAGCCTCAAGAATTTCGCTTCATATTCCGACACAAACTTATTTCCTTGTACCAACCCCAGAAAAGCTTTCCTCTGTGCATCAATGTAGCTAGTGCCTACATACTTCTTCTGATAAGCAGTTTTGAAATATTCCCAAGTAAGGTCATCCGCCGTAGCACCATCCCGAACCGTGAGCCACCATCGATATGACTTATCCTTGAGAAGCGACACCGCCCCTTTCAGTTTCTCCATATTCTTCAGATCTATCTCATCCATGATTCTTTCGGTCGATTCCAGCCAATACTCAGCTGTATTGGGCGCTACACCGGGCACACCTCAAAAAAATTCAGCTCCGTTAGCTCGAAGTCTCTCAGGTACCGACTTCCGAGCTCCTTCGCCTCCACCCATTCCAGCTACCCTTTCCAGAACCCGCAGCATCACTTGTGACACTGCGTCATCACCCGTCTGATCCTGCTCCCCAGCTCCAAAGGTTGGGGGTGGTGGTGGCGGTGGTACCTTATTCTCAAATTCCTGACCCGACCTGACAGGTTCTGACACGATCATCCTGCCCCTTCCTCGTCCACGATGGCCACGTCCTCTAGAGCTCATTCTAACTATCGCGCTTTAATCTGATTAGGAGATTTTTATGAATTAGTAACTGTTTCACTTGGTTACTCGCGAAGAAATTTTATGAAAAGAGTTTAATAGAGATTCTTTCGAGCAATCAAGTTTTAAGTCCTCTATCCTAGTTCACATAGAAAACACATCCATTCCCTAATGCCTTTCATACCTATTCACTCATCGGACATTTACATTCGTTTCTATCCTGTGGGTATTTAGTCATTTTCCTCTGTGGTATTTTTATAATAAACTGAAGAAATTTGAAAACTTTAATAAGTCAAAACATTTTGTAATTTCTAAAACTGAGGAGTATTTTGAGAAATTCTAAATTTAAAAGTATGGCGAAATTTTAAAAACAGGGGTATTTTGGTAATTTTGTCAATCAGGGGTAATTTTTGTAAATTCCAAAAGTCAGGGTATTATTTTAAAATACAAAATTTTCACGTACTTATGCAAAATAAAAATTTAATCAAAACCGAGTAATACGATAATTTTAAAAACCAAGGGCATTTTCGTAATTTTGCCACTAAGGGCATTTCGGTAATTTTGGTAAGTTGAAGAATATTTTGAAAATTTTCCAAAAGTAAATTTTTGCTGTTATTGAAAGGAGTATAGTAACGATTTTTAAAACTTAGAGTTTTCATAAAACAGGGTTAATCCTTTTCGGGTTTTATTTAGTGTGTTTAGCCTATGACCGAGTCCTCTTGGTTAGGGTGAACCAAAGCTACGCACCAGGTAGGATTCCTACGAAGAGGAGGTGAGTCACGAGGACTACTTAAATACCAAGCTCTTAGGATCCAATCCTAGACATGCGCACCAAGGTTACCACACCCTAACTCGTGACTTGATCACAAAGTTGGTTTAATTAGGCCATTAAAATCTTATGAGTTTTTTGGGGTGGACTAGTCCTAAGGTTCAACACCTATCACACTAACTACATTCCCTACCTACCCTTCTACAATAATAATCCATACAAAAGTTAGAGGTACTTACAGGCGGATTGGAGCCGAGACTCGGTGCCATGCTTATTCAAAACCAAAATATTTCAAATAGGCCTACTAAAAACATTTTTGGGCCTTGGGCCCCCACAGCCGAGGTTTGAACCTGGCTCTGATACTAATTTGTAACACCCAAACCCGCCCAAACGTTATGACCGAATTTGGTATGCTATAGAAAACATTTTGAAAAATCCTTTAAGCCGATTTAAATTTTTGATAAAAGATATTGTTTTGGTTTAAAAGCAGTTGAAGTGTTATAAAGAAAACATTACTTAGTGTTGTTTAATAATATATTAGGTCAGGTTGTTATAGATTCAAGTGTACCCGATGGCACAATAAAACATTTTATGTATTAATTTGAGAAAACATGTGTACCCTTTTAATATCATAAAGTAGTTTAAGCAAATTATCAAAACATGTAAAATAATCCAAGTGCAATATTAGGAGGCCTTATTACAACTTAGACAAAATAAACCCATAATAAAATAAAATAGTTCAAAATCCACCTAGTCCACATTTTCATTGCATGGCCACCTCGAGTTCATCGGCTCCTTATCCGCAGACTACGAGTCACTGAAAATGTTAAAGGAAAAAGGTGAGTCATCAAGACCCAATGTGTACTCCTTTTTCCCGATTTAATGCAACAACATACACAATTTATAACAATTTAACATGCTCTAAATCATGCACCCAACCTAAGCATCCAAACGCCTTTCTCTACCCGTGTGGTACCAAACCTTTGGTGGTGCCAAACCACCGGTGACGATAGTCACGATATTCATCAACAATGTGGTGCCAAACCACTTTGGTGACGATAGTCACAAATCAAGTGATGGGGCCAACCCATCTTGTGATTCCAAATCATGGCGTCAATCTCATATCTCAAAGTGGGGCCAACCCACGGTGGTGTTAAGCCACGGGACGAGACGCTATGAGGTGCCAAACCTCCGAGGTGCCAAACCTCGGTGACCGTAGTCACAATGTGGTACCAAACCCACGGTGTCCGTCGACACAAATATCACTTCCCCTCCACTCATTTAATCCCACATCAATCAATAATATATAATTAACAATTATCATGCCAATAGATTGATTTAACAACATCCAACAGATCTATCATGAGCCATATATTATAAGCCACATATACCAAAAATGCCATGCTTCCCAAAAGCATCAAAAGAAAGCTCATAGCAACAAAGACTTACCCGAATCCTTGTTTATACCATGATGGTATTACATCCAAATCTACAAAAACGGATTAAGCATACATATAACACTTAGCATATTAAAAAGTTATAAGGTGTGTATGTACACACCTGAAATTAACGAAAGCCTTAAATCCCGAAATAACCAATCGGCCACCCACAATATCCTTGCCCTATATTCGGCCAACCACAAGGTTAGTGCCATGGCCTATTCGGCCAAACCAAAAAAAATTAATTGCAAAGGGTTCCTTGTGAACCCGAAACCTTACCCAAATGCCTTTGAGTACTAGCCACCACACTCCAAGCGCTTTTGCTTCCCTAAATCAGTAATCACATGTTAATAGCCTTCGGCTTAAACGAATACTAAAGAGATTAAACTACTAACACATTCTTACCACCACTTACCAACCAATCAATCAAAGGTGATGACTTCACTAGATTGCTTCCATCACCTCGAAGGCCCTACAACAAACCGATTCCAAATCAGTCGATTCACATTTGCAATCTAATACCGAAATCGGCTCTTACCCATTTAGAAGTCGACAAGAACAATAGAACCAAAGAAAAGACATTCGGCCTTGGACACTCACCTTAGAATCGATTGGAGGAAAAAAAAAAAAGTAGAAGAGGCACCCTTGCTAAGATATTAGGCCAAGGCTACACAAAATAGGAGAAGGAAATTTTGGCACACCGAGGGAGTAGATTCGGCTATGATTGTTCAACACAATCAACTAAGGTTCGGCTTTGTATGGAAGGAGTGGAAGTAAGAAAATGAAATAAGAGTTTCGGCTAAAGGTTTGAGAAGAGAAAATAAAGAAATAGATAGGAGATTCGGCCAAGGTTTTAGAAGAAGAGAAGGATTTTTGGTTTTGAGAGAATGAAAGAGGAAAAACAAAAGATGGAGACTAGCCAAATTATGAAGATAATGCTAAGAAAATTAAACTTCTCCCCTCCTATGCTTGCAGTCACTCCTCTCCAAGGAATTCAAAATTTGGCAACTTCCCAAATTCACTCTAAGCCACTTATTTGAAATATTCAAATTTAATTTGAATAAATCACATCCCTAAATTTCCTCTATCAATTATTATAAATTAATCCTAATAATAATCCAATTAGAATCCTTAATAATATCCTTGATAATTTCCTTATTATCCTCACATTAAAAATTTATCATCTCTTTCTCTCTCTTGCCAACTTTTCAAGATTAATCAAATAAATCCATTTAAAGCCAAATAATATTCTCATACTTTCCTTATTATCCCAAAGTTTAAAATTGGGAAATTCCTTCCCCTTATTGCCGTCCAAAATAAAGATCAAAAAGGGAAAATTCATGACTCGAACATAGGTTCCCCCTTGCTCCTTGTGACGTCAACTATAGCACCTAAGTGGCCTCCCTCTTGCCACTTTTCCAAGTCATTTTTAATGACAATAATTCCCTCCTTTAACCTTGTAACTCCTACTCACTAAGGCTTCCTACCTTTAAAGCTTCACAAATAAATTTTCTACTAATCCGAGTCTACTCAAGACCCCTAATTAAGCCTTACTACACCACAATTAATATCACAGCAATCCAAACACAAGCAAAATAATTCAAATACAAATAACCCCCATTTTAGGATGTTACAGTTGAAGCCGAATACACAAGTGACTCATAGCCGACTATTCTCTAAGCCTCAAAGCCGAATATCTGTGGTGTCAGGCATAGGTGCTGTCGATTTCTGTGGTAAGGGAAAGATTAAATGCTATTCAATTTCCTTTCTTTTCTTTCTAGCCGAAACTTAGGGACTAATTCTATTCATGTTCTTTGGGCGAAAACTTGAAGGAGGAGATCTTCGGGATTTTAAAGATCTAAGGTAAGTCATTCGGCCAAGGGCCATTTACTATGTTTTAATGTTAGATTGGATCTAACATGTGCCTATAGGAATCTCGACATCACTAAAGAAGCAAGGATCAAATTCGGGATATAAGAATCACAAGGCAAGTGGACATATGTAATCGGTCAAGGCTATATTTGGTGGTTCAAATCTATTTCTTAATTATTCAAAAGTCGGAAGCTAACCTGTTAAGTGATCTAGTGTGGGCCGATTGCAAGGAAGAGATATCGTGGAGTTTCGGGATTTGATTAGTAATCAAATCGGCAGCAAGGTAAGAATTTAAGTTGTGATAATCCTTTGGAATTTGGTTATATAGCCGAATAGGTTTTGCTAATATGCCTAATAATGGCCGAATATAGGAACTAATATCTAAAGCGTTAGATCGGGATCCTCGGGATTTCAGAAAACTCGTTAAGTAAATCAGGTGTGTACCCCACACTAAGCCTTAATTAATTTACGGTTATGTTTTAATAAATATGTTACTACGAATATGTTAAGATGTGGCTAAGAGTATCTTGCAAAGGTACAAAGTACTCAGGTACGTTTACCCACTCCTACTATGAGTATAATATGATCTATTATGGCACATATGTCAATAGTGATAAGAATATGAAAGGGACTAGCCATATTTTTACAAAAACCCTAGTCTTAAAATCACCAAATTACCCCTTTGATGTGTAGGAAAACTATTTTGAAAAATTTTCCAAAATATTCTCGATTTACTAAAATGACCTAAATACCCCAGGTTGGAAAAAAATACTAAAATGCCCTTGGTTCATAAAATTTCCATACTACCCACCGTTTTTAATAAGATTCTCTTACCTTACAAATATCCAAAAACCCTATTTTTACAAAATATTAAAATACCCTGATTTGGAAAAAAAATTTACGAAATTTACCCCTGATTTGCAAAATGACCAATATACCCTCAGTGAGGAAAATTACCGAAGAAACCTCAAATTAGAAATCTTTAAAAATACCCTTTTCTTAAAAAGTCACCAAGAACCATATTTTGCGAAAAATTACCGAAATGACCCTGGCTTGTAAAATTACAAAAATACCCCTAGTGTATAAAATTACCATTTCACCCTTAAAATTTTTCCAGCAAGTATTTTAATTTTGTAAAAATGTCAAAAATATCTATTTTGCAACATTTTCAAATACCTTAATTTGAAAGTTACCAAAATACCCCTATAGGACAAAATTACAGAAATACCCTTGGGTAGTGAAAAATAACAAACAACGACAACTACAACATTTTTCTGTAATGAACGTAAGTTCATAAATGTGATTGAATGAATGAAATGAGACTGTATGTGTATGAAATCGAAAGAACTACTTCTTAGAACTATTGAACATAAGACTGTACGTGATAAATCAGTGGAACAAAACTAATCTATAAAATTCTTTAATCAGATAAACGCAAATTGGAAGTATGGATTCAAGAGGACGTGGTCGTAATGTGCGTGGCCGTGGTAGAGGCCGAATGACTGTGTCGAAACCCATTAGATCGGGTCAAGGATTTGAAAATGAAATGCCACCACCACCACGGTCGTGATGTGGAATATCGAGGATCGACGGGGATGATGCAGATGTCACAGAGCGTCTGCGGGTTTTGGAAAGGGTGGTGGAGTGGGTGGAGGCATGGGAGCTCGAAGTCGACTACTGGCGACTCGAGCCAATGGAGAGGTGTTCTGTGGTGTATTTGGTGTGGCACCCAGTACCGCTGAGTATTGGTTGGATGCGACTGAGCGGATTATCGATGACCTCGATTTAACTAACGAAGAAAAGCTAAAAGGAATGGTGTCGCTTCTCCGCGATGAGTCATATCAATGGTGGCTTACGGTTCGGGATAGTGCTACAGCTGAGGAACTCATTTGGTATTATGCTAAGGCGGCATACCAGAAGAAGTATATTGGTACTCATTACATTGATGCGCAGAGGAAGGCATTTTTGGGGCTGGTTTAAGGGAACAAGTCCGTGGCAAAGTCTGTTGAATTCTAAAATTTGGCCGTTATGCTCGAGGATAGTGTCAATGAGCATAAGCGGTGTGTCCGATTTGAGGACGGTGAGGATGACTTGAGGATCGTTGATAGCTCGCGGGAGTTCTTGTGTTGGTGGAGAAGGCCAAGATAGCCGAGGGTATCAAGGATTCTGTAAGGCAGAACACCGATCAGAATAGGCAGAAAAGAGGATTTGGTTCATTAAGGCCATCTAGGAATGAGCAAAAGAGGCCTAGAGTTGATGGGCCATGAGGTCAGCAAGCTGCTACTGGAGGGCAGTATCGTACTTGTGATCAGTGTGGGAAGATGCACTTAGGAGAGTGCTGGAAGAAAACGGGAGGATGTTTTAAGTGTGGGTCCAAGGACTACATGATTAAGGATTGTCCTATGAGAACCGAAGGGGGTCGACCAATAAGCCTAGATCCTAACCAGGCTGGAAGAGGAGGACATCAGCCACCGCGAGGTCGTGGTTCGGCTGGCAGAGGTAATGGTTCTAGTAGAGGACGGGGAACACCGGTGAGGTGTTGGTAACACGGAGGCCAGGCAGCCAGGTTTGGTTTATGCGGTTCATTGGATGGAGGATGGAGACGCGCCGGATGTCATAATCGGTACGTTCTTTATATTTGGCAAGCCTTATGTTGCTTTGATTGATGTGGGCTTGACCCATTCTTATGTTGCATGTAGAGTAGTTAAAACTCTAGGAATAGCCTCTGAACTATCTAATAGGGAAATGACTGTAGTAAGCCCATTAGGCCAAACTGTAGTAGTGAACAAGATATTTGGATAGTACCTTTGAAGCTTCAAAGAGCGGTATTTCCTGCCGACTTAATGAAATTACCCTTCGGGGAATTCGATCTTATACTTGGCATGGATTGGCTAGTGGAGCATCGGGCTGTATTGGATTGTGCAGCCAAACGAATGGAGTTAAGGACCCTAGAAGATGAGGTGATAGTTATGATACGGGAAAGAAGAAACTACTTGTCTAATGTAGTTTCGGCTTTAAAGGCTGATAAGATGGTTCAAAAAGGTACAAGGCATTTTTGGCCTTCATTAGTGCTTTGGATGCGGAAGAAGGGGGAATTAGTGGAGTTAGAACCGTAAGGGAGTTTGTGGATGTCTTTCTGGAGGAATTACCAGGAATACCCTCGGACAGGGAGGTGGAGTTTGGAATTGAGTTCTTTGCAGATGCGACTCCGTGTCAATTCGCCCATCTGAGAATGGCACCAAAGGAGTTGGTTGAGCTCAAGGCTCAAATCCAAGAATTGCTAGACCGTGGGTTTATTCGACCCAGTGTGTCTCCATGGGGAGCATCGGTCTTGTTCGTGAAGAAGAAAGACGGAACTATGCGCATGTGCATAGATTATCGTCAGTTGAATAAGCTGACCATCAAGAACAAGTATCCATTTCCCAGAATAGATGACTTGTTCGATCGACAAGGGGCCATGATATTTTCAAGATAGATCTAAGGTCTGGATATCATCAGCTTAAGGTGAAGGAGGCTGATATCCATAAGACGACTTTCTGAACAAGGTACGGGCATTATGAGTTCTTGGAAATGCCATTCGGATTGACAAATGCCCCAACTGTATTTATGGACATGATGAACTGGGTTTTCCAGCCCTATCTGGACCGGTTCATTGTTGTGTTCATAGACGACATATTGGTGTATTCGAAGTCTGAGAAGAACATGATGAGCACCTCCGAGTTGTGTTGCAAGTGTTAAGGGAAAAGAAGCTCTACGCCAAATTCAGCAAGTGTGAATTTTGGCTTAAGGAGGTTACATTTTTAAGACATGTGGTATCTGCTGAAGGAATAAGGGTGGATCCTCGGAAGATTGAGGCAGTTTTGGATTGGAAACCTCCTAAGTCTATGGCAGAAATTTGAAGTTTCTTAGGATTAGCATGCTATTACAGAAGGTTTGTGGAAGGGTTCTCATCGATAGTCGCACCTCTGACAAAGTTGTTGAGAAAGGAAGCGTCTTTCGTTTGGATCGATAAGCAACAGGAGAGCTTTGAGAAGCTTAAGGGAGTCTTGACTGAAGCTCCAGTTTTGATTCAGCCCGAGGCAGGGAAGGATTTTGTGGTGTATTGTGATGCTTCCCATACAGGATTGAGAGGTGTCCTTATGTAAGACGGGAAGGTAGTTGCTTATGTGTCTCGATAATTAAGGACACATGAGGTTAACTACCCAACGCATGACTTGGAATTGGCAGCAGTAGTCTTTGCTCTTAAGGTATGGAGGCACTATCTTTATGGAGAGAAGTCAGTGATCTACACAGACCACAAAAGCTTGAAGTATCTGCTGACTCAGAAAGAGCTGAACCTGAGACAGCGAAGGTGGGTGGAATTATTGAAGGACTACGATTGTTCCATAGAGTATCACCCAGGCAAGGCAAATGTGGTGGCAGATGCCCTAAGTCAGAAATTAGTGATGGAGTTAAGGGCGATGTTCGCACATCTGAGCTTGTATGATGATGGAAGTCTACTGGCAGAGTTGCAAGTCAAACCGACATGGTTGAATGAGGTGAAGAAAAATCAGTTAATGGATGAAGATCTAAGTGTTAAGTTGCAACAAGTGCAGAATAGGGAGTTGGAAGATTATGGTATTAATGACGAGGAAGTATTGTGCTTCAAGGGTAAGGTCTGTATGCCGAAGAATGAAGAACTTAGGCAGAGAATTCTTCAAGAATCGCATAGTATCCCTTATGTTATGCATCCTAGAGGTAGTAAATTGTACAGAGATATAAGGGAACAGTTTTGGTGGCCTGGTCTTAAGCGGGAAGTGACTGAATTTGTTGGCAAGTGCTTAACGTGTCAGCAAGTTAAGGCTGAACACCAAGTTCCATCAGGATTGCTTCAGCCAATATAGATCTGCAGTGGAAGTGGGAGAGAATTACCATGGACTTCGTTAGTGGGCTTCCCCTTACGCCTACTAAGAAGGACTCGGTATGGGTGATAATGGATCGGCTAACAAAGTCCGCGCATTTCATATCAGTGCGAGTTGATTATTCGTTGCAGAAGTTGACAAAGTTATATGTGGTAGAAATTGTAAGGTTACATGGGGTGCCAATGTCAATTATCTCGGATAGGGATCCGAGGTTCACGTCTCGATTTTGGAAAGCACTACATTAGGCTTTAGGTACTAGATTGGATTTCAGTACGACCTTTCTTCCACAGTCGGACGGCTAGTCTGAACGAGTGATCCAAGTGCTAGAGGATATGTTGAGGGGTTGTGTGATAGACTTCAGAGGAAGTTGGGAAGAATATTTGCCTCTAGCGGAATTTGCGTATAATAACAGCTATCAGGCAAGTATTCAGATGGCACCGTACGAAGCACTATATGGTCAGAAGTGTCGTACTCCTACGTGTTGGACAGAATTAGGGGAACGTCAAATTTTGGGTCGAAAATTGTGGCTGAATTCGAGGAGACGGTTAAGATAATTCGAGCACGGTTGAAGGAGGCATCTCACAGGCAAAAGTCATATGTAGATCTCAAACGGAAGGAGATTGAATTTGCTATGTGGGGGATCAAATGTTCCTTAAAGTTTCGCCTTGGAAGAAGGTGATGAGATTTGGTCAAAAAGGGAAGCTAAGTCCAAGGTTTATAGGACCTTATCGGGTAATGAAGCGAATTGGACCGGTGGCATACCAGTTGGAGTTGCCTTCGGAATTGCAGTAGATGCACGACATATTCCATGTCTCCATGTTACATCGATACCGATCGGATCCATCTCATGTAGTTTCGATTGAAGAGGTGGAGCTGAGACCAGATCTGTCTTATGAGGAAGAGCCGATTCGGATTCTGGAACGTGATGTGAAGGTGCTTCGAAGAAAGTCGATCCCTCTGGTCAAAGTGCTGTGGCACAACCATGGATCGGAAGAAGCTTCTTGGGAGTCGGAAGAAGCAATGCGATAGCAATACCCCCACCTATTCTAGCCAGGTAATTTCGAGGTCCAAATTATTTTAAAGGGTAGAACCTGTAATATCAAGGATTTATGGCCTATTCATTTTTGCTTAAGTATGTGTGAAAGCATGTCTATGTGTTCTGAATTGTGTGGCATGAATTTTGGAAACTTTAAAGTGTAGTAAATGCCTTAGAAATTATTTGATTTTTAACTTAAAAGAGGAAGCTAAACCAAAAAGGCCTTAAGAAAATTAGTAGGGGAAATAAGACACTAAATTGGGCTTGTTTAAGTGGCTTGAGGCGCCACTTAGGGCCCTAGTAAGTGACGCCACAAGCAGGGTGAAAGGGCTTGGGTTCGAGTCACAAGGGAAGCAAATTAAGGGAGATTTTATTTTGCTGTATAGTGGAGCAGCAGTGGATGGCACATGGACTCTGGAGGAAGGAAGTATAGATTGGGTTGGAGTGTTAAGGATTTGGCTAAGGTGGAGTGAAATAAGGGATTTGATAGTGAGAGGAGGAGTTGGCCGAATATGGGGCACAGGAGGATGGTAATTTCGGTTGGCAATAGTAGGAAGGGTGAGCCAAAAATTCATTCTCTTCTTATCTTTTTCAATTGTGTCAAAATTCCCAAAGAGAGCAACTTGTGTTCTTTCTCTCTTTTTCCTCTTTGCTACTCACTGACATAGCCAAACCTCTCTTCATCCTTTCTCTTCCTTTAGCTACGGCCGAATGTCTCTCCTTTCCATTTGATAGCCATTGCCGATTCTCCCTAAGCCTCATATCCCTCTCTTTTCATCCTTGTTGAAGCCGAATACACAAGTGACTCATAGCCGACTATTCTCTAAGCCTCAAAGCTGAATCTCTGTGGTGTCAGGCATAGGTGCTGTCGATTTCTGTGGTAAGGGAAAGATTAAATGCTATTCAATTTCCTTTCTTTTTTTCTAGTTGAAACTTAGGGACTAATTCTATTCATGTTCTTTGGCCGAAAACTTGAAGGAGGAGATCTTCGGGATTTTAAAGATCTAAGGTAAGTCATTCGGCCAAGGGCCATTTACTATGTTTTAATGTTAGATTGGATCTAACATGTGCCTATAGGAATCTCGACATCACTAAAGAAGCAAGGATCAAATTCAGGATTTGGGAATCACAAGGTAAGTGGACATATGTAATCAGCCAAGGCTATATTTGGTGGTTCAAATCTATTTCTTAATTATTCAAAAGCCGGAAGCTAACCTGTTAAGTGATCTAGTGTGGGCCGATTGCAAGGAAGAGATATCGTGGAGTTTCAGGGTTTGATTAGTAATCAAATCGGCAGCAAGGTAAGAATTTAAGTTGTGATAATCCTTTGGAATTTGGTTATATAGCCGAATAGGTTTTGCTAATATGCCTAATAATGGCCGAATATAGGAACTAAGATCTAAAGTGTTAGATCGGGATCCTCGGGATTTCAGTAAACTCGTTAAGTAAATCAGATGTGTACCCCACACTAAGCCTTAATTAATTTACGGTTATGTTTTAATAAATATGTTACTACGAATATGTTAAGATATGGCTAAGAGTATCTTGCAAAGGTACAAAGTACTCAGGTACGTTTACCCACTCCTACTATGAGTATGATATGATCTATTATGGCACATATGTCAATAGTGATAAGAATGTGAAATAAGGCATGATATTGCATGATTTGTTTGACATGGGGCATATGGGTGATATGTAAAGGGGAAGTGAATTGGTGGTTTTCTACCCCAATATCTGAATGTGGTGACTTATGTCACGTAATTTGAATGTGGTGACTTATGTCACGTAATCTGAATGTGGTGACTTATGTCACAAAATAATAATCTGGTGGCTATGCCACGAATTTTATAAGAGGCGATGAGCACGCCGTCGCAAATGATCGCCTTCGATGGTGTGTAGCGGATGGAGGGTCGACTTAGTAGTCCCCACGGTGTGATGGTTGGTACGGGTGATGTGTAGCGGATGGTTATCTAGGCTTGGGTTTGAGTTTGCATCATTGATTATATATGTTGATTATGTATGATTTGACATGCCTGAATTAGTTAAGACTTATGTTGGTTGTACATATTGAGTCTGTTTGACCACCCCTTTGTGGGATCACTTTTCAGGTGACACTCAGTGATGGACCGGGTCGGCAGAAGCTTAGTGGTGGCCATGCTCAATTCGGAGATTGTTATATTTTTAATTAGTTTTAAATTTCCAAGTTTTGAATTATTTCAGGTTTTATTTGATGTAATAAAGCTATAAGTATTAAATTGTTTATGCATGCATTTAAACTACTTAGTATGATACGACATTTATCGATTTGTAGTTAAATTTAATTTTCTTAAATATAAATATTAATCGTTTTGACACCTAATTAACACGGGTTTTAATTTTGAACCCAACCCAAATCAACTGTTTTTTTCAAAAACACACAAGTTTTTGGCAAAGCCCAATAAGATTCGAATGGTTTTTCTCTAGAAGCATGCCAGATCCGGTCAGGGCTTGTGGGTCGGGTTTGGTGTGTTTCATTTTGGTATCAGACCCAGTTCAAAACTCGGCCTTGAGGGCTTTTAGGGCCCAAAATGTTTTCTTTCTTGTGAAAATGGATTTTTCTAAGAAATAAGCAGGTTTTCTAGCATGGCACCGAGTCTCCGGCTCGAAGTCCACCAGGTAAGTACTCCTAAATCTTCTGTGAATTGTATTTGGGAATATATAGGGACGTAGATTAATGGACTAGGAATTAAACCCTAGGACTAGTTTACCCCAACATGAGAACTACATAAAACTTTAATGCCCAAGTAAACTAACTTTTGTGTCTAAGTCACGAAGTTAGGGTGTGGCAACCACAGCGCTTATCTAGGATTGGTTTCATTGGGAGCATTTAAGCGATCCTATTGACTCACCTCCTACCCACTTGAATCCTACAGTGCGTAGTGATGGTTCACCCCAACCAAGAGGACTCAGCCACAGGCTAAACCCAATAACTAAAACCCGAAAGGGACTAGCCATATTTTTACAAAAACCCTAGTCTTAAAATCACCAAATTACCCATTTGATGTGTAGGAAAACTATTTTGAAAAATTTTCCAAAATATTCTCGATTTACTAAAATGACCTAAATACCACAGTTGAAAAAAATACTAAAATGCCCTTGGTTCATAAAATTTCCATCGCCTACGCTTTTATCAAGATTCTCTTACCTTGCAAATATCCAAAAACCCTATTTTTACAAAATATTAAAATACCCTGATTTGGAAAAAAAATTACGAAATTTACCCCTGATTTGTAAAATGACCAATATACCCTCAGTGAGGAAAATTACCAAAGTACCCTCAAATTAGAAATCTTTAAAAATACCCTTGTCTTGAAAAGTCACCAGGAACCATATTTTATGAAAAATTACCGAAATGACCCTGGCTTGTAAAATTACAAAAATACCCCTAGTGTATAAAATTACCATTTCACCCTTGAAATTTTTCCAGCAAGTATTTTAATTTTGTAAAAATGTCAACAATCTCTATTTTGCAACATTTTCAAATACCTTAATTTGAAAGTTACCAAAATACCCCTATAGGACAAAATTACGAAAATACCCCTAGGTAGTGGAAAACAACAAACAACGACAACTACAACATTTCTCTGTAATGAACGCAAGTTCATAAATGTGATTGAATGAATGGAATGAGACTGTATGTGTATGAAATCGAAAGAACTACTTCCTAGAACTATTGAACATAAGACTGTACGTGATAAATCAGTGGAACAAAACTAATCTATAAAATTCTTTAATCTGATAAACGTAAATTGGAAGTATGAATTCAAGAGGACGTGGTCGTAACGTGCGTGGCCGTGGTAGAGGCCAAATGACTGTGTCGGAACCTATTAGATCGGGTCAAGGATCTAAAATGAAATGCCACCACCACCACCACCACCGATGTGGAATATCGAGGATCGACGGGGATGACGCGATGTCACGAGCGATCTTTGCGAGTTTTGGAAAGGGTGGCTGGAGTGGGTGAAGGCATGGGAGCTCGAAAGTCGATACCTGAGCGACTCCGAGCCAACGGAGCTGAGGTGTTCCATGGTGTATCTGGTGTGGCACCCAGTACCGCTGAGTATTGGTTGGAGGCGACTGAGCGGATTATGGATGAGCTCGATTCAACTGACAAGGAAAAGTTGAAAGGAATGGTGTCGCTTCTTCGCGATGAGTCATATCAATGGTGGCTCATGGTTTAGAACAGTGCTATAGCTGAGGAACTCACTTGGGATTATGCTAAGGCGGCATATCAGAGGAAGTATGTTGGTACTCATTACATTGATGCGCAGAGAAAGGCATTTTTTGGGCTGGTTCAAGAGAACAAGTCCGTGGCGGAGTACGAAGCTGAATTCCTAAGGCTGAGCAGTTATGCTCGAGGGATAGTGTCAACTGAGCATAAGCGGTGTGTCCGATTTGAGGACGGGCTGAGGGATGACTTGAGACTATTGATAGCTCCACGCAAGAGCGGGAGTTTAATGTGTTGGCGGAGAAGGCCAAGGTAGCCGAGGGTATCAAGGATTCTGTAAGGCAGAACACCAATCGGAATAGGCAAAAAGAGGATTTAGTTCATCAAGGCCATCTAGGAATGAGCAAAAGAGGCCTAGAGTTGATGGGCCGTGAGGTCAGCAAGCTGCTACTAGAGGGCAGTATCGTACTTGTGATCAGTGTGGGAAGATGCACTTAGGAGAGTGCTGGAAGAAAATGGGAGGATGTTTTAAGTGTGGGTCCAAGGACTACATGATTAAAGATTGTCCTATGAGAACCGAAGGGGGTCAACCAGTAAGCCTAGGTCCTAACCAGGCTGGAAGAGGAGGACATCAGCCACCGCGAGGTCGTGGTTTGGCTGGCAGAGGTAATGGTTCTGGTAGAGGACGGGGAACACCAGGCTGAGGTGTTGGTAACACGGAGGCCAGGCAGCCAGGTTTGGTTTATGCGGTTCATCGGAGGGAGGATGAAGACGCGCCGGATGTCATAACCGGTACGTTCTTTATATTTGGCAAGCCTTATATTACTTTGATTGATGTGGGCTCGACCTATTCTTATGTTGCATATAGAGTAGTTGAAACTCTAGGAATAGCCTCTGAACTATCTAATAGGGAAATGACTGTAGTAAGCCCATTAGGCCAAACTGTAATAGTGAACAAGATATTTCGGAGAGTACCTTTAAAGCTTCAAAGAGCGGTATTTCCTGCCGACTTAATGAAATTACCCTTCGAGAATTCGATCTTATACTTGGCATGGATTGGCTAGTGGAGCATCGGGCTGTATTGGATTGTGCAGCCAAACGAATGGAGTTAAGGACCCTAGAAGATGAGGTGATAGTTATGATACGGGAAAGAAGAAACTACTTGTCTAACGTAGTTTCGGCTTTAAAGGCTGATAAGATGGTTCAGAAAAGGTACAAGGCATTTTTGGCCTTCATTAGTGCTTTGGATGCGGAAGAAGGGGAATTAGTGGAGTTAGAACCGTAAGGGAGTTTGTGGATGTCTTTCTAGAGGAATTACCAGGAATACCCTCAGACAGGGAGGTGAAGTTTGGAATTGAGTTCGCTGCATGCGACTCGTGTCAATCGCCCCATACAAAATGGCACCAAAGGAGTTGGTTGAGCTCAAGACTCAAATCCAAGAATTGCTAGATCGTGGGTTTATTCGACCCAGTGTGTCTCTATGGGGAGCATCGGTCTTGTTCGTGAAGAAGAAAGACAGAACTATGCATGTGTATAAATTATCGTCAGTTGAATAAGCTGACCATCAAGAACAAGTATCCATTGCCCAGAATAGATGACTTGTTCGATCAGCTTAAGAGGGCCGCGATATTTTTCAAGATAGATCTAAGGTCTGGATATCATCAGCTTAAGGTGAAGGAGGCTGATATCCATAAGATGACTTTCCGAACAAGGTACGGGCATTATGAGTTCTTGGTAATGCCATTCGGATTGACAAATGCCCCAACTACGTTTATGGACATGATGAACTGGGCTTTCCAGCCCTATCTAGGCCGGTTCGTTGTTGTGTTCATAGACGACATATTGGTGTATTTGAAGTCTGAGGAAGAACATGATGAGCACCTCCGAGTTGTGTTGCAAGTGTTAAGGGAAAAGAAGCTCTACGCCAAATTCAGCAAGTGTGAATTTTGGCTAAAGGAGGTTACGTTTTTAAGATATGTGGTATCTGCTGAAGGAATAAGGGTGGATCCTCGGAAGATTGAGGCAGTTTTGGATTGGAAACCTCCTAAGTCTGTGACAGAAATTTGAAGTTTCTTAGGATTAGCATGCTATTATAGAAGGTTTGTGGAAGGGTTCTCATCGATAGTCGCACCTCTGATAAAGTTGTTGAGAAAGGAAGCGTCTTTCGTATGGACCAATAAGCAACAGGAGAGCTTTGAGAAGCTTAAGGGAGTCTTAACCGAAGCTCCAATTTTGATTCAAATTTTGAGGTGGAAAGATTTTGTGGTGTATTGTGATGCTTCCCATACAGGATTGAGAGGTGTCCTTATACAAGACGGGAAGGTAGTTGCTTATGCGTCTCGATAATTAAGGACACACGAGGTTAACTACCCAACACATGACTTGGAATTGGAAGCAGTAGTCTTTGCTCTTAAGGTTTGGAGGCACTATCTTTATGGAGAGAAGTCAGTGATCTACACGGACCACAAAAGCTTGAAGTATCTCACGACTCGTAAAGAAATGAACTCGAGGCAATGAAGGTGGGTGGAATTATTGAAGGACTACGATTGTTCCATAGAGTATCACCCAGGCAAGGCAAATGTGGTGGCAGATGCCCTAAGTCAAAAATTAGCGATGGAGTTAAGGGCGATGTTCGCACATCTGAGCTTGTATGATGATGGAAGTCTGCTGGCAGAGTTGCAAGTCAAACCGACATGTTTGAATGAGGTGAAGAAAAATAAGTTAATGGATGAAGATCTAAGTGTTAAGTTGCAACAAGTGCAGAATAGGGAGTTGGAAGATTATGGTATTAATGACGAGAAAGTATTGTGCTTCAAGGGTAAGGTCTGTATGCCGAAGAATGAAGAACTTAGGCAAAGAATTCTTCAAGAATCGCATAGTAGCCCTTATGTTATGCATCCTGGAGGTAGTAAATTGTACAGAGATCTAAGGGAACAGTTTTGGTGGCCTGGTCTTAAGCGGGAAGTGACTGAATTTGTTGGCAAGTGCTTAACGTGTCAGCAAGTTAAAGCTTGAACACCAAGTTCCATCAGATTGCTTCACCAATAAAGATCTGCAGTGGAAGTGGGAGAGAATTACCATGGACTTCGTTAGTGGGCTTCCCCTTACGCCTACTAAGAAGGACTCGGTATGGGTGATAGTGGATCGGCTAACAAAGTCCGCGCATTTCATATCAGTGCGAGTTGATTATTCGTTGCAAAAGTTGGCAAAGTTATATGTGGTAGAAATTGTAAGGTTGCATGGAGTGCCGATGTCAATTATCTCGGATAGGGATCCGAGGTTCACGTCTCGATTTTGGAAAGCACTACATCAGGCTTTAGGTACTAGATTGGATTTCAGTACGACCTTTCATCCACAGTCGGACGGCCAGTCTGAACGAGTGATCCAAGTGCTAGAGGATATGTTGAGGGGTTGTGTGATAGACTTTAGAGGAAGTTGGGAAGAATATTTGCCTCTAGCGGAATTTGTGTACAATAACAACTATCAGGCAAGTATTCAGATGGCACCGTACGAAGCACTATATGGTCGGAAGTGTCGCACTCCTACGTGTTGGACAGAATTAGGGGAACGTCAAATATTGGGTCCAAAAATTGTTGCTGAATCCGAGGAGACGGTTAAGATAATTCAGGCACGATTGAAGGAGGCATCTGACAGGCAAAAGTCATATGTAGATCTCAAACGGAAGGAGATCGAATTTGCTGTGGGGGATCAAATGTTCCTTAAAGTTTCACCTTGGAAGAAGGTGATGAGATTTGGTCAAAAAGGGAAGCTAAGTCTAAGGTTTATAGGACCTTATCGGGTAATGAAGCAAATTGGACCGGTGGCATACCAGTTGGAGTTGCCTTCGGAATTACAGTAGATGCATGACGTATTCCAGTCTCCATGTTTCATCGATACCGATCGGATCCATCTCATGTAGTTTCGATTGAAGAGGTGGAGCTGAGACCAGATCTGTCTTATGAGGAAGAGCCGATTCGGATTCTGGAACGTGATGTGAAGGTGCTTCGAAGGAAGTCGGTCCCTCTGGTCAAAGTGCTGTGGCACAACCATGGATCGGAAGAAGCTTCTTGGGAGTCGGAAGAAGCAATGCGATAGCAATACCCCCACCTATTCTAGCCAGGTAATTTCGAGGTCCAAATTATTTTAAGGGGGTAGAATTGTAATATTCGGGATTTATGGCCTATTCATTTTTGCTTAAGTATGTGTGAAAGCATGTCTAAGTGTTCTGAATTGTGTGGCATGAATTTTGGAAACTTTAAAGTGTAGTAAATGCCTTAGAAATTATTCGATTTTTAACTTAAAAGAGGAAGCTAAACCAAAAAGGCCTTAAGAAAATTAGTAGGGGAAATAAGACACTAAATTGGGCTTGTTTAAGTGGCTTGAGGTGCCACTTAGGGCCCTAGTAAGTGACGCCACAAGCAGGGTGAAAGGGCTTGGGTTCGAGTCACAAGGGAAGCAAATTAAGGGAGATTTTATTTTGCTGTATAGTGGAGCAGTAGTGGACGGCACATGGACTCTGGAGGAAGGAAGTATAGATTGGGTTGGAGTGTTATGGATTTGGCTAAAGTGGAGTGAAATAAGGGATTTGATAGTGAGAGGAGGAGTTGGCCGAATATGGGGCACAGGAGGATGGTAATTTCGGTTGGCAATAGTAGGAAGGGTGAGCCGAAAATTCATTCTCTTCTCATCTTTTTCAATTGTCTCAAAATTCCCAAAGAGAGAGCAACTTGTGTTCTTTCTCTCTTTTTCCTCTTTGCTACTTACTGACATAGCCGAACCTCTCTTCATCCTTTCTCTTCCTTTAGCTAAGGCCGAATGTCTCTCCTTTCCATTTGATAGCCATTGCCGATTCTCTCTAAGCCTCATATCCCTCTCTTTTCATCCTTGTTGAAGCCGAATACACAAGTGACTCATAGCCGACTATTCTCTAAGCCTCAAAGCTAAATCTCTGTGGTGTCAGGCATAGATGCTGTCGATTTCTGTGGTAAGGGAAAGATTAAATGCTATTCAATTTCCTTTCTTTTTTTTCTAGCCGAAACTTAGGGACTAATTCTATTCATGTTCTTTGGCCGAAAACTTGAAGGAGGAGATCTTGGGATTTTAAAGATCTAAGGTAAGTCATTCGGCCAAGGGCCATTTACTATGTTTTAATGTTAGATTGGATCTAACATGTGCCTATAGGAATCTCGACATCACTAAAGAAGCAAGGATCAAATTCAGGATTTGAGAATCACAAGGTAAGTGGACATATGTAATCAGCCAAGTCTATATTTGGTGGTTCAAATCTATTTCTTAATTATTCAAAAGCCGGAAGCTAACCTGTTAAGTGATCTAGTGTGGGCCGATTGCAAGGAAGAGATATTGTGGAGTTTCTGGATTTGATTAGTAATCAAATCGGTAGCAAGGTAAGAATTTAAGATGTGATAATCCTTTGGAATTTGGTTATATAGCCGAATAGGTTTTGCTAATATGCCTAATAATGGCCGAATATAGGAACTAAGATCTAAAGCGTTAGATCGGGATCCTCGGGATTTCAGTAAACTCGTTAAGTAAATCAGGTGTACCCCACATTAAGCCTTAATTAATTTACGGTTATGTTTTAATAAATATGTTACTACGAATATGTTAAGATGTGGCTAAGAGTATCTTGCAAAGGTATAAAGTACTCAGGTACGTTTACCTACTCCTACTATGAGTATGATATGATCTATTATGGCACATATGTCAATAGTGATAAGAATGTGAAATAAGGCATGATATTGCATGATTTGTTTGACATGGGGCATATGGGTGATATGTAAAGGGGAAGTGAATTGGTGGTTTTCTACCCCAATATCTGAATGTGGTGACTTATGTTACGTAATTTGAATGTGGTGACTTATGTCACGTAATCTGAATGTGGTGACTTATGTCACAAAATAATAATCTGGTGGCTATGCCACGAATTTTATAAGGGCAATGAGCACGTCGACTGTAGCAATTGCCTTCGATGGTGTGTAGCGGATGGAGGGTCGACTTAGTTGTCCCCACAGTGTGATGGTTGGTATGGGTGATGTGTAGCGAATGGTTATCTAGGCTTGGGTTTGGGTTTGCATCATTGATTATATATGTTGATTATGTATGATTTTACATGCCTGAATTAGTTAAGACTTATGTTGGTTGTACACATTGAGTCTGTTTGACTCACCCCTTTGTGGGATCACTTTTCAGGTGACACTCAGTGATGGACCGGGTTGGCAGAAGCCCAGTGGTGGCCATGCTCAATTTGGAGATTGTTATATTTTTAATTAGTTTTAAATTTCCAAGTTTTGAATTATTTCGGGTTTTATTTGATGTAATAAAGCTATAAGTATTAAATTGTTTATGCATGCATTTAAACTACTTAGTATGATACGACATTTATCAATTTGTAGTTAAAGTTAATTTTCTTAAATATAAATATTAATCGTTTTGACACCTAGTCAACACGGGTTTTAATTTTGAACCCAACCCAAAACAACTGTTTTTTTCAAAAACACACAAGGCAAAGCCCAAATAAGATTCGAATGGTTTTTCTCTAGAAGCATGCCAGATCTGGTCAGGGCTTGTGGGCCGGGTTTGGGGTGTTTCATTCAATCTGCTTCATTGTAACTTCAGGAAGACAAGATTTACTATCTTTAGTCTGCTCCACTGCAAACTTAAGGATGCCAAGTTGATATCTTTGATCCGCTTCCTACAACTTCTAGAAGATATGATCTGCTATCTTTAATCTGCTCCACTGCAAACTCAAGGAGGTCAAACTAGTATCTTTGATCCACTTCACTGCAATATCAGGAAGGCATGATCTGTTGTCTTTTAACTTGCTCTACTGCAAACTCAAAGAGGTCAGACTGATGTCTTTGATCTGTTTCACTGCAACTTCAGCAATACAGATCTACCATTTTAGTATGCTCCATTGTAAACTTAGGGATGCCAGACTAGTATCTTCAATCTGTTTCACTGCAATCTCAGGAAGACAAGATCTGTTATCTTTAATCTGCTCCACCGTAAACTTAGGGAGACAAGATCTGATGTCTTTGATCTTCTTCCTGCAACTTCAGGAATGCCAGATCTTTAATTTGCTCCACTGCAAACTCAAGGAGACAAGATCTGATGTCTTCGATCTGCTTCTGTAACTTCAGGAATGCCAGATCTGCTATCTTTAGTCTGCTCCACTGCAACTTCAGGGAGACAAGGTTGACGTCTTTGATCTTCTTCCTACAACATCAGGAAGGTAAGATCTGTTGTCTTCAGTCTGCTCCACTGTAACTTCAGGGAGACAAGGCTGAAAGTGACAATTTACCCTACTACATCGTCCTATGACCTGTAGAACGGGTATATGCTTATGCCGAATGATTAGGATGCCCTGATCGACATGAGTCAAATGCTCCTAATTAGACATGCTATGATATATGAATGCAAAAATGATATGAGTATGATTCCTACTCAAGGTGTTATCACTCATTTATTCATCAAGGTTTCATCTTCGTTCCCCTTGAAGTATCATATTCTTGCTTAAATAATTTACCCCATGGAAATTTTAGGGCCCACTCTATTTGAACCTTAAGGACACGAGGCTTATACCGCCTTCAAAACATCCCACCAAGATTAGAGGATTTAACCTACATGATCTATTTTAACTTCAATCCATTCCACCACAACTTGGTCGATCATACCATTCCCTGAACGTTACGACCCAATGAGAATACTCGTAAAATGATCCTCTCTTAGGATTTGTTGCAACAACTCATTATTTGGTCCAATCACCAATTAGACAAAGAATTCAGAGAAATAGTCTCCATTTAGACTCTTCTTTCTCAAATATTTCCAATCTATGTACATGAAAATTCTAAACAATTATCCTGTTTCAGTTTCTTGTATTATCTAGAAATTTGTGAAGTAATATGTAGAACTTCTTTTGTGAAATTATTAGTTCATCAATCATTATTTCAATGCAACATGCTTATGAATAATGGATAACAAATAAACTGATCTCAAGGATAGTTAGAGTTAAATAAATTATCAAAAATACAAAGGAAATTAACTAGGAATATATCTTTGAGAAGAAGAAGAATCCAAAGATAGTGAATGAATTTGAATAGGACGAAGATTAGGTGCCCTAGATATCGCAGATTGGGCTTTTATATACAAACTCCATGAAGACTGCTTCAAGCTTAACATGCGTTTAGAAGATTCAAAGTACTTTGTTGATGTTTCAATATGTAACATACTTCATTTCTTGTTGATTCAGGTATAGCAAGATCACTGCATGCCCTTCAAAATTTGAGCCACCCTTTCGGATTTTCAACTCAAAACCCTTTGGTCTCAAGGTTCCCTTTACGGGTTTTCACCTAGGCCTCTCCTTTTTTTTAAAAGTCTCAAAGCGCCCTTTGCGGGTTTTCACCTTGGCCTCTTCTCCTCTTCAAGAAAAATATTTTTTGAATGAATCCCAATTGACAGGATTGGGTAGGCTTTTCCCATCCATTTTGATCAAAATCAATGTGCCTCCAGAGAAAGCTTTCTTCACCACATATGGTCCTTCCCAATTCAGCATCCATTTTCCTCTAAAATCCATCTATATAGGAAGGATCTTCTTCAGTACAAGGTCCCCCTTGTGAAACTCTCTTGGGCAGACTTTTTTATCATAGGCTCGCATCATTCATTTTTGGTACATCTGACCATGATGAATAGCCCTTAGCCTCTTTTCTTTAATCAAGTTCAACTGATCATATCGAGCCTGGGTCCATTCAGCTTTATCCAACTTTATTTCTGAAAAAACTCGAAGAGAAGGTATTTCCACTTCAATAGGTAAAACTGCCTCCATCCCATAGACCAATGAGAAAGGAGTTACCGCATTAGAAGTTTTGATGGACGTTTGATAAACATAAAGTGTGAATGGTAATTTTTTATGCCAATCCTTATAAGTCTCAGTCATTTTTCCTACTATCTTCTTGATGTTTTTATTAGCCGCTTCCACTGCCCCATTCATTTTTGGACGATACGGAGACGAGTTGTGGTGTTTGATATTAAATTGACTACAAAATTCCGCTATCGTGCTATTGTTTAAGTTCAGTGCATTGTCTGATATGATCCTTTCGGGCATTCCATATCGATAAATGATCTCCTTCTTCAAGAACCGACTAACTAATAACTTAATTACGCTAGCGTATGAAGTAGCCTCTACCCATTTCATGAAGTAGTTAATTACCACAAAGATGAATCGATACCCATTTGAAGCTTTCTGTGAGATCGGCCTAATGACATCCATGCCCCACATGGAAAAAGGCCATAGAGAAGTCATAACATTCAAATATGAAGGTGGTATGTAAATTTTGTCTCCATAAATCTGACATTTATGGCATTTTTTGGCATAGTTGATACAATCTCCTTCCATAGTAGACCAATAGTATCCAAATCTCATAATTTGTCTAGCCATGGTAAAACCATTAGCATGTGTCCCACAAACACCCTCATGAACTTCCTCTAGGATTTTCCTAGCTTCAACAACATCAACGTATCTCAATAGTACCTGATCTTTTCTCCTTTTGTATAAGATATCCTCATCTAAAACATAGTTAGAGGCCAATCTTCTTAATGTCCTTTTATCATTCTCAGTAGCATGCTCTAGGTATTCACGATTTTTTACATATAGCAATACATCATGATACCAAGGGTGATCATCCTTTTCATGTTATAACAATGAGCTGGAACTTCGAAAATACTCATCTGAATAGGTCTCATATACTCTAGTTTGTTTACTTTGACCATAGAAGCCAGAGTTGCCAAAGTATCCGCCATCTAGTTTTCGTCACGTAGGAGATAATTAAAAGTAATGTCATCTAACTCCTCAATCAATTCCAAAACTATTTTTTGGTAATCAATTAGTTTGGGATCTCTTGTCTCCCATTGTCCTTTAAGCTGGTAGATTACTAAGGTAGAATCTCCATGTACTTCTAGCACTCTGATTTTATGCTCTACAGCTGCTCGAATTCCAATGATGCATGCTTCATACTCTACCATATTGTTCGTGCAATCAAAATCTAATTCTATTTCCTACAGCATTTAACACTCCATCAAAATTTAGCTTCCACAAATGCTCTTTAGTAGTTGACACATACATTAGCTCTTCATTGGGGAAATCAAAATTCAAAGGTTCATAATCCTCCAAAGCCCTGGTAGCCAGAAATTCGGTTATTGCGCTCCCTTTTATAGCCTTTTGGTTCACATAGATTATATTAAATTCAGAAAGCAGAATCTGCCATCTTGCCATTCTTCCATTCAGAGCAGTTGACTCCATCATATACTTTAATGGGTCAAGCTTCGGAATTAACCAAGTTGTATGTTATAGCATATACTACCTCACTCTCTGAGTTTTCCAAATCAAGGCGCAACACAATTTCTCAATTGATGAATATCTCATTTCACATTCAGTGAACTTGTAACAGCCCGATTTAGGGGCTAGTCAAAATAGTAATCTTGAGATCACTATTTCAAGATCAGAGAAATTATTTTCATGATATATTATGAGTTAGAGCATGATAGCATATGAGCATTAAAATTTTGGTATTTTAATTTTAACGTTTTCGTGTTTAATTTACGAAAAAAGACTAAATCGCATAAAGTGTGAAAGTTCCATTCTATATGCTAAGAGTACCAAATGGCTATGGATTGTTAAATGGGGGTATTTAAAAGGAAATTTAGCCTTTTAAAGAGGCTTGGCCGGCCATAAGAGAGCATGGGAGACAAAATTTTCAATTAGAGTCAAAGTTAGTAGTAGTAGGTGGACTAATTTGACTTTTAATAATAGAATAAGGAGAGAAAAGTTATCATCTTTTTCTCCTATCATCTTCCACCAAATATTTACAGCAAATAAGGGGTAGAAACCTTCAAAAATTTTAGCAAACTCTCATCCATTCAAGTAAATGTTCTAGTGAACTTTTCTTGAAAATAATTGTACTTTTAAGGTCCCTAAAGCTTAAGCTTTCAAATGAGGGGACTATTGTGCAATGTTGTGAAAGGTTTAGAGTTTACCATGAGAGCTACTTTAGTTGTTTGTTTCATTTTTAAGGAAGAACTTGAGTCTTAGTTTTTGGATGAACAACTTTTAAAAAGGGTGTTGGCATGAGGACACTAAATAGGATCTTAATGAAAAGGTTATGAACTTGGTAGTAAGTATGTGAAATATTGATTGTTGATGATAGCTTTAAGAGCATCAAATGTTTGCCTAGGCTTGTAGAAGATAAAAATGTGGTTAGAATTAGTTTTTGGGCCTAGGGGTAAAACGGCCATTTTGCCAAAATCTAGGGGTAAAATGGTAATTTTGCCTAAGTAGGATTATTGAGATGCTTATATTAATAAAATGATTAAAATGAGCTAATTTGCTATTATAGAGCAAGAGGAGATGAGAATTCACCCCAATCGAGGAAAAGATAAAGTCGTGGACTAAACCGAAGAACTAACTTATTTTGAAAATGAGGTAAGTTGTATGTGATTTATTGAAATATTATATTAGCATAATTGAGAATGCTTGATGTCATATTGATGCATGATACTTCAATAAATTGAGAAACTTTTGTGAATATGATAATGAAGTCCTAATGGACTATGATGAATACGAAAAATGCTATCACATATTATGAGGGTCAGTGTAAGACCATGTCTGGGACATGGCATCGTCCATATTTTGAGGGTCAATGTAAGACCATGTCTAGAACATGGCATCGGCCATATTTTAAGGGTCAGTGTAAGACCATGTCTGGGACATGGCATCGGCCATATTATGAGGGTCAGAGTAAGACCATCTCTGGGACATGGCATCGGCCATATTATTAGTGCCAGTGTAAGACCATGTTTGGAACATGGCACCGGCATTGAGACAAGAGTAGGCGTAAGACCATATCCGAGATATGGCATTAACACATAGAGGTAATTCCCTATAAGACCATGTTCGGGACATGGCACCTATACCTAGAGGAGACTCCATTGTATAGTGGAATAAGCAGATGAATTTAAAAGTAGAAATGTGAATGAATACAAGTGCTAATAAATGAGTCACTAGATATTGGCTCTATATGTGTTTCAAAAATTGTTAGATAAGGGCGAGTGTAAGTAAGTATTGTCAAGAAGTCTTGACTTGTGTACGATTAATTAATGTTATGGATGAATTATTCTTTTAAGAAGATTACGATTTCTAATTATTTCCATGCAACTTACTAAGCTTATCGCTTACCCCTTTTTCATTGCCCTTCTTTCTTATAGTATTGCCAAGATAGCTCGAAGATCGTAGACGCAGGGGTTCGAAAATCACGCTATCAACAACACTTTGGTATAACAATTTTAGACTTGTTTTGAATATGGCATGTATAGGACTAGGGTGTTTTGTCAAGTTGTAATTGTTAGTTAAAGTGTTGGTGGCAAATCATTTTGTAATGGGTTCTTAATTCAGGCAAATGTTTGGTAAACTCTTCTTTTTGAAATAAAGATAATATTAATGAGGTGTATGCCCCTTTTAATTATTATATTGTATTGACTATTTGACTGGCCAGAATTGGCTATGTATGTAGGTTTATTGAGGTTAATGTAGTATGTATTATTATTTACGAAAAATGTATTGGATTGATCCTGATTTCAGAGTGGCAAATGGCTTGGTAAATAGCCCCTAAGTGCCAGCACGGTTGGACACACGGGCGTGTGTCTAGGCCATGTTAACCCTGCACCTTAGTATTATTATTCAGAATAGGCTACAGGCAAATCCCACGATCGTGTGTATATGCCGTGTAATGCACACGATTTGGACATGGGCGTGTCCCCAGACCATGTTAATTTAGTTAGTATATCAAGGGTTAGTACACGGTCTAAGCCCACGGGCGTGTCATGGCCGTGTGAAAATAGTCAGTAACTCCACACAGGTAAGAGACACGGGCATGTCAAGGCCGTGTGAGTATAGTAAGTAACCCCCCACCGTTGGAGGACATAGGCGTGTCTAGGGGTACACGGGCATGCCTCAAACCACTTGGGCGTGTGACCCCTGCTTCCAAGAAATGTTTTTCAATTAAGTTTTGAAAGTTTCGAACATGAGTTTAAGGCCTCGTAGGCTCATGAGATGTATGAATCATTTGGGAGAGAAAGGTTTTTAATCGGGAACAAACTTTTATGGCCCGTAATTTCATGATTAAACAAGTTCTAGTATAGTAATTTCTTGTTTCCAGTCTAGGCCTCAGATTCGAGTATGTGGTGTTACATTTAGTAGCATCAGAGCTACGGTTTAGTCGATTCTAGGACTAATGTAGTGTGAGTATGAGTCTAGCTATACATGCCATATGTAAGGGTGTCGGAGTAATGATAGTGTGATGACTCCTGACGTATAAAATTGTGTTTTATGTAGTAGATGGATTTGGATCCAGATCGAACTACAGTTGATGATGCTCCTGGTAATGTGCCGGCTCCCGCTCAAGGGAACGCGCTAGTTAATAGTAGACCCGAGACTTTGGATCAGGGAGATGAGGCTAGAGAAGGTTTTCTCCATTTGATGAGCAATTGGTATACTGAGTATACCCAGAAATCAATGCTCACCCCTCCGCTTCACCTATACCTCAACCTGCTCTAGTAGCCCTCAAGTGGTTGAGGTGGTGAGAAGAGAAAGGCCTCCGGTGGATAAGATCCAGAAATTGAGAGCCGAGGAATTTAGGGCAAATAAGGATGATGACCCGGAGAAAGCAGAATTCTGGCTCTAGAATACCATTCGGGTATTCGATGAGTTATCCTGCAATCTAAAGAGTGTTTAAAGTGTGCGGTGTCTCTCCTGAGAGATTCAGCCTATCAATGGTGGAATACCTTGGTGTCGGTGATGCTAAGGGAGAGAGTTAGTTGGGAATTCTTCCAGGAGGAATATTAAAAAAATACATCAGCCAGAGGTTCATCGACCACAAGAGAAAGGAGTTCCTAGAATTGAAGCAAGGCCGTATGTCAGTGACCAACTATGAACGAGAGTTTGTAAGGCTTAGCAAGTATGCAAGAGAGTGCATGTCTATTGAGGCCATCATGTGCAAGAGATTCGAGGATGGATTGAACGAAGATATCCGCCTATATGTAGGAGTTCTTGAATTAAGGGAGTTTGTAGTGTTGGTGGATAGAGCCTGTAAAGCTGAAGAGTTGGCTAAAGAGAAGACAAGAGCTGAGTACGAGTCTCGTGACTCGAGGAAGAGACAACTGAACAAGTCTCACCAATCCTCATTTAAGAAATCGAAGGATTTCACTACTCGATCAGTCGCTTCAACGGGGTTTTCAAATCAAAGTAAAGGCAAGTAGTTTTCAGGATCGAAAGGGCAAACCACATCAGTTGCTAAAGTAGGCAACATTCGACCAAGTAGACAAGAATGTTCCCAGTGTGGCAGATGCCATTTTGGTGAGTGTCGGGCTAATGAAAAAGCTTGTTTCAGATGTGGGTCCTTAGACCACTTTATCAGAGATTGTCCTGAGATGGACAGGAAAGAAAAGTTTCAGAGTGCAAGATCGAGAAGTTCTGCTAAAGGAAGACCTTTGAGAAACCCGAGAATGGAGATGGGAAGCAGGAATCCTTCTAAAGAACAAGCTGCTAGAGTCGAGGGTAGAGCACCGGTGAGGACATATGCTATTCGTGCTCGTGAAGAAGCATTTTCCCCCGATGCAATCACGGGTATGTTTTCTCTTCATAATACTCATGTTATAGCTTTAATTGATCCGGGATCTACCCACTCATACATATACATGAAACTAGTCTCTAGCATGGGCATGCCTATAGAGTCTACTGAGTTCATTATAAGAGTGTCAAATCCCCTAGGCAAGTGTGTGTTGGTTGATAGAGTTTGCAAAGGGTGCCCTTTGATGATTAAGGGTCATTGCTTTCCGGTTAATCTTATGTTATTACCATTTGATGAGTTTAACGTCATTCTTAGGATGGACTGGTTAGTTACCCATGGAGTAATTGTGAATTGTGGGAAGAAGCAGTTTGAGTTGAGAGAAGAAAATGATAATTTTATTTGTGTTGAATTAGATAAGCCGGATGGTCACCAACCGTAATATCAACCATGTCAGCTCAGAGATACCTAAGGAAGGGGTATGAGGCTTATCTTGCCTTCGTGCTGAACATTAAAAAAATCAGATCAAAAATTGAGTTAGTACCCATAGTATGTGAATACCTAGATGTTTTTCCAGAAGAGTTGCCAAGACTACCTCTAGAGAGAGAGATTGAATTCGGAATTGATCTAGTTCTGGGTACTACCCCTATTTCTATTGCTCCGTATAGAATGGCTCCAACTGAACTAAAAGAGCTAAAAGCACAGTTGCAAGAATTAACGGATAAGGGTTTCGTGAGGCTGAGTTTTTCTCTACGGGCACTCCCGTTCTATTCGTGAAGAAGAGAGATGGATCCATGAGACTATGTATATATTATCGAAAACTCAATAAGGCGATAGTGAAGAATAAGTATCCGTTACCGAGGATCGACGATCTATTTGACCAATTGAAGGGAGCTACAATATTTTCTAAGATAGATCTAAGGTCAGGGTATTATCAGTTGAGAGTCAAGGACTCGAACATACCGAAAACTGCGTTTAGGACTAGTTACGGCCATTATGAGTTTGTGGTCATGCCTTTTGGACTAACTAATGCCCCCGCGATCTTCATGGATTTGATGAATTGCATTTTTGACCATATTTGGATAGATTTGTTGTGATCTTCATCGATGACATATTGATCTACTCTCAAGATGAGAATGATCATGCAAAACATTTGAGTATGGTTCTACAAGTTTTGAGAGAAAAACAATTGTATGCCAAATTCAGTAAGAATAAATTTTGGCTTAAGGAAGTGGGATTTTTGGGGCAAATTGTCTTGGGAGAGGGAATAAGAGTCGACCCGAGTAAAATTTTGGCAATTGTTAAGTGGGAACCACTGAGGAATGTAACTGAAGTAAGGAGTTTTCTAGGCCTAGCTGGCTATTATAGACGTTTTGTCAAGGGGTTTTCCATGATAGCCACGCCAATGACAAGGCTTCTGTAGAAAGATGTGAAATTTATTTGGACAAAAAAATGTCAACAAAATTTTGAGAATTTGAAGACATTGTTGACTGAGGCTTCTGTTTTGGTGCAACCTGAGTCGAAAAAAGAATTCGTGGTTTATAGTGATGCATCCTTGAACTGTAACATCCTAGATTGGGGGCTCTGCATTTGTGATGTGTTGTGTGTGTATGCCATGCTATGTGTGTGTGTCTGGTGTGTTTAAAGCTTTCAGGAAGGCTTGAGGTTAAGTCCTGAGCCTTGGTAGAAATTTTTGTTTTTAGACTCTGCAAGGGAGAACTAGGTGAAGTGGGCCTTAAGGGTACTTGAATGGGAAAGTTAACACTAAAATCTAGCTGGTAAAGTGGCAAGGAGGCGCCACTAAGGGCATAGGTAAGTGACGCCACAAGGAGGGTTTGAAGGGAGCAGGTTCAAATCCCATGTTAAGCAAAATGAGTGTTTTTTAATATATGCGCCTGAGGAGTGAGAGGTGGTTTCGGCTGGGACTCTGTAGGAGTGAGTGTGGATTGAGTCAGAAGAAAGGAAGATGAGGGTAAGAGGGAAATGTGGGATAGGATAGAGGTGGAAGAGGTGGCTGAGTATGGGACACTGAATGCAAGGAGGGAAAGGGCTAGAAGTGGCTAAGGGTATGCCGAAATTCTCATTTGTTTTTGGCTAAGGGTGTGCCGAAATTCATTGTTTTCCTAAGAGCATAGCTGTAACACCCCAAACCCGGCCCACGAGCCCTGACCGGATCTGGTATGTCACTGCGGAAAGACGGTTGAAAATATTTTTGAATTAAGATAAAACGTTAAAATTTTGTCATCTTTTGAAAACCATGTCCATTTAAAATAATATGAAAACCTTAATGTTGTAAAATGTTTGAATTTAAAACTCTATTAAACACATATATATATAATTTGAACAAAGAAAAGTCGTTAAAAACAAAGCCATCTTCACATAAGTAATTTAATTAAAACAAGCCACAATTAAAATAATACCAAATATGATAAAAGGCCCTTATTACAACCAATATTTAAAGAAAATAATTGATATTAAAAAATGCATAAAAAAATATTCGTAACATCTTCTTCATTCTGCATGGGCCACCCTGTGTCCTCCCGAACCCAATCAGACTTTACGCATCACCGAAATAGTTAAGAAAATAGGGTGAGTCCACGACTCAAGTGCATAATCATTACACATGTTCCACCCGTATGGGCCTAACCCATACCCACACAGATTCACGTAACAAGTCATGCAAACATGTATCCCAGCCCAACCTACAATCCACCGTAACACCAACCTTAGCAGACTCCATGCCTAAGGCCGTGGCTAATCCACCAATCACAGCCGAGTGATCCCATAAAATTTACCTCGCGGACTCTGTTGACAAGGTCAGTGGTCGAGCCACCGATCACATCGTGATCCCAACAGTAGTCTGTCTACGGTGATGCAATTAGCTATCAACCGCCGAGATGGGCACCTAGCCACACTCCCTTGATGTAGCACACAGCTAATCATCAAGCGCTAATGTAGCACGAGGCTAACATTAGACCACGTACATCAATGTGTACACCCATCCTTCCTTGGTCACATCCAATCCCCATGCATAAGTGTCGATGCATCATGTCAAGTCAATCATATCGAATGAGTATACATCACATGCTCATTACCATATCATACTTACACCATAAGTAAATTTAATAATACAATTTACCAACCTGATAATCGATTACCCAACATATGGGTATCCATCACCTTAGCCTTTAATGTCGGCTATCACACAGCATACAAAAGTACATATTAATAAACAATTAACCGAAGAAACAGTGCGATGATTACGCACCTAAACACTTAGAGTTCTAAACTCTCGATCCCTACGCTATCGCAAGCGAGACTACATTGTCGCCTATAGCTCTCTCCTGTCATTGCCCACACCCCTGGTGGCCAATCTCAACCGCCGAGATAGCTCTTTTTTGAACTTGGGATAGGACTTTCTCTTGCCCTCCTTGACCGGTACTTGCCTCCATCAACACACTTAATCAGATAAACCGTTAAACCCCAAATCGTAAACTAAGTAACGAAACTTACTAAATACTTCTTACCAAACAACTTGAATCCCGGTTGCTACTAAATGCTTCTGTCGATTTGCCCCTCACTTGCTTAACTAACCCGAAATTGCCACGTGCTTAAAAGGCTATCGAAAACCCTGCATGGTCCATGTTAGATTCGGCTCTAACATAAGATTACTTAAGGAAAACCCCTCTTGACCGAAACTAGCCTTTACCTTATGAAATCAAACCTCAACAGATCCTTAGCGTTTCCTTCCCTTGGCTACACACGAAAGAAAAACCATATTAAGACCATACAAACATTCGGCCAACTCCAAACACCAAGACCACCCTTTAGGTTCGGCACCCAAATAGAAAGAAGCAAACCAACTACTAAAGTGGAGAATACTTACTACCAAATGATCCAAAAAGATTAAGGGAGAGTATCTGATGGCCTCAAGAATCGGCTTAGCAAGATGTCAAAAGAAGAGAAAGGTTTTGGCTAAAAGTACTTTCGGTTTTGGTGAAAAATAAGAGAAGAAAAGAAATGTTGATGGCTTAAAGAAGTTCGACTACTGACAACAAGGGATGGAGAGGATTTGGTGAAGTGACTAAGGAAAATGGAAGGAAAAGTGACCTTGAGATTTCGCCAAGTGACAAGTGAAGAGGAGAGGGACGTTTTCGGTGTTGGTAGAGTATGGGAAGAAAAATTAAAGTGAAGGCTTTAGATGAAAAAGCTAAAATTTGGCTAAAGGAAGAGCACACCCTTAAAAAGAATTGCCACTCCCCTACCCTTCATAGCCGAAAATACCTCATGAGAACCCCTAGCAGTCCAACTCTTCTACCTCACACCCAAATCCTTGATTCCTCCTAGTTTCACTCTACACCAACCTTTCAAACAAATTCAAACTAAAACCAACTCAAGCCTTCTCCTAACCACACATTCAAAATAAGTTGACCCATTCAAAATCCCTTTTAAGTGCCATGGTCAAACTAACTCCTCCCCTCTCATGACGCAAAAACAAAACCAAAATCTTGCCTAGCAGCTCGAACACCTGCCCCCTTCTCACCTTGAGGCGTCACATCTCCATGCTCTAAGTGGCGTCTCCTTGCCACTGCCAAGCCTTCTCTTGTGTCTTAACCTCCCAAATATTTCTCTTAAGACCCTCTAGCCAAGCTCCCCTTTTAATGCTAAAAATTCAATAATTTCCTAAGGCATCCCTTACCTTTTAGGGTTCTCCAAACCCCCTTAAAACTCATCCAACCACACAATAAGCCTACCATCACTTGAGTTAGGCACTAAATGCATAACCCTAGAACCCGGATGTTACAATTCTACCCTCCTTAAAAATAATTTCGTCCTCGAAATTACTTGGCTAGACTAAACAGGAAGTACTGCTGCTCACTCTGATCTTAAAAAGCTATCCATATTTCTAGGCACAAGATCTAAGTCCACACTCAAGGTTCTAGATACTTTACTAGCAATAAAAACAAACAGCCACCATAACGAACAAAACAACAAAGAATATTCCAGGCATAAGAAACTTACCCGCTGACATATCCGGCATCACTATCTTCCCCCCGACGGACTGCATAAACCAGACCTGGCTGTCCTGCCTCAGTGGTGCCATTACCGCGGCCTAATGCTCCACGACCTCGCGCGAACCATTTCCTCCATGGTTCGGACCACGACCCCTTGTCGCCTGCTGACCACCTCTACCCGGCTGCACATAACCTTGGCCTTCTATCCAAGCCCTATTCGGATCCTGAGGACAATCTTTAACGAGATGAGACTTGGACTTGCATCTGAAGCATTCTCGATTTCGATTCCAGCACTCGTCTACATGATACCTTCTACACCGAGTACACGGACGATTCGGATTTCTAGTAGCTGGCTTAGAAATACGAACAGGAGTCTCAACTCTCGGTCTTTTCTGAAATCTCTCAAATGATTCTGGCGGTCCAAAACTCCCCTTATCCTGGTTTTTTTCTCTATCTCTATTCTGCCTCTCAGTCCTCTTGACCTCCTCAGCTATCCGAGCTTTCTCCACTAAAATGGCAAAATCTCTTTCTCATCATGAGCAATCAAAACCCGCAGACTCATCTCATGACCCATCTTCAACTGACGATCTCTCATAATCAGAGCCACGATGCCCCGAGCATACCGGCTCAACCGCAGAAACTCAGCCTCGTACTCCACTATTGACTTGTCACCTTGCACCAAATTGAGGAATGCCTTCCTCTGAGCGTCCACATAACTCGCTCCGACATACTTCCCCTCAAACTTGATCTTAAAGTAACCCCAATCCACTCGATTAGCAGGGGTACCTTCCTTAATCGTGAGCCACCACTGGTAGGCCTCATCTCGTAGCAACGAAACAGCACCCTTAAGCTTCTCCTCAGCAGTTAAGTCTAAGTCGTCCATAATCCTTTCCACTGCCTCAAGCCAGTATTCTGCCACGTTCGGAGCTACCCCAGACACTCCTCTAAAAACCTCGGCTCCATTCGACCTAAGTCTCTTAGCCACTGACTTTTGAGTTCCATTGCCGACATTGGCTCTGCCACTCTCTCGAGCACCCGCAGATAGCTGCGAGCATCGCATCGTCTCCTCCCGCTCGATCCCGATGTTCAACCTCAATAGCTGGTGGCGGCACATCGCTCTCGACCCACGACTGCACCCAATCGGTTTCGACATCGCCATCCCGCCTACCACGCCCACAAGTATTGCGACCACGCCCCTAGAACTCATATCTAGCGTCACGACTTAACTGCTTAGAAAGTTTTATGCATTAGAAATTTGTGTTCCACTGTTTATCCACGAGCAAATTTTATGAATAACAGTTTCCATAAGTAGTTCTTTCGATCAATCAAAGGTTCATCTAAAGTTCTCTATTCTAATACAAACATTCACATTCTTCACTAAAGACACATACATTCATCCATGTCACTTTCTTGAGCATTCCCAACCCAGGGGTAATTTCGTCATTTCCCTATAGGGTATTTCGGTAATAAATCAGGGTCAATTTGAAAAATAATTTTTTCAAATTAAAGACATTTCAGAATTTACAAAATCTTGGGGGTCATCTTGAAAATTTGTTTTCAAATCAGAGATGTTGCAAAAATTTCAAGAATCGGGGTTATTTCAGTAATTTTGGAAGTCATGGGCGTTTTCATAAATTCTCCAAATCAGGATAGCTTGATACTTGTAAAACAGAAGTTTTTGGTATTTTTGTCATGTAGAAACATTTTAGTAAAAGTCGAGAGAAATCTAAAAATTTAGAAACCCAAGGGCATTTTGGTAATTTTATCAACCAGGGGTATTTTCATAAATTTCCCCCAAACCAGAGTATCTTAATATTTTGAAATTCTGAGGTTTTGGTATTTTGCAAAGTAAAATCATTGTAATAAAAGTTGAGGGTAGTACGGTAATTTTACAATACAGGGGCATTTTTGTAATTTTGCCACAAGGGCATTTTGGTAATTTTGTAAATCGAGAAAACATCTTTCAAAATCAAATTTAGGGTTCACAACCAAAGAGTAAATTTGAAGATTTTAAAACTAAGGGTTTAAAACAGTAAGGCTAATCCCTTTCGGGTGTTAGTAATTGGTTTAGCCTATGAATAAGTCCTCTTGGTTAAGGTGAACCATAGCTACGCACCAGGTAGGATTCGAGTAAAGAGGAGGTGAGTCGCTAGGACTGCTTAAATACCAAGCTCTTACTGAATACCACTCCTAGACATGCGTACCAGGGTTGCCACACCTTAATTCGGCGACTAACTTCACAGGTTTGTTTAGTAATCTTTAAGTCTTATGCATATGTTTGAGTAAACTAATCCTTAGTGGTCCAATAGCCTTAATATTCTAGTCTACGAGCCCAAAAAATCCCATAACAATTCATATCAACAAGTCACTTCAAAAGTCCGAAGTACTTACCTGGTGGACTTCGGGCCGGAGGTACAGGTGCCATGCCAGAATAATCTGAGACTTTTTATAAAAGCCCATATTTCGAAAAACCCCCTTTTTTTTAAGAACATTTTTGGTCCCAAAACCCTCAAAGTCGAGTTTTGAACTGGGCTCTGATACCAATTTGTAACACCCCAAACCCGGCCCACGAACCCTGACCGGATCTGGTATGTCACTGCGAAAAGACGGTTGAAAATATTTTTGAATTAAGATAAAACGTTAAAATTTTGTCATCTTTTGAAAACCATGTCCATTTAAAATAATATGAAAACCTTAATGTTGTAAAATGTTTGAATTTAAAACTCTATTAAACACATATATATAATTTGAACAAAGAAAAGTCGTTAAAAACAAAGCCATCTTCACATAAGTAATTTAATTAAAACAAGCCACAATTAAAATAATACCAAATATGATAAAAAGGCCCTTATTACAACCAATACTTAAAGAAAATAATTGATATTAAAAAAATGCATAAAAAAATATTCAGAGCATCTTCTTCATCTGCATGGGCCACCCTGTGTCCTCCCCGAACCCAGTCCGACTTTACGCATCACCTGAAATAGTTAAGAAAAATAGGGTGAGTCCACAGACTCAGTGCATAATCATTACACATGTTCCACCCGTATGGGCCTAACCCATACCCACACAGTTCACGTAACAAGTCATGCAAACATGCATCCCAGCCCAACCTACAATCCACCGTAACACCAACCTTAGCAGACTCCTTGCCTAAGGCCGTGGCTAATCCACCAATCACAACCGAGTGATCCCACAAATTTTACCTCGGCAGACCTACTGCACAAGGCCGTGGCTGAGCCACCGATCACAACGTGATCCCGACAGTAGTCTGTCTACGGTGATGCACTCAGCTATCAACCGCCGAGATGGGCACCTAGCCACACCTCCCTTGATGTAGCACATAGCTAATCATCAAGCGCTAATGTAGCACGAGGCTAACATTAGACCACGTACATCAATGTGTACACCCATCCTTCCTTGGTCACATCCAATCCCCATGCATAAGTGTCGATGCATCATGTCAAGTCAATCATATCGAATGAGTATACATCACATGCTCATTACCATATCATACTTACACCATAAGTAAATTTAATAATACAATTTACCAACTCGATAATCGACACCCCACATATGGGCATCCATCACCTTAGCCTTTAATGTCGGCTATCACACAAAGATACACAAGTACACATTAATAAACAATTAATCAAGAAACAAAGGCGATGATTACGCACCTAAACACTTGAGTTCTAAACTCGATCCTACGCTATCGCCCGAGACTACTATCTATAGCTCTCGCCGCCCACACCCGGTGGCCAATCTCGAATCGCCGAGATAGCTCTTTTCTTGAACTTCGGATAGGACTTTCTCTTGCCCTCCTTGATCGGTACTTGCCTCCATCAACACACTTAATCGATAAACCGTTAAACCTCAAATCGTAAACTAAGTAATGAAACTTACTAAATACTTCTTACCAAACAACTTGAATCCCGGTTGCTACTAAATGCTTCTGTCGATTTGCCCCTCATTTGCTTAACCAACCTGAATTGCCACGTGCTTAAAAGGCTGTCGAAAACCTTGTATGGTCCATGTTAGAATCGGCTCTAACATAAGATTACTTAAGGAAACCCCTCTTGACCGAAACTAGCCTTTACCTTATGAAATCAAACCTCAACAGATCCTTAGCGTTTCCTTCCCTTGGCTACACACGAAAGAAAAACCATATTAAGACCATACAAACATTCGGCCAACTCCAAACACCAAGACCACCCTTTAGGTTCGGCACCCAAACAGAAAGAAGCAAACCAACTACTAAAGTGGAGAATACTTACTACCAAATGCTCCAAAAAGATTAAAGGAGAGTATCTGATGGCCTCAAGAATCGGCTTAGCAAGATGTCAAAAGAAGAGAAAGGTTTTGGCTAAAAGTACTTTCGGCTTTGGTGAAAAATAAGAGAAGAAAAGAAATGTTGATGGCTTAAAGAAGTTTGGCTACGGCAACAAGGGATGGAGAGGATTTGATTGAAGTGACTAAGGAAAATGGAAGGAAAAGTGACCTTGAGATTTCGCCAAGTGACAAGTGAAGAGGAGAGGGACGTTTCTGGTGTTGGTAGAGTATGAGAAGAAAAATTAAAGTGAAGGCTTTAGATGAAAAAGCTAAAATTCGGCTAAAGGAAGAGCACACCCCCTTAAATAGAATTCGGCCACTCCCCCTACCCTTCATATGCTGAAAATACCCTCATGAGAACCCCCTAGCCGTCCAACTCTTCTACCTCACACCCAAATCCCTTGATTCCCTCCTAGTTTCACTCTACACCAACCTTTCAAACAAATTCAAACTAAAACGAACTCAAGCCTTCTCTTAACCACACATTCAAAATAAGTTGACCCATTCAAAATCCCCTTTTTAAGTGCCATGGCCGAAACCAACTCCTCCCCCTCTCATGACGCAAAAACAAAACCAAAATGCTGACTTAGAAGCTCGAACACCGGCCCCCCTTCTCACCTTGAGGCGTCACTTCTTCATGCTCTAAGTGGCGTCTCCCTTGCCACTCTGTCAAGCCTTCTCTTATGTCTTAACCTCCCAAATATTTCTCTTAAGACCCCTCTAGCCAAGCTCCCTTTAATGCTAAAATTCAATAATTTCCTAAGGCATCCTTACCTTTTAGGGTTCTCCAAACCCCTTAAAACTCATCCAACCACACAATAAGCCTACCATCACTTGAGTTAGGCACTAAATGCATAACCCCTAGAACCCTGATGTTACAATAGCTTTTATTTTCTCTCTTATTTTCGGCAATTAAGGGTTCATCTTCTTCTCTTTTTCTGCCAAAATTAAAAAACTCCTAACTCTATTCTTCTAAAGCCGAAAATGCCTAAGCCTCTTATCTGTTCATCTCTTCTTCAAATCTTTCTTAACAGCCAAATACTCTTAGATCTCATTTACCCCGTTTCAATCTTCTTCTTTGGCATTACTGAATCTTCTCGCAAGTGGTAGCCGAAATCTTCTGTAGAGGTAAGTGTCAACTTGTACTATTATTTTTTTATAATTTTTTTGGCTTTTGGAGACCAAAGCCGAATGGCTAGTTGGTTGTTAGGGCCATCATTAGATTGATGTTTTTCACTGATCTCGTGTTCTTTTTGGACAGCATTCCGAGATTTGAAGGAGATCTAATCGCATAGGTTTTTAAGCCAGAAATCGTTAACGTTTGAACCATATTATTTCTTTCGGGATTTCAAGGTAAGGATTTCAATTCTCCCTAAGTTGATCAATTGGTTTCCTTTCGTTGTTCGTGTCTTAAACTAATGTTTCGTTAAGCGATCATCGTTTCAATATAGTACCTTCTAACCAAGATCATTCATGGACTCGCATGTTAGCAAATCGAAGGAAGGGGTTGGATCTGTAGTCCCAGCCCCAAAGTTTAAGAAACGCACGGTGTCTACTGTTCAAGATTGGCCACTGGGTTGTGGGCCATCTTTTAAGCAGAATAGTTGGCAGATAGCGGTAGTTTCGACTAGTGATAATGTCGACATAGAGAGTGTCGTCGTGCGTATTATCAGGTGTGTAAACCTTCACACTTATACTTTATTTGTACTAACATTTGTATGGGTGAAAAGTGGAAAAGGGTGTGTAGAGCAATCGTGATGCCCTTAGAGTACGACTAGGATTGCTGTGTATGTGATATATCGTTTCTTTACATAGCCAAATATATGTATGGCAAATTGATGTGTTATGGATATCATGTTGCATTGTTAGGATTTGTATATAGATCATGGGTATGAGTTTGATATGAAGGGGAAGTGCTTAATTGGTCACATAGTGATCGGTGGCTTTGCCACGATATATATACATATGTTCATACATTATTTTTTGTCACATTGTGGTCGGTGGCTCTGCCACGATGTATATATATTTTATTTGGTCACCTGGTGATCGTGTGTAATTGGCAGCATGACTGTCGTGATGGAGTGTAGCGGATGGAGGGTTGATTGTAGAAATCCCCACGGTGTGATTGGTTGGTACGGGTTGGTGTGTAGCGGATGGAAAAACTAGGTTTGGGTTGGGCTATTTGCATTTCATATGTTGTATGTTGATATATGGCTAATGCCAATGTATGACTATGGGCTTCATGCTGTATGTATAATGTAGGAAAGTTACACACTGAGTCTTGGTGACTCACCCCTTTCCCTTAACTTTTTAGGTGAGCAGTAGCTCGTGGATGCAAGACCGAGGCGGACTCGTGGAGGCCATAATTTTAATTTCTTTTCTTTATAGTTTCGGCATTACTATAAGTTTATTTTTTTTAATTTGGGCTTTTCATTATGTAATAAGGCCTTTCAAGGTTGCACTTGGTTTTTTTTTGTTTACTGTTTATAGCAAACTCGACACCTCGTCAGTTTAAATATTAAAGTAAAAGTGGAGTTTCTTTAATCTAAACATCAATATTTTCAAAAGACTACGTAATACCCGGAAAAAGTTTTCTTCCAAATCGCCGATTTTTCTAAGATTTAATTAAGACTTGATTACACTTCACCTTATGACATACCAGATTCTGTCGTAACGTATAGGTCGGGTTTGAGGAGTTACATTTTTGGTATCAGAGCCACAGTTGCAAAACTCAAACTGTGAAATGGGTCCAGTGGTGTTTTATAGTTTGATGTGAGTTTAAGAAAAATGTTTTGGGTTGAGATATGGCCTTCGAGTCTGGCGGCACCTAATCCACACAGGTAAGTATCTAACCCTTGATATGGTATGTTTGTTGGGCTTGATGAGCTTTATGGGGACACAGACAGGTATGCTAGGGTTTATGGACCTTAGGCCTAGTTAAACCACTCTTAAAATCCATAATACTTAATTTCTCTAGTTAAACATGTCCATGAACAAGTCGTTGGGTTGGAGTGTTGCAACAGGTATACGCATGTCTAGGATTGGATCTAGGGAGAGCTTGGTATTTAAGCGGTCCTAGTGGCCCACCTCCTCTTCGTTAGAATCCTACCTGGTGCGTAGTGTTTGTTCACTTTAGCTGAGAGGACTTGTTAATGGGCCAAAATTCATAAATAAAACTCGAAAGGGACCAATACCCTATTTTTTAAAAATTACTCGTATGCCCCTAGTTCTGTAAAATACCTGAAATACCCTAGGTTTGAGAAAATTACCAAAATACCCTTACTTTATGAAAAGACCAAAATACCCCTATTTTGTAAAATCACCAAGATACCCTATTTTGTGAAATTAAAAAAATACCCCTGTAGGGTGAAATTACGAAAATACCCTTAGGTAGTGAAATGATGAAAATACCCTTGTGTGACGAATGTGAGGTTATAGATGTCACATTTGTGTTTGATGTAGCTATATGATACTCTGTTTGGAATGCGTATGGTTGTTGAATGTATGTGATTTCTAGAACTAGGAGATACAAACTTGAGACTGAACTCTGTAGATATAATCTCGAATTCGAAAGAACTACTATTGAAACTACTTTCCATAAGATTGTTCATTATTAATCAGTGGAAGAAATTATTAATTCATAAAATTTTTAATCAGATAAATCGTGAACGTTAGAAATGAGCACTAGAGGGCGTGGTGTGCGTGGCCGAGGTAGAGGCAGGATTGCTGTGTCGAAACCAGTAGGGTCTGGTCATGAGTCAAGAAATGAGATACCAGTGCCACCAGCTATCAGGACCAAATGGGCGAAGACGATGCGGTGTCTCAAGCGATGCTTCGAGTGTTGGAGAGAGTTGTGAGAGCAGGCATGGGTACGAGAGCTCGAAAATCTATGCCAGAGCAACTTAGGGCTAATGGAGGGGAAATGTTTAGGGGAATTTTCGGTGTAGCTTCTAGTACAGCTGAGTATTGGATGGAAGCAGTGGAGCGTATAATGGATGATCTTGACTTCACGGAAGAGGAGAAGCTAAAGGGAGTGGTGTCTCTTTTTCGGGATGAAGCGTACCAATGGTGGCTTACGGTCAGGGATGGTGTGGTGGCTGACTGCATTACTTGGAAGTTCTTCAAGTAGGCATTCCAGAGTAAGTACATTGGATCAAGTTATGTGGATGCCCAGTGTAGGGCATTTCTGAATCTGATTCAAGGAAGTAAATCGGTAGCTGCTTATGAAGCAAAATTTCTGTGCTTGAGTCTTTATGCCTGAGGGATAGTGGCCACAGAACACGAGCGTTGTGTTTGATTTGAGGATGGTTTGAGGGATGATTTATGTGTATTGATAGCTCCACAACGAGAGCGAGAATTTGCAATTTTAGTGGAAAAGGCTAAGATAGTTGAAAAAGTTAAGTGAACCGAAAAGCAGAATAATGATAGAGATAGGGATAGGAATAAGAGGAATGTTGGGACGTCGGGGTCAACGGGGTGTTTCCAGAAAAGACCTAAGATGGATGGGCCAAGACAGGGTGTGAGATCTGGGGGTAATGGTCAACCTCAGAGGTGTGGTTTGTAATAAATTTCATTGAGGCGAATGTTGGGTAGGTGACAGAAATGTTTTAGGTGTGGGTCCCTGATCATCCGTTAAGGATCGCCCACAAGATCGGGGTGGCGCGGAGCCGGTAGGACAGACTAACGCTCAGCCTAGTAGAGGAGGTCCACAACCGCAGAGAGGTCGCGTTCCAGCCAGAGGGGGTGATGGTTATGGTCGAGGCCGTGGAACGCAAGGCAGAGGTGCAGGGAACACCGATGCAAGATAACCAGGATTAGTCTATGCAGCAAGACGTCGAGAGGAGGGGGATGCATTGGATGTCATAACCGGTACGTTCTTGATTTTTGGTTTGCCTTTTTCTACATTAATTGATATTGGATCGACGCACTCTTATGTTGCTAGTATAGTCTCTGGAAATTTAAGTATAGACTTTGAGATTATCCCTTGGGAGATGACTGTAATTAGCCCGCTAGGTCAGTCTGTAATGGTGAACAAACTGATAGGGATGTACCTCTAGAAGTGCAAGGGGTAGCGTTTCCAGCGGATTTAATGGAACTGCCTTTTGAAGAGTTCGATCTAATCTTAGGTATGGACTAGTTAGTGAAGTATCGAGCGAATCTAGATTGTGCAGCCAAGCGTATGGTACTAAAGACTAGTCAGGAGGATGAGGTGGTGGTAATAGGTGAACAGAGGAACTACTTGTCTAATGTAGTATCCGCTCTAAAGGCTGAAAGAATGATGAGAAAGGGTGTAGGACGTTCGTAGCCTTTGTTTGTGCTTTGGAAGTTCAGGATTCAACGGTGGAGAATGTTAGAGCAGTGAGGGAGTTTTCTACGTTTTCCCAAAAGAACTTCTCGGACTACCTTCAGATCGTGAGGTGGAATTTAGAATTGATCTTCTTCTGGGAACAGCACCAGTATCTATTGCTCCATATAGAATGGCGCCGAAGGAGTTGGTGGAATTGAAAGCCCAAATTCAGGAATTGTTGGATCGGGGTTTCATCTGACCAAGTGTATCGCCTTGGGGAGCGCCAGTGCTATTTGTCAAGAAGAAGGATGGATCAATGCGTATGTGCATTGACTACTGTCAGCTAAACAAGTTGACTATCAAGAACAAGTATTCGTTGCCAAGGATTGATGACTTGTTTGATCAACTGAAAGGGGCGTCAGTGTTCTCAAAGATAGATTTGAGATCAGGATACCATTAACTCAAGGTCAAAGAATCGGATATTCATAAGACAGCTTTCAGGACTGTTATGGCCATTACAAATTCTTGGTAATACCGTTTGGATTGACTAACGCACCAGCAGCGTTTATGGATATAATGAACTGGGTGTTCCAACCCTATTTGGATCGGTTCGTGATGGTATTTATAGATGATATCCTAGTGTATTCAAGGTCGAAGGAAGAGCATGATTCGCATCTGCGAGTGCTACTACAAATCCTGAGGGAGAAGAAATTGTACGCAAAATTCAGTAAGTGTGAATTTTGGTTAAGGGAGGTTACTTTTCTAGGACACGTTGTATCGGCTGAAGGGGTTAGAGTTGATCCCCGGAAGGTTGAAGCTATCATGGATTGGAAAGCACCCAGGTCTATGATAGAAATTCAGAGTTCCTTGGGTATTGCTGGTTATTACAGGAGGTTCGTTGAAGGATTTTCCTTGATTACGGCACCTTTAACCAAGTTGTTGAGGAAGGGAGTACTTTTTGTGTGGGGTGACAAGCAACATGAAAGTTTTGAAAAGTTGAAAAAGGTGCTAACGGAAGCTCCAGTGTTGATTCAACCGGAGGCTGGAAAGGAGTTTGTGGTTTATTGTGATGCTTCGCACACCGGGTTAGGATGTGTGTTGACGCAAGGCAGAAGAGTGGTTGCTTATGCGCCTCGGCAGTTAAGACTGCATGAGCTAAATTATCCCACACATGATTTGGAGTTGACGGCGGTGGTTTTTGCTTTAACGATCTGGAGACCTATTTGTATGAGGAGAGGTCCGTCGTCTATACAGATCATAAGAGCTTGAAATATCTCCTCACCCAAAAGGAGTTGAATTTGAGGCAGAGGAGGTAGATTGAACTATAAAGGATTACGATTGTTCGATTGAATACCATCGGAAAAGCTAACATCTATTCGGTGAGTTTCGAGATTTAAAAACAAGGTAAGTACATATATGTACATTTGGCCAAAGGTCTATTTCATACTTTAATATTAGATTAAATCTAACATATGGTTATAGGAATTTTGACAGCATTAAGGAAGCAAGGATCCAATTCGGGATTTAAAATTTTGAAGGTAAGCACATAGGTAAATTCGGCCAAGGCCTTATTTTAGTACATAGATCTATTCCCTTATTATCTTAAAAGCCGAAAACTAATCTATGTAGAGATTTAGGATTTGGCCGAATAGAAGAAGAAGAAAAGCAAAGTTTTCGGGATTTGAGTGATAAGCAAATCGGCATTAAGGTAAGTTTTAGTGCATAAATCCTACTAGGATTTGGTTTTGTGGCGAATGAGTTTCTCATTAAACCTTTAATATGGGCGAATGTAGGAGTTAAAGATCTAAGGCAAGAGATCAATTTCGTGATTTCGGTGAAGTTGTTAAGTTTAATCGGTGTGTACCCACACTAATCTTAATAGATTTATGGCTTTAACTTGATATATGTGTTAATATGAAAGTGTAAGAATGTGGCTAAAGTACCATGTTACGGTACAAAGTACTCAGGTACGTTTCCTACTCCTACTAGGATTACGAAATATGTTATATTTAACATGTGAAAAGTGACATAAATGTGAATTTAAGTATGATATGCATGATATGAATAATATGGGGCATTCGGGTTGTATGAAAAAGGGGAAGTGAAAGTGGTGACTTCGGTCTCACTATCTGAATGTGGTGACTTTGGTCACATTATCTGAATATGGTAACTTCGGTTACATTATCTGAATGTGGTGTCTCATGACACAATTATTTAATCTGGTGGCTATGCCACAAATTTTATATGGGCGATGAGCACGTCGACTATAGCGACTGCCTTCGATGGTGTGTAGCGGATGGAGGGTTGACTTAGTAGTCCTCACGGTGTGTGCGTGTTGGTACGGGATGTGTAGCGGATGGTATCTAGGTATGGGTTGGGATTGCATCATTATTATTATGTGAACATGATATGTATGGTTTGCCTAAATCTATAAAATTTTAGTGTTGGTTACACATTGAGTCTCATTGACTCACCCTGCTAGGGAACATGTTTGGTGATGAACAATGATGGACCGGACTGGCAGAACTTGTGGTGGTCATGCTCACTTAAAGTTTTATTTAATTTGGACATTTTATTTTATTTAAGTACTCTACGATTTTATTTTGGGTTTTGTTTTATGTAATAAGGCCATAGTGATGATTTTATTGTTGTTTTAATTACTATGTTACGAATTTATGTTACTTAAAGGTTAAGTCAATTTAAATTTAAAATAAACTTAAAATATTTTGTCACTTGAAATAAATGGGTTTCCAATAAAAGAAATAAACTTGTTTTTAAATCGAGTCCAACCCGCAAACAAACTGTCTTCAAAACACACAGTTTTCAAAGCAACAAAGAGTTTTGAACCGATTTACATCGGGGAACATACCAGATCCGGTCCAGGCTCGTGGGCCAGGTGTGGGGTGTTTTAGTTTGGTATCAAAGCCCAGTTTTAAACTCTCGGCCTGTGGTCTAAGGCCCAAAACGTTTTCAAATCTATCCCAAATGAGTTTTATGGAAGTATTTCTGAAAATAGGCAGGTTTGATGGCATGGCACCTAAGTCTCCCACCCGCAGTCCACCAGGTAAGTACCCCTAACCATCTATGTGATTATTTGATTTATAGAAGGGTAGAAAAGGAATGGAACGTAGAATAGAATGATAGGTACTTGAACCCTAGGACTAGTCTACCCCAACTACTACATAAGACTTAAATGCTTAACTAAACAAACCTATGGCTAAGTCAACCGAGTAAGGGTGTGGTAACTCTTGTGCGCATGTCTAGGATTGGATCCGAAGAGCCTGGTATTTAAGCAGTCCTAGTGACTCACCTCCTCTTCGCAGAATCCTACAGTGCGTAGCTTTGGTTCACTACGACCAAGAAGACTCGGTCAAAGCTAAACCCAAAGAATTAAAACTTGAAAGGAACTAGCCATGTTTTTAAGAACCCTAATTTTAAAACACTTAAAATCATTTTCTTTAATTTGCAAAAATTATTTTTTCTACACAATTTTTGAAAAATTTTGATTTATAAAATTACAAAAATACCCCTAATGGTAAAATTACAAAATGCCCTTGGTTTATAAAATGTCTAAAATACCCACAGTTTTAATCAACATTATCATTATTTTATAACAAGTTCAAAAAAAAACCCTTATTTGAAAATTATCAAAAATAAATAAATAAATAAATAAATACCTTGATTTTGGAAAATTACACAATTGCCCCTAACTTACCAAAATTTCCAAAATAACCCTGATTTCCAAAATTTTTGCAACTTCGTCGTTTTGGAAAACAAATTTCTCAAAAAGAACCCTCAAAGTTTTGTAAATTTTGAAATATCCCTGAATTATTAAACTTTACAAATTTACCCCGGTTTATTACCAAAATACCCCAAAATTCAAAATTAAAATACCCTCAAATTTCCAAATTTATCGAAAAGCCCGGACTTTAAAATTTCCAAAATACTTTTGAAAAAATCACCAAGGAACCTTATTTGAAAAATTATGAAAATACCCCTGTAGGATAAATTACGCAAATACCCCTGGGTAGTGGAAAAACAACAACAGTGAAAACTACAACATTTCTCTGAATGAACGGAAGTTCATAATTGATTGATGGATGTATGAATGTGAAGACTGTGTGCATGTATGAATACGAAAGAACCACTCTTAAAATTCCTTTCACAAAACTTCTTCGCGGGTAATCAAGTGAAACAATGACTAATTCATAAAACTTCTTATTCAGATCGCGACGTTAGAAATGAGCTCTAGAGGACGTGGTCGTTATGGACGCGGTAGAGGAAGAATGGCTGTGTCAGAACCCGTTAGATCGGGTCAAGGGTCTGACAATGAGTTACCACCGCCACCACCACCCCAGCTGTTGGTGTCGAGCAGCAGGCTCAGACGGGGGATGATGTTGTATCGCAGGCTGTTCTGTGAGTTCTGGAAATGGTGGCTAGAGCGGGCAAAAATATGGGAGCTCGGAAGTCTGTACCTGAGCGACTCCGAGCCAACGGAGCTGAGGTGTTCCATGGAGTGTCTGGTGTGGCACCCAGTACAACTGAATACTAGTTGGAGGCGACTGAGCGCATTATGGATGAGCTCGACCTGACCCCTGAAGAGAAGTTGAAAGGAATGGTGGCACTGTTACGTGATGAAGCTTATCAATGGTGGTTAACAGTTTGGGATGGTGCCACAGCTGAGGATCTGACCTGGGATTATGTTAAGACAACAGATCGTAAGAAGTATGTGAGGACCGGATATATTGATGAGCAGAGGAAGGCTTTTTCGGGCCGGGTTCAAGGAACAAGTCAGAGCAACAGATGAAGTGAATTTTGAGGTTGAGCCGATATGCTCGAGGAGTAGTAGCAATCGAAGCATGAACGCCGTGTCCGTTTGAGGACGGACTAAGGGATGATTTGAGATTGTCGATAGCACCGCATCGTGAGCGGGAGTTTTGCGTTAGTAGAAAAGGCTAAGGTAGCCGAGGGAATTAAGGATGCTACAAAGTAGACTATGGATCAGAATAAACTAAAAAGAGGTTTTGGATCATCTGGGAAGGTTCAAAAGAGGCCCAGAATTGATGGGTCACGAAATCAGCAAGCTGGTATAGGATGGCAGTATCGTCCTTGTGATCATTGTGGGAAGAAGCACTTAGGGGAGTGCTGGAAAAAGATGGGAGGATGTTTTAGGTGTGGGTCCAAGGACCATATGCTTAAAGATTGTCCTAAGAAACCGATGAAAGTCGATCGCCACTCGTAATGTTAATCAGCCGGTAGAGGAGGACAAGAATTTCAACGAGGTCGTGGTTCAATAATAGATGTAATAGTCTTTGGCAGAGGACGTGGAACTCAAGGCAGAGGTGTTGCTAACACTGAGGCAAGGCAGTCGGGTTTGGTTTATGCAATTCACTGGAGGGAGGATGGAGACGACCGGATGTTATAACCGGTACGTTCCTTATTTATGGCAAGCATCATTATGCCTTAATTGATGTGGGCTTGACCCATTCTTATGTTGCATGTAGTGTAGTGGAAACACTAGGCCTAGACTCTAAACTTTCGGATAGGCAGATAACTGTAGTTAGCCCATTAGGCCAAACTGTAGTGGTGGATAAAATCTTTCGGAATGTACCTTTAGAGATTTAGGAAGTGAACTTTCGGGCTGACTTAATAGAACTACCCTTTGGGAGTTTAAACTCATACTTGGAATGGACTGGCTAGTAGAGCACCGAGCCATGTTGGATTGTACAGCTAAACGAATGGAACTAAGGACCCCGGAGGATGAAGTAGTGGTAATGATCGGAGAAAGAAGAAACTACCTGTCTAACGTAGTTTCGGCATTGAAGGCTGAGAAAATGGTTAGGAAAGGGTATAAGGCATTTCTGGCTTTTGTCAGTGCTGTAGATGCAAAAGAAGGGGGAGTTAGTGGAGTTAGAACAGTAGAGGACCTTAAAGATGTATTTTTAGAGGAATTACCAGGAATACCCCCAGATAGGGAGGTGGAATTTGGAATAAATTTGCTACCGAGAACAGCTCTTGTGTCAATCGCTCCATACCGAATGGCGCCAAAGGAATCAGTGGAGCTCAAGGCTCAAATCCAAGAATTGTCGGATCGTGGGTTCATTCGACCGGTGTGTTCCATGGGGAGCACCTACCTATTGTAGAAGAAGAAAGACGGAACTATGCGTATGTACATAGATTACCGTCAGTTAAATAAGCTGACCATTAAGAACAAGTATCTTTTGCCAAGGATAGACGACTTGTTCGATCAGCTTAAGGGGGCGACAGTGTTCTCAAAGATCGACTTAAGGTCGGGATATCATCAGTTGAAGGTGAAGGAGGCGGATACCCATAAGACAGCCTTTAGGACAAGATATGGCCATTTTGAGTTTGTAGTAATGCCGTTCGGGTTAACAAACGCCCCAGCCGCGTTCATAGATATGATGAACCGAGTTTTCCAACCTTACTTGGATAGGTTCGTCATCGTGTTCATCGATGATATTTTGGTGTATTCCAAGTCTGAAGAGGAGCATGATGAGCATCTCCGAGTTGTGCTGCAAGTGTTAAGGGAGAAGAAGCTCTATGCCAAATTCAGCAAGTGTGAATTTTGGCTCAAGGAGGTGGCATTCTTAGGGCATATGGTATCCGTAGAGGGAATAAGAGTGGATCCTAGGAAGATCGAAGCAGTGTTGGATTGGAAACCACCTAGGTCTGTGGCTGAGATCCGAAGTTTCTTAGGTTTGGCAGGCTATTACAGAAGGTTTGTGGAAGGGTTCTCGCCTATAGCCGCTTTGACAAAGTTGTTGAGGAAGGAAGTACCCTTTGTATGGTCGATAAGCGGCAGGAGAGCTTTGAGAAGCTTAAGAAAGTCTTAACTAAGCTCCAAGATTGATTCACCAGAGGCAAGAAAGGAATTCACTTGTATTGTGACGCTTCCCATAAAGGTTTGGGTTGCATATTGATGCAAGATGGAAAGGTAGTCGATATGCATCTCAAAGATTAAGGCCGCATGAGGTTAACTACCCAACCCATGACTTGGAATTGGCAACAGTGGTTTTTGCCCTTAAGGTGTGGAGGCACTATCTCTATGGAGAAAGGTCAATGATCTACATAGACCACAAGAGCCTTAAGTATCTGTTGACTCAGAAGGAGTTGAACTTGAGGCAACGAAGGTGGGTGGAGTTATTGAAGGATTATGATTGCTCGATAGAGTACCACCCGCAAGGCGAATGTGGTAGCTAATGCCCTAAGCGGAAGGTTGTGCCGGATCTAAGGGCTATATTCGCCACTTAAGTTTGTATGATGATGAAAGCCTGTTGGCAGAGTTGCAAGTCAAACCCACATGGCTGAATGAGGTGAAAAGGGGACAGTTGACTGATAAGGACCTAAGTGCTAAGCTACAGCAAGTACAGAATGGAGAGTTAGAGGATTATGGCGTTAATGATGAAGGAGTATTATGCTACAAAGGAAAAGTCTGTATGCCGAAGGACGAGGAGTTAAGACAGAGGATTCTTCGGGAAGCACATAGTAGCCCTTATGCTATGCATCCCGGAGGCATTAAGTTGTACAGAGATCTAAGAGAACAATTTTGGTGGCCTGATCTTAAATGGGAAGTTACGGAATTCGTGGGAAAATGTCTGACGTGTCAGCAAGTTAAGGCTGAACACCAAGTTCCATCGGGATTACTTCAGCCAATTTAGATTCCGCAGTGGAAGTGGGAAAGAATTACCATGGACTTTGTTAGTGGGCTTCCCCTTACGCCTACTAAGAAGGAGTCGGTATGGGTAATAGTGGACCGTTTGACTAAGTCCGCACACTTCATCCTGGTAAGAATGGATTATTCCTTTCAGAAGTTAGCCAAATTATACGTGGCAGAGATTGTAAAGTTACACGGAGTGCCGATGTCTATCATTTTGGATAGAGACCCAAAGTTCACGTCTCGATTTTGGAGGGCACTTCACCAAGCTTTAGGCACTAAGTTGGACTTCACCACGGCTTTTCATCCACAATCAGACGGGCAGTCTGAACGGGTAATACAAGTGTTGGAGGATATGTTGAGAGGTTGTGTGATGGATTTCCGAGGAAGTTGGGAGGATTACTTGCCTTTAGCAGAGTTCGCCTACAACAATAGTTATCAGGCTAGCATTCGGATGGCACCATATGAAGCATTGTACGGTCGGAAGTGTCGAACTCCTACTTGTTGGACTGAGTTAGGAGAACGTCGAGTTTTGGGACCAGAGTTGGTGGCAGAAACTGAAGAGAAGGTTGAGATAATCCGAGCACGGTTAAAGGAAGCCTCTGATAGGCAGAAGTCTTACGCCGACCTCAAGCGGAAGGAAATAGAGTTTGAAGTGAGAGACCAAGTGTTTTTAAAAGTCTCGCTTAGAAGAAGGTGATGAGGTTTGGTCGAAAAGGGAAGTTAAGCCCAAGGTTTATAGGGCCCTATCGGGTACTAAAGCGAGTTGGGCTAGTGGCATATCATCTAGAGTTGCCACCAGATTTGTAGCAGATGCACGACGTATTCCATGTATCCATGCTACGTCGATATCGATCGGATCCATCTCATGTGGTACCAGTTGAAGAAGTGGAGCTAAGGCCAGACTTATCCTACGAGGAAGAGCCGATTCAGATATTGGAACGTGATGTGAAAATATTAGGAGGAAGTCGGCCTCTAGTCAAAGTGTTGTGGCGCAATCATGGATCTAAGAAGTGCGTGGGAGCTGAAGAGGCAATGCGACAAGAAACCCTCAATTATTTTAGCTAGGAAATTTCGAGGACGAAATTATTTTAAAGGGGTAGAACTGTAACATCCTGAAAAGGGCCTATGCATTTCGGTTTAATTATACGAAATGACATGTCTTATGTGTTATGAATGTATTATGAACATTTTTGGAAACTTGGAAATGTAAGAAATAGAAATATTAAGTTTCAAAAAGAGGAAAGTGAACATTTTGGAAACCTAAGTTAAAAGAGGAAAGTGAACATTTTGGAAACCTAAGTTAAAAGAGGAAAGTGAACATTTTGGAAACTTAAGTTAAAAGAGGAAACTAAGGCAAGGTGCCTTAAGAAAATTAATAGGAAGGATTTGACACAAACAAAGCTTGTCAAAGTGGCTTGAAGGCACCACTTAAAAGCCCAAAGAAGTGACGCCACAAGCTTGTGTATTTGGGCCAGGGATCGAGTCACTTGGGAAGCAAATAAAAGAAATTTTATTTTTGCTTCTAGAAGCAAAGGAGGTGGACGGCACAAGGGAACCTAAGTGAAGAGTTTAATTCTCTTTAAAATTCGGCTAAATAGGTGGATAAATGATGGATAATTATTATTTTTTTTACTAGGAGATAATTGAGGGATTAAGTCTATTATTGATTAAAGTGATAATTAAAAGATAAAAATTTATCACATAGGAAGAGTTGGCCGATTGGGGGAGACTAAGGCTAGTATTTTCGGCCAAAAAGGAAGAATAAGGCCGTTCTACCTATTTCCTTCTTCCTTTTTCCTCCTATTCTCTGCCGAATTCCCTAAGCAACACCCTATTTTCTTCATTTATTTTTGAAAACACACCTTGTGCAGCCGAAACTTCATTACCCAAATTGCTCAACTCTTTTCTCTTCTTCTTCTTCTTCTTCTTCTTCTTCTTCTTCTTCTTCTTCTTCTACAAACACAATCAAAAGCCAAATATACCAATAGCCCTAGCCGATTCCTCATTAAGCCTCAAGAGCCGAAGTTGTGATACACATCAAGGCCATAGCCGATTATTACTAAGGGTTCAAGCAAGGGGTGTGTCGACTTTTGTACTAACGATCATTCGGGATTTGCTAGTGTTGACTACAAGGAAGGTGAAGTTCTTTTCCCGAAGGTACACCACAGGCCGCATGTTCCCTAGCTATTCGGTGAGTTTTGGGATTTAAAAACAAGGTAAGTACATATATGTACATTCGGCCAAAGGTCTATTTCATACTTTAATATTAGATTAAATCTAACATATGGTTATAGGAATTTCGACAGCATTAAGGAAGCAAGGATCCAATTCGGGATTTAAAATTTTGAAGGTAAGCACATAGGTATATTCGGCCAAGGCCTTATTTTAGTACATAGATCTATTCCCTTATTATCTTAAAAGCCGAAAACTAATCTATGTAGAGATTTAGGATTTGGCCGAATACAAGGAGAAGAAAAGCAAAGTTTTCGGGATTTGAGTGATAAGCAAATCGGCATTAAGGTAAGTTTTAGTGCACAAATCCTACTAGGATTTGGTTTTGTGGCCGAATGAGTTTCTCATTAAACCTTTAATATGGGCCGAATGTAGGGAGTTAAAGATCTAAGGCGAGAGATCAATTTTGGGATTTCAAAGAAGTTGTTGTTGAATCGGTGTGTACCTACACTAATCTTAATAGATTTATGGCTTTAACTTGATCTATGTGTTAATATGAAAGTGTAAGAATGTGGCTAAAGTACCATGTTACGGTACAAAGTACTCAGGTATGTTTCCTACTCCTACTAGGATTACGAAATATGTTATATTTAACATGTGAAAAGTGACATAAATGTGAATTTAAGTATGATATGCATGATATGAATAATATGGGGCATTCGGGTTGTATGAAAAAGGGGAAGTGAAAGTGGTGACTTCGGTCTCACTATTTAATGTAGTGACTTCGGTCATATTATCTGAATATGGTAACTTCGGTTACATTATCTGAATGTGGTGTCTCATGACACAATTATTTAATCTGGTGGCTATGCCACGAATTTTATATGGGCGATGAGCACGCCGACCGCAATGACGCCTTCGATGGTGTGTAGCGGATGGAGGGTTGACTTAGTAGTCCCTACGGTTGTGCAAAGTTGGTACTGGGATGTGTAGCGGATGGTATCTATGTGTGGGTTCGGATTGCATCATTATTATTATGTGAACATGATATGTATGGTATGCCTAAATCAGTAAAATTTTAGTGTTGGTTACACATTGAGTCTGTTGACTCACCCCTGCTAGGGAACATGTTTGTGTGATGAGCAAGGATGGACCGGGATGGCGTAACTTGTGGTGGCCATGCTCATTTTAAAGTTTTATTTAATTTGGACATTTTATTTTATTTAAGTACTCTACAATTTTATTTTGGGTTTTGTTTTATGTAATAAGGCCATAGTGATGATTTTATTATTGTTTTAATTACTATGTTACGAATTTATGTTACTTAAAGGTTAAGTCAATTTAAATTTAAAATAAACTTAAAATATTTTGTCACTTGAAATAAATGGGTTTCGAATAAAAAAAATAAACTTGTTTTCAACTCGAGTCCAACCTACAAACAAACTGTCTTCAAAATACATAGTTTTCAAAGCAACAAAGAATTTTGAACCAATTTACATCGAGGAACATACCAGATCCGGTCCACGCTCGTGGGCCGGGTGTGGGGTGTTTCACGTTTAACACTTGGGTTAATAATGCCCATTTTTCGTCAGGATTGTATCACTAACGCAATACATTGTCATTTTGTTCAATCACCATTTTTGACAAAAATCCGAAGAGATAACCTTAATTTGGACTCAAATATTTCCAACCCTTAAGCTTGGTGAATTCTAAACAATAATCATGTTTCGAGTTCTTGTATTATTTAGAAGTTCCCAGAGTAATATGCGAAACTTCTTTTGTGAAAATGTTATTAGTCCACTAATCGTTATTTCAATGCAAAATGCCTGAAAAAGATCATAACCATGGACAAGAATGAAATTAACTAGGAGCATAGCTCAAAACAAATAAGTTAAGCAAAGATAGCAATCGCAATTAAGAAGGAAATTTATTGTTAACGTATTTTGAAAAGAATAATATAATCACAAATAAAAAATTTAAAATGGGTAAAATAGAAACTAGGTGCCCTAGATACCACAGTCTGAGCTTCTCTATTCCAACTTCTTGAGGACCATTTTAAGCTCAATATGTGTTTAGGGGATCCGAAGTACTTTGTTGATGTCCCAAGACATAGCATACATCTTCATTGTTAATTTAGGTATAGAAAGATTGCCGTATGCCCCCCTTTGATCAAAATTTGAATCGCCCTTTTCAGGTTTTCAACTAAATCCCTTTGGTCTCAAAGTGCCCTTTGCGGGTTTTCGCATTGGCCTCTCCTTTTCTTTCTTCTTTTTTGCCGAAAATTTCTATTTTTTTTATTTTTTTGAAAGGTGCCATTTGCAGGTTTTCACCTTGGCTTCTCCTTTTTAAGTGCAATACTTCTTGACTGATTCACTGGATTGGGCATATCCCTGCCATCCATTTTGGTCAATGTTTCCAGAACGCACATCGTAAATTCTCTTCTAGTTTGGCCTCCATTTTCTCTTAAATCCTTTTGTATATGAAGGATCTTCTTCAATATCAGGTCCCCCTTTGGGAATTTTCTAGGATGAACCTCTTTGTCACAAACCCGCATCAAATAGCTATTAACTTTTCCTCACAAACTTGATTGATCACGTCGGGATTAGATCCACTCTGCCTTTTCGACTACAGTTCTATCAAGACTCGAAAAAAGAATGTCAAATTCAATAGACAAAATACTTTTATTCCACAAATTAAGGCATTGCCCCGGCGAAGTTCTTGGCAAATGTTTGATAAGCATAGAATGTAAATGTAAATTCTTTATGCCAATATTTACAAGTCTAGGTCATCCTCCTAATGATCCTTGTTTTGTTGCCTCTCTCTTTTTTTTTTTGCTGCACTGTGATGTGGCATCTAATTTTTGAACAGACCACAAACTTTTGACATTGTGCGGTTAAATGTGATCTTTTTGACATTTTTCTGTATTGGTATTCTTTCTTTCTTTCTTTCTTCTTCTTCTTCTTCTTTTTTTTTTGGTGACTATCAATTTTGTAATATTGGCATATGCAGCGACTTTTACCCTCTTAGTGAAAAAATAGACGACCACGAGGATGAATTCCTGTTGGCCAGAAGCTTTTGATGAGACTGGTTTGATAACATCCATGCCCCACATATAGGAAATCTTATTTCTGCATTGAACTAGGCTTTGATCTTCATCTCCTTCCTTGGCTCGCGACGTAGGATCAATTTTTCATCCAATATTAACAGATCAAAAGATATATTACAATTTTGTCATCTTCAAAGTCCTGAGATCCCTTAGACCCATATTTCATTTAAAAAGGAAGTCAAGAATCAGCGTCGCCCATGTCATTGATATCTTGGGTACCTAGGTACGGAAGGAATATTCAAAGAACAAATGAATCTAAGAATAATTATTTATGCGGTATGCACATGAATAAAAGAATAAATGAATATTTGCTCAAAGTGAGACACAAAAATGCATTTTCATTGAAAATATAGATATTGAACATAAGCCTATTTCACAAAAGGATTCTTATTGCTCCTAGGCTTAAATCAATAAGCGTGTTTTGGACATTACTCCGAATCAGTTCTAAAAATACAGGAATCTCTTCCACAGTCCCATTGTTCAAAACACTCCCAGGTTCATATTTTTGCATTTGGCGTGTCGTCTGATTTCACAACACCCATGCTGATGAATTTTTCCACTAATTTCTTGAAAGCAAGGCAATTTTCTATCGAATGCCCTATGACCCCCACATGGTACTCACATTGGGCATTTGGGTCATACCATTTTGGGTATGGAGGTTGCATCGGTTTTGGGTAGTGAGAAGCCACAACATGTGCATCAAATAGGCTTTGATACAACTCCTTATATGTCATTGGAATTGGATTAAACTGGAGTTGCTTTGTACTAGATTCTTGTCTTGATGAGCCCTGATGACCAGTGGTCACATCCCTCGATTGACCTGCAATGACTGATTTCGAATGCATGCTAGAGCCGTTCACTTCATTTTCCCTATTTATCAGGGTAGATCTTTTGACACTTTCTCCTGCATCTATCTTTCCACTTTTTATGGCATTCTCAATCATTTCTCCAGTCATTACGATATCTGAGAAGCTCTTTGTAGTGCTCCCTAGCATATGAGTGATAAACGGGGCCTTCAGTGTATTAACAAAGAGCATGGTCGTCTCTCTTTCTAGAAGGGGTAGCTGGACTTGGATGGCAATGACAACCTCTCTCCACCGTTGTGCATATTGTCTAAAACTTTCATTCGCCCATTTCTCCATGTTTTGAAGAGTAATTTTCTCAGGAGTCATGTCTGTCACATGACTGTACTGTTTCATGAATGCTTGTGTCAGGTCTTTCCATGTCTTAATATGGGCATGACTCAACTGATTATACCATTTGGCTACTACTCCGACCAAGCCATCTTGGAAGCAATGGATCAACAGTTGGTCATTATTAACGTACCCCCATCATTCTTCTACAAAACATAGTAATATGAGCCTCAGGGCAACTTATCTCATTATACTTATCAAATTCAGGCATTTTGAACTTGTATGGGAGTACCAAGTTTGGGACCAAGCTTAAATCCTAGGCGTCAATTCCATAGCAGTTATCAGCACTTTCTAAGGCCTTAAACTTCTCCTCCAACCTTTTGTATCTATCTTCTAGCTATCTTGGCAATTCTTCTTTTGTCCTCTCTCCTTCAGCTATTTCATCCAAATCAGGGACATTAGTCATGATTGGATTATCTCCTGAACCTAAGCTAGTTTGGGGGTTCACTAAAGCATCAACTTGGAATTGTTGAGGCCTGATCGTGATAGGTGGCCTTTGTACAGTCACTTCAGGTAGTGTTTACACGTGTGGTAGATTAAAACCAGGAGGATATTGATGATACTCAGTATCCCCTCAACATTAACCATAGGGCTCTTTCCTTTATCCATAAGCCCCTTTAACAGCTGCGTCATCTGAGTCATCATATTACTCTGCGATTCCATCATATTGTCCATCATATCCTGCTAGATCTTAACAAGCTACTCCTGCATTTGTGCTTGCATCTGTTCTTGCATCTCTTTCTGCATTTATTCCAACTTCTCTAGTCTTTTATCCATTACCTTAGTTTTTCTCCTTGTATTGAAAAGGTGCGTGCTTGGTTGATTTTTGTTGGTTTCCAGGTTACTAAAATGAATTTTAATTAATTAGAGTCTTTCTACAAATTTTAATGCATGTGATATAATGTAATGCAAATGCATGAAATGTAATGCAGATGCATGAAATGAATACGAAGAGAAAGAGAGATGTTGGTTCTGAATTCAATTCCATTAGAAGAACTTTTCTAGAAAATAGATTTCTTTACATAAAATGGATTATGTATGCGGCTTGGTCCTCATAGTCCAAGTGAAGACACTAACCCTTTTCTTCGTATCCAGATGTTATGGTCGTGTCCCGTTGAATCCTCTAGATGCCTCTTCTAGCTCCTTGTTGCTTGATCCTGGCTATGACTCTTCACTCACTTATCTTCGCGATGCTCATTAGCTTCTTTAAGACGTGATAACTTCTGAATAGTTTTTTGCCGGCTTGAATCCTCGGGCAAAGTCTTGTATTCTTCTACGGACTATCAACCTTCCCTCATTGTTTACTTGGACTATATTCGGACGACCGTATTATAATCCACTTTATCAAGAGATCCATTTCCTTATGACAAACTCTTCTATTTAGCAATCAAATATGAATCAACACCTCTTTTCTATGATGATGATGCAATGCAATCAAAACAAAAGAAAACATGTTAGCACAGGAGAAATAAACAAAATAGAGTACCTATCCAGGTGACTACTAGGGGTTCAAAGTAGCTCTACTTAGGGTGGGTTCTAAAGGCTCACTATATGAGGTTCGGTTCTAAAGTAAAGGGTACCTAAACCAGCAGATTCCTCAATCTTCACCCATTATAGGCTCATATAGATCGAGTTCAGTTCAGGGGAATACATTTCCCTATGGCTTTATAGAGATGAAAATCTAACGAAGACATAGGTACGGATGTATCCCGAAAGCGATTCACTATCCTGCACAGAGGTGAAAACCTCACGAAGGAGTAGCTTCTCACTCCCACTTAAGAAGGTGTAACCACAACGATCATGCAGTGCAATGCCAATGTAACACCCTAAAAATCTGAGTATTTAAATTTGCATGATTTTGGTGTTTAGATTTTAAAGGAAAAATCTTTTATTTTAATTTGGTGCTTATTGAAGTCTTTGAGAGGGTAAAGTATAATTTGAGGAAAGAATAAAATTTATTAATTGAGAATTTATTGAAGTGAAACAAAGGTGATTAAGACTTAAGCTAAATTATGTGCTAAGAGTGTCATAAAATGAGCATATGGCATGGTGGAGTTGGGCATGGGTTCTAGCAAGGGGAAGAGGTTCAATCCCTTGTATAGCACCTAGATAAAATTTTTGTTTTAATTTTTCGCTCATGGATAGGAAGTGTCGGCAATGATCAATTAAGGAAGGTGTTGACCATGTTATTTTTGGTTAGTGTATCAATGGATTAAGGAAACAACTAACTTATGGCATGGAATCAAAGGTTTAAGGAAAGATAGGGGAACATAAGGCACATATCAAGGGAAATTTTGGAAAGAAATCATGGCCAATTGACCATGTGCTTTGGGACGGCAATTTGGTATAGGAGGAGCCTAAATTTTGAGTTAGTTTTAATGAGAAATTCTTTTCTCTCTTTGGTTGTTCTTTGCACTTTGTGTAGAATTTTATTTCCTCTCCTATCAACATTCTTCTTGGCGAATTTTGCATTTGGTAAAGCCAAAATCTTTTGACCATTTGGTCACTTTTATTCATCTTGTCAATTTTCTTTTGTATTCTCCTTCAGCCAAATCATCCATACCAAAAATCGTCTTTTTTTTTTCTTTTGCCATGGCCGAATGCACTAACTCCTAAAGGTCTATTTTTTCTTTCATCTTCTTTTTCTTTGAAATCAAACTACCTCATCACCATCTCCTTCTCATATTCTAATTATTTCAATCAAAGATTCTTCATCAAACATTCCTTTGGCGAATGCTAGAGTGCCATAATCGAAAGTTATTTTCTCTTTTCTTGGTTGCATAGTCAATTCTCCAACTCTCACAAACACCATCCTCAATCTTTTCTTTTCGATCGTGGATCATAGGTAAGGGTTCTTCTTTTCATTTTCGTTTTAATAAGTGATATTATGGCGAATATCATTGGTTTATTGAGGTCTTTTGGATTGATATAGCGCTCATACTAATAACGTTTCTTTCGTTATTATTTAGTGCAATAACGAGATTGGAATTCAAGTGATCGGAGAATCGTGGAAACGTTGGAAACGTTTCATTGTGGTAAGGAAATCCTACTCTTTAAAATCTCTAGAATTATTGATATTATTTTAGATCTAACTAAATTCCTTTGGATCTTGAAGACTTTCAAAATAGGGAAGAAAAGGGCGGTGTTTAGTTATCGTAAGAGGGGTGGATCTGTAAATCCCCCATTCAAACGAAGAGCGGTTTTGCAATCGGATTTTCCACGGGTTCGGGCCATCTTCCGAAGGAAGTCCATTATTCAAGTGGTACGAACTTCCAACCATTATCGCTGGTGGATTCTCGATTTACGAACGAATCATTAAACGAAGGAAAACCGAAAATCGAAGTGATTCAAAATCAAGAGGGTAAGATTTTGGATCCATTATCGATTAAGATTATTTTTACGAATTAGTTGTCTAACGAATCAAAATATATTTTAGGTGCCGAGGAGCGAGAAGGGTTAGTACTCACGGTATCGAGTGTGTAATTTCACACTCATTATTTTTGGTTGGATGTCGATTTTAGATGGAAGTAAATCGAAAACGATTAGATCGGTAAAACGTAAAAATTTATATTTTGACGAAAATGCGTAAAAACGACTAAATCGTGAAAATTACGAAAACGCCCTCGAGAAATTAATTGTTATTATGAAAATTGAATGTTTCGTGAAAATGGGCCGTAAATACTCTAGTTCGTGAAAATGGGCCGTAAATACTCTAGTTCGTGAAAATGGGCCAAAATACTCTAGTTCATTAAAATTTAGCCAAAACACTCTAGTTTGGTAAATGGGCCAAAGCCCACTAAACTGCTAAATGGACAAATTGCTATAATTATGGGCCAAATGAAATGTTATTGATAAACCCACCATGTTATGTATTGTTAATAAATTTATATTTTAGAATACATGTATAATTGCATGGGTGGGATATATGAAGAGAAGAATGGCCATTGTTACAATATAAACTTATTGCTCTAGTTCGGTGGTTTCGCCACATTATCCGCTTATTGCCTCTAGTTCGGTGGTTTCGCCACAATATCGACTTATTGCCTCTAGTTCGGTGGCTATGCCACAATTATAAAAAGGCTTAATGCCTACGATTGGTGTGATGGCGGGGTGGGTTGACTTGATCCTCACAGTGTGTGATTGGTACGGGTGTTAGCGGATGGATATTAGGTATGTAATGGGAATTTCATTTTACATGCATTATTAATTGTGTTAATTCATGATATATTGTTAAATTCGATTTGGGCTCAAGCCAAAGATTATGTCCCGATAATCGCCCAATAATGGTGGTAGATGAGTTACACATCGAGTTCTAAGTAACTCATCCCTTTAAATTCTTTCCATCTTAGGTAATGGAAATTGATGTGGACTTCTACGAGGATGACTTCGTGGAGGCCATCTTTGAGAGAGGGTTATTTAAACTCGAACTTTCAATAAATATTTTTTTTATTATGGATTATTGTAATAAGGGCCTCTATAAATAACTTATGGATTTTATGTGTGTTTGGGTTTTAAACTAAACTTTGGACTTTTTAATTAAATTTGTGATTTTATGATGCTTTATTTAAAATAAATTTTGGTTTTCAAGTATATGAAATTCTTTTATAAATATTTTATTATAGTCAATTCATTAACAAACTATTTAAAAGTTTTGATAATACAATGATTTTCAACTAATGTTTTCAAATATTATCAAATTCAAATACTCTTCTATTTATTTATTTTAAAACCCGAAATTTATATTGAAGTTTTCAACTTATTGCAAATTTAAAGATAACTCGATTCATGTGACAAACCAAATCTAGTCTCAACGATAGACCGGGTTTGGGGTGTTACATTTAGTGGTATCGAGCCAGCTTCAAAAACTTACCGTGGTTTGGGTTCAAAAATAATTTCGTATGAAAACGCCAATGATATTTTTAAAGATCAAGATGGCACCACAAGCATCCAAGCAACAAGTCAAGTAAGTATTATTGCTTAATGATTACTATGATATGATCATAGGAACACTCTAGAACTCCTAGTTTTAGACATGAAAAGCTCGAGAGATTGAGACTATAGGATATGTTGCGAAAAACAACTTTAAATCTCAAATCTCATAAAATATCGTTAATAAACACCAAACAAAATTTCGATTCATAAAACTTGTAATCGATAAACGAACAAGCTATCATGAGCACTAGAGGACGTGGTCGTGGACGCGTAGACGTGGCGTGGTAGAGGCCGAGGTGCTACAACCAAGCACCAAATCATATGCCGTAAGTGGATGCACTGCGCCAATAGAAAGTGAGACCGGATCACGTGACCACATGGAAGAAGATAATGCATTGACTCGTGCAATGCTACGAGTCTTGGAAAGGGTCATTGGAACTAGAATTGGGCCAACAACTCGTGGGTCAATTTCAGAGCGACTTAAGGCGAATAATGCGAAGTTTTCAGAGGTGTCTCGGTGTAGCTCAATGTGGTGAATATCGCTCAAGTCGTGGAACGGATTATGGATGATATGGAATGCTCTACCGAGCAAAACCGAGAGGAGTCAGTATCCTTATTGAGAGATGAGGCGACGGTGGTGGCTCATCGCTCGAGAAGGCACAAGCCGCATCGATTAATCGGGAATTCTTTAAACCGCCTTCCAAGGAAAATACGTGGAACAAGCTATGTAGACGTCAAGGAAGGAATTTCTGAATCTTGTCCAAGGAAGTAAGACCAGTGGCAAGATATGAAGTGAGTTTTTACGTCCGAGCCGTTATGCCCGGACAATTGTAGCAATGATCATGAACGTTGTGTACATTTCGAGGATGGACTTAATGATGAGTGAGGGTTCGATTGCTCCACAAGTTAGAAATTTTTGACTCTTGTGGAGAAGGCTAAAATAGCCAAGAGGCTAAGAACTCGAATCGACGTAACGAGAGAAAGATCCCAAACAAGAGAGAGACACGATCTGGTTCTTCCAAGAGATTTGAAGAAACCGGAATGATGAATCGTTCAAGGCGTAACCCCGTAGCAAATAATCAAGTCGAGATTGCACCGAGTGTGGGAAGAGACATTTTGGGAATGTTGAGGAAAACAAAGATGCTACAAATGCGTTCAATGGAACATCAAGACAAAAGTTGTCCTCGACGAATGGATACGACTCAAGAAGTCCGTAATAATGATGCACAACCGGCCAGAGGTAATCGCCAGCCACCGGAGGTCGTGGACCGTGTCGTGGTGGTAAATGGGCGACGTGGTCGGTGCACCGGTCGAGGCAATGGTAATAGAGGAAATGCGATGCAAGACGACTGATCGGTTTATGCAGTTAGACGCCATGAGGACGGCAATGCACCTGATGTGATAACTGCACGTTCTTCATTTTGATGTACTGTTATTGCTTTAATAGATATTGGCTCTACCCATTCATACGTAGCTAGTGCCATATCCGAAACTCAATTTAGAATCGAAATTACCGAAAATGAGATGCGGTGATTAGTCCTTTAGGATACCAATAATTGTTAATAAAATATTTAAAGACGTGCCTTAAAAATCCAAGAGGAAGTATTCTTAGCAAATTTGATGGAACTACCTTTGGCGAGTTCGATCTCATTCGGGCATGGATTGGTTGGTTAACCATCTAAGCAATTGGATTGTGCTGAAAACGAATGTCGAAGGACCTCGGATGATAAGGAAGTTATAATGATTGGTGAACGAAAGAACTATCCGCAAATGTGGTATCCGCATTAAAAGTCGGAAGTTGGTACGGAAAGGATACGGAGCATTCCTAGCCTTTATCTCTTTGTGGATGCCAAGGAATTATCCGTGAATGATGTGAGGACGGTGAAGGAATTTTCCGATGTATTTCAAGAACTTCCGGTATACCTCGGATCGGAAGTAGAATTTGGCATTGAGCTTTTTCCGGGATGACTCCGGTGTCCATTGCTCCCTATAGAATGGCGCCGAAGAGTTGGTGAGCTCAAAGCTCAAATTCAAGAATTGTTGGATCGGGATTCATTCGACCAAGTGTGTCTCCGTGGGAGCACCGGTCTTGTTCGTCAAGAAGAAGGATGGATCGATGCGTATGTGCATTGACTACGACGATTGAATAAATTGACGATCAAGAATCGGTATCCTCGCCGAGAATTGACGCACTGCTTGATCAATTAAAAGGAGCTTGATTTTCCAAGATTGATTTAAGGTCGGGTTATCACCAACTTAGGGTGAAAGAAGCGGACATTTATAAGACGGTATTTTTGGACACGTTATGGACACTATGAGTTTGTAGTGATGCCGCTTGGATTAACTAATGCACCAAATGCATTTATGGACATGATGAACCTAGTCTTTCAACCATATTTAGACCGGTTTGTGGTAGTGTTCATAGATGATATATTGGTTTATTCGAGAAATGAGGAGGAACATGACCAAAGATTTGCGGATAGTATTACAATTACTTCGTGATAAGCAATTGTATGCCAAATTTGGTAAATGCGAATTTTGGCTAAAGGAGGTGACTTTCCTTGGTCATGTAGTATCACCAAGGAATAAGGGTGGATCCTCTAAAATTGAGGTTATTCGATTGGAAACCACCAACATCGATGGCTGAAATTTGGAGTTTCTTCCGGCTGGTGGATACTATAGACGTTTTGTAGAGGGTTTTCGTTGCTTGTCGCACCCCTAACTAAAGCATTGCGAAAGGGAGCTCGTGATATCCGGACCGAAAAGAGCAAGAGAGTTTTGAGAAATTGAAGAAGATCGATGAAGCTCCGGCTTTAATTCAACCCGAAGGTGGAAAAGAGTTTATCGCTTATTGTGATCGCCTCACACGGTCCGGGTTGTGTATTGATGCAAAACGGAAAAGTGGTGGCCTATGCTTCTCGTCAATTGAGACCACACGAAGTAAACTACCCTACTCATGATTTGGAGTTAGCTGCCGTTGTCTTTGCTCTAAAGATTTGGAGGCACTATCTCTATGGTGAGAAGTCCATAATCTACACGGATCACAAAAGTCTTAAATACCTCCTTACCCAGAAGGAATTGAATTTAAGACAAAGAAGATGGGTAGAATTGTTAAAAGATTACGATTTCTCCATCGAGTACCATCCTGGAAAGGCTAACGTGGTAGCTGACGCGCTAAGTCGTAAGGCGGTATCTGAATTAAGAGCTCTGTTTGCCCATTTGAGTCTCATGACGAGGATGGCGCTTGTTAGAGAACTTCAGTGAAGTCACTGTGGGTGGAACAAATCAAGGAAAAGCAGACATCGATGAGAAGTTGGGACCTTTACTTGACAAGTTGAAAATGGTGAAATTGAGGATTTTGGAATAAACACGGAGGGTGTGTTGTGCTTTCGAGGAGAGTATGCATGCCTAAGGACTTAGATCTAAGGCAATTGATTCTACGGAGGCGATAGTAGCCCTTATGCTATGCATCTGGAGGAAATAAGATGTATCGAGATCTCCGTGAACAGTATTGGTGGCCAGGGTTGAAGCGTGAGATTACAGAGTTTGTGGGAAAATGTTTGACTTGTCAGCAAGTGAAGGCAGAACATCAATTACCGTCTGGATTGTTACAACCGATAAAGATTCCTCTTTGGAAATGGGAGCGGATAACTATGGATTTTGTTAGTGGGTTACCGTTAACACCTACTAAGAAAAATTCCGTTTGGGTAATTGTTGATCGCTGATGTAAGACCGCTCATTTCTTGCCAGTTCGTACGGATTATTCATTGCAGAAGTTGGCGAAACTTTACGTATCCGAAATTGTGAGGTTGCATGGGGTACCAGTATCTATTATATCGGATAGGGACCCTAGGTTTACATCACGATTCTGGAAAGCTCTACATGAAGCCTTGGGAACAAAGTTGAATTTCAAGACTTTTCATCCTCGGTCGATGGTCATCGAGAGTAATTCAAATATTGGAAGATATGTTAAGAGGATGTGTAATCGACTTGAGGGTAGTTGGGAGGATTATCTACCACCGCGTAATTCGCAGATAACAACGACTATCGCCTAGCATTGGATGGCACCTTACGAGGCATTGTATGGTCGTAAGTGTCGCTCTCTATTTGTTGGACCGAGTTGGGCGAAAAGATGATGTTAGGTCCCGAGATGATATCCGAGACAGAGGATAAGGTAAAAGTTATTCGAGCACGGTTGAAAGAAGCCTCGAGATAGAGCGTAAGTCGACGCAGATCTGAAGCGAAGGAACATCGAGTATAGTGTGGGAGATCGGGTTTTCTTGAAGGTATCTCCTTGGAAAAGATCTTTAGATTCGGAAGGAAGGGCAAGCTAAGTCCTAGATATATTGGACCTTATCGTGTCTTCAAGCGTGTTGGTCCGATGGCATATCGATTGAGTTACCTCCGGAGTTAGATCAAATTCACAATGTCTTTCATGTTTCCATGTTGAGGCGTTATAGATCGGATCCTTTGCACATTATCTGGTAGAGGAATTGAGCTGAATTGATTTGTCCTTTGAAGAAGAACCGGTGGAAATACTAGAACGAGATGTCAAGGTATTAAGGAAGAAAACCGTGCCGTTGGTCAAAGTTCTATGGCGTAACCACGGAGTGGAAGAAGCTACGTGGGAGCAGAGGATGCAATTAAGCAACAATACCTCACCTTTTTCAACTGTGTAAATTTCGAGGACGAAATTTTCTTTAAGGAGGTAGAGTTCTAACACCCTAAAAATCGAGTATTTAAATTTGCATGATTTTGGTGTTTAGATTTTAAAGGAAAAATCTTTTATTTTAATTTGGTGCTTATTGAAGTCTTTGAGAGGGTAAAGCATAATTTGAGGAAAGAATAAAATTTATTAATTGAGAATTTATTGAAGTGAAACAAAGGTGATTAAGACTTAAGCTAAATTATGTGCTAAGAGTGTCATAAAATGAGCATATGGCATGGTGGAGTTGGGCATGGGTTCTAGCAAGGGGAAGAGGTTGAATCCCTTGTATAGCACCTAGATAAAATTTTTGTTTTAATTTTACGCTCATGGATAGGAAGTGTCGGCAATGATCAATTAAGGAAGGTGTTGACCATGTTATTTTTGGTTAGTGTATCAATGGATTAAGGAAACAACTAACTTATGGCATGGAATCAAAGGTTTAAGGAAAGATAGGGGAACATAAGGCACATATCAAGGGAAATTTTGAAAGAAATCATGGCCAATTGACCATGTCTGGACGGCAATTTGGTATAGGAGGGAGCCTAAATTTTGAGTTAGTTTTGGTGAGAAATTCTTTTCTCTCTTTGGTTGTTCTTTGCACTTTGTGCAGAATTTTATTTCCTCTCCTATCAACATTCTTCTTGGCCTAATTTTGCATTTGGTAAAGCCAAAATCTTTTGACCATTTGGTCACTTTTATTCATCTTGTCAATTTTCTTTTGTATTCTCCTTGTGCCAAATCATCCATACCAAAAATCAGTCTCTTTTTTTTTTTCTTTTGCCATGGCGAATGCACTAACTCCTAAAGGTCTATTTTTTCTTTCATCTTCTTTTCTCTTTGAAATCAAACTACCTCATCACCATCTCCTTCTCATATTCTAATTATTTCAATCAAAGATTCTTCATCAAACATTCCTTTGGCCGAATGCTAGAGTGCCATAATCGAAAGTTATTTTCTCTTTTCTTGGTTGCATAGCCAATTCTCCAACTCTCACAAACACCATCCTCAATCTTTTCTTTTCGATCGTGGATCATAGGTAAGGGTTCTTCTTTTTCATTTTCGTTTTAATAAGTGATATTATGGCCGAATATCATTGGTTTATTGAGGGTCTTTTTGGATTGATATAGCGTTCATACTAATAACGTTTCTTTCGTTATTATTTAGTGCAATAACGGAGATTGGAATTCAAGTGATCGGGAGAATCGTGGAAACGTTGGAAACGTTTCATTGTGGTAAGGAAATCCTACTCTTTAAAATCTCTAGAATTATTGATATTATTTTAGATCTAACTAAATTCCTTTGGATCTTGAAGACTTTCAAAATAGGGAAGAAAAGGCGGTGTTTAGTTATCGTAAGAGGGTGGATCTGTAAATCCCCATTCAAACGAAGAGCGGTTTTGGCAATCCGTGATTTTCCACGGGTTGCGGGCCATCTTAGAAGGAAGTCCATTATTCAAGTGGTACGAACTTAGAACCATTATCGTTGGTGGATTCTCGATGACGAACGAATCATTAAACGAAGGAAAACCGAAAATCAAGTGATTCAAAATCAAGAGGGTAAGATTTTGGATCCATTATCGATTAAGATTATTTTACTAATTAGTTGTCTAACGAATCAAAATATATTTTAGGTCTTAGGAGCGAGAAGGGTTAGTACTCACGGTATCGAGGTGTGTAATTTCACACTCATTATTTTTGGTTGGATGTCGATTTCAGATGGAAGTAAATCGTAAAACGATTAGATCGGTAAAAACGTAAAATTTATATTTTGACGAAAATGCGTAAAACGACTAAATCGTGAAAATTACGAAAATGCCCTCGAGAAATTAATTGTTATTATGAAAATTGAATGTTTCGTGAAAACGGGCCGTAAATACTCTAGTTCGTGAAAATGGTAGTAAATACTCTAGTTCGTGAAAATGAGCCGTAAATACTCTAGTTCGTGAAAATGGGCCAAAATACTCTAGTTCATTAAAATTTAGCCAAAACACTCTAGTTTGGTAAATGGGCCAAAGCCCACTAAACTGCTAAATGGACAAATTGCTATAATTATGGGCCAAATGAAATGTTATTGATAAACCCACCATGTTATGTATTGTTAATAAATTTATATTTTAGAATACATGTATAATTGCATGGGTGGGATATATGAAGAGAAGAATGGCCAGTTGCCACAATATCGGCTTATTGCCTCTAGTTCGGTGGTTTCGCCACATTATAACTTATTGCCTCTAGTTCGGTGGTTTCGCCACAATATAAACTTATTGCCTCTAGTTCGTGGCTATGCCACAATTATAAAAAGGCTTAATGCCTACGATTGGTGTGATGGCGGGGTGGGTTGACTTGATCCCCACAGGTGTGATTGTTGGTGCAGGGTGTTAGCGGATGGATATTAGGTATGGGTGGGAATTTCATTTTACATGCATTATTAATTGTGTTAATTCATGATATATTGTTAAATTCGATTTGGGCTCAAGCCCAAAGATTATGTCCTCGATAATCGGCCCAATAATGGTGGTAGATGAGTTACACTTTGAGTTCTAAGTAACTCATCCCTTTAAATTCTTTCCATCTCGTAATGGAAATTGATGTGGACTTGACGAGGATGACTTCGTGGAGGCCATCTGCGAGAGAGGGTTATTTAAACTCGAACTTTCAATAAATATTTTTTTATTATGGATTATTGTAATAAGGGCCTCTATAAATAACTTATGGATTTTATGTGTGTTTGGGTTTTAAACTAAACTTTGGACTTTTTAATTAAGAAATGTGTGATTTTATGATGCTTTATTTAAAATAAATTTTGGTTTTCAAGTATATGAAATTCTTTTATAAATATTTTATTATAGTCAATTCATTAACAAACTATTTAAAAGTTTTGATAATACAATGATTTTCAACTAATGTTTTCAAATATTATCAAATTCAAATACTCTTCTATTTATTTATTTTAAAACCTGAAATTTATATTGAAGTTTTCAACTTATTGCAAATTTAAAGATAACTCGATTCATGTGACAAACCAAATCTAGTCTCAACGCATAGACCGGGTTTGGGGTGTTACAGCCAAAGTATTTTATAAAACTCAACATTATTGCAATCATAGTACCAACAAATGCATCAAAAGAAACATGATTTTTCAAAACAATTTTCCAATTTTTCGACAAAAGGACAAAGAATAATCAATTTTACGGCCTGACTCTCTTATTGTCCCCAGTGGAGTAGTCAAGCTGTCGTAACCATTTTTTGGAAAACGGGAATCGACTAGGTTTTTTGAAAACAAAAATAAAACAGGGAGTCGCCACCAATCCTTTTTGATGAGGTGTGATCGGGTCACCTCATAAAACGGTTATTTTTAATAAACAATTTGATTTATCAAATCAACGATTTCGGTCTACGAAATTCAGAAAACAGGTTGGGAGTCGGTTACGCACGAGGAAGGGTTAGCACCCTCGATACGCCCAAAATTGGTACCTAATTGATTATCTAATGTCTTAATGTCGAAAGTTGAAAATTTGAAAATATTTAAAAAATACGACCTCTTTTAAAAATATCTGAATTTTCTATAATCGGATATTAAGATTTTCTTGCCCCGAAGGAATAAAATATCCCATCCAGCACGTTAGGACACAATAATTTAAATCCTGAATCCAAGATCATCTCATGATTCTCGAGACTCATGTATTGAAAATATCAAAAGGATATTCGATTATTTGGCCAAGCAAAAAATCGAAACCCAGCACGTTAGGGCACGATTTCTCGGTTTTTCAAACACAAAATATTGCCTTCTTTTAAGAAATCTTTTCCCGAGGTAACAAATTGTCACATCCAATATGTTAGGACACAACATTTCGAATTCTAGAGAAATAGCTTTCTTTTTATTCAAAACTTATTTATTTAAAAAGGATATTCTGCTATTTAGGTTAAACGAGAAGAATCGAAACCCAATATGTTACGACACAATCTCCCAAATTTCTGAATACGAAAAATTGCATTTATGAAAGGAATCAATTTTTATATCGGGTAAAAGTTAGAAATACGGTTTGATAAAAAAAGAAATAAATGAAGAAACTAAGTTGCGTAATAAAATATAAGGATGGTGTATGTAATAGATTTAATGATAAAATGATGATAACAATAATAATAACGCAATGATAATAGCGTAATAAAGAATAATAATAACAATACTTTTATAATAGTAATGGAAGGAATGATAATAAGAATAAAATAATAGTAGTGATAATAATAATAATAACCATAATAATAATAATAAGAACGTAGAAAATAGTAGTTCATTAATAAGAAAATAATAATCTAATAATAATAATAGAAAATATAGTAAATAATAGAAAAGAATAAAATATGAACATAATAGTAAAGTAGTAATAATAATAAAATAAAGAGTAATGATGGTAGTACATTTATAATAATAATAATGGTGAAAGAAATGATAGTAAAATAGATAATAGTAACGATAATAACGTGGTAAAATAATAATAATAATAATAATAATATGTACAATAGTAATAATCATAATATAAACACAAAGATGGTGATGATAATAATTAAGTAGTAAAATTACTAGTAATAGCATGATATAATAATAACAAATTAATAATAGTAATAATTAATAATAATATAAATAAAATTATAAGATAAAATTGTAAAATAATATAAAAAGGGGCTAAATTAAATCCAAAACAGAAATAAAAGGGGGCAAATTATATAATATAAATAATAGAGGGACTGAAATGAAACGCGCGCGAAATGATGAGGGACGAGGAGCGCAATTTTCCTGAGTAGTTAAGCGCAGCGTTTTAAATTAACTAAATTTAAAGCTGCGCTAAACTTTTGGGGCAAAATTAAAAGAAATTGAAAACTTGATTGTATAACAAAAAAAGACGGAAGGGCTAAATGCATAAATATCCCCTTAGTAAAAAAAACGCGCGGATCTTGGAGTGGGTCGGGTCAGAGTGCGGGTTATAGGAGCAAAACGACGTCGTTTTGGGGCCACTGAAACAGGCCCTGAACGGCGTCGTTTTGGATCCCTTATAAAAGCAAAATTTTCCTTCTTTTCTTTCATTTTTGCTGTTTGCTTTTAAAAAAATAACTCTTTGTTGTTTTTTCTCTGTAGGTTTAGGGTCTCCTGCGTTGCTCCGGCCGACGTCCGTCGCGCCGGCCACCGTGGTAAGAAACGTATTTTTACTCCTTTTTTTAAGTGTGTGTGTGTGTGTGTGTGTGCGCGCATGCACGTGTGTACGTGTGTGTCAAAAAAGAAAAGAAAAAAAAACTTCGAGAAGGAAAAGAAATCACCTTCTGCTACTGTTTGGGTTTTTTAGTGGTTCTTAGTGCTTTCTTTTTCTGCCTTGTTGTGTTTGAATCTCGTTGTTTTTTTATTTGCGAATCTTTTCTTTGGATTTGTTTTTGTGTTCGAAAATGCTTATATTGTATTAAAAAAAACTCTCCATTACAAAGAAATTAATCGGCTTTTATAGCCTTTGCTTTTTGCTACTTTCTGTCTCTTCTCATTTAATGTTTGCAGGTCAGAGGCGGTGCTAGGCGGTGGACAAGACCACGGTGTAGGGCAAGTGGATGTCAGAAGGGCAGCGTCAGAAGGCTGAAAACCCTAGGTGCGGCGCACCTAGGGTTTGTTTGTCTTTTGATTGGGTTTAGTCTTAGTGGGATGGTTAGTTTTAATTGGCTAGGCTCTGGTTTGATTTTTAGGTCTGATGGTTAGGTCTTAGTGGGCCATCTAACTTGGGCCTCGAATTTTGGGTAATTTGGGTTGATGGGGTTGGTTTGTTAATATTGTAGAGTGGGCCAGGCAAATTGGGCTTGTACAGATCGTAACAACCTCCCACCCAAATTCAAACTTTGAGCCACCATCTTCGTGGGAAGTGGTTACGATCTGTACAAGCCCAATTTGTTAATAAGATTTTGAGACTTTAATTATGAAAGACAAAAAATCGGTGCAAGAATTCTTGTCTAGAGTCTCTACAATTGTTAATCTAATGTGATCTTATGGTGAAATTTTGAGTAATAAAATTGTTGTGAGCAAGGTGTTAAGAAGCTTAACATCAAAGTTTGATCATGTTGTTGCTGCAATTGAAGAAACAAGGGACTTTTCCACTTATACTTTTGATGAATTGATGAGTTCTTTGATAGCCCATGAAGCTAGATTTAACAGGTCTCATGAAAATTATGAGGAAAAAGCTTTTCAAGTGAAGGAAGAATCCTCTAAAGGCAGGCATGACTTTCATGGACGTAGCCGTGGTGGTGGTAGAGGTAGAGGCCAGTATAGTAAACCTTACAAAAGCTCAATTCAGTGTAGATACTGTAGTAAAATGGGACACAAAGAAGTTAATTATTGGGCCAAACAAAGAGAAGAACAGAATCAGGCTCATTTTACCGAGAATGTAGAAGAGGAAACCTCATTGTTCATGGTCCGTTCTCAAATTCAATATGACAACAATAGTAATGATGTATGGTTTTTAAACAATGGTTGCTCTAATCATATGTCTGGAAACAAATCATTATTCAAAGAGCTTGACGAATCACAGAAAAGTGAAGTTCGACTTGGAGACAACAAGCAAATGAAAGTTGAAGGAAAAGGTATAGTTTCCATTAAAACCGTGCAAAATGATGTCAAACTTCTTTTTAATGTGCAATTTGTGCCTAGTTTAGCTCATAACTTATTGAGCATTGGACAACTAATGACTAGTGGGTATTCTGTTGTGTTTGATAATGATTCATGTGCTATTCGTGATAAACAATCTGTTCAGATCATAGAGACCATCCATATGACTCAAAATAGGATATTTCCTCTTGATGTCTCAAATGTAGTGAATAAGGCCTTAATTGCTAGGAGGGATAATGAGGCTAATTTGTGGCATTTACGTTATGGACATTTGCATCTGAATGGCTTGAAACTTCTTAAAAAAAGAAAAGGAAATGGTTCTTAGCTTACCAAACATTGGTTAACTTGATTTTTGTGAAGTGTGTGTTTATGGGAAGCAGAATAGGAAGTCATTTCCCATTGGAAAATCTTGAAGGGCATCAATTGTCTTAAACTTGTGCATACTGACTTATGTGGACCTATGAAAATAGAGTCACTTGGTGGCAATCGCTATTTTTTATTGTTTACAAATGACTACAGCCGCATGAGTTGGATGTATTTTTTGAAATTCAAATCTGAAACCTTTGAGAATTTCAAGAAAATTAAGGCTTTGGTGCAGAAGCAGTGTGGGAGAAGAATAAAAGCTCTTCGAAGTGATCATGGTTGTGAATTTTTATCTAATGATTTCAATGTTTTTTATGATGTAAATTGGATTCACAGGGAACTTACAGCACCATACACACTAGAACAGAATGGAGTTGCGGAACGAAAAATCGTATTGTTGTAGAAATGGCCGGAAGCTTGTTGAAAGCGAAAAAACTCCCAAATCAATTTTAGGGAGAAGCAGTTGCAACAGCAGTGTACCTTTTGAACATCTTGCCAACAAGGGCTATTCTTAATCAGACACCTTCTGAAGCTTGGATGGGTAAGCCACTTAAAAGTCTTTGGTTGTATAGCGTATGTTTTAGTTACTTCTCGATCTAAACTTGATGAAAAATCCCAAAAATGCTTTTTCATTGGCTATAGTTCTCAATCTAAAGCATATCATTTATATAATCCTATAAGTGGCAAAGTGGTAATTAGCAGGGACGTTGTATTTAATGAAGAGATGGATGTAAATCTAAATTGTGACAAGGGAGGCATGATGAATGAAATTCCAGCACCAGCAGATTTTGAAGTTGAACAGCTTGCAAATTCAGTTCCTCCATCACTTGTGTAACACCCATTAACTAGTATCTATCGTCGAAACAGGGTTATGGAGCATTACCGAAACTTATAAAATATTTTTAGATAATTCATGTAAATTACTATTCATTAATCGAGATTATTCATACTGTCCCTTAAATGGACCCTCGAGGCCCAATTCGAGCTTTAGAATCGAGTCAAGACTTAATCAAAAACTCTAAGAATTTTTTGAGAAATTGCAAAAATTTTCTAAGTTACAGGGCTCACACGCCCGTGTGACCCTAGGACACGCCCATGCTGCAGGCCATGTTCGACCCCGTGTAACTCTTTGACTTGTACACACGGCCATGCCACGTGCCTATGTGCTAGGCTGTGTGGTTAATTAAATTCTTTTGAAATTAGGTCCAGGTTTCACATGGCTAAGACACACGCCCATGTTCTAGGCCGTGTAGCACACATGCCCGTGTCTCTGCCCATGTCCTCAATTCTGAGAATTCTGTTTCTCAAAATTAAGGTCAAGGGGAGACACGGCCAAAACACGTCTATATGCTAGACCATGTGTCACACATGGCGTAGACATACACCCATGTGTCTACCCGTGTGGACAAAATAAAGCCATTTCTAGCTTCATTTCTCACCCAAAATTACACCAATGACCTACACTAAAACTCACATCCAAATACCAACCATTTCAAGCATTCCAATTAAGCAAATTCCATCATTCAACAAGGCATATCATTACATGCATACATATTCACAATCTTACCTTAGTTTAATCCACATGTTAGACATAATTTGATCAATTACTTAACGTATTTAAGCTACCATAGTATGACATTACAAGTACATCAAAACATGCCATTACTAGCCATTCCGATGGCTAGGTTACAAACATCCTTATCAAGCCATTAATGGCCAAGTTGCCCTATACATGCCATTATACCAAAATGATTTTACTATGTATACCTAAAATAAGCTAGTAGATAGTGTGATGATGCTCCAATGATCTCCAACCTTCGCGAGCTTCCGAGCACTGTAAAATAGGGGAAAATAAAACGAAGTAAGCATTACATGCTTTGTAAGTTTGTATAACAGAAACTAAACTTACCAATCCCGTTTATTAAATCTAAGCATACAAAATCATGTTTTCCATCCATTTTGCAAAATTTCCTAAACACATGCATTCAATCAAACATGTTAGTCACAAGATTTTCATATACATTAAGTAAACATAGATGAGCTCATCATGCAATATTCTTTCAAGCCATTATTCATTTCATCTCATAGTTCTCTTATCATGCCAAGAGTTTTGTCTGTTGAATCATTGAAATTCCGATGATTACTCAAGTAGTACACTCGAGGTGCACAATTCAATAACTGTCAATTCTTATTCAAGAGTACCCATTAGGGCACTTAATCAAAAACACACTCTCGAGCAACATATCGTATAACAGGATTACCAGTCCAGGCTAAATCCTTTATGTAACATCTTCTCAGAATAGTTCAATTAGGATTACCAGTCCAAGCTAAATCCTAATTATAACATATACTCGAGAGGTATTAGATCAGGATTACCAGTCTGAGCTAAATCCTTTCTATAATGAGGTCAATAGGATTACTCATCCAAGCTAAATCCCGTCAGCAACAAATGCAGGACCTCAATTCATTTCGGGAAAACACATATATTCATCAGAATTTAATATTCAAATGGAACTTAACCCCCTTTTTCACAATTTCAAGCATGTATTCAATTTTTTATTATAGAAGTCAAATAATTCACATCAATATAATTCACATTACATACAAACACAACATTCAATTAAACATGTTTACATACTCGATTAAGTTACACGAACTTACCTCGACACTTGTTCGCGATTATAATCTACTAATCTGAAACCTTTTCTTTTCCTCGGTCTAACCTCGAATTTGTGTTGTCCGAATCTATATAAATAAATTTAATCATCAATTTCACACATTTCATATTCATTTGGACTCAATTTACGTCCTAGGAAAAATTACCATTTTTCCCCTAACTTTTTCATAATTCCAATTTCATCCCTAGGCTCGAAAAATGGAATTTATGCAATTTACTCACTATTCCGAGCCTAAAAATTTTTTAATATATAATTTACAGCACATATATTCCATAAATTTTAGAATTTTTCATCAATTTTCACAACTTTACATTTTAGTCCCTGAATCATATTTTCATTAAAAAGCACTTTCTAAAAGTTGTTTATCTATCAACAACCTTTAATTTTCTACCATAAATTTTAAATTTTCAGCATATTCATCCATGATCTAATTTTCATACCTTGATAAATTTTCAAATTGATCCCCCAAATTGATAGAATAAGCTATCCCGATTTCAAAAATATCAAAATTACTAAAAACGGGATAAGGAAACTTACCCAATTAAGCCATGAAAGTTTCTTCTCTCTCTCCTAGGGTTTCCATTTATTTTAGGCTGAAGACGACATAAAAAAATAAGATAATATCTTTTATCATCTTTTCATTAATTAAATATTTTTCAATTTCTAATTTAGTCCTTACCCTTTTTTTAAATTTCTATGGATGAGTCACCAAAATATCTACATACTTTTCTTTAATGGTCTAATTACCATAATAGGACCTCTAGTTTTGAATTCCATAGCTATTTAATCCTTATAGCTACTAGAATTCAACTTTTGCATTTTATGCGATTTAGTCCTTTCTCTAATTAAACACATAATCAATAAAATTTCCGTATCAGAATTTTCACATGAAATTTCTAACATATTACAGACCATGTAATAAAATAAAAATAAATTTTATTTTCGGATCGAATTTGTAGTCCCGAAACTACTACTCCGATTTCACTAGAAAATGGTTGTTACAACATGCAAATTTAGCTCCTTCCTCTCCTAATGCTACTACAAGTTCTAGTTCTGATTCTATAGCAACCTATGCCTCCAACAATGAGAGAGTGAGAGAAACACCACCAAGAAGGTTCAGTCTCTTAGAGAAATTAATCGTCATGTGACTTCGCCTTGTTGGTCACCGACCCAACTTTTTTGAAGAAGCGCAAAACACTTTGAATGGCAGATTGCTATGAAGGAGGAGATGCATGCTATTAAAAGAAATTCAACATGGGAGTTGGTTGATGTTCCCAAAGGCAAGAATGTTGTAGGACTGAAGTGGGTGTTCCGAACAAAGTATAATGCAGATGGAAGCATCCAAAAGCATAAAGCTCGGCTTGTGGCAAAAGGTTACAACAACAAGGTATTGATTTCGAAGAAACATATTCTCTTGTTGCTCGTTTTGAAACTGTAAGAGTTGTTTTAGCATTGGCTACTCAATTGCAATTATCTGTGTATCAATTTGATGTAAAATCTGCCTTTTTGAATGGTGATCTTGTGGAGGAGGTTTATGTGTCACAACCACCAAGTTTTGTAGTTTGTGGTGATGAAAATAAAGTTTACAAATTTAAAAAAAAAAAAAAAACTCTTTACGGGTAGAAGCAAGCTCCATGTGCCTGGTACAACAAGATTGATTCATTCTTTCAGAACAATGGGTTCACTAGAAGCAAAAATGAGCCAACTCTTTATTTGGAGAAGAGAGGTAATGGAGATTTTTTGGGGGTGTGTCTTTATGTCGATGATATGATTTATCTGGGTTCCTCAAAGTTGTTAATTGATGATTTTAAGTCATGTATGGTGAAAATTTTGAGATGACAGATTTGGGCATGTTGCAATATTTTCTGGGACTTTAAGTTATGTAGGGTGATGATGGAATTTTTGTATGCCAAAAGAAATATGCTGTAGATCTTTTAAAGAAGTTTGGCATGGTGGATTATGAGGTGGCATCCACACCAATGAACATCAATGAAAAGTTGCAGTATGAAGATGGAACTGACAAAGTTAATTCAACATTGTTCAGAAGTTTAACTGGTGGTTTGAATTATTTTACACATACCAGGCCTGATATTGCTTTTTGTGTTAGTGTTGTGTCCAGATTTATGCAAAGTCCTACAAAACAACACTTTGGAGCAGCAAAAAGAATCCTTCGTTATGTTGCAAGAATTGTGAATTTTGGTATTTGGTACTGCAAAGTATCAAATTTTAAATTAATTGGTTTCACTGACAGTGATTGAGCAGGTTGTTTAGATGATCGAAAAAGCACTTTTGGCAATGTTTTTAGCTTTGGTTCTGGAGCAGTAACATGGAGTTCAAAGAAGCAAGAAACAATATATTTATCATCATCTGAAGCAGAATATGCAGCAGCAACAGCAGCGGCACGACAAGCTTTATGGCTGAGAAAACTTCTTAGTGATTTTAGTCTTGAGCAAAAGGAAGCAACTGAAATCTTTTGTGACAATCGATCCACAATTGCAATGACAAAGAATCCCGCTTTTCATGGAAGGACTAAGCACATTGATGTGCATCATCATTTTATTCTAAAGCTTGTAGGTGGTCAACAGATAGTACTGAAATTTTGCAGCACAAATAAACAGATGGCTGATGTATTTACAAAGTCTCTTACTCAGGCCAAGCATCATTTTTTCAGATCACAGCTTGAAGAATGTGATTTTGAATCAAGGGGGAAGTGTTGAAAAAATAATGATTCAGATTGTTATTTACTGCTATAATTAATATATGTTTTTATCTTTATCAGTTAGTAGGTATTAAGAAAATCTTATTCTGATTTGGTTGTTTAGTTGTTAGTTTTATCTGGCACCAAATCTGATCATGGGTTAGTGTTCCTAATTTTTAGCTTTTTTTTAGTTACCACTAACATTATTTAAACCATGTATTCTGTTCTTTTTCATTGAGAAATAAACGGTGCATTTTCAATTATGTCATTTACTCTTCTCTAAACATTCTTTCTTGGTTGTTTTACCAACAAGTTTATCCTGTTGTTGCCAACATCTAGAACTTTCAAGTGTTTGCAGATGGTGATTGAAGGTGTCAATGGCCCTTCCAAATGATTGCTATTCAAGTTCAGATTCTTCAATGCACATCATTTTGCAAATGTCGAGGGAATGGTTCCATGGAGCTTATTCATCTTCAAGTTCAAAGATGAAAGATTCTTGATAAAGCTTCCAATACATTGTGGGATAACTCCACTGAAGTTATTATGAGACAGGTCGAGAATCACAAGAAACTTTGAATTGCATATATGAAGAAAATTTCCAGTCAAATTATTGTTTGAGGCTGATAGGAGTCTGATATTAGGGGGTAATTTTGGGAGATCACCTTCAATGAAATTTGACGATAAATCAAGGACAATGAGGTTCACAAGTTTTGAAATTGAGCATGGAATCGGACCACGAAAGCTGTTATCTTTCAATGCTATTGCACTTAAAACTCTGTTTTGGAATTCACTGATATGACCAATGAATTGATTGTTTCCGAGATCTAAAGATCTTGAAAGAGGAATCGTATAAAGCCAAGATGGCAGTTGTACCATTGAGTACATTATCAGATAAATCAAGATAGCGTAGATTTGGAAATGCATTTGGGTTATTAGGAATGCAACCCTCTAATTGGTTATCACTTATCACCAAGGGAAAGAATTCTAAGCTTTGCGAGGTTTGCAAGTGAAGATGGAATCTTACCACTAAAATAGTTATATGAAAGGACTAAGAATTCTAGCTGAGTTAGATTTCCTAGTGATCCAGGAATTGATCCAGAGAAGTTACTAAACAATAGAGCCAAACCCGTTAAAGACAAAATCACCAAATGATTCAGGCAATTCTCCAGACAAAGACGTTTCTGATGCGCTCAAACCTACAAGGGGACTGCTCCAATTGGATTTTGGAAACCGACCACTGAGTTTAGGGTTTTCATCCAAACTCAGGTACTCGATGTTGCGAAGTCTGAAAATGTTGTCCGGAAATTTTTCCTGCAAATGACAACCCAAAAGACTGAGAGATGTGAGAGAGTAAGATTGACGAAGGAATTAGGATCAATGGATGACATATCTATTCCATCCAAATCAATTTCCCTTACCTGTGTCAAGGTCCGGACTATTCCGTTTACAGCGGATTTTTCAAGTGTCAAAATTGGTCCAGGCGCTTGAAAGCCAATGAGATCTATAGATGGACGGTAGGAAAGATGCAATGAAACTAAATTGGAGAGATAGGAGATTTCGTAGGGAACAGGACCTGAAAACCATGAACTGGAAAGATTAAGGTGTGTTAAGCTTGGAAAGCGACCAAACTTTGAAGAGATTTTGGATTTCCTGAAATCGTTGAAGGATAAGTCCAGCCTCTGCAAGCTTGAAAGGAGGAAGAAGGTGGTATTGGAAGGGAATGTGCCAGAAAGGCAACTGCAACTCAGGTCAAGGCTGATGACTTCACCGGTGATGTTGTCGCAACTCACTCCATCCCATAAGCAGCAATCTGTACCCTTCTTCCATGAGGTGGTCTTAGGATAAGAATATTCACAATCTTTTGAAGCATATTGGTTAATGGAAAAGTGGGTTTTGAACTGGAACAAGGCAGCACTTTGGTTAGGAGAGCACAAATGTGTTGGTGAAGAAGGAGAAGAACATAAAACTGATATAAAATGGAAACAAAGTAAGAGATAGAAGGTAGGCGAATGATATCCCATCTTGCTAATTCCAGGGACGTATATATAATGCGACGGCTAAGAGTAGTGAGACCGATGAATATTTACAATAGTAAGTCTTCAAATTTGTATTAATTTTTTTAAAAAAAAAAAGAAGAGAAAAGTCAAATGAAGAAACTATAATAGTAGAAGAATATTATTCTTGGCCTCAAAAGTCATGAGAAAGGATAGATACCTCACATTTGGTCTGTTTTGAGGTATCTCAATTGCAAGTCAACTGATAAAGGATAAATCCTGAGCCGGAATGTCTTACTCTTTTGTATTTACAGATCGACAACCACGTTTTTTTTTTTTTGTCTTTTTGCATGCATGCATGAACAGCGTTGGTTAGATTTACTCATGGCCTATATTCAAGTCAGTGTGTTCACTAAAGATAGTCCTTATTTTTTGTTGATGAATTGCCAGTCAATTAGAATTTTCAGTGTACGACGTTGCTCCTTTGCCACATATGCATGTTCCGGGATTATATTTTGCCAAGATTTTGACATATGCATTGACAATTGCCACCTTCAGGACCACCTCGTATGTTTCACGTACGTGACACGTGGGCTTAAATGGACTGTAATTTTTTTGGCTTTTGTTTCTTTCATACAAAGCAACAAGTTTAGCTGAAGCTTGAGTAGTAAGTCTCGTGACTTGCAAAAGAAATAAAAGCAGAACAAACAGAAAAACAAAAGAAAAGCTAAGAAAAATGGAGCATATGGAAGAAACTTTGCTAAGTTTTCATCCAAATCTAAAAAAATGGCATAATGCTAATACATAAACCAAGCTATCAGCTTGTCAAAATCAGTATGGTAACCTAACCAATACCTACTACCACTAATTAAGCTTTGAAACAAGTAAAACTTAACTTGTACACATAAACAATACTGATTTATCAGCTCAATCACTATCAAAATTACATCAAATATTAACCTAACATAGTTCAAAATGAACTAAGTTACATTAAATTAACTAATGGTTACAAAAATGAACTAAACACAACAGCTGCACTTGCATTAGTAACTTACGCATGGCTTAAATTTGCATGGCATGTCATTCTTTGTCCTTGTAGCTGCATCCTATCCAAACTTCAACACTCCTCCTTGGTTAGCATGTAGCGCATTCCCATCAGCATTGTGCTTGGCTCAATAGACCCATTTCACCCCAATAACCTTCCTGTTGACAGGTTTCTGAACCAATTCCCAAGTCTAGTTCTTCTCAATCTTGTTGATTTCATCAAGCATGGCTTGTTTCCAGCCTTGCTGAGCTTCAACCTCTGCAAAACAACTTGGTTCTACTATAGCTACTTGAGCTCTTTCATAAATCTCAACCAATAGTCAAGTGCTCCTCACTGGTTCATCATCTATGTCCATTTCAGGACCATTTTGATCAGCTTCAACATGATTTGTTGCAAGGTCTTCAATAATTACCTCTGGTTCATTTTTCTCCTAGTTCCAGCTTACTTTTTCGTTAAACACCACATCTTTGCTTACTAGAACTTTGTTTGTTTTGGGATCCAAAATTCTATAGCCTTTTTTAACTATACTATAGCCTACCAGTATGCCTGCTTGAACTCTTTTATCCAGTTGCTTTTTTCACAGCTGGGACTTGTGCATAACATATGCAACCAAAGGTTCTAAGATGAGCCAGTGATGGCTTGAATCCGAACCAAGCCTCAAAAGGTGTCTTGTGAGCAAGTGCCTTAGTTGGAAGCTTGTCCTGAAGATACACAGTAGTGTTAACTGCTTCGGCCTACATGGTTTTGGGCAAAATTTTCTCAAACAGAAGGCACCTGGCCATATCTAACAGACTTCTGTTCTTTCTTTCACTGACACCATTTTGTTGAGGTCTATAAATGTTGGTAAGCTGATGTTTGATACTAGCTTCATCACAAAGAGCTTGGAACTGAGCTGAGGTATACTCAGCTCCATTTTCTGACCTGATGGTCTTGAGTTTGCAGCCTGTTTCTGTTTCAACTGCAGCTTTAAACTTCAAGAACACTTGAGCTACCTCAGACTTATGCTTCAAAAAATATATCCAGCAATATCTGGTACAATCATCAATGAAAAGAATGAAGTTCCTGTTACCATTGAGTGATTCAGTCTTCATGGGTCCACAGACATCAGTGTACACAAGTTGAAGTTTTTCTGAGGCTCTACAGGCCATGTTTGAGGGAAATGGTTGCCTGGCTTGCTTTCCCAGTTGGCATATTTCACAGACATCATCCTTCTCAACTGATTTGATGAAGTTCTCAACTAGATCTTCTTTGGATAGTTGGTCCATCGATCTATAGTTAGCATGACCAAGTCTTTGGTGCTAAAGCTTGGATTCATTCAGAGAGACTGTATAAGCTAAGTCTGTGTTGTTTGTCCAATCAACAACGAAGCTTTATCAGCCATAGTGACTAACACGAGCTTAGATCCATATGTATCACTAATTTGGCACTCCTTGCCTTTGAACACAAGTGTATAGCCCTTGTCTAGCAACTGAGCTATGCTGAGCAAATTTCTGTCAATCTCAGGCACTAGCAACACATTTGAAACTAGTTTATTACCTGTAGGAGTGTTTATCAACACATCACTTTACCTTCTGACTTGATAAAGTGACCATTACCAACTTTAACCTTGGTTTTGAAGCTTCTATCAATTGACTTGAAAATGGCAGCATCTGGTGTCATGTGGTTGGTGTAGCCACTGTCTAAGAGCCATCCTTTGGTAGCCTTTTCTTTTGCAGCTGAGCATGAGACTGCAAAGACTTGTTCTTCATTGTCACTGCCTTCTTCAGCTACTCGAACCTCTACTTGAGCCTGTTGTGGATGGTTCTGATTCAGTTTGCCTTTGTTTTTGAAAACTCTTTCAACATGACCCCTCTTTTTGCAGTGTTGGCATTGTGCATCTGGTCTGAACCAGTATCTTTCTTCTGGATGACCAGGCTTTTTACAATATCTGCAAAGTTGATCACCACTCCTTGCAGCATCAGGCTTAGGCATGTTTTTCAAGTCTTCTTGCCTTGGTTGGCAGAAGTGCTCGAAGCAAACTTGGTCTTGGCTTGAAAAGCACCTTTTGGTGCTCTTCCATTCTGCTGGCCCTTCTTTGCTCTTGTGCATATAGAGCATTGATGAGCTCTGTTAGGGAAATGGTTGAAAGATCCCTTGAATCCTCTAGAGAGGATATCTTTGCTTCATACCTTTATGAAGGTTGATAGCACTTTCTCCACTATCCTAGCTTCATTAAACTGCTCACCAAGGAGCCTTATGCTGTTTACCACAGCCATAATCCTGTCTGAATACTGCTTGACAATTTCTTCCTCTTTCATCTTCAAATTCTCGAAATCTCTTCTCAAGTTCAACAACTGTTGCTGCCTTGCCCTCTCTGTGCCTTGGAATTCTTCTTTGAGCTTATCCCAGGCCTGCTTTGGTGTCTCATAGGCCATGATCCTTGTGAAGATTACATCGACACGCAGTTTTGAATGCATGACATAGCTTTGTGCCTCTTGGTTCTCTCATCAGCATGTTGTCTAGCTTTGTGCCTCTTGGTTCTCTCATCAGCATGTTGTCTGATCTGAGCCACTGTTGGGTTGGCTCGAAGAGGTGCTGGCTCGACATCTGAGTTGATCACCTCCCATAGGTCGAATGTCTACAGGTAGGTCTTCATTTTGACCACCCAAATGTGAAAGCCCTCTCTATTGAAAACTGGTGGTGCAGGTAGTGAAAAGCCTGATGAAGCCATGGTTTGACAGGTCCACTAAGACAAAGAGCTCTTGATACTAATTGTTGGTGTTATGAACATCAAGCAACAAGTTTGGCTGAAGCTTGAGTAGCAAGTCTCGTGACTTGCAGAAGAAACAAAAGCAGAACAAACAGAAAAATAAAAAAAAAGTTAAGAAAAATGGAGCATATGGAAGAAACTTTGCTAAGTTTTCATTCAAATCTGAAAAAATGGCATAATGCCAATACATAAACCAAGCTATCAGCTTGTCAAAATTAGATGGTACTACTACAACTAATTAAGCTTTGAAACAAGTAAAACTTAACTTGTACACATAAACAAGGTTGATTTATCAGCTCAATCACTATCAAAATTACATCAAATATTAACCTAACATATTTCAAAATGAACTAAGCTACATTACATTAAATAATGGTTACAAAAATGAACTAAACATAACAGCTGCACTTGCATTACCAGCTTCTGCATGGCTCGGGCTGCATGGCATGTCTGTTGCTATACTTGTAGCTGCATGCTATCCAAACTTCAACACATACCAACACGTCAAACGATAATCAAGTCATAACTTCAACACTCGTCGACTTTTTTTTTAAAAAAAATTTAATTTGAAGCAAGTTCAAATATGACATTATGAAATCTAACTCTTTTCGATTTTTCTTTTAACAGGAAAGAGTATGGCATCTATGAATTTACCATAGTGTTGAGGGTACACAATATTCTTTCCAAAGAGAATGAAGGTAATATAAAAAAAATAGACAATAGTTGTATTCCTATTCTCATTCATCCACCGCTGATTGGTATAAATATACTACGTGTGGTAATGAAGTATCAACAATTTCCATGATATTCTCCTATAATAAAGGAGATTTATTTAAACAAAATCAACTTAACATAAAGGCTAAAAAACAAGAAATATAAGCTAAAGAAGTGGTCAAAATGAAGTGATAAGCAAGACTTGTTCAACGCCAATATGCCCCCTCAAGGTAGGCAGTGCGCAACAATGCCTGGCTTGAATAGATGAGGATCAAATGTTATTTTCTAGAGTGACTTGGTGAATACATCAGCTAGCTTGTTGATCCTCAACATGAACATGAATAACATTAATTTGCTTGTGCAAGACCAGATGACAAACGAATTTGAATCCAACACAATATGTTTCATACGGCTTTGAATGATTGGATTTCCACTTAACTTACTCCAACTTATCACAGTAGATTGTTGGAGATTCTTTTAGCGGAATGCGAAGTTCTAGCAATAGGCTTTTAACCCCAAATATTTTTTGTGATAACATTTGCAACAGAATAATACTCTGCTTTAGTTGAAGATCGAGCCACAACATGTTACTTCTTAGATGACCAAGCAATCGAGTTAATGCCAAAGAATAGAATATAGCGCCAGAGGTCGAGCTATGATCGTCAATATCATCGACCCAATCAGCATCTACATATGTATACAGGCTGAAGTCATCACTTCGGGTGATACAAAATCCATAATGAGTGGTACCACGAAGGTATCTAAGTACCATTTTAGCTTCCTTCCAATGTAACTCAGAGGGTGCATACATGTATTGAGAAAGTTTATTGACAAAAAAACCAATGTCAGGTCGTGTAAATGCTAAGTATTAAAGTTTACCAATTACACAAAGAAAACGGGTTGCATCGGTTGGTGGTGCACCATCAGTAGTTGAAAAAATCTCGGTGTTGCTTACGGGAGTCCTGGTGGGATTACAATTTTCCATGCTTTCTTCAGCTACTAGCTTATTGATATTGTTTGTTTCAGGGAGAATGAGTCTATTAGGCTACCTTAGAACCTCAACACCTAGAAAGTATGTCAATGAACCCAGGGCTTGGATCGAAACCTAGTAGCAAAAAAAGATATAACATTGTTTACTATAGATGACTTATTTCCTGTGATGATGATGTCATCAACATAAACAAGTAAGTGACTACTGCTTGAGGATGAATACGTATGAATAGAGGTGGGTCAGATTCTTATTTCACAAAAGCATATGGCTATAGATAGCTAGTAATTAAAAATTTAAAATTTTTAAAATTTTAAATTAGTAAAGATAAAATTATACTTTTAATTTATTAAAAATGATAAAAATTTGATTTAATTTTTTTAAAATTATAAAAATGTAAACTATTAAAATAATAAAATTATATTTTTATTATCCTAAAAATTATAATTTAATTTCGTTCCTCCTAAAAGAAATTTTAATTTCACCCGTATCAATAATACTTATTTAAGTCTACAAATAGCTTTAAGCAACTTAGAAATATGATTTGATTTAGAATATGCAAAACCTAAGGGTTGAGACATATATACCTCTTCTACTAAGTTTTCTTATAAGAAAGCGTTGTTGACTTCAACTTGAAGTAAAACGTAGTTGTGTTGAACCACAATAGAGAGAATTAGTCGAACTATTACCGATTTAACTACTAGACCGAATGTTGCATGAAACTCCACCTTAGGCTGTTGAGTGAACCCTTTTGCAATGAGGTGGACTTTATATCTATAGCTGGATCCATTTGCTTTTTTTTTATTCTAAGCAACCATTTACACTGCACAATGTTCTTTGTAGAGTCATGAGAAACCAATTTCCACACACTACACCAAAACAGACTTTTAACGGCATTTTTTATGGCTTCTAGCGGCGTTTTTAAGCGCCACTAATATAATTTGCAGCGCTTTTGAAAGCGCTACAAAAAACGCCGCTAAAACACGCGCCGCAAAAGTTAGCGGCGTTTATTTCGAAAAAATGCCGCTATAAGTCTTGACCTTTAACGGCGCTTTTCTAAGAAACGCCACTAAAAGACCAGGCCTTTAGCGGCGCTTTTATAAGAAACTCCGCTAAAAGACCATACCTTTAGCGACGCTTTTCTAAGAAACGCCGTTAAAAGACCAGACCTTTAGCGGCGCTTTTCAAAGAAACGCCGCTAAAAGACCAGACCTTTAGCGGCGCTTTTATAAGAAACGCCGCTAAAAGACTAGACCTTTAGCGGTGCTTTTATAAAAATGCCGCTAAAAGACAACATTTTTAGCGGCGTTTCTTAGAAAAGCGCCGCTAAAGGTCTGGTCTTTTAGCGGCGTTTCTAATAAAAGCGCCGCTAAAGGTCCGGTCTTTTAGCAGCGTTTTTTCGCAATAAACGCCACTAATTTGCACAAATTTGCTGTGCTATTTTTCTACAATATCCTACCCTCCCTACATTAAAAACCAACCAAAAACAGCAGCAATTGCATATAATTCCAACCCAAGGCAGCAAATAAAAGCATTAAATCTAAACGATACTTCAAATTTAAGAAAAGATATATGATATTTATTAATAAATGAATAATAATTCAAACAATTTTACAATAATGTTATCTGTAAGAATGTTAAAAAAAATCTTACAACAATAAAACAAATGTCTAAGAGGGCGGCCTCTGCATCGTCATTGGAATAATCGCATCATAGTCTGCAGCTGTAGCTGGAGTTCTTCATACTTTTTGTTGTGCTCTACCTCCCGCACTGCTGCCTCCATTTTAAGTTGAGCAATATGCTCTGCCTCCCTCGCTCCTGCCTCCGCTCTAAGCTGAGAAATTTGCTTAGTTTTGCTCGCTTCCATCAGAGATATCTGGTCTTTCAGTCTCGAACTTGAAGACGAGATTGACTCCGGAAGGCATGTATTGCCGGGAGCCGGATCCAAAATATTGAGTCAGGGTAACACCTGATCCTTGACATCGAACCCGACCATACCTTGTAAGACCCAAAACATTAGTGATAATTTTGTTATAAATATACTCAAGATTAACAAAACTATCAATCGAAGCGATCGTACCTTTCGGGACCCAAAACATCGCAATAATTACATTATCAATCTCCTCGAGATTAACAGAATCATCAAACAAGCAACCGCTTCATACTCCGCCTTCTTCTCCTTTAGTTTATCCTAATAAATCAATAAAAAAGTTAGAAACGAAATATATAATAAAGAACATAACTTAAAATTATAAATTTACAACTACAAACGATGAATTAAACTATTGTAATTAAACATTATAAATATTTATAATAAATCAAATTTTATTAAGTAAATATACCAAAATTTCTGCAGCTTCAGATGTTATCGGAGATCCATCCTTCTTCCTATGCATAATGTCAAAAAGTCAAGGCGCCCAACTTTTGACTGACGAAACTTCCTACATTATAGCAGAAAAATATAATTTAATAGTATAAAGTAATTAATATTTGAAAGAAGTAATAAATTATAATACCTCGGCCTCACTACGAGCAAAACTTCGGAACCTCACCGTAATGCGTGAAATGTTGTTTCGTCATTGTTTGTTCCAACTCGTTCACGATCCTACATAATGGAATTTGAATTATGTATATAGTAAATACGATAAATCGAAAAATTTATAAGACTTTGAAAGTACGTAATACATCTCATTTCTTTGAATTCCAGAATCTAACTTGATCTTTCCATTGGTACCTCAACATTCCCGGTGGGACATTTCGTAATTTTTCTTCGAGGCTTATGTCTTTCTTAAAATATTGTTTTTTTAGGGTGCTTTTATTGTCTCTTCATTTTTTATCCAACGTCTTCTTAACATAGTCATCGGAGACCTCTAAAAAAAATTTTTTAAAAAGTAAATATAATTGAAGGTTAAATTAAAGTATTATAAATTACATTCACCTTTTATTACCTTAATATTATCGAGAGCCTGATTTTTGTTGGCATCAGGCACGTGATGCCATGATTCGTAGTTAATGGGCAACATATTCGCATTTCGTGCTATAATGCCCAAATAGCCAACAATGAGCTTGAGATCCGATAGGTGGCCATGATTGTTTCTCCTTACTTGAACACGGTCGGTAGGCTCTAAGTCGTATAAATCTGTAAGTAATGTACGTCTCCGAGCTCTGCTCGTCCCACCACCCTCAGCTAAAAAATAATATATTATTATATTAAAATTAAAAAATGAATCAATAATAAAATTCAACATGCATGTAAAATAAACTTAACATTACTTTGGATTTGTCCATGCTCGTCATCTATGTAAATGAGTAGAAGATCCAACAAGCGTATCCTGTCCACTATTTACTTCTTACGGATTTGGAGTACTCAGGACAATATTTAAACCTCGTAATCGTCTTCTAGGCATTTTCCTGTAATACACATAAAATAGTTCAAAATTTTAGTAACAAATAACAACAATAATAGGACATTTAAAACAGTTAAATTATGTAACATGAGCAACATGAAAATTATAATATAACATATAAATAATAAATCGTTAAATCTTACTACATCATATTTCATAAATATCTTCGTCCACATCCTGACGAACCCATTGAAATTGTTGACTAGTACTAGGGATATTTTCAGTTCAGTCTTGTTCTGGAAAAGGCAAAGTTTCTGATCTTTCGATTATGTCATCTCTACTTCCACTGCCAATGTCGAACAAGTCTCTAGGGGTGTTTTGAAGAACAACGTACCAACCCTCATCAGTTGGATCTTCAGAGTAAAAAACTTGTTTAACTCGAGAAGAAAACACATATGGCTCGTCCATCAGCTGTTCTCCAGTGTGAATCAATCGAGAGAAATTCACCATTGTAAAGCCATATTGATCGTTTTTAATTCCGCGAGCCGTATTCACATCAGCCCAATCACCTCGAAATAAGACAACTTTGCAATTGCCGTAATAATCCAACTCAATGATGTCAGTAATAAGTTCGTAATATTCCAAATTCCCCTCGACCGGATTACTGTCCCTAGCACTAGCATAACTTGTAATCGAAGAATTAATAACAATTCCGCAATTTTGGGTTCTCCTCAATCTCTCGCGATACCTTGTATAAAATCTGTATCCGTTGATGAGGAATCCACTATATCTTTTAACTATTCTGTTTGGACCTTGTGAAAGCCATTTAACGTCGTCATTTACTTCATTCCGACTCTAAACCTATTGAGTCGAAAGTAAATCGAGTAATTATGAATGTTATGAGAAAACATTATTACTTGTCAATGAAACTTTAAATTGCATACCATTTGGCTTAACCATTCATGGAATGATTCTGCGAACAACTTATTAATTTCTCGTCGATTTAATCTTCTGGATCGTGAACGAGCTCTCAATATATGTTTGTACTCACTATTGTAAAAAAAGATTTTACTTTGTTAGAAGACAAATAAATTATAATTGATGAGTATTTATCAAATTCTAGAACTTACTTCCGAAATGGTTCCATTGAATCGTGATGAAAAAAAACGTATCGATGTGCTTGGACCCACGATCTATCGTCTAATTTTGTAATTTTGACTTTGCCGATCGGTTCTTTGAAACTTTGAAATAAATAAGTTCCGGCCAAATTATGATCTGTGAGCCCAGCATTTCTACTTGGTCTGTTCATTCTTGTTTCATCATCTTCCAAATACTTGAACAGAAAGTCATACATTCCTCCGCCAAGTAGCCCTCGACAATTGATCCTTCCGGATAACGCTTATTGCGGTAAAGATGACTTCAATTTGGAAAGGAACCTAAACACGGTATACAACATTATCAAAAGTTGCAACTATTATGGTCATTGAAATGAATGAAGGAATATTTTGTAAATAAATTAAGACCTTTCAATGGGATACATCCATCGATAGAAAAGCAGGTCCACCAAGAAGTGTTTCACGCGGAGATGAATTAATAAGTGCACCATAATAGTGAAGAAGGAAGGCGGAATATCTTCCCAGATTGCATAAAGTCAATGCGGCTCGGTCTTGTAGTCTCTCTAATTCTTGAACATTCAAAACTTTACCACAAATGCCTTTCATAATATTGACAGTTCAATTACAAGAGCCGTCACCTTTTTTGACATACAGCACCACATAGCAACCTGGCGTTAAGTCTTGCATCAAGATGTGATAGTCATGCGATTTTAAGCCATATAGTCTTCGATCCTTAAGACTCACACATCGCGATATATTTGATGCATACGCATTCGGGACCTTTATATCCTTCAACACCGTACAGAATAATTCTTTCTCCTTCTTTGACATTGAAAAAATAGCAGGCGGCAACCGATATTTCATATTCGAAAGTGCTCGGGGATGAAGCTCACGCCGAATTCCCATGTGGACTAAATCAAGTCGACTCTGAAGATTATCTTTCGCTTTTCCATCGACATTCAAAATAGTCCCAATGATGTTCTCACAGATATTTTTCTCTATGTGCATGACATCAAGATTATGACGTAAAATCTGATGCTCCCAACAAGGCAACTCAAAAAAAAATACTTCTTTTTTTCCACAAGTCCGCCTCATTAGAATCATCTTCTTCATCAGATTCATCATCACATTCATCCCTAGATCTTCTATTTCTTTGCGGGTTGGCGGTTGATTCATCTTCCCATAAATGAAATTCATATCTTTCAACATTAAGAATATTTCGGATCCACCAGTTTGCGAAGGAGCTGTTCTGAACTCTTCAGTACCATCAAACTGAGCACTCTGAAATCTAAATGTATGATTTTCCGGTAACCACAGACGATGCCCCATGTAAGAGAACTTCTTCCCATTATATAACCATTGCGAATATGTATCTGCAAAGACAACACGGACAAGCATAACGTCCCCGGTACTCCAACCGGATAAATTAGCATAAGCAGAAGTCGTTAATAGTCCACATTAAAGCCGCACGTAAATTAAAGTTCTCTTTTCTCATTGTATCGTATGTCTGAACACCAGCCCATAGTTGTTTTAACTCGTCAATAAGTGGCTACAAATATACGTCAATATCATTCCCTGGCCCTTTCTCTCTAGGTATAATCATAGACAAGATAAAAGAAGATTGTTTCATGCAAACCCATGGAGGCAAATTGTAGGGAACAAACACCACAGGCAAGTTGTGCTCATGAGTTTGTAAGGGTTAAATCCATCGGATGCTAGCCCAAGCCTCACACTCCGAGGATCGCTTGCAAAGCTTGGAAATTTGGAGTCAAACGATTTCCAAGCTAAAGAATCTACAGGATGCCTTAACAACCCATCATCTATTCGTCCATCACGGTGCCACGTCATTGATTCGGCTGTCTTCGACGACATGAAAAGCCGTTAAAGCCTTGGTATTAGCGAAAAATATCGTAAAATCTTAACTGGCTGCTTCCTTGACTGTGTATCGTGTTCATCCTCGTAACCGTCCTCTGTATTTCTATTAATCCAACGGGATTGGCCGCATACATGACCAAGACTATTGATTTATCCGGTCGCCCCAATACAACATGCAGTCATTTGGGCAACTGTGAATTTTGTTGTAGCCAAGGCCCAAATCCTTTATCAATTTCTTCATGTCTTTGGAAGATTGAGGGATTTTTGCAAGGGAACATTTCTTGCAGAAACTCTAATAGCATTGTCAACGATTTTTCAGTCCACCCCCCCAAACATTTCAAGTGAAAAAGACGAATACAGAATGACAGTTTGGAAAATTTTGATTCCTCATACAGTTCTTCATTCATTTCACCAAGTAACGTGTAGAACCTCGCCGCTTCTTCATTTGGTCATTCATCCGGTACACTTCTTCTTGTTTCAAATGAAAGTATTTCCACCAAAATTATGATCATCGATTGCACCCAAGTGAGGTGGAAATGTCCCAAACCATTCTGCGCAAGATATTAAAAGCATCCCGCAACATGCCTTCCATGTTTTCGTCTCTAACATTCTGATTGAAAGCACTATTAGGATACCCCGATTCATCGATGAAGATGCTCCACTAGATGTACACTCTCCATGAAAAACCATTTTTGTACCCCGGACAAAGCCATTAACAACTAGATGTTCAGAGACCACTTCACGATAATGCCAGTTAATATTGCAACACGTCTTACACGGGCAAAGAATCATATTCTCTTGGCTTGCATTTTGAAATGCGAAATTCAGAAAAGTTTCTACTCCATTTCGATAGCCGTTGCTTACCCTTGACAATTTCATCCAACTCCTATCCATATCGTAGTTGTTGAAGTCTAAAGTTGACAATAAATTACACGGCTAAATTGTTAATTAATAATTTATGTAAGTAATGATATGATCATATATATAAGCGAGTATTATGTAAGTTATGTAAATAATGTAAGTTATGAAATTTGATCTTAAAATTTGGTAAGTTTTGTATTCTTTTAGATTCATCATACGTGGCATTGTTACACCTAGGGAGGATCCATTATATCTCCTTTGTGAGATATAAGGCAACCCGTCGAGTTTCAAACCTATATACTTTGAATCATTTTTTTCTATACAAGTATTATGTAAGTTATGAAGTTTGATCTTAACTTAAAATTATGTAAGTTATGAAATTTGATCGTAAAATTATGTAAGCTATGAAATTTGATCTTAAAATTAGGTAAGTTTTGTATTCTTTTAGATTCATCATACGTGGCATTGTTACACCTAGGAGGATCCATTATATCTCATTTGTGAGATATAAGGCAACCCGTCAGTTTCTAGCCTATATACTTTGAATCATTTTTTTCTATACAAGTATTATGTAAGTTATGAAGTTTGATCTTAATTTAAAATTATGTAAGTTATGAAATTTGATCGTAAACTTATGCAAGTTATGAAATTTGATCTTAAAATTACGTAAGTTTTGTATTCTTTTAGATTCATCATACGTGGCATTGTTACACCTAGGGAGGATCCATTATATCTCATTGTGAGATATAAGGCAACCCGTCGAGTTTCCAAACCTATATACTTTGAATCATTTTTTTCTATACAAGTATTATGTAAGTTATGAAGTTTGATCTTAAGTTAAAATTATGTAAGTTATGAAATTTGATCGTAAACTTATATAAGTTATGAAATTTTATCTTAAAATTAGGTAAGTTTTGTATTCTTTTAGATTCATCATCTTGGCATTGTTACACCTAGGGAGGATCCATTATATCTCTTTGTGAGATATAAGGCAACCCGTCGAGTTTCCGACCTATATACTTTGAATCATTTTTTTCTTTACAAGTATTATGTAAGTTATGAAGTTTGATCTTAACTTAAAATTATGTAAGTTATGAAATTTGATCGTAAACTTATGTAAGTTATGAAATTTGATCTTAAAATTAGGTAAGTTTTGTATTCTTTTAGATTCATCATACGTGGCATTGTTACACCTAGGAGGATCCATTATATCTCTTTGAAGATATAAGGCAACCCGTCAAAGTTTCAACCTATATACTTTGAATCATTTTTTTCTATACAAGTATTATGTAAGTTATGAAGTTTGATCTTAACTTAAAATTATGTAAGTTATGAAATTTGATCGTAAACTTATGTAAGTTATGAAATTTGATCTTAAAATTAGGTAAGTTTTGTATTGTTTTAGGTTCATCATACGTGGCATTGTTACACCTAGGGTTTAGGGTTTAGGGTTTAGGGTTTAGGGTTTAAGGTTTAAAGTTTAGGGTTTATGGTTTAAGATTTAGGGTTTAGGGTTTAGGGTTTAGGGTTTAGGGTTTATGGTTTATGGTTTATGGTTTAGGGTTTAAGGTTTATGATTTTAGGGTTTTATGGTTTTATAGTTTATGGTTTAGGGTTTAGCATAAACCACAAATACAACTTAGCTTTGCATGTAATCAACCACCACATTCAAAAGCAATGCAAAGTTAAATAATAGATGTTTTAACTCAGTTTCATATCTAATTAGACAATTCATTGTTTCGCATATACTTTTCAAAATGTTGCTAAAGAATAAAAATAAAAAAATTACATTTCAAATTTGATAATACTTTTATAAATATATATGTATTTATTTAGTACATACTTATTTTCGAAAAATGTTTAAAAAATTAGAACTTTATAATTATTTTAAAGTTTATTAAAAGCTGTTATAATGTTTTAAAATTTAAGAATTATATAACATGTTTAAAATTAATTATGATCTTTTTGAAAATAGGTTAAACTTCAAACATAATAATTGTATCTTAAAACTGTTGTTTTATGGTAAACAGCATTAGAAATTATAACTCATTCATGGTGTTGGTTTATGTTTGAAGGATAAAATCTAGAGATGAGCAAAGAAATCTGCAGCCTATAAATGATCATGCCCTAAAAACTGATGTAAATGTGATAAACATGCAACCTAGTCACCCATTGCTAGCACATCACATGCCCATCCAACATAATTTAGACAAATTCATCATGATATAACTCTTACTGATCAGAATTTTGAAGTAAAACGTACCTTAATAATTTCAATAAGCTAGTCTACTCCATTCACACCAAGAAACAGAGGCTGCAATAAAAAATTAGCAACATATTTAGACCTCAGTTACAGCAATAAAACATCTAAATTTCCCACAAATAAACAATTCAAGTTCTGATGCACGAATAGGGCTTCAAGCAGTTTACAAAAGGAAGAAGTAACAGACACCAAAATGAATTGATCCACATTCGCAAGTTAACATAGTTAAGAGAAACAAGAAAGCATAAACCACAAATACAACTAAGCAACTAAGCAAATAATTCCTACTGCTGCTACTATTAGTAGTACTACACTAGTAACTTTCATCCTACCTTTGCACTACAAGATCACTAATATCATCCATATCAAAAGTTGAATGCAAAGCTCAGAATTTATATCATAAATATAGTGAAAACAAAACAAATTTCCATTCTTCAACAAAAGTAATTACTAATAAAATATTTAAAAATGTATGGTAAACAAATTAACTATTAACTTTTGAAAAAGTAATTACTATCATATATTAAAATAAAAATATAAAATTTAATCGTTCAACATATTGCAATGTACACAAACATAAATTATAAGAAGTTGATGAAACAGAGAACTTAGAAGCTGTGAATATGATTAGTAAAGAAACAGAGGAAATAGGTGGTTGGGATTGGGAGGTGCTCATTCAGCACACATATACAAAAAATAGAAAGGAGGAGCAAGCAATAGATATAATGGCTTCCATCTGAAACAAACAAATCTGGTCTTCATGTTCTACACTCTCCGATCTTGCCTAATTGGGTAATCTTAGTAGATAGATTGCTTTCTATCCATTACAAAAAGTTCTGAGTCCACATTCTTTTGAAAATATTAAGAATAGTATTTCTTTTCTCAAGCGAAATTGAGATTATTCTAATTAAAATTTTAACCTAATATTTTGTAAAGGCGCATTATATTTACTCATTACTCATTATAACGGGATTTATTTGTGTTCATCAGATTAGGCCGTTTAGCCAATAGACCCAATATCGGTCCAAAATTAAAACAAGGGAAAATTAAAACTCAGAAACCAAACCGAAAAATAAGAGGTGAAACTCATACCTGAAATCACAATCCGACGAAGAATGGGATTTCAACAATCTGTTGAATGGTATGTTATTTTGGCATGTGCTTACAGCAAAGTTAAAAAAGAATAGTCAGGAAAAAAATGGAAACGAACACAGGCTAAAAGGGAGGACGAGAAAATAGAAAAAATAATAATAAAAGGTAAAAATCAGAATAAAAAGGAAATAATAGACACAAATTACAGGAGAAAGAAGCGTCTCTCATCAAGAAAGAAGCTGTTTGATGTAAAAACCAGAATCCAAAAAACACTTGAAAAAAACCATAACCATTGAATTAAACTTTGAAACGGGGGAAGTAAATACCGACGAGGCGATAATCAATTTGGGAAGAAATTGTACGAATCGAATAAGAAATTAGGGATTCGAATGGGAATTGTAAAGGGGGAAGAAAAAATTAGGGATTTCGGGAGCTAGAAAATTTGGGTAACAGCCGAAATGACTTAGGGTATCTGGCTAATTAAAATGGCTGTAAAAAGAACGACGCCGTTTCTGTAAAATTTATCCCTATTGTGGCGCTTTTAAATAAACGCCACAAAATACATTATCGAAAATGCTGTCGTTTTTTCTCAATGTTGTGGCGTTTTGGGCAAAAAACGCCACTAATAACATCAGTAAAACGAACATATTTCTGGCGTTTTATTAAAGGCACCACTAATGAGAACGGAAAACGGTGCTGTTTCATTAGCATAATACATATTTGCGGCGTTTTTACTAAAACGCCACTAATAACAAATCACCAAATCGGCACCGTTTTGTAAACACTTGATATATATTAGCGGCGTTTTGGGCTAAAGCGCCGTAAACCTAATCTTCTGCGGCGTTTTGCAAAAACGCCACTAAACATTCAATGAAAATGACGTTGTTCGAGATATTACAGCGTTTTAATGAAAAATGCCACTAATGCTAACTTATTAATATTATTTTTATTTATTAGATTTATTCTTTAAAAATAAATTTCATGTTAGAAAATTTGAAAATAGATATTAATTTACTTATAAATATTTTTTAGTTTTGTATATAATTTTATAGAAATTAAACATTCAAATATATATAAATTTTTCAAAGTTTTTTAGGTTTTAAAATTTTGTTAGTTTGCAAATTTGCGGCGTTTTTTTTCTAAAATGCCATTAAAAATATATTTTATGCGTTTTTCTAAAGCGCCACTAAAGACAGGATGAAAACAACATCGTTTTTACATCCGAAGCTTATTTGTGGCGTTTATAAGCTAAGACGCCACTATAATTACACTTAAAATTACACTATCAACCCTAAGTACAGTTGAAACTTTAATTTTAATTTTATTAGACACATTTTAAAAATAAACACATCGATATATTTTTATATTGAATTAATATAAATATTTATGCATGCATATCTAAATATAATAAAATGGTGTTAATTACTTATATCAATATAATAATTGCATGTGTTAATATTTTACAATATCTGGATCAAATTAAATTAAAGTATATACAATTGCACACTAAACTAATGTTCATGTATGCCTTTGGGATTTAACCCATTAATTTTGATATATATAAATATTTTAAAACTAATAATTTATATATATTTATATTATTTAGATTTAACCCAAACCTTAAAACCCTAAAACCCTAAAACCTTAAACACTAAACCATAAACCCTAAATCTTAAAACCCTAAACTTTAAACCTTAAACCCTAAAATCTTAAACTTAAACCATAAGACACTAAACTCAGAAACCAAACACATTAACCATTTACCCCCAAACCCCTAACCCTAAACCCATTAACCATAAACTATAAAACCCTAAACCCCAAATCCTAACCAATTAACCATTTTCCCCTAAACCCCTAACCACTAATTAACACTTAAACCTTAATACGGCCAGTAAACACTAAGATATTAGACACTATACAATAAACCCAAACAACAAACTTTAAAACACTAAACCCATACACCAAAATAACAAATTAACCCTAAACCATAAAATTAACATACTAAACATTAAACCCTAAATCAATTTTAATAGCTTAATTTGTAACTTAAATGAAAACTTCTAAATTGTTTAGTTAGCAATTTGTAACTTTTCATAATTAAGTAACTAAAATGAAACTTTCCCATTGCTTATAAGTGAATGTATCAAAATAAAATATATAATTCAAAGCAAGAATAAAACCACAAGCATTGAACCCTCAACCTTAACCCCTAACCCTAACCCACAAGCATTGAACCCTTAACCCTTAAACCAATGAACCCTTAACCTAAACCTTAATTAACCCCTAACCACTACCACTTAAGTTGCCCTCAATATTGTTAAACACTAAGATCTTAAACCCTAAATAATAAAACCCAAAAAATAAACTTTAAACCATAAAATTAACATCCTAAATATTAAACCCCTAAAGCCCTAAAATAAATTAATCCTAAAACTATAAACCATAAACCCTAAACTTAAAACCCTAACCTATTGACCATTTCCCCTTAAACCCCTAACCCTAAACATTAACCCCTGACCACTAACACTTACACCTTAATACCGATAAACACTAAGATATTAAACACTATACAACAAACCCAAACAATAAATTTAAAACACTAAACCCATACACCAAAATAACAAACCTTAAACCATGAAATTAACATACTAAATAATAAACCCTAAATCAATTTTAATAGCTTAATTTGTAACTTAAATGAAAATTTCTAAATTGTTTAGTTAGCAATTTGTAACTTTTCATAATTAAGTAACTAAAATGAAACTTTCTCATTGCTTATAAGTGAATTTATCAAAATAAAATTTAATTCAAAGCAAGAATAAGGAAAAAATATGAAAAATTCTTAGAGGCGTTTTTTCAAAAGCGCAGCTAATGCTAAGACCTTTAGCGGCGTTTATACAAAAGCACCGCTAATGCTCAGATCTTTAGCGGCGTTTATACAAAAGCGCCACTAATGCTCAGAGCTTTCGCTGCGTTTATACAAAAGCGCCGCTAATGCTTAGAGCTTTAGCGACGTTTTTTTAAAAGTGCCGCTAATGCTCAGACCTTTAGCGGCATTTATACAAAAGCGTCGCTAATGCTCAGATCTTTAGCAGCGTTTATACAAAAGCGCCGCTAATGCTCAGACCTTTAGCGTCGTTTTTACAAAAGCGCCGCTAATGTTCTTACCTTAGCGGCATTTTAATAAAAAATGCCGTAATTTATTATTTTTAGCGGCGTTTTCCTTAAAACGCTGCTATTGTGTAATTTTTGCGGCGTTTTTAGTTAAAACGCCACTAAAAACGCCGCTAAAAGTCTGTTTTGGTGTAGTGACATATGGTTATGTTGCAGTGCATTAAACTCAGCTTTCATTGCATTTCGTCACTCAGAGTGTGTTGGCTAGGGTAAAGGTGTGAGGGGTGTTGTTTGGATGCAGAAGAGCCATGAGATCAAGAGATATTTTTTTCTGGCTTTGGATGTTATTTGGTAATGAGATATTATCTGATTTGATGTTGAGTGGAGGATTTGGTTTCAATGCTTTAGGTATAGTTGGTGGAAGGTGCGATAAAGGTTGGCTGGAGGCCATTGCTGAAGTCGAAAGAATTGGATTTTGATAGGTATTGGTAGGCATTCTGTGAGAGTAAACAATAAGGAATTGGTTGGGTTCTTGAGTTTGTGAAGCATGGCTAATTTGGGTTGTAATGGGTGAGAAATTTTGGTTACAAGTACCATGATTGTCATGGGAGATGGTGATGGGTGTTGAATCACCAAAATATCGTATGCTCTAAAATAAATTTAAAATTATACTTGATAAATTAAATTTATATGTTTTGTGATTAATGACTTGAAAAATTAAATTCATGAGTTACGTAATTGATGGTGTCTTAAAATTTTTATAATGTTGTCGAGAAAAATAAAATGGAGGATTAAACATAATAAGAAAAGTGTAAAACAAAATAGTATATATATATTTTATAAAACACAAGTATCTTCATCCATAAGTAAAGCTCCCTTAACAATATGACTTTAATATTTGAATTTGATTTAAATACCTGAGAAAGAAAAAACCAATCTAATGATAGTTTTAACTCCAAAGTGCTTCGGCTTTAGTGTTAGAAATGATCACAAATTTGAGATAATCTTTCATCTTTGGTTAGCTCACTAAAATATTCGAAAAATAATTGCAAACCATTAAATTGAGAAGGCCACATTAACACTATTTTACTATTGTGAGAATATATATATATATATATATATATATGTGTGTGTGTGTGTGTGTGTGTGTGTTAGGATTGACCCGATTAAGCAACAAGAAAAAAAATAATTGAATAAATTGAGAAATTGAACACGCAAATTTAATGTGAAAATCTCCTCCAAAAAGGATAAAAAACCACTAGCAAAGATAATTTTACTATAATGGCAAAAGAACCAAAAGTACAAAAGATGGAGATAAAAACTAAACCTCGAAAACAAAGAACCCTCAAAACGTAAACACAAAATTCTCTAAATGTGCTATGAGTTCTAATATCTAATGGGTGTCTCTTCTAAGGTTGTAAAAGAGCCTATTTATAGGCTAAATTCATAGGTCAAATAATAATAAAATATTTTAAACTAATCAATGTTTGATTGAAATAAATAAATAGAGTTTAACTAGAAGATTATTTATCAAATTTGACTGAAATAGTAGTTATAATTAACAAATCTCCACCTTGACTCGTATTTCCACAACGCCATCTTTGCCAAAGCCCTCCACGAGCTTATCTTGAACCATGCATGGAATTAACTGAGTCGAATCTGTGTTTAGAAACTAGAAGACTTCTAGCCTTCGACCTGTACACTGCCAAATCAAAACTAACCCGATTTTGATTTTCACGAACACAGTACCCTAACTTTTCAAAACCTGCATCCAAAAGAGAACCTCTCTTCAACAAAACGTCTATACATTTTTCCCTCCTATGACCAAGTTGCCTTCGCTCCAAATGAGTTGACTTTGACTCTATAACGTATGAGGGACTTCCGATTTCACCGGTCACTGTAGAACCTTCGAAAATATAAAGACTGCCAGTTCTTTTACCTTTTAACAAAACGAGAGCTCCACGAGATACTTTAATGCCACTCGATTCGATGTTGATTCTGCATTCTTTCAAGTCTAAAATACTCAATGAGATGAGATTCTTTCAGAATCGGTACATATACGACATCCGAGAGTGTTCTAATCGTCCCATTGTGCATCCTAATTTTAACAGTACCAATACCAATTACCTTACTAGATGAATCGTTTCCCATGCGCACAACTCCACCTTCAACTGAACTGTATATAGAAAACCATTCTCTATTGGGACATATGTGGAAAGAACATCTCGAATCTAGGATCCACTCGGATGCGAGCTTGGAGTTATCGCTCTTTGACACTAACAAAAAATCATCACCACTTTCATCGGCCAAATTAGCACCAGCTACATCTTCCTCGTTACTCTTAGTAGCTCTTTTATTTCGCAGTTTATAACAATCTGCTTTGACATGACCTAACTTTTTTACAATAGCGGCACCTTTTGTCTCGTTTCTTTGATGCTACCAAAACGGAAGCTTGCTTATCTGCCTTGCTATCTAAACCAAACTAATTGTCGAATTTGTCTCTACTCAACAAATAACCATTCACATCTTCGAACGAGAGTTTGTCTCTGCCATAAATCAGGGTTTCCCTAAAAGACTTGTATGAAGGGGGTAAATAGCACAATAATAGCATAGTCTGATCTTCATCGTCAATATGAACCTTAATACTCTTTAAATCATTTAAAAGAGTAATGAATTGACTGATATGATCTCTAATAAGCTCACATTTGTTCATGCAAAACGTAAATAGATGTTTCAACACTAAATGGTTAGCCAGAGACTTAGTCGCATAAAGAGTTTCTAACATTTTCCACAAAGCGGATGAAGTTTTCTCCAACAATACCTCCTGCAATACCGTATTCGCAAGGCACAACTGAATTGCAAACGAGGCCTTTTCATCAAGCTCCTCCCGTTCTGTTTGATTTAGATTCTCAGGCTTTTTCTCGATAACAACCTTTTTCAAGCCGGTTTAAACTAGAATTGCCATCACCCTAACTTGCCACAGATTGAACTTTTTCTCACCATCGAACTTCTCAATTTCAAACATTGTTGTTGTCATATCTGAATGGGCTGATTTATGAAAATTAAACTAGCTCAGACACCACTTGTTGGGATCGACCCGATTAAGCAATAAGAAAAAAATAGTGGAATAAATTGAGAAATTGAACACACAAATTTAATGTGAAAAAATCCCTCCAAAGAGGATAAAAAATTACAGGCAAAGATAATTATACTATAATGGAAAAAAATAAATAGTGCAAAAGATGAAGATAAAAACTAAACCCTGAAAACCCAAAAACAAAGAACTCTCAAAACGTAAACACAAAATTCTCTAAATGTGTTATAAGTTATAATATCTAATGGGTGTCTTTTCTAAAGTTGTAAAAGAGTCTATTTATAGGCTAAATTTGTAGGTCAAATAATAATAAAATAATCTAAACTAATCAGTGTTTGATTGAAACAAATAAACAGAGTTTAACTAGAAGATTATTTCTTAAATTTGACTGAAATATGAGTCATACTTAACAATAAATATATAAAAGGAGTGCCATGGTGGCTTCGGGTCCTTTATTTTTTGCAAACCATTCGCTATTCCTTATGGTTGTTCCTTTTCCCTCTTGTCGATTTGTAGAAAATGAAGGAAACCAAGCCACCATGATACTATTTTTCTTTTTCTTTATATATATATATATATATATATATATATTAGATTCTCTTTCTTAATTCGGATTTTGGATGATTCCTTTTGTTGTTCCTTCTTTAGACTTGGGCAATTTCTCAGTCTTTGAAAGAGAACAAGGAATGCCTTGAAAATAAAATACATCACTAACTTAAATTTTATGGTACAAAGATCAATGTAAAATGTAAAATAACTGGGTTCAACACGAAGATTTTGAATTATCATTTGTTTTTGAATTTGAGGAATTTGGAGTTTTAAAATTAAAGAGGAAACTCAAAGGTAGATTACAAAGAGGTCTCCAAGTGTAAAAATGGAAGACAATCACTGCTAAAGAAGAAAAGGAGTCTTATGAAGACATACATCAAGCTGAAAAGGAAGAAAATTTGTAAAAGATTGCCAATTGCAAGAGAGAAGCACGAAAATGAAGCGCTCTTGAAAAATGAACATAAGCAAAAGGTTAAGGAAGAGCTTATGAAGAGAATTTATCAATGGAAAATGACCAAACCCCCTTGATTTATTGAAAGGGAAAAAAATAACGATTAATGTTTCAAAGTTATTGCTGATTCATCCCCTTTTCCCTTCAAAACACTTTTTCTTTTTTATGTTTGATGACGAGTTAATGATTATTGTATTCAAGATGTTTCAGTAAAAATATTAATATAGAATGATTTTCAAAATTCTATTGATAGGCACAAAGAGAGGCAAGGTGAAGGGCAAAGGATTTATTCCTTTGAAACATATGTTGATGTCTATTACATTTGTTGAGGGAACTGCTATGAACATTATTGTCGATTATTCTCATATATGGGTTGAAGACTTAGAATAAAGCTTGGATTGATGGGTAGCTTTCAAAAATCAATGGAATTAACATCCAGATTTAGATAAGTAATGGAAAACAAGTTATGAATTGAATGAAATTTAGTGCTTTTACATGCTTGCGATAATAGTTACCCGCGATAACGACGACGATGAAATTTATTGATAGAATATTCATAATGGTAACAACTGGTTAACACAAAAGCAAACCATAATCACTTAAATCTTTGCTAAAAATATTAGATTTATAAAATAAATCTTAAAAGAAACTTAATAAATTAGGATCTATCATATCAAATCATCAAGAATAAAACTAGATGTGGAAGCATAGCTGAATCCATGAATTCCTTGAAATCTATAGATCTTAGGGATTTGATCTTCCAAATTATAACACAAATATTTAGAGAATATTTGCTCTCTCTTTCCTAAGGATAGGATATTAGAAAGATATCTTGTTTGTAATTTGAGGACCACAACCCTAATATTTATAACATTGGCATATTAGCTCTAATTCCTAATTAGCCCATCATTAATTAGAATTTGATTAGAACTCAATTACCAGAGTATCTACACATATTTGACCCATCTTTATTTAATAATTAAAGCCCAATAAAACTCTAACTAAATTAGATCACTTTTAATTTGGGCTAACTTATCATGATAGTAAATAATAACATGTAATCACCCTTATTATATATATGATGTCCATATTTTCTAACAATCTCCCACTTGGACCACACATATATATACTAATTGCTTTATAATTACATGTCATTATATAACCTTATGAGCTCAAAATTTTACTATCATATCCAAAAGGTATTGCGAACAATCTCGTCTATTAATTATGCTAACATAGAACCAAGGCAACTTTCGTTACATATATCGTAACTAAATCCATCCATGGTCATGTATATTAACACAAACAAATGACATAGATTAAGTATGAATGTGTAGCATGGAAATTACATGCAATATGATCTAAGCATGTCTATTTCCAACTGGTCCTCCTTAAACTTAAGTGAGATCAGTATCAAAATAACAAACAGAGTGAATAAACTGAATACTTCATTTCTAATAAGAAAATAACTAAATACATAAATGTATGAAAAAAACATAAAACAAATAAAATATATAAACTCCCACTAGATTATGATATCCTCAAACAATGTAACATCCATGTGAGCAATATGCTCATGAAAGACCTTGGGTGGTAAACCTTTTATGAGTGGATCCGCTATCATGGAGTTTGTCCCAATGCGCTCTATAGATATTTGACCATTTTGCACTCTTTCTTTCACAACTAGGAACTTTATGTCAATATGCTTTCTTAGATGAACTCCTATTGTTATTGGAATACAGCACTGCTGACTTATTGTCACAAAATAATTTGAGTAGTCTTTCTACATTATCCAAAATGCGCAGCCTTGTGACAAAATATCGCAACATATCTCATGGTTTGATTCTTCATAGCATGCTACAAACTCTTCTACCATAATGGACGAAGCTACAAGTGTCCGACACTTTTCCAAGATATAACTCCTCCAGTTAACAAGTAAATATAGCCTGATGTAGATTTCCTGCTAACTTAGCACCCAACGATATCAGAATCAAAATACCTTATGAATTCCAAAAAATCTGATCTCTTATAAGTAAGCATGTAATCTTTTGTTCTCTGAAGATATCTCATAACCCTCTTAGTTGCTATCCAATGGTCTATAATAGGGTTGCTTAAATATTTGCCTAACATCCCAACAATTTACGCAATATCTGGACACTTACATACCTGAGCATACATTAAACTCCCAACAGCTGATGCATAGGGAATCTCTTACATTTCCTGAATTTCAATGTTACTTTTGGGGCATTGAGTAAGACTAAATTTGTCTCCTTTAGCGACAAGGGTGTCACCTGGTCTACAACTTTGTATGTTAAACCTTTTGTGTACTTTATTGATATAGATCTTTTGTGATAATCTAAGAATACCTTGAGATTGATCTCAATGTATTTGAATTTTTAAAACATAAGAGGCGTCCTCAAGATCTTTCATCTCAAAATGCTTAGATAAAAACCTCTTGGTTTCGTGCAATAAGCCTATATCATTAGCGGCAAGCAAAATTTCATTGACATATAAAACAAGAAATATGTACTTACTCCTATTGAATTTGTGATACACACAATCATCAAAAATATTCATCTCAAAATCGAATGAAACAATTATTTGATAAAACTTGTGGTACCATTGACGGGAAGCTTATTTGAGTCCATAGATGGATTTTGTCAATTTGCAAACCATATTCTTTGAGTCTTCCGACTCAAAATTTTCTAGTTGCACCATATAAATTGTTTCTTCAATGTCACCATTAAAAAATGCAATCTTAACATCCATCTGACGTAACTCTAGATCAAAATGAGCAACAAGAGCCATGATTATCCTGAAAGAGTCTTTCGATGAAACTGGAGAGAAAGTCTCTATAAAATCAATACCTTCTTTCTAAGTATATCCTTTAACTACAAGACGTGCCTTATACCTCTCCACATTACCATTTGTATCCCTCTTGGTTTTAAATATCCATTTACAACCAATTAGTTTTGCACATTTAGGTAATAGGACAAGTTCCCAAACTTTATTGTCTTGCATAGACTTATACTCATCTTTCATGGCATCAATTTGCTTTTGAGAAATAGAACTTTTCATGGCTTGATGAAACTTGATTGGATCATCTTCCATCATTCATCATCCTCATGTTCTTGGAGAAATGAAAAATAATCATCTGGAATAGCATTTCTCATTTCTCTTGTGGACCTCCTTAAATTACCTTATCTTGAATGGGAAATTGTTCAACATTGTCTTGTTGAGGTTCTGGATTCACTTCTTGATCAATGATAGGTATGAGAACCTGAACGTCGTCAAAAGTGATAGTAGGAACTAAGTTAGAATCCAATTCCTCCTCAAAAGCAATGTCTTAGAATTCAATTCCTGCTCAAAAGTAGTGTCCCTAACCTTATTTCTCCCCCCAAACTCAACATCCTCAAAAATTGTTACAATTCCCGTCTCAAAAATATTCCTTCTTATGGGATCATAAAATTTATAGCCCCTAGATCGCTCAAAATAATCAATAAAGTAGTTGCTTACTGTTTTGGAGTCCAATTTCTTTTCATGTGGCTTATAAGGCCTTGCCTCAACTGGACATCCCTAAATGTAAAAGTGCTTTTGAAACACCCCACACCCGGCCCACGAGAATGGACCGGATCTAGTATGTTCCTCGAAGTAACCCGGTTCAAATTCATTTGAATACTTTGAGAACTGTGTGTTTTGAAAGATAATTTGTTGTGGGTTGGGCTCGAGTTGAAAACAAATTTATTTTATAGCAAAAACCATTTGTTTCAGGTGACAAAAAGGTTTAAACTTATTTTAAATTAAATGGGCTTATTCTTTATAAAGCCCTAAATTCATAACATAGTAATTAAAGCAGAAATAAAAATCGTCACGATGGCCTTATTACATAAAAAGAAACCCAAAATAAAATTGTACAGTACTTAAAATAAAATAAAGATTCAAATTAAATTAAAATTCAAGTGAACATGGCCACCACAAGTTCTGCCGTCTGGATCCATTACTACTCATCACAAACATGTTCCCTAGCAGGGTGAGTCGATAGACTCAATGTGTAACCAACACCAAAACATAATAGAAATAGGCACACCATACATATCATATTCATATAAAAATTCAAGATAATGATGCAAACCCGAACCCAAACCTATATACCATCCGCTACACTCCACCCGTACCAACCTGCACACCGTGGGGACTACTAAGTCAACCCTCCATCCGCTACACACCATCGAAGGCAGTCGCTGCAGTCGACGTGCTCATTGCCCACTTAAAATATTGTGGCATAGCCACTTGATATTTGTGTCATGAGACACCACATTTAGATAATGTAACCGAAGTTACCACATTCACTTAGTGAGATCGAAGTCGTCACATATTCTTAGTGAGACCGAAGTCGTCACATATTCTTAGTGAGACCGAAGTCGTCACATATTCTTAGTGAGACCGAAGTCGTCACATATTCTTAGTGAGACCGAAGTCATCACGTTTCACTTAGTGAGACCGAAGTCATCACATTCACTTCCCCTTTCTCAAATAACCCGAATGCCCCAAATTATACATATCATGCATATCATGTTTAAATTTCACTTTCACATCACTTTTCACATGTTAAATATAACATATTTCGAAACCCTAGTAGGAGTAGGAAAACGTACCTGAGTACTTTGTACCATAATATGGTACTTTAGCCACATTCTCACACTTTCATATTAACATATATATCATATTTAAGCCATAAATCTATTAAGATTAGTGTGGGGTACACACGGTACCTTAGCCATATTCTTACACTTTCGTATTAACACATATAATGAATTAAAGCTGTAAATCTATCAAGATTTAGTGTAGGGTACACACCTGATTTGCTTATCAATTCCTTGAAATCCCGAAAACCCGATCTATTGCTTTAGATCTCAATTCCTACATTTGATTAATCACTTACTACTTTAATAAAAAAACCATTTGACCATAAATCCAAATCCTAGTAGGATTAGTATTCTTAAAACTTACCTTGTTGCCGATTTCAATACTAATCAAATCCAAATCTATGCTATGCTCCTCCTTGTATTCGCCAAGCACTAAATCTCATCGGGGTTAGTTTCAGCTTTTAAACAAACAAGAATTAGATCTAATTATCAAAATAGGCCTTAGCGAAAGCTATAGACACTTACCTTTTGGATTTTAAATCCAAAACTCACCAAATAACTAGGAACACGCGGCCTATGGTGTACCTTTGGAAAAGAACTTCTCCTTCCTTGTAGCCTACACTTAGTAAATCCCGAAAGATCTCTTCAAAGTTTCGCAACCATGAACATTAATGGGATTAGCCCTAGATTTCGATAAGTCTAAAATATAAAAGAATGGAAACCAAACTTGGATCTTACCCTTATTTGAAGGAATCGATTGCACCTTCACTTCAACCTTGGAGATTGACTTAGAGACTTGATGAACAATCGGCTATGATTCCCTTATGTATTCGGTTTCAAAGATGAAAGAAGAGAGAATAATAGGCTTAGAAGGAATCGGCTAGGAGGCTAAAAGAAAAGAAGAAAAGAATGGATGCTCAAGAAGAATATTGGCAGAGGAAAGAGAGAGGAGAATGAATAATGAATGGCCCTAGTCTCATCCTTTTATAGCCGAAATTACTAGGCCAAGAATCCTTAACTTGGCCACCACTCTTCCTTATTTTCCTAATTAAAGAATAATTCTTCATTTATCCACCTATTTAGCCGAATTTTAAAGAGAATTAAACTCTTCCCTTAAGAGTCCTTATGATCTTCTAATTAGCCGAGTTTTAAAGAGAGTGAAACTCCTCTTTTGCAAGCCTTGTGCTGTCCACCTCTTGGGATTCTAGAAGCAAAATAAAACTTATTTTATTTGCTTCTTATGTGACTCGAACTCAAGCCCAACACCCTTGCATGTGGGCCATTTCCTGAGGCCTTAAGTGGCATCTTCAGGCCACTTTTCCAAGTCCGTTAATGGGTCAAATTTCACATACTTTATATTTTAGGGTCACTTGGCCCTAAGTTCCCCTTTGAACTTTAAAATTCGACATTTCGAGGTCATTTTTAAGTTTCCAAAAATTTTCGCGCGGCTCTGTAAACTTGACATTTCCTAGGTTTCCAAAATGTTTACTTTCCTATTTTGGTTTAGTTTCCAAAATGTTTACTTTCCTCTTTTAGCTTAGGTTTCCAAAATGTTCACTTTCCTCTTTTAACTAATCGTTCCATACATTTCCTTACATTTCCATACATTTCCTTACATTTCCATACATTTCCATACCTTTCCATACATTTCCTTACATTTCCTTACATTTCCATACATTTCCATACATTTCCATACATTTCCTTACATTTCCATACATTTCCATACATTTCCTTTTATTTCTTTTCATTTCTTTACATTTCCTTACATTTCCTTATACTTCCTTTTATTTCCTTACATTTCCTTACATTTCCAAGGTTCTAAAGATGCACACCACACATCCATATCACAGTAAACATGCTATTTCATTAAGCAAAAATGCACACAATGGGATTCGAACCTCTTCCCTCAAAGTACTTCACTTGTTGCCATAACCCTTGCACCTTAGGTGGCATCCCTTGCCACTTTTCCACATCACTTCTTGTTTTTAACTTAAAAACCAATAATTGTCCAAAGCTTTCTCTTCCATCCTAGGATTTTTAAAAACCCTTAATTCACTTCCAAACACTGCCAAAACCTACTACTCATGAATTATGCACAAACGTATAACCCCTAATCTAGGATGTTACAGCTTTAGACTAGGCTTTGACTTGTCCAAAGCTCATAAGGTGTTTTTGCAACTAGTTTATTGGGTACTCTATTCAGAATGTAATCTGATGTCTTTAATGCTTCTCCCTAATGGGACTCAGGTAAGGTAGAATGAGCAGTCATGCTTTTTACCATATCCTTAAGAGTTCTATTTCTTCTTTCAACTACACTATTCATACTAGGTGATCTTGGCATGGTGCATTGTGGGACAATACTACATTCCTCTAGGAATTTCGCAAATGGTCCTAGCCATTGTTCACCTGAACCATCATATCTACCGTAGTACTCACCACCACAATTAGATTTGACATTTTTAATCCTTTTGTTGAGTTGATTCTCAACTTCAGCTTTATAAGCTTTGAACACGTTCAAAGACTGATATTTCTCATGAATGAGATATAAGTACCCATAACATGAGTAATTGTCTATGAATGTAATGAAACATTGTTGACCATTCCAGGATGCCATAAGGAATGGCCCACAAATATTTGTATGAATCAATTCTAAAATATCTGAAGATCTGTCAGCACTAATATCTTGGTTTTGGTCTATTTTTCCTTAATGCAATTGACACAGACATCGAAGTTTGTGAAGTCAATGGACTCTAAAATACCATCAGACACTAGGTGTTCAACTCTACCTTTTGAGATATAACCTAAGCGCTTATGCCATAATAACGCTGAATTTTCCTTATTTAATTTGTATTTAATACCATGTGGTTCCACATGCAAGGTTTCATTGTAGGATGCAACTGTTTCTAGCAAATAAAGGTTTTCATAATTATTTAAATAACCAGTTCCAACAACATTTGAATTTAAAGACAAACTAAATTGATTATTTCCAAATGAACAATAATATCAAAATTTGTCCAACGAAGAAACATAAACTAAATTCCATCTAAATGACGGTACAATAAGTGTATTTTAAATCCAAATAAAAACCAGTTCCTAATAGCACCCTAAAATGCCCAATCGCTTCCACTTTTATCGATTTTTCATTGCTCAAGAAGATGTGTCTTTCACCATCACTTGGCTTTCGGTAACTCAGGCAACCCTTCATAGAAAACACTTATGTGAGAAGTAGCACCAGAATCTATCCACCAAGTGTTTCTAGGTACTGAAGCTACATTAATCTCAAAACAGACCAAATTAAGAATTATACCTTTCTTTGCATGCCAAGCATGATATTTGGTACAATATTTTATTATGTGTCCAGACTTGTTACAAAAGAAACAACTCTCTGTAGTTTGTTGTTGTTTCTTCTGAGCTGGACCCTTAACAGCTTCATTCTGATTTTTTTTTTTTTTTGCCCTTATCTTTAAGGGCATTAGCCAAATGAGCATTTTCATACTTAACACACTTCAACCTTTCTTCCTCTTGCACAAAATGAGAAATAAGCTCGTTGAGAGTCCATTTCTCCTTTGGACACTTATAATTTATTTTAAATTGATTAAATTGCGCAGGAAGCAATAACAAAACCATAAGAACATCTCCATAATGTACTCCTTTACATTTCCTTGACCCTTATACTTTATAAACATCAAATAATTCAGAAGTGATGTCATTTTAACCTTATCGTTTTTAGCAAAACGTTTCTCAATTTCATCAAGGAAACCATTGGCCTGAGTAATCTATTCAAATTATGTGCCCCTACAAGCTTATGAAATGTTGTGTTTCATGACCATTAGACTCATGCGATTTAGAAAATCCCACCTTTCAAAATCCCTCTTAACATCAATGGTGCTTTTCACAGTGAGAGGTGCAGATTGTTCTTCCCTTAATGCAAGGTCTATGTGTAACATCCCGTTTTTAGGTCAAATGAAATAGTGATTTTGGGACCACAAATCCGAAGTCAAAATATTTATTTTATTATTTTAATAAGGTTTACAGCATGATAGATTAATTACTTGAAAGTTTCGTAAAGAAATTTTTACCATTTAAATGTTTAATTCGATAAAAAGGACTAAATCGCGTAATTTGCAAAAGTGATGTTCTATTAGCTATCTAATAGCTATAAACTTTTAATTGGAGGTATTTAAGTGATAATTAACCCATTTATGAGATAGTGGGTGTTAATGGTTTGGCATTATTAAAATATTGAATTAGTAGTAAGGTTAATTTTGTAAATTGGTAAACAAGGGTTAATTAAATAAAAACAAAATGATTATTTGTGTCCATCTTCATCTTCTAGCCGATTTTAGCTACGGAAAAATACCATTTAAGCTTGCTAGGTTTGGCCATAGTGTCCTTGGGTGTATGGTGAGTATTTTTTATCCATTTTTAATAATTTTTACGTTTTTGAGATCGTTGCTTCGTATTCTAGCTAGCTCGTATCTCCAATTACAAAACTATTAAAGTATTTGAATGTTGTCATTTTTGAATGCATGAGTATTTTGTTAGTTGATGATGAAAAATAAATAATTGTTGTTAGATGTACAAGTTTTGTAAAGTGAATTTTGGTAAAAATGTCAATTTTGGATTAAATTGTGAAATATGAAAATTTAGTGGATGAATTTTAAAATAAATGAAAATATGGGCTGATAGGGGCATAATAGTAATTCGGATAAGCATGGGTATTTTGAAATTTGCATGAATTGTGATTTTGTGTAATAAGAATTAAATTGTAAAAATGTGAAAGGTTAGAGGCAAATGTGTAAAATAACCCTAATGTGAGGTTTGGATTAAAATAAATAGAGAAATGATTAAATAAGTTAATCTTGAATATATTTAGATCAAGAAAAATGAAATTCAGATTTGGACCGGGAAAAACGAAAGTTATCGACTAAACGACTTATTTCATCGTTTCTACATTCGAGGTAAGTTCGTATGTTACAAATTCATTTCAAATGTATTTTATATGCTTTGATATAGCATGAATTGTGTTTATGTAATTACGTACGAGTTCAGAAATGATTCGATGAAGATTCGATAGTTGGAAACCCGATTGAACCTTAGGAATAAATTAGGATGCTAGTGACATGTCATTAGGTCTACTTGAGTTGGCTTCGGGCCATGATTTAGCACTATACGTGCGAGATAAACCGATTTAGCTTCGGGCCATGCATATCGGCTGATTTGGCTTTGGGTCATGATATTAAAATTTCGAATAAGTTACCTTAATTTGGCTTCGGGCCATGGTATAGGTATTTATCGAATGAGACCTTGAGTATCTGAATTCTATTCTGAATGGTTCAACGGGTAAAGGAAGAATGTGGTTGATTATGATATTAGTACGAGATGGTACAGATACATACGAAATGAATTGAGTATTGAAAACTATGAAATTGATGAGTTCCTTGGTAAGTATATGAATGATCATTTGATAACTTGAGATTTATTAGAATTGTTGTTCATTGTTTTCAATTATATGAATGATTAATGAATTATGATAGTTGCTCATTGTTAACATACGAGCTTACTAAGCTTCATAGCTTACTTTGTTATCTTTTCTATGTTTATAGTGATTCGGGGGCTCGCTCGGGTTGGAAGTCATTAGAGATCATATCATACTATCCAGCTATGGTTTGGTACTTATAAGCTTTGTGATACTGGTTATATGGCATGTATAGGTTTTGAGGTTATTTGTTGAGTATAAGTAATTTTGATGATTGATGCATATGTGCTTGATATGTAATTAGCCATGAGATTTGGCCCGATAATGATGTGAGGTTTGATAAGTATAAACTATGGTTACTTTGGTTTGGTTGTTGGAAGTGTTTTTTGCTATTTGAAATGGCATGATTAAGTTATGTGGTTTAATGTGTGTATATATATATATATATATTCCCATGTGATATGGGTTATTTTGGTAAGCTTAATGATGGGTTAAGATATTCAAATGACCATTTGGTATGTGTTGTGTAATAGCTTGAGATGTGCTTGGTTTTGGTTTGGTATTTGAATGCCAAATTGGTTAATAAAGTATGTTGATTTAGTATATGAAATATATGTAAATGTTGGCTCATGAATCTTGTTGTTTGGTATGTGATTTAGTTAAGTAAATGATTGTGATATAAGCTTTGAACAGATTGGTATTGAAATGGTTTATAATGTGATGATTTGAGATTGATTTGGCTGTTTAATTGTGTATGGAAATGATATCTTTTGCACTTATATAGGTGTATTTCCTTTGGGTGAGAAAGGTGGCTTGTAACTAGCCTATTTTTGTCCACACGGGCAGAGCACACGAGCGTGTGACTTAATCGTATGTGACACACAGCCATAGTACACAGCCGTGTGTCCCCTAGTGTTGCAATTAGAGGCCAGTCAGTATGCTCCACACGGCCTCACACACGGGCGTGTGAATAGCCATGTAGCATAAGTCAGTATACCTTATAGGTTTGGCATGGCCTAGCATACGGTCTGGACACGGGCGTGTGTGGCTATTTCGAATGGGCACGCGGGCTAGACACAAGGGTGTGTGGTTACCCGTGTGACCCAAGTCAATATGTACCCCCTGTTTTCACACAGCCGGTGAGACGAGCGTGTCTAGTGGCTGAGTGAGACACACGACCTGCCCACACGAGCGTGTGTCCCCTGTTTGAAGTAAAAATTTTCTAAGTTTCTAAACTTGTTCTGAATTATCAATTTAGTCCCGAACCATTTCTAAAACATGTTTAAGGCCTTGTAAGCTTTTTTAAAGGATAAAGTGATTGTATTTGAATGAGATATGATTATGAATGTTGTATTATGTTATAAGTTTAGTAATGCCTCTTAACCCTATTCCAACGGCGGTTGCGGGTTAGTAGTGTTACACTATGTCCATACAATCAAGCACTATAAGTGAGTGCATTTTTCATTCCTTAAAATTAGTCCCATTAAGCATGGGTATAGAATTTATATTAGCTGATATTATGGCAGCAGAAAATGAATTAGCTAAATATAAAACAAATAAAAAACAAACTCACATCAATATTCATAAGTAAACAATAAATTCAAGATAATAGCTAATCACATCTTAAGATACCAAGCACAACATTAATATCAAGTCTTTAGCCGGTAATATTAACAGTAATTAATACTCTTATTGTAGCAATCAAACATTGACGATAAATAATGTCAAACAATTAATTAATCTTTGGACTAACTTATTGCTTACATAAAATGCCTTATAATTGTCACACATTTATCATCACAAATGTCGTTGAACTTCTGCCAAATATTAACTTATCTTTGGGTCAATTAATAAACGCATGAATCACAAAAATATATAATCATCTTGATATTTTAAATAAACTAATATACACAAAAGAGATCACTTTGATGGCATTTTATTTCACTAATCTATTTAAAATATTAGACATCCTTAATTAAAAGCTAAAATCTGAATTTATTTGTTTCAAAATATTTACCTTAATCTTATCTTTCAATCAAATTAAAAGATAAAACATATATATTTATAAATTTTCCAAAACCACATATATTAAACCAATCAAAACATAAACATATTATATATTTATATATATAAACTAAACATACGAAACATATATATAAATCAATTTCTATACTTTGAATTTTATTATTATTATTATTATTATTATTATTATTATTATTATTATTATTAAAAACACCAAAGCATTGACCAATTTCTATTGATAAACTTTAATAGGTCAATTCCATAATAATTCTGCCAAAAATTGCAACGAAATTGTGTGAAAAGAAAGGGAAACAAATCGCACAAATAAACATTTAACAAGTGGTTAAAGATACAGGTACAACGACATATTGAGTTCAATAGTAGAGTTCGAATTATAAAATCATAATATATATACTTATACTGATTGAAGCTAATAATTGATTGAAAATCAACATAAAAATAAAAACCCTAAAATTTTGAATTCAAAAGATTTAATAGGTGTATGATCGAATACTAAATCTACATATCAAATTTATAAAATCTAAATTTATATATCAAATCCATAAAATCTGAAGAATAAATTAATTCTATACAAAAATATTTTATTCTCAATAATTTAACATAATAAATTTTGAATGTTACTCATTAGATGTCAAATCAAAATAAAATTTAATAAATAAAATTTATTAAGTCAAATCATCAAGAATAAATCAAAATAAAATTAAATGCAAAATATAACCTTAATATTTATGACTTCAACATATTAATTCTAATTCCTAATTAGTTTAGTATTAATTAGAATTTAATTAAAACTCAATTATCAGAATATCATGTAATCATAATAATAAATAATAACATGTAATCAGATGCCATATTTTCGGACATAAAATTTTAACAAACTTGCACCTCGCATCTCTATAACCAAAACATAAATCTAACAAAGCCCAATCAAAATCATCATCAACATCAACATAACAACAAACAAACAAACCCGACCGAATTTAGGAAAACAAAAGTTTATCACAACCTTCAAGCGTTGACAGCATTATTGAATTGCTCAAACCAGCTTTGCTTTGGAGGATGATCACCTTCTTCGTCTTCGAGCTTCAAACAAGGTCACGAACCATTTGGGCTTACCTGTTCTAAGACAAGCACATCCAATTGCCGCTCCAAATATGAATCCAAATCCATAACCGATCGCAACTACTTTCCACCCAAATTCAAGCTTTGAGCCATCGTCTTCGTGAGAGTTCATCCGCGGTGCAGGAGGTGGTTGTCCCAACACGTTGCTTTTGCAGCCTCTAGAGAGCGGAACGCCACATAATCCCTCATTTCCTTGGTACGAACCATTTTCAGAAGTGTTGAACTGCTTGCCTTTTGGTATGGGTCCAACAAGTTGATTATATGAAACGTTGAAGGAGGAAGGAAGGTCAAATCTAGCAATCGCGTTGGAATTTGCCCACTCAACTTATTGGACGAAAGATCCAACCATTCAAGCCTAGTCATCTTTCTAAGTGAAGATGGTATATGCCCAACGAGATTGTTATGAGAAAGATTAAGACTTCGTAGCGAACTAAGCTCTCCGATGTCTCTTGGAATCTGTCCTTCAAAGTTGTTGCTTGAGAGATCAATGCTTGTGAAAATAGTTAAAATCTTCGCCAATTCAATCTCAAACCCTTTAACAGCTATAGCAACAGAATAATTATACGAGTAATTTCTTTCCCCCATGTATCTCACACCTTTGCCATCGTCAAGAATATTGATCATTCCTTTGAAATTTTTTATGCAGCCGGCTGGCAGAGACCAGAAAAGTCGTTGTAGGAGAGATCAAAAATTTGCAATTTCGGAAGAGATGGAGGACTCGTAGGAGCCCGTATTGGACCATGGAATTTGTTGGAACGGAGTACAAGAACTTGCAACTCTGATAATGCTTGGATCCAATGAGGAAAGCTATCATTTATCATGTTGTTGCCAACATCTAGAATTTGCAAGTATTTGCAATTGGTGATTGATGGTGTCAATGGCCCTTCCAAATGATTGCCATTCAAGTTCAGATTCTTCAATGCACATCCTTTTGAAAATGTCGAGGGAATGGCTCCGAGCTTATTCATTTTCAAGTTCAACGATGAAAGACTCTGAGTAAAGCTTCCAATGCATTGTGGGATGACTCCACTGAAGTTATTGTGAGACAGATCAAGAATCTCAATAAACTTCGCACTGCATATATCAGGAAATTTTCCTGTCAAGCTATTGTTTGAGACTGATAGGAATCTGATATTCAACGATGAAAGATTCTGACTAGAGCTTCCAATGCATTGTGGGATGACTCCACTGAAGTTATTATGAGACAGATCAAGAATCTCAATAAACTTCGCACTGCATATATCAGGAAATTTTCCTGTCAAGCTATTGTTTGAGACTGATAGGAATCTGATATTCAACGATGAAAGATTCTGACTAAAGCTTCCAATGCATTGTGGGATGACTCCACTGAAGTTATTATGAGACAGATCAAGAATCCCAATAAACTTCGCACTGCATATATCAGGAAATTTTCCTGTCAAGCTATTGTTTGAGACTAATAGGAATCTGATATTAGGGGGAAATTCCGGTAGATCACCTTCAATAAAATTGGAGTGGAGGTCAA